>OX101754.1:128467304-129667304 GCA_944452675.1 Tachina lurida
CGGGGTCACGCCCACAATTTTTTAAATTTGATTTATTGATCTTCTACTTATTTGATTGCTGCGAAACCTAGCAAACATCTTTGGTCCTTCTAATTAGAAAATTCTTGAGTTGAAAAAATGGGCGGGGCTACGCCCATTCAAATGTATTATAACATTACACGTGGTTCTACTTAAACGATTTTTACAAAACTTAGCACACACCTTGAACTCTAAAACAGACAAAATTTTCGTTTAAAAAAATGGGCGGGGTTACGCCCATTAAAATTTTATATTATATTTCACAGGGTTCTATTTCACCGATTTTTACGAAACTTGGCACACACCCTAAACTTTAATCAACGCAAAAAATTGCGTTAAAAAAGTGGGCAGGGCACGCCTATTAAACTTTAGTATAATATTTCATGTGCTTGTATTTAACCAATATTGACGAAACTTGGCACACACCCTAAGCTTTAATAAAGCCAAAAAATCACGTTAAAAAAAGTGGGCGGGGTCACGCCTACAATTTTTTAAATTTGATTTTGTAATCTTCTACTCATTTGATTGCTGGGAAACCTAGCAAACATCTTTGGTTTTTGTAATTACAAAATTTTTAAGTTAAAAAAATGGGTGGGGCTACGCCCATTAAAATGTATTATAACATTACACTTAGCACACACCTTGAACTCTTAAAAATACACAATCTTGTTTTAAAAAAAGGGGCGTAGCCATGCCCCATAAAATTTAACACTTAATTTCACGTGCTTTTACTTCATCGATTTTTACGAAACTGGACCATATTTCCAAATAAAGAAAGATACTTACAAATAAATTTTTTTTGAATTGACCAGAGCTTAAAAGTATTCACTAAAAAGGTAAAAATAAAACTTTTTAAAAAAAAAATTAAACCGACTTCAAAAATAAGCACTAAAAAGCAACAAATAATATAGATCTAGTTAAATAAAAGATTTTTATATATGTTACCTACAGTGCCGTTTGAAGTTGGTGCCAGTAATACTGGTACTAAGCACATAGGAACATGCCCGGTAAAAAAACTGCAAGTAATTTTTATGTACATATGTATGTGCTTAGTTACCAATGTTGCTGGCACCATCTTCAAACGGCACTGTAGGTAACATATATAAAAATCTTTTATTTAACTAGATCTATATTATTTGTTGCTTTTTAGTGCTTATTTTTGAAGTCGGTTTAATTTTTTTTTTTAAAAAGTTTTATTTATTAGATAGAGCGGTTTGCATTTTTGATATTTAAAGGTATTGCAGTGAAAATAAGGTAACCTAAATTATAAAACTATTATTGAGCCAAAAACTTCCTAAAGTACACGCCGGTTCATGAAGGATCCTAACTAAAAAGACAGCAGTTTACTTTGTCATTGTCTAAAACATTAAATAATTTATCCTTCTACTACTTACTATTATTTTTCAATTTAAGTGTTTTGTATTATATTCTTCTAGAAGCCAAAACATATATTTTTTGCTCACTTAACATTTCTTAAGTAGCATCATAAAAAGTTTAGTTCGAACCCTTTTTTGGTTGTGTTTTTTATATCTTTTTTTATTGTTGCTTAAGCTTTATTTATTTTGTTTCTATGTTTGTTTTAGTTTTACTTGTGTTTCTGTAATCGGTAGTAAAAACTATAACAGTTGTCCTAGTTGTTCTACTATTTTTAACAAATAGTTGGAATTGTTTAAAAATGATTTAATTGAAAAAGTAGTAAACTTAAGATATGCGTTTGGCAGACAATTGTTTCACTTTTATTTAGCTCTTTGTTAAGTTGAACAAACATTGATTTAACATACAGTCAACACCCAAATAAAAACATTGAATTTCGAAATATATTCGTATATATTGCTTTTGGGGCTAAAATTCAATTTTGTACCTTGTTAAATATTAAAAAGCTGTGAAAATAGATAAATAGTTGATTAGTTTTATATTGGAGATAAGAAATTCATTATTTACAAAAAGAAGCTGTAGTAAAATAGTTCTATTTTAACAATAGCTCACAAAAGGTTTTTGTTAAATGTGTGTTGAGAAAATACGACTAATCTTGTTACAAACAAATTTAATTGCAAATATATAAACATATGTCTACATCTGTGGGCATAAGGAAAAAGTGCTTAAGTTTTATTGTACTGTTTTGCAGTAGAGCACTTTCTTTACTTTAATTATTTTGATGAAATGATTTATTGCATTAATTTTACTTTTGATTAACGCACTTAAATGTTTAATTTAATCAATTAAATCTTGAATTGACTTAATTAAACTTTTTAATAAATCAATAAAATTTTCAATTGAATCATTAGAAATAAATTATTAAAATAATGCAGTAGATTTTCTAACTTAAAAAATTAAATTTTCTAATTGAATCAATTACATTTTTAATTGAATGCATTACATTTTTAATAGAAATCATTACATTTTGATTTGAATCAATTAAATTTTTAATTTAATCAACAAAACTTTATAATTTTTAATTAAAAAAAAATAAATTATTAATTAAATAAATTAAATTTTCTAATTTAACCATTTACATTTTTTTAAATTTAATCAATTACATTTTCAATTGAATGCATTAAATTTTTAATAGAATCCATTACATTTTAGATTGTATCTATTAAATTTTTTTAAGCAGCAAAACTTTATAGTTAAATCAATTAAATTTTTAATTGAAACAAATAAATTATTAATAGACTGAATTAGATTTTCTAATTTAAAGAATTCAATTGTCTGATTGTAGCAATTATATTTTTAATTGAATGAATTAAATTTTTAATACAATTCATTAAATTTCGAGTTGAATCAATTACATTTTTTTAATCAACAAAACTTTATAATTGAAATTGAATCAATTAAATTTTTAATTTAATCAATACAATTTAATCAATTAAATTTAATTGAATCGATTAAATTTTTAGTGCAATCAATTAAATTTTTATCATTGAATCAATAAAATTTCTTATCAAAAGTAAAAATTTGACAACGTGCACGAAGAATTTCAGCTTATTTTTATTTTTACATTTTTTACTAAACTGAAGTATAACTTTTTATTTATTAAAATTAATTTAAACTACAAAATAATCTATTAAATTTTTAATCATTTAAACTAAGAATGCATTTGAAAAAATTACAAATAGTTCGATTAATTATTTGAATTATTTCTAATCGACTTCAAAAAAAGGAGGAGGTTAACAATTCGTCTTGGGGGTGTTACTTCATAACTCGGTACATTTTGGACCGATTGTAAATTTTTTTTGTCTGAGAGGGGGCCCATTGGCCCCGTTGTAAAATAAAAGTGGGCGGGGATACCCCATTTTTTTTATTTAATGTTATGATATTCTACTTATTTGATTGCTGCGAAAGCTATCAAACACCTTTTGTTCTTGTAATTACACAATTTCAAAGTTGAAAAAATGGGTGGGGTTACGCCCATTAAAAATTTATTATAATATTTCACGCGGTTCTACTTAACCGATTTCTAAAAAACTTATTACACACCTTGGGCTCTAAAATAGGCACAAGCCCATTAATGGGCGGAAGGACGCCCATTAAAATTTAATTTAGCCACGTACTTCTTCTATCAGATCTTTGCATTTGAAGTCAGTTTTTTTTTAGCAGAATCATTTATTTCAAATTAAATTGAAAATTAATTTCATTAATTGAAAATATAAACTTGATACTGGAAAGGAAAAATGTTTTTTTTTTTGTATAATTTTCTAGAAGTTACATATCGTTACCTTAATATAGAAAGGCCCTAACTTATTATTTTTTGAAATGAAGATTTTTGCATATTTCGATACATTAGATGTTCTTCTATCGAAATATATAAAAATCTTGATACCAAAAAAATAATGAGCTAGGGCCCTTCTTTATTAAGGTAACGATATATTATTCTTATTAACCTTAAATGAAGCTTAACGATTTGAAAATTCAATTGATAATAGGCATCATTTAAATTAACAAGTTTATTTATTATAATATGACCTGCCCATTCATTTAGTTTTAATATATAGCGTTTAAAGAGGGACAACTGTCTTAATGATTGTAGTGCAAGTATCTGAGCATGACTTGTTAATTGCAGATGTCTATAAAATGCAGTTTGTTAACTGCAAGCAGTCATGTACAGTCACGCACAGGGACTATTATTAATATTTTTTGTTTGCTTTTTAACTAAAGTGCGAGGGTAGGATTAAAAGTTAATTTTATTTTTCTTTTACTTAAACTATTCTAAATAAATAATGTTTTTCCTTTTAAAATAGAAAAAGATGTTTGTTTTAATTAAATAAGGTTGATGATATGGCATTAGTTAGACGCAAGCTAACTTTGAATTTTTATCTAGCGCTTAACAAAACAACAAAAAAATTGATTTTCGTTTGTAAAATTTTCAAGCAGCTATTCAAACATAAGAACTCCAACACACATTGTGCAACGCTTGCACAAGCAGATCAGTTTGCCTTGTTTTCTTTATTCTCCTATTTAAAGTTTAAAAATAAATATTCTTTAATATTTTTTTTTATTTAACATCGCGTCAATATGTCTACGAATTAAAATAAATCGTATAAAATACAATATTACTTAAAGCGCTTAAGTCGACTTAAGGCTTAATAAATATAATGACTGTATTATAAATTACAAAATCAAAATCACACTTGAACTAAATTTCAGTTTGTCAATGTGAATTTTAAAGAAAGTAATAGCAAAATTAAATTAAAATAGGAAGTATCTTTTGGCTTAATAATTTAATAGAGCTTTCTATTTGATATATCCATACTTAAAACATAAAAAGCTGAAAATTCGTTAAATTAGACTTAAGCCCTTTTTTCTCCTTGCCACAAATATAATGTGTTACAACATAATACTCGTATGAGCAGAATTCAAAGACGAGGAAAAAAAAGTTAAATTCTTATTTCCATTTTTAAACTTGAATAACCGGCATGAAAACGCGAACATTGAACTTATTCTGTTAATTTTTTTGGATTTTCCAAAATTTAAGCACCCTTTGATTAACATTCTGCCATTCCGGGTATGTTCGAGTAACAACGTTTATGAAATGTACAGACATATGTACATACATATATTTATATTTAAATATTTGCAATTACTTATTATTATTTGTTTTCTGTGTCAATGTCAATCAAAGTTGCAAATTATATTCGCTATGAAAGCGAATGAATACGCGAATGGGTGAAGAGCAACCTACATATGAATAGCTAAGGCTGAGGCTGAGGCTGAGGGAATGAAAAATGAAACCAGAAAGGCAACAGATGTTTATTGTCACTGGAAATTGTATCGTTTTGCCTGTTAATGTTGTTGACATCTGGTGGAAATGAAAAAGCAGAACATTCAAAACACAACCACAACCACAACAAACAAACAACAATACTGAAAGAGGACGAAACTACAAGAAGGTTTATTAAATGAGTTTGTAAAATACAATTTTAGCAATTTATGTCTATTACATATTTCACGCTTAAGCAAAAATAACAGTCAGTGATAAAGACATTAAGTTTAAATAAACTTAAAATGAGTGGCTTTACCCTTCATAGATGTAAAATGAAACATTTTGTAATATGAATTAACATTCTTTAATATTATTTAAAAGTGAATTCAATTTGGAACTGTAAGCAAAATACTCGTAATGATATCAATTAGGTTAGGTTGGATTGACTCAATCCAATAGAATAAAGATGTTTGTTGTGAAGTTTTTTTTTTGCTTGAGGCTCTTTAACTTATTATCAGGGAAACCGCAAATATGCAATCGCATGTTTTTTCTTGTGTGACGTATTAATGCGGGCTTAAAATATTTATCGATTTCAGAAGCTTTTACGAATTTTGGCATCAATTTGTTAGTGCATATTTTTGCATATTTTATCTTTTAAAGCATATGTTTGCATATATCAGTCTTACATGCATATTTTCTATTTTTTAGAGCACAATTGCCACTTTTACGGCATAACTATTTTGATACTTTATAGAATTTCTTCTTGTCTTAATATGCTTACAAGCTTATGTGTTGGTCAAAATATTTATTTTTCGTCATCTAAATCTTCTTCCCATAATGTATACATTTTTCTTATATATTACGCAAGTTTCAATAAAAATTCGAGTTTGCTATTTCTGACGGACTCTGCTTCAACTAGACGCTAAAGTAATATTGTCAATATATAAAAGTTTATTTTGATGTGACATGCAATGAATTTTGTTTAGGTCAATATTTTGTTATTTATTGCAATAAAAATTAGAAATAAAAATCGTGCCTTATTTATCCAAAATACAGGGGTATAATCGTCGCTTTCGATAACGAGTTGATTCGATCATATTTTTCAGTTTGATATTATGGCATTCGCTATCGAACAATGTAATAATATGGTAAGATATCGAATACCATAATCTTAAACCGAAAAAATGTGATAGAATCAGCTCGTTATCGAAAGCGAAGATTAGACCCCAGTTCCAAAGTTTTAATTCTGATATCGCAATCTCTTTTGAAATTGAAGTTAAATTTTCGCGAGAGTATAAAAAAAAACTTATTTGTATTATTTGCTATAGTCCAAATTTTTATGTTTTTTCAATATGGCAGTTAATCTTTGTTAATTTTTTATTATATCCTTTTATTATTTATTTTCTTATTTTTTTTTCATATTGAATCTTTTAACTAAAAATATATTTTCATTTCTAAATAAACCAATTTATTTTATTTTTAGGAGCATGTTTATTGAGTTTTAAGTGCTTATTTTCAAGTTTTTAGTGCATATTGAATGGGCATAAAACACTTGTTTTAGAGCATATTTCTGGTTTCCCTGCTTATTTTGAGCCTTTTCCCATAAACATACGAAGCTTTTAAGCTTTTCTCCAAAATGTTTTGGTTGAACTCATCATAACTTTAACTGTTAAAAAAGTTTTATTTGCATATATGACTACAAAGCAGCTACGTCCAATCCATATGCACAATGTGCAAACTTTTATTAAGAGCTTTTGTACGTTCACACCGACGAGAGTACAACATTCACAACAACAACACAGCAGACAACAATGCTTGCTCTTACTTTGCAAAGAAACAATAACAAATTTAAGAGCTTTCAAAGCTGTTTTCCATGAAATGCAAACATCAGTGTATGTGTGTTTGGACGTAGCTGCTATAAGGTTCTGTGACTTTGCCTTTATTTTCTATATCACGTCACCAAAATGCTTTTAAAATGGGGAAAAATTTTGTTTTTAAGCTTTGCTTGACATTTCATAATTCTTAGAATTTTTTATGAAAAACAAGAACAAAATTAATTTATTTTTAAATTCGTATTCATCATCGTCATGCGTGAAAGAAAACTAAAATATTAAAACAAAAGTAAAATTAACGCATTTAACGCAAATATTAAACTTAATTGTAACAACTTTCCAAAAAGAAAGCACCAATTATTAACTTGGCTGCACCCGGTCAAAAATACTTGTGTGGCAACACTGTATTCTTGCTAAATCAATGAATATTTGTTGTTGTTGTTTACACTTCTTGCAACTACAATTCGAGCTGAAAAAAGCTAAACAGTGCACATAGGTCTGGCGAACCAAAATTACAAAAGCCAAAAATATAAGTACATATATTAAAACTAAACACACATAAAATATTAAATTATTTAAATTTTTATAAAAGGGTGACCACTTTTAACCCATCGAAGGCCAAGGTAACATTTTAGTTCCATAAGTAAATGAAAAATTAAATAATCACACTCTTCGGTATCCAAAACTAAGTTGTCTTCGCTTGTTTCTTCGTTACCTTCTTCATCAGTTTCTTCCTCATCGTCTGCGTTTTCTTCAAATGTGGAAGTTTCAGGGAGAGCCTCACAGCATAGTAGGGCGATAACTTCTGGTGGTAAGGTTAAGCGCTTTCTTTGATGTGTTCGTGTATTTAATCGCATTGATGAAATTAATGGATCTGAAGTATCCATAGCTCGATTAAATACATCAGAAAGATTATCGGCGCGGTTAGCTCGGCGAGCGTGACTTAATCTGTCCTCTTTATACAACTTATGCCTTGATTCAGCTGCATCCTCTCCAAAACATCCCAGAGGAAGTAGAGTATTTAATATTATTTCTTTAGAATGTACAAGGACTTTATGAACTGTTGGCGTCATGGGACACCAGTCGTAAATATTTTGTATACGTTGCGCCGTTTCAAAGCAGTACTTTTAAAATTTTTCCGGCTGAAGGGGAAATTGACATGATAGGCTTATCAAAATAATTTTTAAACGAAAAACAACTTGAATATCTCTTCCAGATATTTCAGAAAAAAGTTCATGCTCTAAAAATGCGCTGTCGGGAAGTATTTCCGTCGTTTGTTGATCCGAAGCCTCCTACTTTCGGCATATCAACACGGAGTCCAAGCTTAGACCAAAATTCATTTTGAATGCGTTTTTTTCTTGACTTAATCGGGTATGTTCTGTATTCCACGTGAAATTAAAAGGTGTGGAATTGCTATAGAATTGTTGCTGGAAATATGTATTTATAACAACAATTCTGTGGCAATTCCACACCTTTTAATTTCACGTGGAATACAGAACATACCCGAATATTTTCCTTATCGTTAGTGTCTGTTACTCGCCATTTCTTAATATGATGAAGTAGAAATTCAAAAAATCTGATGTGGCAATGAAGTGGACTTACATATACCAAATTTAAAGTTATTTTTTATTGGCTTAAACTTTTCTGATTTATAGTCCTTAATTTTTAGAAAATCCGTGGAGGACGCTCCACAAATCGGACATGATTGTGTTGACTTGGTGCCTGTCAGTATATTTAAAACTTTTCCATCGATTACGGTTAAGTTCATTCTGAATTTTATATTCACTGATTTTGATTCTTCTATTTGTATGGTTAAGGTTTCTAGTTCTTCAAGTTATTTTCTTTTAGTATCACATCTTCCGACTCTTTTATAAATTCTAGTTTCAGTGGTCGGCAAACTCTTGTAGACTGTGGAGATCTGTTGCACCAAATCGGTCTTCCTGAGGCATCCACAAGTCTCAAAGGAATAACAGTAGTTGTTAAAAGTGAAGAGTCTGTGAAACAGGAAGAATATGATCCAAGAAAAGATTGTTTAAATTGAGCTTGACCGGTACTGCTATCGAACCCATAGAACCCAACTCCGCTAATATATAATTACTTTCTTTGGTAGTCATTATTGATAATATTACTTTCTTTTGCATTTCAACTATTCTCGTTGCAGTGTGTATTAGAAGCTATTGAAGCGGAACTTTGGCAACGGTTTCAGTTATGAATATGTCGTTCTGTCTACAGCTACTTTTTGCTGCCAATAACCTCATATACGAAGGATATACGTCGGCGTTCCTATGCTTACATTCCAGTCTGAGATTGCAATATTGCTTTTTTGTAAATTTATTTTCAAGAAAAAATGCAAGCGCTTCCTCATCGGTAAGAACAACAAGACGTTTTTAATTTTTTAAAAACATTTTTCGTATTTTTGTTGGCCTTGTTGGAGTTTCTATTGTTTTTTTAATAACAGCAACTAAATCTTTTTTATTCTTGCCGATATTACCGATGCTTGCATTAATAACTCTGTGTCATTTGTCATAGACTTTGATAGTTCCGCTGCCAACCGTCGTCATTTACTGCGCTCAGACATTTCCGCGAATTGCTTCCGGGGACGACCGCTCGACGATGAAGGTTTATCTTCTCTGTTCTCCCTTTCTTTTTCTTTTGGTTTCTCGAATACCGTTACATTTTGAAGCCAGGTATTATTTTGTTTTTTAAAGACTTGAATTGCCCTACCACATTTCTGTCATCTTGAATTTAGTCTTCTACAATACACTCGAATCTTTGACCTTAAATACTTCTTATATTCTGGAGAAGCATTCGATGCTTCAGTGTTTTCAAAAATATAATTGAACAGAATAATAATTGTTTTCTCAAGTTTATTATTTCCACTCAGCCAAATTTTTAGAAGTTCGAAATTTTTGAAGAAGAATTTGCCTAAAAAAAAAATACATTTATCGAAGAATTTGCAAAAATTTGCAAAAAATTTTACCAGCGATGGATGCACAACATATTACTTTAATTAACAGCATTGTTACTTTATTGATCTTTTTTGTACTTTTTGAGTTATACTCTGATGTTTCTGTCTTAAAAAGTAACAGTCACTGATATTAAGATTATGAAAGTTTTATAAATGTTTTATTATATCCATAACTAATATTGAATGTTTCGCTACTAGGTATTCGAACACTTACCATTGTCAATGTCTCGAAATCTAGTACTTTCGAGATTTCGAGCTAAATCAAGCTGCTTTTTTTAAGATTTCCCATACAAAACGAAATCTAATTTTTCAGTAGATTTGTAGGAAATCTAATAAAAATTTAATGCTTTGATTTATTCTTGACTACCCTGTGCAACAAAAGGTGAATGAATTAGCTACGGCCTGCTTAAAAAAGTGTGTGAATTGGCTACATTGCAGTTGTTTGGTTGTACGAGTAGTTTTGGAAACAAATCAGTTGATGGGTTTTCTTTTGGATAAAAAAAATCTTGATAAATGTCAAAAGAAGTTGGTGTAAACGGTATTGATTTTCATAAAAATTTTAATCAAAATATGCTAGATTTTGTACATCAGCACTATTACTGAATAAGTAAAGTAATTTTTTGGGATCGTTATTCCATTTAAAAATATTGAACTTAATGTTTTAAATTTTAAACATTTTGTTTTTGCTTCCATGTAAAAATTATTCATTTTTGACACGAAAACGCACGATTCAACATGAAGTGTCCGTGACAGTAAATCGGATTTCATGCGTGGTCGGGTCATATCGTGTTGAACAAAATTTACTAAATTATATAAAATATGTGTCTGATTTTCCAGTAAAGAAACAAATTTAATATTTTGTATCGTCTGTGATTTTGTGCGTGCTAATAAAATTTTTCGTGTGCGTGTCCCTATCTGTTAGAAATCTTGTGTTTGGGTCATGCGGCGTTGAAAAAATTCAACATGCACATGCACCCATCTCTACTTTGATTACGTGATTTAGACAATTAGGCCCATAGATACATTTCACTTAACACGTATCACTCATTAAAATTTTAATAATCCATTTCAATGCATTAAACAACTTTTACAAAATAACGCGAATTTTATTGCGCGGAAAAAATCATCATAATTTACAAAAAATAGAAAGAAAAAAATTTGCTACATGTGATGACAGCACGTCTCATGAGCCAGCCGCCTGGTATTCAAGATAAAATAACAAACTATAATATACTCGTGATAAGTTCCATTAATAAGATATAAAACAAATACATCACGTACAATTACATGCTTATTTTTCTTCATAAAACGGCTTTATCATGGCAAACAAATGGGAAATAAATGATTTTACTCATATAACTCCACACAGAGGCACTTTCAAATTGTCTTAAAATAAATCAATACTCTGATATTGGAACAATGAGTAAGTGATTTTCAAATGAACAACACAACGTTAAATGAGTACAGCAAACAAAAATTGTGCGTGCCAAAAAGAAAAAAGCTTTTTAGAGTATGTACCATTATTTTATACAATGCTGTTGTAGGACGAAATATGTCGATTACTCAGGCCATAGTGAGTTTAAGGAGTAGAGTTTGTTGAAAGAATTTAAGTAAACAAAATTGAATAACTGAAAAACTCAGTTGAATATTTCAATGATGATAGAGCGATAAATTGCGCTGGAGAACACAGAAAAAAAATTACAAAGCTCTTAAGACTGATTCTCGTTAAGGACAAGAGATAAAAATCTATATAATAAAAAATTTTTGTATAGCAAACTAACTTAAATTTTCCAGCCCTGGAAGCATTTGTGTCATTTTCTCCGATTTGACTACCAATTTCTTTCTTTCAATTACATAAAATATGTTTAATTTATAAAGAAAAAATAGTTTAAGTTAGTTTCTTTTAAATACCAAAAAAGTTAAACTTTTCCAACCCTGGAAGCATATTTTTGATTCTGCTGATTTTAAATAAACAATTTTTCATTCTTATATATGCAATTTGTTTAATTAAAAAGAAACAAATAAATATTTTTAGTAAGTTGCTTTCCAAAAAATTCAAGTTTTCCAACCCTGGAACCATTTTTTTTTTAAATTTTGTCCCATTTTACTACAATTATCTTTCAAATATATATATGTAGTAATTAATTAGTAAAGGAAAAACTTATTTTAGGTTTTATATACCAAAAAAATTCAGAATTTCCATCCCTGGAGTCGTCCTTTTAATTTTGCTGATTTTGAATACCAATTTTTTCTTTCTTATATATGAAATATGTTTATCTACTTAATACAGAAAAAAATATGATTTGAAGTTATTTATTTATATATATTTATATAAAAAAAAGGTTTAAGTTTTCCAGCCCTGGCACCATTTTATTGATTTTTCCCTATTTTACTATCAATATCTCTCTTTCAAAACTATTAATTATGTTTAATTAATCAAGAAAAAGAAGGTAGTTTTAGTTCGTTACTTTTATATACCAAAAAAAAGTTTAAATACTCCAGCCCTGGAACCCTCCTTTTGATTTTGTTGATTTTGGGTGCCAACTTTTTTCTTTCTGATATATGAACTACGAGTATATTTAATTAATAAAGAAAAAACATATTTTAAGTTAGTTACATTTATGTACCAGATTTTCCAGCTCTGGAACCATTTTTTTTGATGTAGACCTATTTCAAAACCAATTCCTTGCTTAAAAAAAAATTAAATATGTTTAATTAATAAAGAAAAAAAATATTTTATAATATGGCAGAATAAGTTTAAATTTTCCACCTCTGGAACCTTTTGATTTTGCTGATTTTTAGCACAATTTTTTCTCTTGTATATGAAATATGTTTAATTAATAAAGAAAAAAAAATATTTTGAGTTAGTTACAGTTATATGTATACCAAAAAAAGTTTAAATTTTCCAGCTCTGGCACCATATTCTTGATTTTTTCCGATTTTACTACAAATATCCTTTTAATTAATAAAGAAAAATGAGATAGTCCTTTCTGAGATATCAAATACGAGTATGTTTAAGTAATAAGGAAAAAAATTGTTTTAAGTAAGTTACTTTTGTGTAGCTAAAAAAGATAAAATTTTCCAGCCCTGTCACCATTTTCTTGATTTTATATACTATATTGTTATTTGAGCAATGAGTGGTTTTAGATTAGCCTAAAGAAACCCCCACCAATACTAAAAGAAGAAATTGTTTTATTTAGTTTCTTTTATATATCAATATAAGTTAAAATTTTCCATCTCTGGAACCGTCCTTTTAATTTTGCTGATTTTGAGTGCCAACTTTTTTCTTTCTGATATATGAAATATGTCTAATTAATAAAGAAAAAAATAATTTTAAGTGAACTGCTTTTATATACATACTAAAAAAAAGTTTAAATTTTCCATCCCTGGAAACATCCTGTTGATTTTTGCTGATTTTGAGTAAAAATTTTTTCTTTCTTGTATATGAAATACATAAGTTTAATTAATAAAAAAAAAATATTTTAAGTTATCTACTTTTATATAAGAAAAATTTCAACTTTCCAACCCTGAAACCGTCTTTTGGGGCTTTCCAACTTTTTGGTACAATTTGGCAATTATTACAAGTTTTATTGGACTTTTTTTTTAAGACTTATGTCTATATCTTTACAGTAAACTTCGTTAGAGACATGGGGATTTCATGTACATATCCCTGCCTTAATATAGAAAGGCCCTAACTCATTATTTTGTTTAAAATCGAGTTTTTTGTATATTTCGACATAAGAGCAACTAATGTATCGAAAAAATTTAAAAATTTCGTTTTCAAAAAAATAATGAATTTGAGCCTTTCTATATATTAAGGTATCGTTATGAAGCTTAGTCGACTTATGTTGTTATCGCTTTTAAGCACATAGGAATATTGTGGAAATTACACACGGAATGATAAACCTAAGCCATAGATTAAGAGTGTCTTTGAGAGATGTGGATGTGGATTTTGAGGAATTCCCATATAAGTTTTTGAAAATTTTGGTTTCCCTTAAAAAAATAGACTTTTGCAATTACCCAGTAGATTAAAGGAATTTCAATTAAAATATTGCACGTTTGTTGGTTTTCTACTTTTATATTATTTACATTTTTACATATTGGAAAACTATTGTATCTAACGAAAACCAACCCAACCAACTGACCATGTCAAATTACAATATAAATGTTATATGTATCCTTTTGTTATTATTTTTGTAAGCACACAACAATGGATCCTTAGAATAGCAGTATTATTTAAATATTCATTTATTCATATATTCATATAGTACATATGCATAAATATTTAAAAGATATAAGAATGGAAAATATTCATTTTAGAACAACAAAAGACCGCTTTTGTTAGAAATATTATTGAAATATTGAAAGTCTATTTGATGCTTGTAAAATAAATGGAGAAATATTATGATTTTTATATTGCATTTGCTTATTTAACAGCTTCATTGTTACTTTGGTTTTTAGTTTTTTCTTAATTTTTCCCGCCTGATTATTTTTAAGTGTTTGAGGACAATAAATACTTCATAAGTTTGAATGAGCGATTTGTGTACTTCTCAAGTGTCATTTGGTGAAAGCAGCTGCCAGCTGTTCTTCAGCTGACTTTTTATATCCTCTGTTTGTGCTGTTTTTGTGGTTTTCCATTTTCTTTTTCCCTATTCTGTCCTCAATATTTTATGAATTGTGCATAAAAAAAAGTTAATGTTGATTTTGAACAGTCATGCTTGCTGGTGTAAAAATTACTTATTGTGGCACAAGAGAGAATGAATGATTATATTTTTATTATAATCATAAGAATGTTTTTCACAAAAGTTCACAAAATTATGCATGACAGGAAGACAAAGACAATGGAGTCAAGAAATATTATCCGTTTTATTTTGTGCAGAGGGAAAGTTTTCAAATTTTAAAATATTCATTAAACTGAAGTTGGTATTTTCCCATCAAATCGAAAATATTATACAGCAAGGCTGATTTGTAAATATAAATTTTTTATTAATCAAATCTCACATTATTTTCTTGGAATGATAATAACTTTTTGTTAAACAAACTTCATTATTAAAAAATTAATGATTTTCTGTTTGCATGTTGACTACAAAATTGGCTTGAGCCCGGTCTCCGTCAGTCATTAAATGATAACATCGCGCATTTTTTCGTTGTGCCTTAGTGGGCATTTGTATCAGTTGTTGTAGAAAACTTCAAGTGGCATGGACCACTGGTCACTGAACTACACCGGCTTCAGCTGATACTAATCCTAATGTAACATCAGAGCACTCTCCTGTGTCGATAATGTGTAGCAGATTCATTGGTGACGTAAAAAAGCCAATTAAATGTCTACTAAGCACAGCTTTAAAATTTAGTACGCCTCATTGACACGAGAGGCGCTGCAACACTTCATTATTAGAAAAAAAGCACAGTTGTAAAATACTGAAGCTTTTTTCTACCCCTTCCTTAACCACCTGTCCTCTCTATCACTATCTCCTTCCTAAAAGAAGGTAAAACCTTCTCTTAAAAAAAATTAAATCCTTAATTGAAACAACTGTCTTAAAATTTAAAATTGTCTTTTCTCCCAGCTGCCAACAACACATGGTATTAAAGATAATTTTTTAATCGCTTGTGCAGGATCTTTGGCACATTAACGCAGTTTCCGTTTACACGCTAACACATTTTTGCTCAGTTTTTGGGGAACTAAAACGGATGAAATTTTATTTCTTGTCGCGCCTATAAAAGTAAAAGCATGACGACAAAAAAATACTAACTTGTAATCACAAAAATTTTGTCAACATCCATACTTATTTTATTTTTCTCTTTTCCAGCAAAATTTCATTTGAATAACTTGCAGCAAAAAAACATTTTTGAAGTAAAAAAAAAAAAAAAAAATTAAATTTCAAGTGCTCTTAACACTGTCTATTCATATGTGTTTAAATAAAAGGTGTGCCGAAATAAGGAATATATAAAATCGATTGTCATTTATGCAAAACGAAGCAAATTCATAGCTTACATGAATTCTTGGTCACCCTTTACCAACATGTTAAGGCTTTTATGGACATATTTGTTAATGTACCACACAAAATTTAATGAACCACAAATTCCCCCAAGAGTTTTCTTAACTTAATGAAATGAGTCTTGAATATTGCTTGCAACAATGGCTGTAATCTAAACCATGTAACGACGATGAAAATGTAAATATTTTCCTTTCATTGTACGTGGTTAGATTCATAATTTGCCTCATTCCTTAACAATAGTGAAATGAAAATTTACTTACACATGATTATTTTTCGCTTGGCTGCCTTCCATATTGGCCTTATAGTTAAATGAATTTTGACTATTAATGAAATGAGCCAGTCAGTCCAATGAATGCCTAGGAAAGTATGTATTTCTAAAAATGAAAAAAAAAACAGATTAACTTTTGCCTGAAAGCCTAGTTGGAGCATTCCACTGTCACATACAGACAAATGCAACTATTTTTAGCTCTTATATTACATAAAAATTTGCTATTTTTGTTTTGGATAGACTCCAGAGCAGCATCACAATATGATTATAAATAATAGTGTTATGTATATTGGTGAGAGAAATTTTTACTGCGAATTAAAACTTCAAGCTTTTCAAAGTTCAAAAATTCACTTGAGTGTATTTTAAGCTTTTAGTTGATTTTTATTCTAACATTGAATAAAAACTATCAACAGATTCACTACAAAGCGAAAATAAGATTAATTTAACAGTTTTCGCTAAGGATTTTGCTTCATATGTGTTTCATGTTAATTCAACATGATTCACAGTAATCTTCAAAGAAAGTTTTTCTTTTTGAAATAATTTTATTTTATGTTGATTTAATATTCCAGCATTGTTAAATCAAAATGAAGAATCATGTTGAATCAAAGTTATTTCAAGTTGAAACAATGTGAATTTGATACTTTTTTTATATAAAGCTGGTCGATTTCGAAAAAAAATCAAGATTGTTTAAAAAATTGACATGGGAAGTGCATGTCCCTTCTGCTCTCTAACCCATCAAGAGAATAAAATAAAATGATTCCTAATAATTACCCACGTATGTAGATTTTTGTTTTAACATTTTTAATGCAGAAGTGTGAAACAGCAAATAGAAATTATTTTCATTATATTTTTTTTAAACAAATAAAATAGAGCCCTTGAGACTTTTGGCTTCCTTTATGACAAATAATAAAAATATTTGTACATATTTAAGCTTTAAATACTTTTATTTGTTAAAAAAATAAATAAATATATTTTCAGTACATTAATAGTAAGAGGAACCACAAAATGGTTGAAAGCATCATGAATATGAGTTTTAAATATAAAACCTCAAATGCTGATGTGTCTGCATTTATGAAAAGCTCTCTGTACAAAAACTGTCCCTAGAATATGTCTGCTATTAAAATTAATTTTAATTACCTCACCTTTTGTATATGCGTGTATGCATTTGTGTTTATGTGTGTGTGTATGTGCCATCAATTTAATTCTATTGGATTACACGGTATACTATTTTTTGTTTTAGGGTTTGCCAATAAGGAATAAAACAAAATAATCTGCCTTGCAAAGTTTTGCAAGGACGAGCAACAAAACTCTTCAATCTGTGTAATACACCGTAAGAAACTATAATTTTTTTCAATTACTCAACAAGAGATTATAAGCTCGTCTTTCATTTTATGTAATTTTGAAAATCAAAATACATCACGGTTAACAAATTCTATTAGAAAATTTGTTGACTTATTGCAAAAAAATAACTATTTTTTTTTTATGCAAGAAATCTTCCATATTTCAGTTAAAATATTTATCTAGATCCAATTTTTTTCTAAATTACTCAAGATTTCGTATCCAAAACAAAAACCATTGACTGAAATGTTTTCTAAACAAAACCAAACCACTGCAATATAGCTAATTCACACACCTTTTTTTAGTGGAACGGTTTATTTTTTAGTACAATTTTGAAAAAAAACTCTAGTGTTATTACTTCTAGTTCTACTAGATTTTAAATAGATTTCAACAAAATCTGGTGACGAAGTAAATTTTATTATGTATAGGAAACATACTCCAAATCTACTAGATTTTGCTTTATATATATGACATAAGTTATTTAAGTAATTGCCCTTCATTTATTTAAAAACTAGAAAATACTAATAATAGGTCATTGACACTTGCAGGAAATCTAGCGGAATTCAATTTAAATTTTTATGAAAATCTTTCCAGCTTACACCAAGTTTTTAGTTTTTTACATTTATCACGACTCCTTATGCAAAACAAGACTTATTTATACTTGCACAAAATCAAGCAGATTTCTAATATAATCTTTATGAAAATTTATATCGTTTACATCAAGGTTTTTACCTTTATAGGCCATTTACAGTGTCTCGAAATGTAGTACTCTCGAGATTTCACGGTAAATCTAATTGAGTTTTGTTATATTCCCCATACAAACGGAAATCTACTTTAGCAGTAGATTTGTACTCTGTAAAACATAATTTATATAAAAGTTGAGTGAATTAGCTGCACTCTATAAAATTTTTTATTGTAGATATGTGATTGAGCTACACATTTTAGGCAAAGGATTTTCTTTCTTCCTAAAAGATAAAATATTTTTAATTAAAACGGAAAACGAATTATCTTTATTTCGTTACTTATTTTACCAAAAAAAAATTTAAATTTTCCAGCCCTGGAACCATATGGTTGATTTTTCTGATTTTCATAACTAATTTATTTCTTTCTGAAATATCAAATATGTTTAATTAACAAAAAAAAAAAAAAGGAAATAAGGAAAGAAACATAATTTGTATTAAGATACTTTTATATACCAAAAAAAAAAAAAATATATATCAGTAGGAAGATTTAGGACATTTTTGTTTGAAAATGCTTCTGAATTCTTGTCTTTGAAGTCTCTAAATTATTTTCTTTGTTATTTTGTTGTTGTCTTTGACAATGCAAAATATAAATATTATTGCCATGTTTTTAAAACATAAAAATTCAATTAAAGTATTATGCAATAGTTTCGAAAATACATGAAAAAATATGTGTTGGATATAATGTTTAGAACAAAATCATACACGAACCTTCTAGCATAGACAATAAATAATAATCGTTTTAATGAATCAAAACTGCTTCGTTTTTTCGTCCATAGACAAGACGATACATTCGTCGAACAGAATTAGGGCACACATTTTCCAGCTCTGGAGCTGTATTTTTATTTAATCTAATTTTTTTTATACCGAACTATATTTTTAGTAGGTTACTTTTATATACCAAAAAAAAAAAAAATTAATATTTTCCAACCCTGGAATAATTATGTATTTTGATTTGTTTTTCGATTTTTAACACTAATTTTATTCTTATTTAACAAAACAAAAAAAAACAAAAGTTAGTTTTATCTAGTTACTTTTATATGGCAAAAAAAAGGATTAAGCTTTCCAGCTCTGGAAACGTCTTTTTGATTTTACTGATTTTCAATACCAATCTATTTCGGACCATTTATGACACACTAGTCTCTAGTCTTTATGAGAGCTACGGAAAACGGATTTCGCGTACAAACAGACGGACAGATGCACGGACGGACATCGCTTATTCGTCTTCCGTATTCATAAGGACCCAGAATATATATGCCATATTTATCGCATTTTAATATTGTAAAAATTATACATGGAATGAAAAACCTATGTACAAACCTATACCCCTTACCAATATCTGGTGAATGATATAAAAATTGCGCAATAACAGGAAGAAAAATTAAGAAATTCAGGTAGAACAGACCGGGATAGACTGGTTTTACAAAAATCATTATAGCGGGTTTCGCTTCGATTTTATAACATCTTATAACCCTATAAATGTTGTTAAACAATTTATTATATAATTTAGCTGGGCTTTCAAGCAATAAATAATTTATTGTTCATATAATTTTTACATAATAGAAAATTTTTCTAATACAGACGGGAAAATGTTTTGAAATTAATTAAATAATTAGAAGAAAAATTTTAATAAAATATTCAAATGCATGCATGTAATATGTATGAATTATATTTCAGCCTAAATGAAGATTCAAAGCCAAAAAAAGCGTATTTTTAACCGACTTCAAAACAAGTAGTATTCAAAAAAATAAAAAAAAAACTGAGTGCGACCAACTTCGAATCGTTAATTATCCTAAATGGTCATTTGAAATGGAAAATCACAAGAGAAACCGAAAGATGATTTTAAAATACCTGTCGAATGATACCCGGTTTGATATAGTTGGCAGACATTTTCTTTTTTTTTTCGTATTTACAAAATGGCGTCTGTTGGCCGCCATTCGGAGCTTTGACTACTGTCATATCTTTAGCCGACACTCCCAGAATTAAGATAAATCGATTGATGTGAGAATTCAGGAAAATCAGTCCACGCGTTTGTTTTGTATAGTGGCGCAAGAGAACACACATACATACATACATACATACATACATACATATATAGGCTTATAAATACAATACCCTCCTTTGCATCGCGCAGTGGGGAAAAAAAGAGGACCAGGTTCTCAATTCGTCTGTTTTTTTCATAACTCTTCTTTTGTCTAAAAGGGTGTAGCATCCATTTTGTCCCATTATAAAAAAAGTGGGCGGGGACACGCTTAAAAATTTGTTGATTTTATTTTATGATATTCTACTAATTCGATTGCTACGAAACTTACCCAAGACACTGAACTCTCGTAACGTCACAATCTCGAAGTTAAAAAAATAGGCGGAACCACGACCAATAAAACTTAATATTATATATAATATACTTCTATTTGAACGATCTTTACGTAACTTGGCACATACCCTTAGCTCAAAAAAAGATTAAATCGTATATTTAAAAAAGTGGGCGAGTGGGCCACGCCTATTAAATTTTAATATTATATTTCACATGCTTCTACTTTATCGACTTTTATGCTAATTTTGTGTACTTATACTTATCCGATTCCCACGAAACTTAGCAAAGAGTTTCTGATCTTAGAATGACATTATTAAAAAAGTGGGCGGGGCTATGACCATTAAGAACTAATATTATATTGCACATGCTTCTAACTAACCAAATTTAATGAAACTTAACACACGCCTTGAGGTCTGAAAGTGACGCAATCTGGAATTTTGAAAAGTGGGCGGACACTAATATTTGCAAAATTAGGAGTGACCACGCCTGTAAAATTTAAATTTGTCACTAAACATTTTCAAATAGAACTTAAAAAAAAAATCAAGAATTAGGGATGTTTTATTTAACTGATTCTAAATTATTTTAAAATTTTAGTGCTTATTTTTGAAGTCGGTTTAATTTTTTATTTTTAGTTTTATTCTGTACAATATTCGGTATAATTTCTTCACATATAAAAGTCAGTAAAAAATTATGTCAATATCATTGTAAAACAAAAATTTTCTTAAAATATATTCCTGTTTTTCGCATATGGCAATTTTCATTTAAAAGTTTCATTGCCAAATAAAATTCCAACTGAAATTATTATGACTTCTTTTATACAAGACATATACGTTGGTATAAAAAGCAAATATGTCAGATATTATTTAATCCCATTATATCACTATGTTAATTTTATCTTCTATTTGCAATTCAAACATAAATTACTTTGTTTGACTAAGTCTGCAACAATCTGTTGCCAGTAAATGTGGCTGCCTCAATCAAGAAATATTTCAAGCATTTGCTCTTCACATTTTCTTTGCTAAAAATTACTTTGTGTTCGTTATGCTGGAAAAACTGCTTAACAAAAGGAAAACAGAATTGATGGCTTCGAGGTATTTTTTTTAAAAGCTTTAGAAAGCTTTTCGCTTGTATGTAAAAGAGTTTGGGATGAAGAAGTAAGCGCAAGATTTTTATTTGCTTAAAAATTTAATCACAAAAAAAAAAAAAAAAGAAATTCTTAGGCAGTGCTAAGGGATGATGTGTTGAGAATCGTTATCTTGAATAAATACAAAAGCCTTAAACATATTTTTATGACAAATTGCAGCAATTAAATAATTTGTTAAGTTAATATTTTTTTAGTTCTGTACTCCACTTGCTAGCCAAGTAGGAAAAATGATAAATGTACTCTCACAATGCTCGACAGTGTGGCCTTTATTTCTTATTCATTTCAAATATTATCTTAAAGTTTATTGTTTTTGTTAAAGAACTGCTAAACAAATACCGAGCGAGAGTGACAAATGGTTGGATCTGCTGCAAAAAAAAACATTTCAACATCATAAATTATTTAATAAGTTTGCATAAATTGTTTTAAAGGAGACAAGCTGTAGTTTATGCGTATAAAGGCATTCACAAACTCGAACGCCAAAATTAACTAAACTTTACATTTAAAATATAAGATATTTAAATTGCTTAAAATATAATTAAATTGAAGTTCGCAAGTTTCCGCAAAAAACTATTCAAAATATTTTATTTTTAAAATTAAGGATATATAGGGGGGAGGGCAAAATATCATAGTACCGACTGGAATCTAACTTATTAAAGAGTTTAATTGCTTGATTTTAGTAAAACTTATCAGATTCATCCATCCTGAGCAAACTTTTCAGCGAATATCGAATATTTTTAATTAAGGATATATGAGAAGCTGGCAAGTCCTTGCAGGAAATAAAATTTATCAATAAGCTTTGCTTTGCATTTCTCGATATAGTTCCTCGATTTCATAACTTTTGCTAAAATTTAATCCATAAAATTAAGGATACACGACATGTGTGTGTGTCCTTGCATCAAATTAAATGAAATTGATCACAAATCTTTTATACTTAATGCTAGATTTTATTTCAAATATCTCTCATTGATCTTCGATTGAAATTGTAACAAAAAGTTTTTTTTTTCTTTGATCAAGGATATATGGGAGGTAAACGAACATATTATTGCAGCCTTTGAAATGAAGTTCACTGTAGACCTTTGACTATGTTATTCTGGAACTATATTATTACTTTCCATAGCACAACGCTTTAAAATTTTCAAGGAATTTGAAATTTTTATATCAAGGATATATGACAGCTGAACATATCCCTAAAGGTATGCAAGTGAAATTGATCAGAAAGCTTAATTGCATTATTTTAGAATTTGTAGCTAAAATCTAATATTTCTTCTAAAAAGATATAAGGGAGGTAGGCATGTCCTTACACTTATCAGCAAGAAATTTTCCAGATAGCTTAACTCTATCATGCTGAAAAAACTTATAGGCAATCGCTGCTTTCTGATGAAAATTGTTGCTTATATAATTTTTTTGTGCATAAATTAAGGATGTGTGCTCAGCAGCAACTGTAATAAAATTTTCTAGCAAGTTATATAATTTAAGTAATAATTAACAGTGCTATCTACAGGCTGATCACAATTGCAGCTAAAATAAAAATTTATATATAAAGGATATATGGGGGATTAACCGGTCCTTTCCCCGATTGAGCTGAAATTAATTAAATTGACGTATTAACTGCACAATTTTTCTTACCTTCGAATCGTAGTTTTTACTGAAAATTTATATTTAAAATAAAGGATATATGGGAGGTACACAGATGCTTACACCGACTGAGCTAAAATTTGTCAGTAATTTTATTTGTTAAAATTTTGTTACCCTTAGATCGTAAGTTTTACTGAAAATCGTTATTTAAATTAAATGATAATAGGGGGGGGGGAGGGGTAAACATATCCTTTCACCGATTGAGTTTTAATTTATTAGTAGTTTTAAATGTTTAAGTTTTGTTGCCTTTATATCGTATCTTTTACTGAAAATCTATATTTAAAAAGAGGATATGTGGTAGGAAAACATATCCTTTCACCGAATGAGTTTAAACTTATCAATAGCCTTAACAGGTTAATTTTTGGTACCTTTAAATCGTAATTTTTACTAAAAATTTTATTTAAAATAAAGGATATATGGGAGATAAGCAGATCCTTTCACCGATTGAGCTGAAATTTATTAGATATCTTAAATACAAAATTTTTTTACTTCTGCTAAATAATTTTATTGAAAATTTATATATAAATAAAGGATATATGGAAGGTAAACAGGCCCTTTAACCGATTGAGCTGCTATTTATCAGAAGTCTTACCTGTTTAATTTTTTTTACCTTTTAAACATAATTTGTACTAAAAATTTATGTATAAAAAAGGATATATGGGACGTAAACAAGTCCTTTCACCGATTGAGCTGCTATTTATCAGAAGTTTTACTTGTTTAATTTTTGTTACCTTTAGAATATAATTTTTGCTGAAAATTTATATTTAAAATAAAGGATATATGGGAGGTAAGCAAATGTTTTCATCGATTAAGCTGCGATTTATCAGTAGTCTTATCTATTTAATTTTTGTTACCCTTAGATCGTAGCTTTTATTGAAAATCTATATCTTAAATAAGGGATATGTGAGAGATAAACAGATCCTTTCACCGAATCAATGATTGATTATAATCAGACGTCTTAGATACACAACTTTTTTTTTATTTTTAGACAATAATTTTAATGAAAATCTATATGTAAAATAAAGGATATATGGGAGTTAAACAGGTCCTTTCACCGATTATTCTGAGATTTATGAGTAGTCTTAACTGTTTAATTTTTGTTACCTTTACAACATAATTTTACTAAAACTCCATGTCTAAAATAATAATATATGTATGAGAAGTACACACATCCTTGCACTGATCAAATTGAAATTTAACCTAGACCTTAATTGTGTGATTGTAGAAATAATTACTAGTTTTTTTTTGCATTCTGATAGCAAATTTAGCTAAAGTTATTTTTTGTAATACATATAAGGATATGTACATATATGGTGGGTATATGAAGCCTTGCCTGGATTGAAATAAAATTTACTAAAGTACTTGTAAGTTATTATTCTAAGTATAGTTAATTTTTTTTTGTATTATAAGCATAATTGTGAGTTAAAATTAATTTAATTTTAAAATAATTTTAATTTAATTATATTAAGGACATGTGGGAGTTGAGCTTGTATTTGTACCGATTGAAACAAAATATAGTAGAGATCGGAAGTATTTACATATGACCTTAATTCAACTTTATTTCTTGCCAAAAGAGATGTAACACTCAGGCAAATTCACCCTTAAAATCGTTTTTCATTTCGGGGCTTGGTTAACTTTGTTAAACGTTATCCTTTCTAAATAATTTTTATCTTCTTCACATGTGGAAACGTGAGAAAAGTTACGACTACTACTTTAAGTTTTAATTGTGTTCTATTAGTTAAATTTTTTTCTCATTTGGAAACATTTCACATATGAATTTTTTATTAAAGAAATATAAAGGATTTTATTAGAAAATAAATTTTTCATTGCAGTGGGCTTGACATGTTATGCTTACTAGTAAAAACCTTGTTTAAATTTTTTATATATTAATATAAGTCATATGAGTACTTGTTATTTTTATGCCCCCATTTCATTTCAAAGCGCTATAAGTCATTTTAGCTTTTCAGCTGCCAAAAATAAAAAATTTTAAGGGAAGTATTTTATTAATAAAATAAGTACGAATAATATTAAACGAAAACAAAGCATAGAATTTAAAATAAAAAAATTGAATAAAATACAAAAATAATAATAACAACAATAAACTGTAAAAATAAAGTGTTAATTTGGGAAACAGAGTGCGGAATTTTATTGCTGAACTTTTTTTTTCATTGGGAGCAATAAACTTTTTAAGAATTTCACAAAAGACTAAAAGAAGAAAAAGGAACAAAGGTGTAAATGTGTTAAAGATGCAAAACAAAAGCTTTACTGTATAGACGGGGACTTATGACTCAACGTATTTTTTTTTAAATAGCGACAGCTGCTTTGAATTAAACTGCGAATGAAAAAATAATAAAACCTAAAAAATTAAGCCGACTTAAAAAATTAAAAATAATTAATTTTAATTTAAAATTTTTATATTTAACTGAATCTAATTTGATTTTTTATAGCTATGCTATTTATTTCACTACACAGGAGCTAAGATGTGATTTTCGTAACAAAAATAATCGACACTATTACAGTTAGAAATCTATTTTTGTTTTGATTTCCTTGTAATTAAAACCAGAGTACGAAAATAATCGAAAAAATGCTTTAATTTTGTTTTGTTTCGTTCTTTAAAGTGAGTCAAACAAAAACAAAAACAATGAACAGGGTTGCTTAATATTTTTTGTATTGTTTTTGCATATGAGCACAAACCAGAGAATACAGCCGATGGGCTGTAAGCCGGCTAATAGCCGCCATCGGCCACAAACAATACATTAATTTAATCGTCCACCGTTATTTAACACATTAAGTTTGTTTTATATAGCTAAGTAGCATAGCTATAACTGGGTGTCCAAGACACTTCTCTCCTTTCTTGAAGTTTTATTTTAAAATATTTTGTGCCAATTTTATATTTTTTACAGGAAAATATTTGTGTCCGCCCCCTTTTTTTTAATTCAACATGGCTTCACTTTCAGAACTCAAAGTGTGTGTCAAGTCTCGTAAAAATCGATCGGGTAAAAGCACGTGATAAATAATATTAATCTTTAATGGGCATGGCCGCGCCCAGTTACTTAAGCACAGGACTATGTCGTTTAAGGAGGCGAATCTCTTTGCTAAGTATGTAGAAGTACATATAATTTTATACTAACATTTCATGGGCATAACCCCGCCCACATTTGGAAACGCAAGATTAAATATTTTTTAGTGCTCCAGGTGTATGCCAAGTTTCGTAAAAATAGGTAAAGTAGAAGCACATGAAATATCATATAAAATTTTAGTGGGCGTGATTCCGTCCATTTTTTTTTTTAAGAAATATTTTTGTTAGTGCTCAGCGTATGTGCCAAGTTTCGTAAAAATCGGTCAAATAGAAACACGAAATATATATAGTATTAAATTTTAATGGGCGTGATTACGCCTATTTTTTTTAACTTGGAGATTGTGTAGTTACGAGAGCCCAATGTGTTTGCTAAATTTCGCAGCAATCGGATGAGTAAAATAAAATAAAATCAAAGAAAAAATTAGTGGGCCTGTCCGCGCCTACTCTTTTTTACAGTGGGACCAAATCGAATCATGCAGACATACCAAGTAATGAAGTAACAAAAACAAAAGCAAGATACAGACGAATCACTCCTCCTTTTTTTGAAGGGGTTTAAAAAGAAGGAGTATATTCCGTACCACCTCACTGTGCGTTGAGGTATTAAGTACAGGAAAAAAAAACTGCTTTAGGAGATGTACAGCTGTCATCAAATTATGAGATTACTTGTGTTCAATTCCCATTTATAGTTTGTGTAACAGTCGATGAAAATAAGCATTTTCATAATTGTTGAATATTCTTTATTAGTCCCAGTCCAGACTTGCAATTTTTGTTGCAGCTATTCTCAAGTGAGTGGAAGGGTATTGAAAAAGAAGTATATATACTTCTTCTCCGAGAAATTCCACTTTTTTGTCGCGTGCGACAGCAACCAATTAACGTTGTATTTCTGAACAACATGACTTAATTTTTTCTTAAAATTTTACCTTACGTAGAGCTGCTGACGGCCTACACAAATATATAAAGAAATAAAAAAAAAGTTTCGTTTTCTTTGACAAAACAAGCATATTTGCTTGGTGTCGCACGCTACAAAAAGTTGACATTGCTGTGTAAATGCCCATATACATTTTTATTCTTCTCTCGCTCTTTTTCACTTAAAATTGCAAGCCTGGTCAGGGGCTTACTGCTGCATAATAAAACAAAAACCAACTTGCAAAGGATTAAAATACATTGAATATCTTAATCATACCTACAACTTTTTGTTGAAGTTATTAACTCTTGTGCTCTCTCGTGCTGTCTTTCCTTTTGCAGTAAATGTACATTGTGTGCATTTAATGCACACTTTTTTCCATTTTTTACTAAAAAAACATGTTTAAGAAAAACATGTTGAGGAAAGAAATACATATTGACACAGATGCTTGTTGGCGCTTGTTTATCTTATGTGAGTAGCAGACGGACATAATATTCGTACTCGCATTTTCACTCATTTTAACGTACAAACTCTTTTTAGCGCAAATTGCTGCTGAAACTGATACCAGAAGTGCATTAAAAATATAAAAGAAAATGCACTTTAGCACAAAATTCAAACCGAAATATAAAAGAACATCTGCAAAGTAAAGTGTGAAATTGGTTAAAGGACCCGCTAGTTCATTGTTTGATTGTCAATAAAGTTTTTTTTATTATCAAAGACAACAACCATTTTTCAAGAAAATAATTTAGAGAACTCAAAAACAAGAGCTCAAAAGTATTTTCAAACAAAACCTTCCTAAATCTTCTTACTGAATTAGGGCATTATTTTTTTTTAATAATTTGCCAACTAACAAGTTTTTTATAAGATATTGTTACCATCAAATATACACTCGTAAAAGCAAGTTAACAAGCTTTATAGCTCAAACTACAGGGAAATATCGTCTATTTTTTTTGTAGCAACTGCAGCAACGCGTACAAATTTTTTCTTGCCTTAACTACTTTGAATAACTGCGTTATTTTTTTTTGTTATCCTTTCTCAAATATTAACTTTAAGATGAATACTTTTTAGTGCTCTTAAAAGCTTTCTATTCCAATCCATTTTACTGTGAGCGAAATGAAAAAAAAAAATTTTAATTAATCTTTTGCAAATTCTTAAGATTTCTTTAGTTTCACTCAAGTGCAGTCAAGTCGCAGAGAGCAAATATTTGATAAAATCAGCTAAATAAAGAAAGTATTTACAACAGAGCACCCATTTTGATAAAAGAATCTTGTAATGTTAAAAGCTATAATCTTCCATGATGATTGGAAAAGACAAAGTGAATAAATGATAATAAGTTTGACAGATACAGCTTCAACCATATGGCAGCTGTCAACTGTCAAAGGTGGGAAGTCCTTAGTTTTTATTTCTTTATAAAAGTCTTTTCCTTGCTATAGTGGTTTTGTAATTATCATTAATTTGTTATGAATTTATTTATAAATATTGGAGTTTTGTAAGCTTTTTATACCCTTCACCATTCCGTGTTTAATTTCCATGAGGCACATAAAGCATATATATTCTGGGTCCTTATGAGTACGGAAGATGGATAAGCGATATTCATCTGTCCGTCCATCCATCCACCCGTCTGATGTACGTGAAATCAGGTTTCTGAAGCTCCCAGAAAAGCTAGAAACTTTGGTTTTCAACTGGTGTATCAAAAATGGTCCAAAATCAGCAAAATCGTGCAGGTGATTTCAGAGCTGGAAAACTTAAACTTTATTTTGCCATATAAAATTAACTAGCTAAAATAATGTTTTTTAATAAATTTATTTTATATTTCAGTACGAATAAAACCGGTATTAAAAAAAAAATAAAAAAAACCTTTTCCAGGGTTGGAAAACTTTAACTTTTTTTTTGTTATTTAAAGGTAACCTACTAAAACTAATTTTTCCTTTTTCTCTATAAATTAAACATATGTATATTCGTATAAAAAATCCAGAGTTGGAAAATTTACACTTTTTGTGATATTTAAAAGTAACTAGGTCTAATACATTTTTCTTCTAATAATTTAAATATATTTTATGTCTTGGAAATAAAAGATTGGTATAAGAAATTAGTAAAGTGAAAACCGCAGCTCCAGAGGTGGAAAATTTTAACTTTTTGTTGGATATTACATTAACTAAATAAAACTAATTTTTCCTTATTTCCTTTTTGCTTTGTTTACTTAACATATTTTATATACATATATATTTTTGAAGAACTAGATTGGTATAAGGAGTCAGAGTAAACTAAAAGGATGATTCCAGGGCTGGAAAATTTAATGTTTTTGTATATAAGGGTACACCTGTGGAGAGTTCGTGGGTTCGATTCCCGCCATAGACCCTGGGTGTTTTCCGCAGACAAGCTAATCGCGTCGCGGGTTGTGTTTGTTAAAAAAAGGGTGTTCATTTTAGAGTGTCACAACTTTGTGTTGGCATCACTGCTTTCTTTGAGCACCCATTTAACAGCTGATAGTTGCTTTTTATTAAGTTTCCTTTGAAGTTTTATAATGAATCGACTTACACCAGAGCAAGGCGTGCAAATTAATGCAATTTGTAATCAAAATAATTGTTCTTTTCGTCAAACTCATCGTGCACTTCTTCCATTTTCCGATTAAGCACATTTCTGATTGAATGAGTACATAAATAAGCAGAATTGTTGCATTTGGAGTGAGGAGAATTCACAAGCTTTTGTCGAAACACCAACATCCACAGAAACTTACTGTTTGGTGCGCTGGCGGAGTCATTGGCCCATATGTCTTCAAAAACGATGATGGTCAGAATGATACTGTCAATGGTGAACGGTATAGGGACATGATTCCAAATTTTTTCGTACCTGATATACGTGGCATTAATCTTGCTGATATGTGGTTTCAACAGGACGGAGGCACATGCCATACAGCGGGCCCTACAATTGATTTACTCAAAGAAACTTTTGGTGAAAACATAATTTCACGTAATGGCTCAATTAATTGGCCACCACGATCGTGTGACTTAACCCTATTGGATTATTTTCTTTGGGGTTATGTTAAGTCACTTGTCTACGTCGATATGCTACAAACAATTGAACACCTAGAAATCAATATTTGAAGAGTTATCGCCGAAATACGCCTGCCAATGCTTCTAAAAGTAGTTGAAAATGGGTGTTTGGCCACATGGCGGCCACATGGCAAAAATCGTATTTAAACATTAATTTCATAAAATGTTGTTTCCAATAAAGCCCATTTCAATCTATGAAAAAAATACCCTTTATGTGTGTGTGTGGGGCCCTGCTCTAAAAATACGTAATACAACAAACAAATTTTTTACAATAAAAAAAATTATATATATTTTTTCGCCGTTCCAGAAACTCTTTTGTTAAAAGCGTCTTCTGGCAATAATTTATTTTTACAAAATTTTAATGTTGGAGAAGTAATCTTTTTATTTTGACAAATAATTCTCTTTACTTTGTATGCTTTTCACCAAGAAATTATATTATAATGGTCATCATTGTGTTCGTCTTTTCAACATGGTAATCCTTTACAGAAAGAAAGATTTAAAATGAAAATATACTGGCGAAAAGTTTCCTTGTAACTGACTGCTCAGTGCCAGAAATTGCCAGTTAAAACTACGTTATTCCCTTTCATATTATTTTCCTTTTTCGTAAGGATATGCATCTTAGTGCATTGTTCTTTCTGGTGTTTGCTCTTTCTTTGGTAATTTTCGTTTAAAAAGGTGTTTTTTTTCTTCACCAAAATACATTTTTTTATGAACAAAAGTTGTATATGTATTGTGTTTTGCTTTTAGTACACAAATGAGGTTTCTTTTCTGGTTATTCACTTAGCCAATTTTTTTTTTGTGATTTCATAAGCGTAATTTGGTTTTCATTCCTTTTATTACTTTGCTAACAAATAAATGAGAATAATTTTATTAAGTCAAAGATTAAATTTATACTCTGTATATTTCCATAGAATTTGATGAAATTTATTTAATTTATATAATGCGAACGAAGTTCTGTATTTCTTTGAAAATTCATTTCTGCAAATTTTACCAGCAATTTTTGTACAACAAACAAAAGTATGCACTTAAGGAAGAAAATTTATAAAATATAATTTGTAAGTACATAAATACAATTATTTATTTGAAATATGAACACCTTGTACTACATGCGATAAATGTTCTCATAAGTTTTGTTTAATTTTCCATTTAATTTATTTAGTTTTACACGTAACTTTTAATGCGCCCCGAAGTAATACAAAAAAAAATTTATGATCATTAAAGTTTGTGCGAGTATTCTGTCTATCCTCTTAAGCAAAATTTTTCATGCAAGTGGGTGCTCTACCAACACACTTACACTTACACTTGCTTAACATTTATTAGTTGTAATTTATTGTGTGTGTGTGTGTGTGTGTGTGTGGTTTAGTGCTCTGGGAATTATTTATTAATGTTACTTCAAAGTTTTCCTTAGGCCTTTATTTAATTATGAAGTTTCTCGCTCTGAGAACTGTAAGTGAGCTCATGTAAGTGCTTTAGTTAAAATGTCTCTGTTTATGGTCATAATTAATTTTTTTTTTTAAATACATATAGCTGACCAAGACCAGCAAAACAAATTTTTCTGTAGGATGGCAATGTTTCAAAATGAAATTGTAATGAAAATAAAAAAATAATAATAATAAAATTATTATTTTCCCTGTGTAATGTGAAAATTAACAAAGAGCAAAAGAAACCACCAACATCGCACATCATCACTGACTCTGGGCATAATAATCCCTGTCACATTACTTGGCCATCACATAACATGACGTATGTATGTATATGTAGCACAATTTATTTAAAATGTAACAAAATTGTGTTAAGGACACATTTTATTTAATATAAAGATTTTATATATTTATATAAATATAATTAAGTTGTATCTAGAGACATGATATTTTTGATATGTATGTGTTTTAATGTAACTAAATGTTGTTAACAACTAACTACTACGAACAAGGGAATAAAGAAGGATTTAGGTTAATGTTAAACTGTGCAAAAAAGAGGGATTATGTAACACAAGAATATGGGAGAAAGTGCCGGATTAGATATACTGTGGTATAATTTTTTTTAGTATATCGCGGCCATCTATTCTGTTGCATTCCTTGAGATTCTAGTTTAACGAACGGACTTGGCCTTCACATTAACGTACGCTTAGTTAAATGATTTTTGTCACAATTTTTGAAATATATACAGATCAGGCGTGGATCCAGCTTAAGCTGCTGGTAGGGGAAAGGGGGGGAGGGTAAGGGACTTTGTGATAATATTTTTTTATACCCTTCACAAAAAATATTAAATAGTGTATATATATGTATATATATATAGGTTTGTCACTCCGTGTGTAATTTCCAGAATATTAATATGCGACCAATAAAATATATCCAATCTGGGTCCTTATGAATAGCGAAGTCGAATAAGCGATGCCCGTCCGTCCGACCGTCCGTGTGTCAGCAAGTAAAATAGGTTTTCCGAAACTCCCAGAATAGCTAAAGACCTCAGTCTTGGACTGATGTAGTAGACATGGTCCGAAATATATTGGCATTAAAAATTAGTAAAGTAAGAAAACGGTTCCAGAGCTGAAAAATTTGAACTAAAACTAATTTTTGTTTTTTTTTTGTTAAATAAACCTACTTTATATTTCAGTAAGAATTAAATTAATATTAAAAATCAAAAAAAAAAAATCAAAAAAAATGATTTCAGGGTTGGATAATTTTAACTTTATTTTGCTATACAAAAGTAACCTACTGAAATTAATTTTTCCTTTTTCCCTATAAATTAAACATATTTGATATTAAAAAAATCTAATAAAATAATTCCAGGGTTGGAAAATTTCGACTTTTTGTGGCATAGAGAAGTTACTAGTTTAAATTAATTTTTTTGTTTTTTTTACTTATAAAATATATGTATATATATATATTTTATGTTTTGAAAAGAAATAGTTTGGTATTAAAATTAGAAATACTTAAAATACTGCTCCAGCTCTTTTTTTAAGTATATAAAGTAACTTAATAACACTAATTTTCTTCCTTAATTCTTTATTTTTTTGTTTGTTAATTAAAAATATATTATATTTTAGAAATTAATAAATTAGTATTAAAAATCAGAAAACCAAACATGTGGTTCAAAGGCAGGAAAATTTAATTTTTCTTAGTTAATTTTAATTATTATTGTTCGAACTTCGTTTGTTTCTATATTTATGATTTGATCAGTCTAAAGTTCGTATCGTTTTGTATGTGATAATTATTAATGAGCAAATAACACCACAGTTAGTTGTAAATATTCTGACAAACACGTCGTAGAACGGAACCACTAGCTGTTTTCCACTACACCTTGATCATCAGCGTTCTTTGTGTTTTGCCCACTGTGTGTGCTGTCAGTTGATATAGGGGTATGTTTTCTATTCCACGTGAAATTAAATCGTTTGGAATTGCCATACCATTATTGTTATAAACACATATTTTCAGCAACAATTCTATGGCAATTCCGCATGTTTTAATTTCACGTGGAATACAGAACATACCCGATAGATTTCTGCTTTATATACGCAACTTTTATTGCAAATGGAATATGTGAATTATTTGATTCATCGTATTACAATTTGCTGAAAACTTTTTTTTCTAATGAAAGCTCAGTTTTATCATCTCTAAACTTACAACAGTCTTGTCATTACCAATTATGCGCATGCTAGTTAATTTGCTTATCTTTGTTCTACTTAAGACAAACTTTTTTGGTCTGTTATTATTAAGTATATTTTTTTAAGTTTTGCAACAGGCCCATGGCTATTAATTAATTAATTTTAATTATTATTGTTCGAACTTTGTTGATTTCTATATCGGGCTAAGGTTCGTATCGCTTTGTAAGCCAAATAGTTTTTCTTTCAGCTTGCAAGGACTTCTATTAATATTTAGTAAATGGAGATAACATAAAATGTATCGCTAAGGAACAGTAATTTCAGTCAGTTAATTTGCTTGAACCTATTCCTTTCTGCTGAGGAAAATCGAAAAATTCTGTGGGAATAAATAAAGTTTACATAATATCGCCTTATGAGTAAACGTGCAATATTGGAAATGGGATGTTTGAATTGAGACACTAAATAGTTTTGTAATATTAACTCTTATTGAATACCGGCAAATATGAAATAAGTTAAGTTAGCTTAGCTGGTATGGCGGTACAGTAATAGGATTATTTTAGGATTATCAAAAAGTAAAACGGGCTTAAAACATCATATGTTATAAAAAAATTCTACTATTGTATCGTCTTTTTCACTCTTGCCATAGTTAGTATTCTTTTTTATAAAAACCATACTTGAACTTAGTCAGATTTTGCATGCATCATTTTTTATTGTTCAGCATCAAAATAAAAAGGCATTTAAAATGGCGCACTATGACCCGTTTTCATAAATTTTTCTCCCAAAATATATGGAGAGCAGTCTTTAAATACAATGATATGGGACGCACAAATGAAACTGTTTAATTGGTTTAGGTTGCTTTCAGATGTTTTAAAAGTGAAATATGTTTTAGTGCAATTATGGATACTTAATTCAGTTTTTGGTGTCGGTGTCAATATGAAAAAGGCTGGCATAATCTTAAACATATGAATATATACATATGCAGATGCAAGTCGCTTTAAATGTGGGTGAATACATTGAAATTAGAAAGTTCTGATCTCTGGTTGTGGTACTATATATATGTAAGTGATGTTAACATAAGGCAGTTTATCTTTGACCTTAGAGAATAATTTTAACTTTAATTTTAACTAGCTGCCTTTTTACAACCGACCCATAGCCAACAATTTTAAAATGACAGTCCATTATGTGTGTGTGTCCCTTTTTCTATTGTCATATCCAATCTTTTTTGTTTCCTTTGGCAAATATTTCAGCAATTTAAAACAAGTGTGTTTCTGCTTTCATTTATTTTAAAGATTTTATTGCAGTTGTCGGTTTGTGTTTTTTTTTATTATTATTACAATTTTCTTTAAATAACAATTTTAAACGTAAACTATTTATGACAAGAAGATGAATTACCCTGCTACCGCACATAAACAACAAGTAGTTTTATACTTGAAGCAAGTACATTTGACAAGAGTGCTTTACTATCTAGCCCCAACGGTAAAGAATATGAATTGGTAGGCCTTTTGTGAGGCCTTATGCACATATGTATGTATATTAAAAAGGAAACAGATTCGCAACAGAAAAATCTAAGTTCTCTAGATTTCTGCGTGAGCAGTGCTACCACCACATATCTTATAAATAGTAACATGCATTTCATATGGTAGGGGTTTTGTCAGCTGACGATACGATTTTACTAGTTCTACCTTAAATTGTACCTGCTGTATTCATTTAAAGCAAATTTGGTTTAACAATGGCTTACAAAACAAAATTTGTGTGAATGTTTGTTTGTAAAAAGTTTTTTAAACGATTTTTTTTATAAGTAAGGCCTTTAAAAATCGACTGCCTGTTTTTTTGTTAAGAAGTAACAAATTTAAATTGAAAACTATTTTTATTATTTTCCCCTCTTTCTATAATCGAGACGGTTGAATTGGGTAGAAAATTTATGTGAAAAGCTCTATTTTTTTAATGATTTTCACAAAAGATTTCTACATGAAAACTGAGTGTATATTTTACAAATATAACTCAAATGATTTTTTTTTATTTTGGGCCTGTTTGTCTAAATGCGAACAAACGTTTCTATCGAAACAAAAAGATTCAATTTGTTTTTGTTTCCAATAGTAACATTCGATAGAATTGTTCGTTCGCATTTATACAAACAGTCTTTTTATTTGCAAGACTTACCAGGGGCCTCTTGTTGTTAAAAACTGGCAAATGTTTTAATACAAATAAAACAGTTGTTATAATATATTTATTTTATATAAAAGAAATTTATTTAGTAAAAAAGCTCAACTTGAATTTACAACATTTGTAACTTTTGAGAAACAGGAGGGCCCAGTGAAGAAGAAAGAAATAATCGGTTGAGAAAAAAATAGTTTTGCAAAAAAACCGACTTCATTGCAAAGATCTAATAGAAAATTCCGTAAAAAATTTATGGGACCAAACTGGAAATAAACTTGTTCAAACAAAAAAATTTCTGAAATATTCTGTTGGTTAAGAAGAAGTATGTGAAATAAAAAATAAATTTTAATGGCCGTGCCTGCAGACATTTCTTTAACGCAAGATTGTGTGTTTTTCAGAGCTTATGGTGTGTATTAAGTTTTGTAAATATCGTATGTGTTAAGTTTTGTAAAATAAAATATGAAATTTTAATGGACGTAACTCTGCCCATTTTTTTTAAATTGAAGATTGTGTTTTTTTTAAGCTGAAGTTTCGTATAAATCGGTTATGTCAAACCATGAGATTATTAATAATAAATTTGAATGGGCACAGCCCCGCCCATTTTTTTCAACTTTAAAATTGTGTTATTCCAAGAAACAAAGGTGTTTGCTAGATTTCACAGCCATCAAATAAGTGGGCGTGCCGCTGTCTACTTTCTTACAATGGCACCAATTGGAAGTTATAACCTCTCAGACAAAAAAATCTTTACAATTAATCTGAGTTATGAAGCAACGGTTAAAAATTCAATCCTCGATTAATCGAGTAAATATTGTTCATTTGACTTTTTCAACTGGAGTCAAGAATATTAAGCTTACTATTCATCTCGTTATTTTTATAATAACTAATATTAGTATCATAGGTTGCACGTAGATAAAATATAGCTTTGTTTATTTTTTTTCACCAATCATATACGCCCTAAATAATAATTATAGTAAAAGAAAATTAATGTGCTTAGCCCATAATTTAGAGTAAGTCATACGATTTTAAAAAATAAAAATATCTAGTCATTGTTAGACTGTTTTTTTGGGATTTTTGATTTTGTCAATGCAACTCAAAATTGTTAAAATGTTTGCATTAAACTGACTAACAATGAGTTTGTTTTTTCTTTAATTTGATTTTGGTCAGACATATAAAATTTTTCACTAAAATTATTTCATTAATAAATAAATATGCCAAAAATATACAATAACTTTTGCTCTTTAACATACATTTAATGTTTTTTTTTCTCTTTCGCTCAAAGAGTTTATTATAGACTTAAATACTGTATTTTTACATATCGTCAGTTGGTTTCTGGTTTGCTGCAGAGATAATGTATTTTGAATATGCTGTGCCGCAAGCCAGAAGCCAACCGACGATATGTACATCTTTTTTATTTACCTTAAATTGTTTTTTGTTGCTAAATATTAAAATGCTACTTAAATACGTATGTACATCTCTTTTGTTTTATTTAAATTTACCGTTCGGCTCTCGCGCTCTCGCATTCTCTCTTGCTCTTTTAATGTTGAGCTTATAAATGTTGTTTTAATGTTTTCTCCTTAAGGGAATACAAATTGCATTCAGTTTTAGCTTAACTTTCAAAGCGACCGTTTAATATATTTACAGTAACGGATAATGTTAAGTATACATACTTACATATGTAAGTGTGGTAGTAGTGTTTGTTTATCATTTAAAAATATCAGAGTGTTTGTTTACATACATACGTATACTTGATGAGTATACAAGTTTCGTATAAAAAATTAAGTATACGCCAAAATATTAAAAGGACGAAAAAAATTGCTTAAAAAAATGTGCAAATAAAAAAATATATTTTGAAAAAGTTTAAAATTGAAGCACGTAAATGTTTTTTATTAAAGTTTATGCTTAATAAAACCCTTGACACAGAAACTGGATTTTACACCGCACTTTTATACGCTTTGTACATATGTAAATAAATGGATTTCATAAGTAAGTTTAACTTGTAGTAAATTTTCATAGAAATATTTTCTTATTGAAGAACGCACGTGACTTGTGGCTTTCTACGGGGTTCTTAGTAAAAAAAATATTTATTTAGATATTTATTTGTTTTGCATATGCTCATATACATATATGTATATCTATACTCCCTTTTATTAACTTCTTTATATATTATTTATTTGGATTTTCGTTAAATTGCTTTTTTCTCCAACACATTACTTGTGATCGAGTAGCAATCAACGTTGGCGTAAACACATGTCATTAAAGTTGTGGCAAGTTGTTAGTTATAATGTAATTTGTGTTATTTGCTTATTGTGTGTGATAGACATAATTAGAGGCTTAAGCAGTCTACACAAAAAAAGTGGAGCTTTGCCTTTGTTGTGTTTAAATATTAATTAATTTTTTTATGGGAGTCATATTTTTTTTTAAATACAGAAATGTTTAATTTTATATATATATTTTTACAATTTTCTGACATACCCAAAAATTGTTATAATTGAGGGCAGTATGTCAGTTTTTTTTTTAGGAAAATAATACTTAAAATATTTTTTCATAGCCATTCTGTAATGAGAAAGATATGTATATCACTGCATGAAGATTATACAGAAATTTTTATATGTGATTTTTTCTTCGTTTTATTTGGCATAAACCCTAAGTCTTGTATTTATGTATAATTTAGGTAATAAAAGCAAAATGCGTGCTTTGTATTGGCACATGAATTTATGAGATTTGCCATGTGACTGATGTGTTAACGTACTTCTATTTTATCTCTAATAAAAAAAAAGTTAGATATTTTTTGGACATCAAACTGCGTGCTATTTTCTTTCATCTTAAATATTTATTCAGGGTCTTAGTTAATTGATGGAAAAAACTTATTTTGATGTCATTCATTTATATTTTTATTTTTGTTAACAATTTTAATTTTATTTTTAGACATTCAAGATAAGGTATTCTTGATGTATTAATCTCTTCATTAGCTCTGCAATTGTCAAATAAAAATGTTTGGTGTAACAATTTTCATGAAACTTGGCACCTGAAACTTAAAACACATTATCACCAAAGTAATTTTTTTAAAACTTCTGCCGCCATCTGTACGTCAGAGTGGATAGTTTTGAGACTACCCTCGTACACTTAAAAAGGATTTTTTTGTCTTTTATTACAATGGTTTTAATACCGTACTTTCTTGTTTAAGTTTCTTAATAAAATTAACTGAATTTATATTGATCAAGCGGGAGAAAGAAAAAAAAAAATATAAGAAAACCTGCCTAAATATCGTTCTTCAATTATTTTGTTAAAAAAATTAAATTTTTTGAGTTATGACTGCCTTTTAGCAAAGGCAATATGCCCACTTTTAAATGAAATTATGTGTTTACCTTGAAAGAAAAAACAATTGATATGAAAAAAATCTAAATATATAAAATAGTTTGTGAAATTTCTTCTCCCCTTTTGCTATAAACTAATTATTATAAACAATAAAATTGTTGCGTGTATTTTACATAAAAAGTGGAACAGAATTTATAATGCATGTCATTCATATTGCAACTGCTGACCATGGGGACAAAGTAGTAAACACATTAATATGTAAAACTATTTTACACATGTTATTCTTTTTCTATTTAATAATAAATTTACATTTTTATTATGACGATAAGTAGAGAGGAAGAAATTATTGAAGCAGTAACACAAAGTGCTGCAATTGTGGCTTTGCGTGTACAGTCAACTCTCGTTAGTGAAAAACTGGCAAACAAAATTTTTTTATGGAAATATTTATTGAAGTGATAATGGGTCTTATCATGGTTGGTGTATTTAGGCTTCGACTACACCAATTTAGTCATAGACTAAAGAAAATCTCTTGAAGTGTTCTTTAATATTTTAGAAAGACCTCGACATACGCTATTAACGATAAGGGGGAATATAATTTTTAAGTAATGGCGTGAACTTTTGTAAGTTTTGAAATGAAATACCATGAACGGCCTTATTTTTTTGTCTCTGATTCCTTTTCCTTTTTGTTGAAGGGAATTCAAAAACTACCAAAATATGCCTTGTTTAAATTATGATTTGAGAAATGTTTTGAAATGCTGATTTCTGATACATGAATAATAAATTATATTTAAAAATCATTTAATAATTTAATGGACATTTCTTCTATTTCTTTTCCAAATGCGCAATATTATGCTCTAATACATTAAAGTATCCTTGACTTTATTTAAACTTTCTGTGTATTTCCAGCTTAAGGCTACAATTATTTTTTTATTTCTATCCTCATTTCAATTTCCTGTTTCCGGCAGAAAACAGCAATATACTGCAAGTGTAAGCTAAAATAATTATATCTTTAAGCCTCATAAATATATTGAGATTCTATATTTAAACTTAAAACGGTCATCTATAGATATAAACCATCAATTATTTGTTTAAATTTCTTATACACTTACATACATATATTTTACATTAACTTGGTATTTAAATACCAAGTTTTTTTTTTCAATCGATTTAATTTTATAAAAATGTGTGCATACGTTGTTGCTTCTCACTTTTCCTATTTACCATCGCCCCAAGTGTTAATATAGAAAAATTTATGGCCTGAGCTTAAGCAAACAAATTAAGACAAAAATCATGAATAATTTATGGCCATTTATTATACTAAGCTGGCATTATCATGATCTGATTTTCTCTTATGCTTTTTGTTTAGCACAACTAAATTGCGAAAAGGAAAACAAAACATTTGAAATAATGCATAGTTTTTTTCCTTTATCTGTTTATTTTTTAACAAACACAATTTGTGAGGAGTTTTTTTATCGGTTGTCAAGAGACGACACACCTGAAATATTTTGTGTTATGGATATTTAAAGTTGTTTTACTTTTAAGTAAATAAATTTTTTGTAGCCAGGCTATTTGAGCTGACAAAAGAAAACCTTTAAGAATTAATAAGACTGAATAGAAATCGGTGCACCAAATGCATTCCAGAGGAGAGAGAGAGATCAGCCGAAGGAAACCATTTTTTTTTTGAGAGATTTCATTAAATTTAATTATTATTTTATCTTAAATTTTGGTTTCAGGCCCGAAAAACCTTTAAATTGTGAAATATTGGCAAACAAAATTAAGGGCCTTCTTTTGTAAGATGCCACGCTAAGCGTTGGGAAAGTTTATGTGGATAATATGTTTATTACAAAAAAGTTAGGCCTTGCGTTTTACAAAATAAGGTCCTTAATTTTAATACAAACATTTTTGTTTATTTGAAAGATCAATATATGACACTGACATTTAAAATTTACTTAGGGCCATATATAGCCACCGCAGCTCTTCCTGACGTCCATTTGCTGACCGTATGTCATGAATAAGACTACCAATGTTGGCATGAAAGTTGTCAATTATTGGTGGGCTATGAGCACAAACCAATGACTTTAAATGGCTCCACAGAAAATAATCGAGAAATGACAAATCGCACTACCTTGGAGTCCAATTGACTGGCCCATTTCTCGAAATCAACTGATTTCAATAAGTTGATGATTGTGGTCACCGCATGGCGCATGACATGATTTGCAGACTTTTAAGTTTGTCACTTGATATTAAATTTGATTTACACACAAAAAAAAAAAAATATCTAACTTTCCAACCCATATTAAGGAATTAAAATATATGATATGATATGAAAAACTCTCAAGTTAATGAAAAATAAAAAGTTTATATATATTTCAAATTATTGGGAGCAAAAAACTGCATCGTGTCTGACAGAATTAATTTTTCTATATGAAAAGTGTGCTGTGTATGGAACATCCATACAAAGAAATTCGCTGTGTGTGGCACACTAAACTGCTCACCTTTCATAAAAACCAGGCGCTGTGTACTGCACAGTAAATTTTTATATAAGAAAAGTATGCTGGATATGGCACTGTTGACTCTTCTATTGCCATAGTGATGGCATATCCGGTTGAAAGCCTGGAATTATCATGGTGTTTTGATTTGTTTCTGCATGTAATGGAGTCTATAGAGTCTGTTGCAGATTGGCTTTACTTTTGAAGAAATAAAGTCCAATGATTTTTTTTCTGCATGTAGTGGAGTCTATAGAGTTTTTTTTTGCAGATTGGTCTTACTTTACGTAGGTAGGCAACTTTGTTTCTTAACAAACCCGTGCGAACACTACATATATATGTATATATATATAAGTTCCCATAGTTCCTAAAAGGTATTTTACAGGATCAGCAAACCCTTTATAAGTTTTATTAGTGTATTAAGTTCTCTGTAGTTTTTTGACTGTCATTAACCAATTCGATATTTTACAGCATACACGGATAAAAACGTTGTGGGAAGATGGATTTTCTTTAATTTAAACATTATCAATGAAAAAAGTCAATTTTGAAATTTTTGTAAGTTACGCCCTTTTTGAAATTATATGACGATATGTAATACTATACGAACCTTAGCCTATATAATCGAATATCTTAACTGGTGTAGATATTAAAAAAAATGTCTTGGCGTTTTTTTTAATTTCACAATTTTTTTTTCGTTTTGGCGATTTTTTTCGATTTTTCTAGATTTTTTCGATTTTTTCGACTTTTTTTTTTGGGCATCCTTTTTACTTTTGGTAATTTTTTTTTCCATTTTAGCGATTTATTTTATTTTTGGTGATATTCTTCATTTAAGTGCTTTTTTTATTTTTGGAAATTTTTAGTTTCGTCACAATTTTAGGGTTCCGTACACCAAAGGTGAAAAGCAACCCAATTGTTTTCGCTACGCTGTCCATCTGTCCGTCTGTCCGTCTGTCTGTCCGTCTGTCACAGGGTATTTTCTCGAGAACCGTAAGAGCTACGGACCTGAAATTTGGACACAGTGTGTAGACCTTTGACCGCTACAACAACAAATACATGAAAATACGGAAATTAAAGGGTGTTCCAAAACGAGCAAGGAAAAATTTTAAAATCCCATGTAATATACACACTTGAAATTTGTAAGGTTAGTGTATTTTTATACAGACTACAACAATTAACAATGAAATTAAATGAAAGAGTGTTCCATCAGTTAATGCAATTTTGACTATGTAAGTTTGACAACTTGCTGTATCTTGGAAACCGTAAGAGCAAAACTCTTGAAATTTTCAAAAACGGTAAAACTAAAAAATCAAAAATTATAAATTCGCCAAACCGAAAAAAATCGCCAAAACGATAAAAAGCACCGAATTAAAAAAAATTTCTAAGACTAAAATAAATCGCGAAAAAACAAAAAAAAAAATTGCCAAAATGAAAAAAATCGCCAAAATTAAAAAAAACCCCAAAAACCAAAAAAAAAAATCGTCAAAATGAAAAAAGTCGCCAAAATGAAAAAAACCACAAAAACAGAAAAAAGTCGCCAAAATGAAAAAAAACCCAAAAAACAGAAAAAAATCGCCAAAACGAGAAAAAAGCGTCAAAACTGAAACAATCGCTTAAACTGAAAAAAAACTTCAAGAAAACAAAAAAGCCTTATTAAAAAGTGCTCAAAACCGAATGTACGGAAACTTTCGTGCGCAAGTCAAAGTCGCACTTTACTGAATTTATTTATTTTTGGCGTTTTTGAAAATTTCAAGAGTTTGCCTTTTGCGTATGTATGTATATTACATTGGGATTACAAAATTTTTCGTTGTTCGCTTTAGATCACCCTTTAATTTTTAACTGTGTTTTATTTTATATTGAAGCGGCCAATATTGTGTGCAAATTGCACTTTTGTAGCTTTTACAAATCTCGAGGAAGCAGCATGTGACAGACAGATAAACAGATAAAACGATAGACTGACAAAACAATAGGGTTAATTTTCACCTTTGGTGTACGGAACCCTAAAAGGCATGCTTCTGCTAAACAATCGATCTAGTTGAGTTGTGTTACAACAGTCAGCCAGCCGAGTATTGTGCAAAGAACAGAACAATAGTTAACATCATAGTATTCTGGCAGTGAATTAAGTTAACATTGCGTGTTTAAAATCTCTTAATAACAGTGATGACTAAACAAAGTGTTTGGATTTGGTAAGAATTATACACTGGGATTTATTTTTAAATTTCATTGCAAATTTGAAAACCTATAACGTTTTTAAAAATAATGTAGCAATATCGAGCCTTATTTTCTATTTATCGTAAGCGACATGTTATCGAAAATAGACTTTTTTATGAAAATTAAAATTTTATGGGACTATCTATCCATAGTTTAGAATTATCAAAATGCCAAAATTTTTTGATAACTTTTAAGATACAAGTTGTACAATTTTATCGTAAGTGACAACATATTTGAATATTAAAAAAAAAAACTTCTGCTGTAAACTTTAATTTTTGTCGCTTACGATAAAATCGAAAATAAGGCTCGATATGTTTTGGCATAATTTTATATATTTTTTTCAATTACTTTCGCTGGCATTAGGTTTTTAATTATTTAAGTAGAAAGGAAAAACTATTCAATGAAGCAAATTTTTCAGCTAGAGTTGAGTGTCGTGCTTTAATGTGCGCTTTCATAAGACACAATTTCTGTTGGCGATATCTACCACTTGATAAGTATTTCTGCTGATGTAAAATTGGATTTCTTTCGAAACATCCAAAGCGGCGCAATGTTTTTAGTTAGTTTTTAATCATTTTGTTCGAACTTGCTTATTTCTCATTTTATAAAGCGATAAAACATTCACCGCTATTCCAGTTGACGACTTTGATGTCGCTTTAACACAATACCAAAAAAATTGGGACTTGCGTAAACGTTGTCGTAAGCAACTGACTCCTGTTGGCTGGTTTATGCTAAGAGAATGGAAATGGATTGTTAGTAGCACAAGATTGTTCTGTAGAGCAAGTAAACAAGTCCCAATTGTTTGGTATTGTGTTAAAGTGACGCCGATGTCGACAACTGGATAAGGATGATTATTATTTAATTACAATTTTGTCGTTTTGCTAATCTGCTCATTGAGTGCTTGACGAGAATATAAAAATCAAAATATCAGAGATGAGATAAAACAAAAAATTTACAGCCTTATTTATAAAAATTATTGAGGCTTTATTTTTAAGACAAATTTAAAAAAAAAAATTTTTTTACTAAAATTTATGAAGGCTTTATAAAGGGGACTTACGACAAATGTTTATAAAAATATTTTCTTAATAAGCCTTTTTTTATGTTGACATATATTTGCCTCAAACATATGTATATGTATAGCCGACTAGCCTCTCTTTGCTCCCTTCAGTCCACGGAAGCACTATAATACAGCTCATCTGGAAATGGTTTCACCTGCTACCAGAAACATATAAATTTTTTTTAAAATTATTTCTTACAAAACTTTCATGATCTGCCCCACTGTGCACATACACGCTTTCGATGCTATTAACTGATATATGCCGTACATTTTTATGTGAAATAATACAATGAAAGAAGGAAGCAATGGTTAAGCAATTTGTATCACATAATTGTTTATTTTATATTCCCAAATTTATATTTTTTTCTGCATACTCGCTTTCATACAAGTGTCTGCTATTTATCATAAATAAATAAAGTTCTGTTTGTGAGTTCATTTTTGTTTTTAAGGAGTTCATATTTATTTACGAGTATGTACAAAAATAAAAAAACCAAAAACAAATACCTCTAAAAATGTGGCATGTATAATAAATTTCTTAGTTTTTTTTACTTTAATAAAAATGGTGTTTGTAAAACCACAACTACAGAAGTTTTCCTTTTTTTTTTGGTGTTTTGTTATACAACAACAAAAAAAAAGTGAAAAATATGGTTATCATTTTTGCACATAGTGATATGAACAGGAATAAAACTGGTAACAGAAATTATCACACTCCAACTAATACCAGTAGCTCTAGCAGTTTATTTTCCCTGTAGAGTTTTCATTTTTCAATAAAATTTATGAAAACCCAACAACAAGTTTTGTTAGTGTTTGTTTTTCGTTTGATTAAATAATTTTTATTATTATTATTTTTCGTTTCTTTTTTCTTTTCTTTGGTTTGTTGAAAGATGTGCAAGTGTTTATGAAATTTTTACTACGTGAGCTGAATTTTAGTTATTTATTTAGTCTTGTGAAAAATATGAGAAAAAGCTTAGCGAAACCGCAAGTTTCAATTTTACCATAATTGCCACTTAAATACCAATTTTTGCAAAAGACGTTAAATTTGTGTCCTTTCACATTGTTATTGTTGTTGTATTAAGTTCTTATTAAAAAAGAAAAACATTTACAATTAATTCTTGAAATTCTTTTTTAAAGACTTTTTTTTCTCCAATTACATGAAAAGGCATTTTTCTTCACATTCTATCTAGAAACTTGAGCAAAAATTAAAAAAGTTTATGAATCAACAAACAAGGCCAGCCAAATATTAGATACGTGACAGAGAAGCAGCTGACTCATGGATTCAAATGTTAGCTCAATTTAGCAGAATTATGTGTGAGTATAACATTAGCATATTATGAGAGATTATTACATTACTGCGTTTATACGTGCGCTATTTGCAAAATAAAAAATATTTGCAAACAAATTAACTTACTGTTTATACGGCATAGCAAAAGTATAAAAACTTGTTAGAACTTCTATAGCAAACTTACTTACATATGTTGACAACAAAATAGTGTAAATGTACAAAATATTAAAAAATTATTTGTTTTAATTCTCATTATTTGCTTTGATCAATGATTTTTGTTGCAATATTTGTCCATTTATTGTTTTTGTTATCAAACAGTTGTAAGCGTGGCAACCTCAAGCATTTTATTTGTGAATAGTGCGTTAATCAGGAATTGTCCTTGTGAGTTAGGTCGAGTTTACATCTGTGTACCATGTGCTAAAAAAGCATAACCTATTTGATTCAGACACATATTTATTGAACTAAACAGTTTCATACATAACTAAAAGACAATTTTGTAGAATTCATAATGATTGGAAACTGTTACTACGTTTATACGCAGGGTTTATTTGCAAATAAAACTGTAAATTATTGCCATATTATTGTTTTTATTGTGACTTACTAATTCAGAAAACTATTCACGATTAACGCACTATTTGCAAATAAAACGCTTGAGGTTGCCACGCTTACAAATGTTTGATAACAAAAACAATAAATGGACAAATATTGCAACAAAAAACATTGATAGAAGCAAATAATAACAATTAAAAGAAATAATTATTTGATATTTTGTGCATTTACACTATTTTTTTGTCAACATAAGTAAGCTTTCTATAGAAGTGCTACCAACTTTGTGTACTTTTGCTATGCCGTATAAACAGTGAGTTAATTTATTTGCAAATAATTTTATTTGCAAATAGTGCGCGTATAAACGTAGTATGTTTAAATCAATAAATGTTTACATGTCTGAATCAAACAGTTTTTCATTAGTAATTATTGGTTACGCTTTTTTTTTTGGGCACATGCTATACAGATGTAATCTTTTCCTTAGCTATTTGCAAATAAAAAAAGAAAAGAGTTGTCTTAGAACAATCGGTTATAGCTATGCTGCTTAGCTATATAAAACATACTTAATGTCTTAAATAACAATGCAATAAAATTACATTATATGATGATGCTAAATTCGCCGCAGATATTTCAAAACGTTTCCATTTATTTCCCATTATTTTCTTTTCTAGTGGCCTACGATTAAATTAATGTATTGTTTGTGTGCGGCCAGCGGCGGCTGTCAGCCGGCTTACGACCGATCGGCTGTGTTCTCTGGTTCGTGCTCATGTACAAAAACAACTTGAGCAATTCTTCTCATTGTTTCTGTTTCACTCACTTCAAAGAACGAAGCAAAACAAAATGAAACAATTTATTTCGTTTATTTTCTGGGTCGAAGTACATCATTTCGCGTCATCGTAATTATTTCTTAAGTGCGGTCAGGCACTGGTTGACTGATCTGCCACGGATAACCGTATAATCTTGCCGTTCCTTGTGAAATTTCTTTAACAACCCCGTTGTTACTTCCTATGTGAAGGCATAGGTCGTACAGTTAGTCACGGAACTTTTTTGAAAATACTGTTAATAACAACTTGGGCATATGGTCTAGTTACTCCGCCCATATTCGTGCAACACCATACTATACAAATTTATTTTCTTGAATAAGAAAATTTGTTTTTAAATAAGAAAATTTGTTTTTGTTTTCAATATAAATAAGCAAACGAAAATGTCTTGTCGACATCGTGAACCAGGCAGTAAATTTATAACTGTAATAGTGTCGATTATTTTTGTTACAAAAATCACGTCCTAGCTTCTGTGTCGTGACACAAATAGCATAGCTATAAAAATAAGTTCGCCATTTTTGCGGCAAAATTCTCTATTTGCAATATTTTTATTTGCGAATAAGTCGCCCGTATAAACGTAATATATGTGCTTATTATGCTTGTGCCCGCCCATTGTTCTCGCTTTAAACGAAAGGGAAAGGTCGAATGATTCACTGGCATTTTTTTTTATAAATCTGCCTTCTCGTTTTTATTGAAGTGAAATAAAAATAATGCATTTTAAACCAGTTGAAAAATTTTCAATTAAAAAATAAAAGATTAGTTTGACATTTTTTTCTTATACGTGCTTATTGTCAGTAAAGACGTGCAATGGTATACAAAAAAGTTTGATAAATCTTAATCGCATTTAATTTACCATTATTTTTTGGTTTAATATTAAAATGGCAATTATTATTCCTAAGAAATTTTAACTTGTTATATCCCCGTTACGAGAGAGATAAAAACCACCTGCGGAACAGACTTAGAGGCTTAAGATATTTAATCAAAATGCTTCTGGCAAGATTTTACATAAAATTGTGGAAGTTATCCTGTTGCTTAGATGCAAGTGTCTAGAAGTAGGGAATTAATTAGCCATTAAGCGCTTTATAAATTTTTAGCTAAATTAAAAAAAGGGGCCAAGGAGGGTTGGCTTACGTGACTGCTTGCTACCTACAAGCAGTCAAGTAGAATCGTGAGACTCCTTTTGAATAGAAACCTGTCTACTCATTGAAATCTCAACTTATGAAAGTTGTCGGGATCCAATAATACTAATACTACAATAATATTAGGTTCTCCGATATGTCGTTAGTATGTATTTTCCTAGAAATTTGTGACGCGTAGTGTGCAATGCTGGGCACTCTCCGGACACTAACCGGACACTCACCGGACACTCACCAGACACTCACCGGACACTCACCGGACACTCACCGGACACTCACCAGACACTCACCGGACACTCACCGGACACTCGCCGGACACTCTTGTTGTTGACAACTGCTTCGGAATGTATTATATGGCAGACCTAGCCTACTATCATGCTTGCCAATCGCCCAGTGGCTCGTCAATATCTGCAAGATGCTCTTCCTATTTTTGTTCGCCATTTGTTTTAAGGATTTAACGTGGAAACATGGCCGTTATTTCTCTGTGAAACTACACGTACTCAGAATGTTCAATATGTCTTCTGCTTTATAAAGATAGTGTTTGATGTTATAATTTGTAATGATGCCAATTGGGACTACGACTGACATTGCATTAGAGGCATCCAAAGCAGATCCAGCATTTGTCGACTCATTGCCAATGAAGTTAAACAGGAACCCAGATAGACTGGTGTCAGTAACAGAAGAGTTAGAAGATCCACAAAACTATTCCTTAAACAAAAAAAAAAAAAAAAACTGAACTATACAGCTTGATCATAAGTACAAAAGGGGGAATTTCGAACTACCTTTTGTAATAGTTTCAGAAGTAAACTTTCACAATGCTGAATCAATTATATTTTAGCTCACCAGAAACTTAAAGTTAGAACTTTATTATTCTTAAAAAGAAGTCTAACATTTTAATGATGTCTTATAAGTAATTTATAAAGTCTGTATAGATTAATTGGAAAATATTATTATTTATTCGAATAAATGATTTATTTTTAACTTATGACGTGTCTAGTTAACTAGCATCTTTGTTAAACTAAGAAGCTGTCAAGATTCCACTACCAAACAACTCCTACAGCAAATCTCTTCAATATAATAAAACTTTTCTTTCCGCACAGTAAATATTTTAGTCATTTTCTAATATACGTAATTTGTTTTTTTTTTGCCATTTCCAATAACAATCCCTTTATGTGGAATGTTGAGACATATATTTTCTTTTATTTGTATGGGCATTTGAGTAATTTTATTTGATTGATTTTATTTGATTTTGTTTGCACAAATTACTGCTTCGTTTATGTGAAAGAATTCGACCTGATGTTTTATATATATTTTTTTCTAGTTATTGTACATACAATACAGTAACTTTTATTAACTTGAATCTGCTTTTAGTCGTTATTGGTAATATAAAAACAATTTAAATGCAAATATTTGAAGGAGAGCGAGCTTATTTCTAATACACACAATTTCTTTGGGAAATGAGCTTGAACTTGGAGTATTAAAATGTTTTTTTTGGTGCTAAAGTTTCCAAACATTTTTAACCATTTTAGAAAAAAAAGGAGAAGGTTATCAATTCGTCTGTATATTTTTACTTCATAGCTCGGTACATTTTAATTCGATTGTAAAAATTCTTTTTTTTTTTGTCGGAGAGGGTATATTTTCCAATCGGTCCTATTGTAAAAAGTGGGCGGGAATGCGCCCACAAAATTTATTTTATTTGATTTGATCATATTCTACTTATTTGATTGCTGCGAAACCTAGCAAACACCTCTGTTTCTTGTAATTACTCAATTTTAAAGTTAAAAAAATGGTTGGGACTGCGCACACTGTCGCGAAGGCGGCCAAAAATTAAAAAAATTTGTTTTGAATTAAAACGAACAAATTACTCTGTTGCACGTGCAATATTCTAATTAAGTAAAATAAAAAAGAGTTTTTTAAAAAAGGTATATTTTTTAAATAGTTTTGATGATTCAAAGTGAACAGTTTTTGGCCAGTATGCAACTATATGAAAATATGGTACAGACACATGCAAACTTTAACAGGTTAATTAAAAATTATTTTAGATATTGCACTACAACTTCCAATAAAACATAAAGTGGATATTGTTATAATATGGCTACAATAAATTTTTTTCTATATTCTGTAACTCATATGCGATGTGCCGTTGCTTTTAATGTAAATTTAAAGAAAGCCATGTGTGAGTGAAAAAGTACGAGTTAAGTGGTCTATAGAAAAAAAAATATAAAAAAATATATTTTTCATACTTTTACATTGTATTTATACAAGTAAGTACATTTAAAATTTTTTTTACTCTTGTCCACCTTTCTCCCCCTTACAATTTAATTTTCCAATATTTTTTAAGTTAGAATTTGCATATTTTCAGTATATTATTTAGTTCCAGGACATTTGGAAGGATACTAGTCCTTGAAATTTAAATGACCAAATTGTAGATGTGATTTATATTATATATTGTGTCTAGTTAAACATTTAACTCACTATAAGTGAAGACAATTTGTTTTGATGCTTTTGATTTTTTTTTAAAAAGGACATTTTTTGAGGTATGCGTATCCTTTCTCTGAATTGAACGCAATTTTTACGAAGCATTAAATGTATCAAAATTAGTGTCTTTACACAATTTCATTAAGTTACAATTATTTTTCTCACTGTTATGATAATTTTTTATTTCAGGATATATGGGAAGGACATGAATGCTTGGAAATTAAATGGCAAAATATTATGTGTGATTATATTTTACCAATTTAAATATATGTGCCAAATTTCATTTCTTTTCGATAAGTCCTTCTATTTTTGGCCGCTCGTTCTATGAACTCACTACACTGTGCTACGCCCATTAAAATTTATTATTATATTTCACATGGTTCTACTTAACCGATTTTTATAAGACTTAACACACACCCTTAGCTTTAAAATAGACACAATCATTATTCATTTAAAAAAATGGGTGGGGTACACGCCCATTAAAATTTAATATTTTATTTTAAGTGGTTTTACTTTACCGATTTTTACAAAACTTAACACACACCCTGACCTCTGAAAAATCACATAATCTTGCTATTAAAAAAAGTGGGCGGAGGCACGCCCATAAAAATTTAATTTTATATTCAACGTACTTTGTCTAAGCCATCAGATTTTCAATTTTTGCTACACAATACGGACGAAGGAGGGCTCTCTGATGTTATATTAGGATTAGTATACGCTGACGGAGTTGACTTCCAGTTTGGTCCATACATTTCTTTTCGAAAATATTCTATCAAATCTTTCCATTAAAGTCGGTGATTTTGGGCAAATTTTTTTTAATTATAAGAAAAATATAAAATTTTTAAGGAGATTGAAATTTTTAATAAATAATTCAACATATTAATAATAATATAAAATATTTAAGGTATTCAAACGGTAGGTGTTTTTTTTTTTTGTTAAAGATAAGTAACACTCAGATAATGAATACAACATACTGTTACCTTCTTCGGGGAAAGGGATGGTAATAGAGACGCCAGGTGGCACATGAAGTGATAGAGGAAATCTTCATTCTTTAAAAACTCTGCTTTTTGCACATTTTTAATAAGGCAGTGTTGTAGCGCGTCTGGTGTCAATGAGGCTGTTTTAAGTGGCCATTTTATTGATTATTTTACTTCGCCGATGGTTCAGCTATACAATAAGACGAAGGAGGAAGCTCGGATATTATTACATTAGGATTATTATCCGCTGAGGTCGGTGTAGTTCAAAGACCAGTGTATATGTCTCCATCACTTGAATTTTTCGACAACAATTGACACAAAGCGGCACTAATGCTGAAATCTGTTATAAATTTAAATTGGTCAGGGAAGTGTTTGAACCCAAAGTTGGAAAACTATGCAGTAATGCTTTCCCGCTTAGTTGGCAACGCTTTGCTACACCGATATCAAAAATTTCAGAAAAACTGAATACTTGTTTCTTAGAATAACCCACAAGCTTTGCTGCTCCCAAATTAATAAATGCCTCTATGAATCTGTAGTGCTGAAATTTTTAAAGATAGCATCAGCGGAAAATACTAGACCGTCAGTGCCAGATATATGTATCCCTGGCATAATTTACAAACAATAATGGCATAAAATTATCTTTTTAAATAAAGTCAATTTCGAGAATATTACAAATATTTTATGAGAGCCAAATGTGTGCGTGTACGCATGAAGGTCTATTATTTGAAGTGCTTTTACGCTTATCATACTTCCATTTTTTTATTATTAATGTATGTATGTATGTATGTATTTATGCAAACACATACTAACTTGCCACCCACACTTTTAACAGTTTGTTGAAAGTTTAAATTGTGAAATAAATATGTGTGCTGTCTAGGGTTTCTAATTTCCCGGACTTTTCCGGTTCCCGGGAATCGAGAAAAAATATGTTCTATTCCCGGGAATTCCCGGGAATTTCAAATACATATGAATTTAATTAAATGGGTTCAATAAAAAATATAATTTTATAAAAAAAAATATACAAAGTTTAAATTAAAAACAAAACAACTTCCTTCGTTCGAACGAGGAACAACAATATTTCAAAAACAAAACAAAAACAAATAAATTCATACCGCCGTATTCATAAAAATTATTTTAGGTTTATGAAAGTCTTATTTGACACAAATAAGCCTGTAAGAAACCTGGGGCCAAATCACGGCATTCGATATGACTCGTAATTTAAAAATATTTCCATATAAACTCTATTGAAATATTTTTAAATTACGACTCGTATCGAATGCCGTGATTTTCCCCCTGAAATATTTTTTATAAATACGGCAGATATGCTTTGAGTTATAGCATGGATGGAAATTCCATCGGCATCTAGATACTATTTCATATAAATAGTTTTTAGGTTGAAAATATTTTGTAACGCTTGAAGTTGTTGCAGTCTTATATTATGCATTGTTACAAAATTGTATTTTTAATTAATAAAACAACGAACAGCGATGTAAAAAAAGCAAGTTCCAAAAACGTAAATATTAAATTCCCGAAAATTCCCGTTGAAAATTTCCCGGGATTTGTAAAAAAATAATACCCGGTAATTCCCGGGATTTTTTTCCCGCGTAGAAACTCTAGTGCTGTCTTCACAGGCACTTTGTTAGGCTTTTGTAAAAATGAGGAAGTAGAAGTAGAAAAAGAAAAAAAAAGAATGAAAGTAATGAAGACAGTTGAGAACAAAATGGATTTCATAGATGACACACACATACATATGTACATGCATATTTGTTAAGATATTGTATTTAAGAAAACAATGTGTTTCTACTTCATTGTTCTTTTTTTTTCTGAAAAATTCTTAAAAACTTTGGAGCTTCAAGAAAAAAAAGAAAAATCGTTTAGAGTTTTCTGCTCTCAATTCTGGCATAATACATTGTTTGTGATATCATTTATACCACAAAGAAAACAAGGTTCTAGTAACTGGTTCAGGCAGTCAAAAAAATAAAAAGTAAAAAGAATTAAGTGTATCGGCGTTTTTGTAGATTGTTGTGGTGACTCAATATGGGTAACTATTTAAACTTTGGTTTTGAAGTGTTTGTTACGAATATGGTAATTTGTTATGAGAAACATTTTTATAGAACACACTCTAAAGCTTAGTTGTTTATGGTCGTTTCCCTTCAACTCCTAAGTTAGTTTTTTTTAACATAAACAACACAACCCGCGAAACGATTAGTTTGCCTGCAGAAAACACTTAGGCTCTATGGCGTGAATCAAACCAACGTTCTCTGGACTGAGAGGCTAGCATCGCTACCACTCAGCCACAGGGGCGCCCATTTTGTACGTGTGTAGGCCAAAATTTACCAAGCTATGGTCTGTGAAAGCCAAAACTCTTGTGAGCGACTAAAATCGAGTGTACTAGATAGGGGAGATGTTTTTGCCAGATCTTGTATTTTGTATTGAATTGATATGTATGTAAATAATAGAACACTAATAGCATTGTTACGTTTTTGATTTTTTACACACTTCATTTTTAAAGACTAAAATTTTTTGCATTTAAACAAAAAGTCACCAGTATACAATTTTTATTAAATCAGAAAACTCAACAATTATGTTAAGAGCTTTTAAGACACACAATGTTAAATAATAAATAATTCAGTGCTGGGATACCATGATGTTTACTTTGCTCTTCTTCTTCTTCACATGAAGATTGCCGAGCAATATCACCAACATACAGCAGCCATCCTCTCAATACTAGCTTTCGAGACGTGATTAGTTCCTGTTACAATTCGTTATGTTGGTTTGTGTGTATGTATATACGTTGACTACGAGTATATCATGTGTGTAGTAGAATTATAGTTGTTGTTGTTTCTTTCTTTCACCTGCATTGGCTCATGTGCTTGTGTGGTTGTATATTTCTTAATAAGCTGAAATTATAGCAGTTATTATGCAGTTAGTCCTCATTTACACTATGCAAGTCTTATTGCTAAGCTGATTAGTTTGTGGGAGAGAGAGAGAGAGAGAGAGAGAGAGAGAGAGACGAGGGGAACAAAAACTTTTCTTTTCCGCTCGTATCTTTCTTCTAAAAAACTAATCAGCTTAGCAATAATAAGACTTGCATAGTGTAAATTAGGACTTAATGTTATGCTTAGAATATTTACTTCAACGTCATGCAGAATTCTTATGCATAATAATATTTAGCTAATAATACTGAATCACTTCTATTCCTGACAAATATTTTTGATGAAATTATTTAAATTAAGTCAGTTTACGGTATATTTGTGGAACAATAGGTTTGTTCATTTACTAAAAATTGTGACGAATTTGTAACAATTGTTACTGGAAACTGTTCATTAACTCAAAAAGTTTTGCAAGGAGAGAGCGTCAAAAGAGACAAAAAAAAAAAATTAGAGACAAAAAAAAATTCCTACAAATTATTCCTGGTCAAATTTTTACTTGCAAGAATTATACAACCAGCTGTTGTGTGTTTTGTTGTCAAATTAATTATTTAAAAAATATCTGAAAAAGAAAAACTGCAAAATGTGAATTTTTTTTTGTTAAAAAAAACATGTATAAGCATGTTTTATTAATTTTTTTCTCATTAATTTTTCTTTCATTAAGCCACATAAATTCAATTTTAATGCCAAATAATTTTGTTTGTTTCTCATATATGATCAGAGGTGGAAAGTGGCATTTTTGTATTTGTTAAGGAATAAAATTGAAAAACTAGGAAAAATGCATAAAAATGGTAAAAATACATGAAACTGTGTAAAGAATTTCATATTAAATGTCAATTTCTAAAAAAAAATTGCAATTTAAAATATTTTCAAACAAAATACAACAGAAGATGTACAATTGTATCATGATTTCCATCCATGGTTTTGATATGAATAAAACTTTCTTGCAAGTTTTCACAAGTAAAGCGTTCATTTACTTTTTCATATTTGGGAGAGTAAATTTGTAAATTTCTGCCTTACTCTCTCGTTGCTAGTTTCTGCTGGGAAAGTAAATGAACAGACCTAATATTGACGCGGAACCATATAGTCTTATTACACTTACTTACTATATCAATACTTTAAATTTGTTTAGTTATATTTTTTATGCCGTGTTTTTTACAAAATTCATAAAAATCAAATTGGACTTACAAAAGGTTTAACAAACAAATTTCCATACAAAATTTGCTTTGTAAACCTTTTGTAAGCCCAAATTGAATTTTAAGAATAAGGACTTTTTTTTATTTGAATGTCAATATAATTTTATTGAAAATTGATTTATAACACAAAGTAAAGTTTGTTTAATACTTTAAACTGCTGCTTACTGCCCAAAGGCTACGTTTATACTTTATCTTACTTTCATGGTAATAAATATAAATTTGTGAAATGCTTCGAAGTAAAGTTGGAGCCACCATTTAAGTTAAGACTGAAAAGATTTTCAAATGGCAAACAGCCCTCATAAGATAAATGGAAAATATATGTTAATGTTTATTTGAGCCCCTTTTTGGCAAACAAGGTTAAGTTAAGTTTTCCACTGCAAAATAAAAAAAATATGTTGCTTCTTTTAGACAACTCCCAAAAAACATATGTTGCTACAACATTTAAATGTAGTTGAACATTGATTGATGTCTACATGTTGTGAAAATATTTATATGTTAGTGTCGTGATTAACTAGACTTTTAATGTAAATGTTCAGTGTCAGTCAGTGTGCTTCAGACACTTTATGGACGGCTTGCTTCCCATAAGGTCATGTGTTGTGCTGATGAATAAAGAGTTGCTTTCACAATAAAATAAACTGAAATTGTTTTTGACATTGTTTAACTTGTCAAATCAAAAAGTTGTGTTTTTTTTCGCACATACGTAATTTTTATAGGATATTTTTTAAAGAGCTGGGCAAATATTTTAAATTTCTAAAATTTATTATTATTGCTTGGAGTGTTATTCCTTTTTTTTTACTTAAGGCTTGAAATGTCTGTTGACATTTCCCATATATAATTTGCTTTTTTTTTGTGCAACCTTGTTTGTATAGTGTGCTTTTTGTTCCATTTTGTTTTCTGAAGGCCCCCCGGGAATATAGAGTTTCAATATATTTCTATACATAGTTCATTGTAGACGTTATCTTCTATTTTTTATTTTATATTATGTAAACATTATCTTTCTAAAATGTTAGTGCTGTTATAGATTATTTTTCTTTTAGGAAATGACGGTTAACTGATATGCGAAAAGAAAAAAAAAATTAAAAAACACTGTGCAACAAAATCAAAATTTTTAAGAAATAACAAGATTTTAACTACGAAATGTAGCAGAGCAGACCACTTAGAAAGTATACGCGCACCAGCTTTTTAAAAGTTTATGTCAGGGTCTTATGTAAGGAGGATAGTTTTTCTTCGGATTGATGTAAAAACCCTAGAGACCCCATCAGCTTTTTGAAAGGTTATGTCAGGGTCTTATATAAAGAGGATAGTTTTTTTTTTAGGATTGATATAAAAACCTTAGCGACCCCCGCAACATATGCAATTTTACAAGAAAAATTTGTTTTGGCACTTTCTAGCCTAAAAAAGTGGAAGAAAAACTATTCTTAAGCGAGTACATCATTGCGCGATGTCTGCAACAAAAATAGCCGCCACCTGATTCTACTGCAAGCTATTTAATATAAAAAGAAATCGAGTCTATAAAAATATCAGTCTATAAAAATATTTGAAAAAAACCCTTAAACGACATACCTTTTAAGGACCTTTAACCTTTCATGGACTTGAAATTAACAATTCATCTAAAAATTCCTAATCTCATCTAAGCGAAATTTATCCCAACTTAATTTCATATTTTCTATATATAAAATTCTCGTGTCACGGTGTTTGTAATTGAACTCCTCCGAGACAGCTTGCCCAATTTTTACGAAATTTGGAATGTGTATTCTGTAGGTCGTAATCTTCTTTTTATGCCTTTTAGTTGGCTGTACCATGCCATATAAGTGATATAGCTTATATCTTGAAATTTGGTATAGACTCTTTTGAGAGCAAGAAAATATTGATATAATAGGACCGGGGGAAGGAGCTTTCCCATAGGTTAGGTTAGCAGCCTCCTGGAGAAAAATGAAAAATCTAGTTGTCCAGCTCAATTGGGTCCAATACGATTATCCATTTCTGCTTCCCCATACAACGTAATTATGTAATCATAATCTTATATCTTGAAAGCTATACTAGCAAGAGTCTTTCAATTTGGTATGAGTTAATTTGAAAATAATTAATATAAGTATAAAATATTATCAGCCTTATTTATAAAAATTATTAAGGCTCTATAAAGGGGTTTTAAGAAACTTTTTTATAAAAATTTTTTTAAAAACCTTTATAAAGCCTTAATAAGTTTTACAAATAAGGCTGTATAAATATAGTTTAGTTTAAATGTTTGGTGTTTTTTACACATTCTCACACACTTACAATGAGTAACATTAAAGAAAAAAATAATTTGAACTAAATATTTCTATATAACAAATAAAATTTTTAGCTTTCCAACCCCTGGAATCATTCTGTTAGATTTTTTTGATTTCGTATACCAATGTTTTTCGAAATATAAAATATGTTTAATTTAGAGAGAAAAAGAAAAAAAAACTAGTTAAAGTAAGTTGGAGTTACATACATACTAAAAAGTTCCAATTTTCCAACCCTGGAATCATCTTATTGATTTTTTTTTCAATTCTTAATACTAATTTAATTCTTACTGAAATATAAAGACGATTTAATTAACAAAAAAAAAATTAAAATTAGTTTTAGCTTATGGCACTTTTATATGCCAAAAAAAGGTTTGAATTTTCCAGCTCTGAAACCATAATTTTGACCTTGCTGACTTTTAATGACAATATATTCCGGCACACCAGTCCAAAACCGAAGCTTTTTTGAGAGTTTTGCGATTACACGTATATACAGATGGATGGACGGAGAGGCAGACGGACATCGCTTCTTCGTCTTCCCTATTCATAAGGACCCAGGATATATATAGGTCGCATTTGAATCTACTAGTATACCATTTAAAATTTTTGCTGAAGTGTATAAAAATGATTGAACTTTGTGCAAGTTCTTGTTAAATATTTTTTAAGCTTTATATATGTTATTAACTGTAGGTTTCTTTTTATTATTGTTAACTGTTTTAATAATTGTAATCAAAAGTTACACCTACTCACCCACCCAGAATTGTTTTCTACCTTTAAAAAGTTTAAGGTGGTATTCATGGTCGTTGTAAAGCTGAATTTGTTTTAAAAGCTTTTTATTTAGCTTTGAAGTAAAAATTAAAAAATAAATGTGATTTTAAATACTTTATTTTAAGGTTCAATGCTGTTAACTACTACATTTCACTTGAAAGTTCAATGTTTCTAAAACATGATTTATATTAAAGTTCAATGCTTTTAAAAAGCACCCATTCCCTGCCACTGCCACTGCCACAGTACTATCAGATGCTTTGAAATAAATAAATTGCTTATATAGTCACTAATGTTTGTATAGACATTTGAAAGATGTTCTGCGACAAAACAAAAGCAATAACAAAGTATAGCATTGGAATCTCAAACAATAAAACCTTAAAGCTGCTGAAAGTAACTGCCTTCTCGCATCAGCATCAGCTTCAGCATCAGCAGCAACAGCAAACAACATATTTTCTTTAAGAAATTGTCAAGAAAGCCTTTCTGTGTAAGTGATTATAAGCCTGCAGGACATTATATTACAGATAGAAATTAATCATTTGTTTAATAGAATTAAGTGGCCCGTAGCTAATCGGCCAGAAGTTTGTAAGCGAAAATGTAATTGAAATTAAGCAACCGTAAATGTATTAAATTATTTTAGTAATTAAAAGGAAAATTAAATTTAAATCTTGGAAAAATTTAATTTAAATAAGTCAAGCCTTTGCTGCAAGAGAGTAATAACTAATATTAGAGAACTTATTGTCATATGGGTCTTTAATTTGTGTTAAAATTTCATATAAATATTTTGTTTACTAAGCTCTTGAGAAAAAAATTATATTTTATTTCGCTCTATCACGCTAAATAAAAAACGTACCAAAAATGGGAATCAATTTGACCCTAATACGTTCAAATTTCGAAAAAGTGCCAAAATTTATTTGATTTGCTTTTGATAAGGACTAAATTTCTATTTAAATTTATTGCTTAGGGTATAGAAAAAATTACCAAATCTAGGGTTTCGCCCGTTTTTTCTCCCACTTAAAGGCACTAAAATCAAAAAGTACCACAAGTTTGATTTTTTAGTACCGACTTAGTCCACTTTTGCCCTCTTTAAAATTCCTTCTTAGTAGAGGTCTACACGTCGTGAGTGGCGAATATATGCAAAAATTTAGGTTAAACATTTTAAAGTTATCAAATTTTTCAAATTGGGAAAAATTGTTTATGGAAAGTCTGCTTCCCGAATGAACCTAAAATCATCTACACAAAATTGCCTTTCTATTCGTACATTGTGCCATATTATTCACAAATAAATATGTATATTATACAAATGCATGGAAAAGCCAAATTTACTCAAAATACTCTACTCAAGTATTCATAAATTTATCTTGGAACACAATTGGAACGAACGACGAATTTCGTCCAAGTCGACGAATTCGTCGATAAGAGTTCGCTGCGTAAATTCGTCGTGTGAAGCACAGCAACGACGAATGTACTCAGCGAATTCCTCTCTTATATTTGATAAGGTTGGTTGTTGTGTGTACAAATACAGAGAGAGTGAGAGAGAAATTTTTTTTCGTCGTTCGTCGGCGTACAAATTAGAAATAAATCTATCTCAGAGTTTCGTTGTACGGCGGTGTTGTGTTCATTTTCATATGCACAAATGTGTTTTATTTTTTATGACTTTCGTCAGAAATAATTTTGCACCGACAAATTCGTCGTTCGTCCCAGTTGTGTCCCTAGCATTATTCTTTAAGAAACTACTGATGCCTGAAACAATACATATTATGTATGTATATATGCGACATCAAAATTATTGGATATCAATAAATACTTTTGTTTATTTGCAATTCATTGAATTTGTATTTGCATTTCTCAAATGTTCTATTGACATTTGCTCACACATTAGATAGTGTATATGTGGTTGTAAGATTTGTATGAAATATAAGGAGACATGATGTTTTCCGGCTTACAAGTGCATTAGTATTTCTATTCAGATAAATAATGTAAATATTATTTAACGTTACTTATATTGTTCACAATGTATATCAATGCAGAATTTATTTATTTACTTTTTAAATAATACTCGCATATAAGCTAGACTTCAAGTTATGAATTTAATTGAGTTAAACATTTAATTAAAATACAAAGTCAGCACTTCTATTGAAAGAATTTTCAAAATATGTATGTACTATATCTATAATGACCGGAGAGTACCTTGCCTAGACGCTAAAAGAACTAGGGTGCTTCTAAAGCTCCCAAAATTTCATTTGTGGAACCTCATGGCCACAATCACGAGTGGCTGAATTTTTAAAGCGTAGGTTTCAAAAGTTCAAAGCAGAAGAGTAAAAGCCGTGCACAAGGAATCCGTCATACGTTAAACTTCGCTTTTTTCAACTGACATTAACGCAACGGCGTACTTTATTGACGGAAGCAGTTGAACAGCTTCTATAGGTCGATTCTCCATTTTATATATTAAATTCAATTTTTGTATTTATTTCGTTTATATATTTTGTTTAATTTTATTTTTACTGCCACAAAACACAACAATCTAAATCAGAACATACCAAAAAACCAACCAATATCTGTCAAACTACTATACGTACGCGAAAAGTTAAAAGTTTACCAAATTTTGTACTTTGCGTTGACGGACACGTACTGACCGACCTCATGAGAAACCATATAATATTTCAACTTAGCTGTCAGTTGAAAAAGGCGAAGTCTAACGCATGAGAGACAAGGGGAGACAAAGAAGAAGAGTAAACTATTGTGCAACTTCTGTATCTACACCCCGCTCTGGAAGATAACCGCTTTCTCCTTCTGGGCCAAAAATCCTTCAGTAACCTAGTAGAGAAAGCTGAAATTAAATTTTTTATAAGTTCCTATATAAGAAGGAGCGATTGGTTTTCTTGCTGAATTAAATTTAGTAAAATCTGACTTGAAAGTTCACCTCAAATAAAAAAATATAATAAACATTTTGTCAAATTAATTTTCGATTTTATCGTAAGCGACCTGGTATCAAAAATATACTTTTTTATTGAAATTAAAATTTTATGGGCCTACCCATAGCTTAGAATTATCAAAATGCTGAAATTGTTGATAACTTTTAAGATACGAGCTGTAAAATTTTATCGTAGGCGACAATTCATATACAAAAACATATGTATTCACAGAAAAAAGTATTCACCAATTAATATTTTCAATTAAAAATTTAATCGATTCAATTAAATTTTTAATTGTATTTATTAATTTGAGGGGAAAAACTTAATTAATATTATCAAATCGTTTATAGGTGAAAATTTAATTAATTTTTTAATTGATATTACAAATATTTTAATTAATATTACAAAATCATCCATATTACTTTTTTGTGTGTTTGAATATTTAAAAAAACCTTCTCCTGAAAAATTTAATTTTTTCACTTACAATTAAATCGAAAATAAGACTTGATATTAATGTATTCATAATGGGTGTTTTTTATTGAGGCCATTTTGTCAGCTGTCAAGTGATTAATATTTAGTTTGGTTTGCCATTTCATCATGAACAGGTTGACAAAAGAACAACGCTTGCAAATCGTGCAAATTTATTTCGAAAATAATGGTTCAGTTCGCGAAGTTTACCGCAAGCTCCGTCCATTTTATGGTCGACATAATCGTCCATCAGAGCAATTAATTCGGTTAACCATGGATCGTTTTCGCACTACGTTTACTCTATGTGATAATACGCATCCGCAGAGACGTCGAACAGTGCGCACCGAAGAAACAATTGCCGCTGTAGAGCAAAGTGTTGAAGAGGACCCGAATGAATCGATTCGCCACCGTGCACAGCAATTGGAGCTTTGTCCATCAACTTTATAGAAGATTTTGAAGATTTTGAATGTGGATGAGTTGTGGTTCCAACAAGACGGCGCTACATGCCACACAGCGCACGTCACAATCGATTTATTGAAGGAAACATTCGATGAGCGCATAATTTCGTGTGATTTGACACCATTGGATTATTTTCTTTGGGGATATGTGAAGTCGCTCGTCTACGCCAACAAACCAGAAACGTTAGGGGACTTGGAAGCCAACATTCGTGGCGTTATTGCCAACATACGGCCCCATATGCTCGAAAAAGTGGTTGAAAATTGGACCTGTAGAATTGGCTTTATTCGAGCCAGCCGCGGCGGCCACATGCCCGAAATCATATTTAAACATTAATGGCATAAAATTATCCTTCCAATAAAGCCAAATTGATGGACATTAAAACGATTTTCTTGTGTTTTATTTCAATTCGAAGTTCTATACCTCTAAAAAAACACCCTGTATAAGTGATTTTCATACAAGATTACAAGATCCGCACATTTTTCGGAAAAGAAATGCTGGGAAGTTTGTGTGGAAATTCCCAGGATTTTATTATGGCAAAACTTTGTTTGTACTCACATACTTCTGTGCATTAATTTTATATACAAAAATTATTTTGTTTGCAGGAAAATGTGTTAGTGGCCTTATTCGGCTCTTGGTAAAAATTCATAAAATTGGAATGGAAGTCCCAAAATCATAAAATAAAAAAAAAATTATAAAAAAGCAGACAACATTAGAAAAATATTTCCATAAGAATGATGATTTAAGTTTTTATGCCCTAATTCGGTATGAAGATTTATGACGCGTCTGGAAGATTTTGTTTGAAAATATTTTTGATTGTTTGGTTTTTAATTCTCTAAATCAGTGATGTGCACTAACACATAAACACACTTGCGCTTGTGTGTGGAGCAGAGGAAAACCTCTGCTTACTTTTAACAGAGGTGGAAATGTTTTGTGAATCACATTCTGTTTATTACTTGTTGAGACAACAACACACGCGTAAAATGTTTAAAGAAAATTACGAAAGCGAATTCTTCTTTAAAGAAAATGTTGATGGTAATGCACAATTCGTTATATTTTATTGTGTTTTACATTTACCTAGCCATTTTTTTTAATAAAAAGAGATCAAAATATAGATAAAATTTAAAAATACTTGTTATCCATCCCTGCTCTATGCTAAAGAGAAGCCAAAACCTAAAGAGAGCAAAATTTTTTTTTTCGTGTACGTATTTGTTTGCTGCGTAAGCAGAATTTGTTTTTTTCTTGCTTTCCTATAACGCGTTATAGGGAAAGAGATGCTTGAACATCTACGCTCTCGAAAGTGGTTGTTGTCCTTGATAATGAAAAATAAAAATATTACTACCATGTTTTAAAACAAAAAAAAATTGTATTGTCTATGGACGGAAAGAAGTCGCAGTTGTGATTCTTTCAGACAATTATTACACAGTGTGACAAAAAAAAACTTGCGAAGTGTTACTATTTTTTTGGTAGGTATTGTTGAGTATAACAACAATCTCTATTTGAAATTTTCCAGACACCTCCAAAATCTTGAGTTACGGGGAAATAACCGGTTTTTCGTACCCGTAGGCACTTAGCAACATATAACTAAGTTAAATATCGACCGATTTTAAATTTATAAACGGATTCAGAAAGAAGTGACTAGACCTTTCGAAGCAAAGATAACTTGTTTCAGTAAATTTCAGATATATGTATGTATGTCTGTATTTTTTTTTACCAAATATAATTTTTTTTTCGGTTTTTTCGACACTTTTCTATTTTGGACTCGCATTTAGGCAGTATTTTTGTACTGGAACCATACTGTTTATAACCTTATTTATACAACAAATTGAATAAGAGTAATTTGCAGTTTTTTTTTTTTAAATTCACTAGAAATTGACTGAGTTACTAAACAGTTTATTACAAGACTTTTTGTTAAAAAACGCACCTGTATGATGTATTTCGCGTTCTATTTATGCAGTTTCTGTGTATTTAAGTTTCCAGGATTATGAAAGTACAACTTAATAGACCCATAAAAAAATTAAATTTTAGCCCAATATGATTTCTAATTTTTGTTTTTGTTTAAATATTCCAAAACTTCCGTTCAACACTTTTACAAAGACTTTAAGGCCACTGTGAGATTTTCTTACTTCGTTTTAAATTCAAATTAGGATTTCTACAAAACTTTTTGACCATTTAAATGTTCTTTTTTGCATACAAATTGCATCGGTTTATTTATTTTTCTCTTTACAGTGACCTGCGGTAGTTGGTCGGTATTATACAAATTTTTTTTTGCATTGAAAGTACAAACTTTAAGTTTTTTAAAATAAGAATAATATATACCAAGAGATTAGTATTTACATAAGTTTTATTACGGTTAGTTATTGTTAAGGATTTATTTATGTCACGTTTTCAAAAAAAGAATATATATAAAATATAAAATACACACTATTTTTCCACATCTAATCTAAATTTACATTATCAACTTTGTTGCATAAAATATCCCTTAACACACAAAAACAAAAACAAAAATTACATAAAAGTGAAAATTCAAATAAAATTTTTGTACACACCCACAAATGTTAACAGCCACGATTTGTTCATATGCCTTCAAACGAACCATAGACTAAAGTTTGAATTGAATTAACAGAAAGAAAAAAAAAACTTTTTTGTTGTTGAAAATTATTTCTTTTTGTTAAGAACTTTAAGGACCTTTTTTGGCACTTTAAAATATTCACATAAACATAATTTTTTAGCTTTTCTTTAATTAGCTAAATGTGTGTTATAAATAAACCAAATAACATTTGTGTTAAAAAAATTAATTTTATATTTCTTTTAAAGCAGCTGTGTCTTAAATTAACACTTGTGTTTTTTTGTTTAACAGCTTGACTAACAAAATACATTTAAGGCTAAGAAAATCAGTGCACTTTAATGTCTTTTTAAAATAGATCGGTGCAGTATTTAAGACATCTCCAAGCGCATAAAATTGGGCGTTTAATCTCTCAATATAGACCATATGATTTTGTTAGCTAAATACTATCTGCCGTATTCATAAAAAATATTTTAGGTTTATTAAGCGATTATTTGACGTATTTCTATCGGAAATTTGTCAAATAAACCTGTAATAAACCTAAAACATTTTTTGTGAATACGGCGGTATATGTTTTGCTTTAAAAGAGAACTAACATTTTTTTCCAAGCCTCTAGTTTTTCTTCAGCTGATATTTGTTATTTTTTTCTGTTAGTGCAAAAAGACAGCAAAAATAAATAGTCTTCATTTAACTGATGTTTACCCTTATTCCAGTTGTCGACATCGACGTCACTTTAGCACAACACCAAAAAATTGGGGCTTTTGTACTCATTGTCGAAAACAAGTGACTCCTGTTTGCACGTTTATGCTATTTTCTATATCTTAGGGAATGGCAATAGATTGTCAATAACATAAAATTGTTCTCGAGAGCGAGTAAGGTAGTCCTTATTTTCTGGCATTGTGTTAAAGTGACGTCGATGTCGACAACTGTAATAAGGGTGATTGTTTTTCATTGTTAAGAGACTTTCCTTCTTTTTTTACATATACACAGAGAAAACAGTGCCTACTAAATACCTCATAAAATATAACAAAATTAATAACAAATCTCTATGGTTTTTTTTCAATAAGCAAATCTTATTAATTTCATAGAGCAAACCTTTTTGAAAAACTCGAGAAGAAATCTTGTAGTTTTTATGAGGTTATCTTATTGATTTTTTCAATAAAAAAAAAAAATTGCGTCTTTATTCTCTGTACTTATGTATTTTCATTTGAATTCTATACCATATGCATATGTATGTATGTATGTAGTATATTGTAGAAGTTATTTATTTATACATATATACACATTATGTTATATTCTTAACTAACTTACTCACAAAGTATTGAACCAGCAAACTTCTGACTGATAGACAAGCACTTTAACCAATATGCTAACAAGCAGCCTGAATAACCAATGAAATTATTGTGCAAACATTCTTATACAAAAATGAAAAAGATCATAAAAAAATTGTCTCTATGTCTATTTATAGATATGAAATAATAAGACACCTCATAAAATCAAGAAGATTCCCTTATTGAAAAAAATCAATAAGATGCTTTACACAAACTCATATAGGAACCTACTAAAATCAAGAAGAAAACCTTATTGAAAAAATCAAGAAAGCAACCTGATAAAATCAATAAGAAATCCCTATAGTTTACAATTTATAAGAAAACCTAATAGAATCAAGAAGTTTTTCTCTATGGATTGTTTTTTTGGTGCCAAAAATAACGGAAATTTAGTAAAAAAGGTTGTGAATAATAAGATTTCTTCTTGATTTTATGTGGTTTTCTTCTTGATAAAATTAATAAGATTTACCACATAAAACAATAAGGAATCTCTATGAAAAAATCTCCGCTTCTTTCTGCTGGGATACGCCTTAGCCTAAAAACGGTTCATAGAGAAAATCTTTTTGATTCTATGAGGATGTGCTTAAAAATTAAAATTTTTATTGGAAGATCCTTTAGCTGTGTCTTAAATCTTAACTATTTAGCTGGATATTTACACAAAACTTTATTTCTTTCCCACTGTATATTTATTATCATTTCTCAATTTTTTTTTATTTAAGAAATTCAATCATGCTTTAAAACGTTTACCATTTAGTCTTGCAAAGGCAAAAGAAAAGCTTGATAGTTGAGAACATTAAACGATTTGTTGATTGAATTTTAATGACTGACATATTATTGTGTACATTTTCTTTACCATAAAATGCCAAAAACTTTTACACAATTTAGAAAACAGACTTGCAAACACATTCAAACACACACACAAATATACACACACAGACACACACACACGCAAGCTGTTACATAAAAATAACATAAAGTTTTAAATGTTTTGATGTTTTATGTGTTTTTTTAAAACATCAAATGTAACAGCAGGTGGCAGTGAGTGTGTCACAGTTTGGTGTTACAAAATTAAACTGTCAAATATGTTTCGAAATTAAGTCGCTTGAAGTCTTTGACAAATTGTAAAAATATATTTCAAAGAAAAATATAAGTTATTTATTTATATGTATGTACATAAAATTAGAGTTTAAAAATTTAAAATTTAAATTTAAATAATTAAGTGAAATACTAAGTGGGCTGTTCGTTTAAATGTGAACGATGGATTCGATCGATTATTTATATAAAAAAAAACAACAACAAATTGTTTAATGTTGCAATACAAGTTGTCGATCGAACGTATTCTGGTGACATCGTGGAACAGGTCGTTAGTTTTCATTTGTTTTAAATATTAATATTCAATCGAAACGTTTATTAACATTCAGGTTTTGAATGTTGAGTTTAAGAAACATGATTGATTGGGTCATAATTTTGCTACCACGATACGATATGATGGTCTTTGTTGTTTTGAAATACAACAAAATTTACCTAACCATATTTTTTTTTTTGGTTAAGCATTTAATTCCTGGCGAGTTCCTTAAGCAGGAAAGAGATGCACATAAACAAAAAAATAAAATTTAATAAAAAATTCCAAATAAAAATTCTTTTATTCATAATTTCTCAACCGTTGTATCTTTGGCTGCTTATCTGCTGCCTGCTTACCTTTCACATGAAAAATAAACTTTTAAAGCTCTTTAATCTTGATAAGCTGCTGAAACAGTTTGTTGCCCTAGGAAATTTTTAATAAACTTGAAAGGTTCTCACAACTTTCCTTAATACGAGTACCATGAAAGTTTTTGTTAAGTGGTTTTTGAATTGCATGTTTGGTTTGCAAATACATATCGCTTTTGGCACAAGTGTACTTTAGTCCTGCCCTGAGGTCTATAATTATTTTCTCTACTAATTAAGCAAATGTGTCAGCAGATTAACTTGCGAGTTATAATTAATTAAAGAATAATTAAATGAAAAAATTGCTATAAGCGTTTTCTAACACTACTTTCTTTTTTTTTTTGCTATAGAAATTGTGCAATAGAAATTGTCGACTTATCTATTAGTTATGGCTTAGCTCTTGAAATTTTGCCAGGCTCATGAAAAATGTAGCAATTTTTTGCTGATGATGTCCTTTAGAAGCAACGCGGAAAGCAAGTTAGTTTATTTATGTCTTCTTTTTCATGCATTTCGTAAAGAAAATTGTTATCTAATAAACACAAATTTCAAATATGACTAAAATTTTTGTCAAATGTCATGATAAATAACAAAGACTATAGCCTATTTTAAACTCAAAAGAAGGTAATGTATGAAAAAAGAACTTAAAAATAACTTTCGGTTAATTTTGAGAATAGTTTTTGCAGCCACATATTTTAACACTTAATTTTTTCATAAACCGGCTTTATTTTAGTAAACAAAATAAGCATATATAAATATAATAATTAAAACAAGTATGTCCCGATACATATCATGTAAAGACTTTTTAAATTTTGCCCCAGCACAGCGGAAAAATGAGAGCATTATAAGCAACATAGCACAAAGCTTCGTAAAACTAATGAGTAGATACCATGTTTATGGTGGAAATAAATTTTCATACTAAAATTTAACAAATATAAAAGAAAAACTCTTCAAAACAAAATATTTCTATTTAGTTGCTTTTATATACCAAAAAAAAAGTTAAAATTTTCCAACCCTGAAACCATATTTTTGCTTTAATACTAATTTAGTCCTTTCTAAAATAGAAAACTTTTTAATTAAAAACAAAAAAATAAATAATTTTATTTAGTTACTTTTATATACCACAAACAAATTTTTAATTTTCCAGCTCTGGAGCGGTGTTTCTTTATTTTTTATACCAAACTATTTATTTCTATAACATAAAATATATTTAATTTATAAAGAAAAAAAATCTATTGGATAAAAAAAAGTTTAAACTTCCCAACCCTGGATTCATACTTTTATATTTATTTTGATATCTAATACCAATCAATTTCTTTTTAAAATACAAAATATTTTTAATTTATTATAGCAGGTTACTTTTATATACAAAATAAGTTAAAATTTTCCAACTCTGGAATCGTCGTTTTGATTTTATTTTAATTTTTATTTTTTAATAACAAAAAAAAAACAAAAACAAAAATTAGTTTTAGCTGCCAAAAAAAGTTTAAGTTTTCCATCTCTGATCCAGCTGTATCTTGGGCTGCCTCGGACACACCTGTCTAGGACCAAAGTCCTTAGCTTTTCTGGGAGCCTTGGAAAACCGATTTTAAGTACAGACAGACGGATGAACGGATAAGAGGATATCGCTTATTCGGACCCAAAATATATATAGAATAAGATAGAATAGAATAAAAATAAAATAGAATAGAAATAAAAGTAATAGAAGTTCATGTTAAAAATTTTCCCTTTTCCCTAAAATTGTGATCGCCAATGTTTGCGTTGTTGTTGTGTCAGTATACTATTTTATAAATTTGTTCACCATTTTTTTTTGTTCGCGGAAAATATTTCACATGAACAAAATGTTCGCCTTTTATTCGCGATAAGGGTGAATATTGTGGAAATAATGGAAAAAACTGATTAAAATATATATACGAGTATGTCCTTTAACATCTTTGTGTTGTGGCTAAAATTAAATAAATATATTTAAAGTATCAAACCAAAAAAGTTTGTCTTAAGTAGAACAAAAAATACTGTTATAAATTACAAATGGTGAAATTAAGATTTCATCACAGAAAAAGCTTTTACCAAATTGTAAAACAATAAGTGTAAAAATTCTCCTATTCCATTTGCATATAAAGCTGAAATCTATATAGACGGACACCACACATAGTGGACTTAAAGAAAAACCACGTTGTTCCGTTTTGCTAGTGTTGGTCAGAATATTTACAATGATCTTAAGTGTTATTTGTGCCTTAAAAAATATCGCTTATAATTTGGCGATATGAACTTTAGCTAATGAAAAAAAAATATATATTTTCAAGTTAACCGATGTTTGAATTTTCCACTAATTATGCCAGTTTAATTTTGTATGCATCTCATAACCAAGATTTTTATTTTGCCTCTTCCTGGCCCTGCTACTAGTAAAGAAATCAATAAAACTTATGCTTCTGTATACTTATGTCTACCCCTTTAATTTTAAGAATACCGATTACATATTTTTCGAAAATAGTCAAGCATTTGATTGACCTAATTGTAAAACAATCACGTAGAAACACATCGTTATTAAAGTTGCTGGCAGGAGTAGAAGTAATTTGTAAGCCACAATTTACATTTCAGTGCTTCCACTTGAACATAAAACATGTGCACACACACACATACACACACTTGCAAAGGCTTTCATTTATATATTATATATTATAGAGGGCATAGATGTGGTTACGAGTATAACCATAAAAGGAACATAAATAAACAATAACTTTGCTGCTCCTTATTCAGTAACATCATTCAAGCATAATGCTCTAATAAATATTCTTAAATTGAGTTCCAAGCACAAAATGATTCAAATAATAAAATTTGATATTTTGGTTTCCCAAGGAGTTTGAGCAAATGAAAGAGTAATTAAAGGCAAACCTTTTTATTGTTTCTTTAAATAAGTTATAAGTGAAATTTCAAATAGCTAGTTATGTATTAACAAAAAATATAAGCTTAATAGATTTTAAAATGTAGTAAAATTATATATATTATATAAAAATATAAAGGGTGATTTTTTTTAGCAACTTTCTATTTGGCAACAGTGTTTTTGGCATCTCAGCTGTTTCCGTGTATCATGTTACTGTTAAGAATGTTCACTTTGGTCTATAATTTAACCTTGAGTCGACTTACTAATGAACAACGCTTGTAGATTATTAAATTTTATTATCAAAATTCATGCTTGGTTAAGAAAGTGCATTCATGCACCTCTATCATTTTGTGGCCAGTTTGGGGCGACCTTCTGAGACGGCTATTCTAAATCTTGTGATTAAGTTTCGCACTAAAATTATATTTTCAAATAGCTAGATATGTATTAACAAAAAATATAAGCTTAATAGATTTTAAAATGTAGTAAAATTGAACATTAATCCAACAGCACGCATACGTAGAATGTGGACTAAGCAAAATATTGCAGCTGTATCCGCAGTGAATTACCGATTCAGCGCTATTCGCAGCAATTCGGCCTCTGTTACTTTTTTTTTTGCCCAAACTGGAAGAGCTGGACTTGTCTGATGTATGGTTTCAGTAAGACGGCACGCGAAACAGTGACAATATTGAGAGGCGACGTTTGGTGAACAGTTTATTACACGTTTGGGGCCGGTCAATTGGCCGCCTAGATCGTGTGATTTAACCCCTTAAGACTATTTATTGCGTTTTGAAAATTAACTTTTAATAAAAAGCACATTTTAAATTGCATTTTAAAAAGTATCTTTTAGGAAATTCGCTTCAAAAGTACCCCTTAAAATTTAAATTTTAAAAAATGCCTCTAACAATGTTCTTTTAAAAAAGCTTTTTAAAAGCACTTTCCAAAAATTATCTCTTAATAAAATATGACTTAAAATACCTTTCAAAGAGTATACCCTGTAGATTCGCCCCGGTAAAAATATAAACTTCCCAAAAGATGGTGCTAAGAACTAGACTCCTTATTTTCAGGCAAACATGTTTTCCAAATCAGATATGTGACGAACAGTTTGCACACAAACTGATGTCACACCCTACAAAGAAGTGAAACAAAATCAGTAGAACCTCGATAAGTGGATATTAATAAACATTGTTGTAGCGATTACCTAGTCGTAAAGCAATACAGTACAACCTCAATAAGTAGATATTAAAACACATTGTTAGCGATTACCTAGTTGCGATACAAAACAGTAGAGCCTCGATAAATATATGTATATTAACAGACATTGATAGCGATTACCTAGTCGTAAAGCAATACAGTACAATCTCGATAAGTAGATATTAATACACATTGTTAGCGACTGCCTAGACGCGAGACAAAACAGTAGAACCTCCAGAAAGAGATATTAACAGACTCTGTTGGCGATTACCTAGTCGTAAAGCAATACAGTAGAACCTCCATAAATGAATCTTAATACACATTCTTAGCGATTCCCTAGTAGTGAAATAAAACAGTAGTACCTCGATAAATAGATATTAATAAACATTGTTAGCGATTACCTAGTCGTAAAGCAATACAGTACAATATCGATAAGTAGATACTAATACACATTGTTAGCGACTGCCTAGACGCGAGACAAAACAGTAGAACCTCCAGAAAGAGATATTAACAGACTATGTTGGCGATTACCTAGTCGTAAAGCAATACAGTAGAACCTCCATAAATGAATATTAATACACATTCTTAGCGATTCCCTAGTAGTGAAATAAAACAGTAGTACCTCGATAAATAGATATTAATAAACATTGTTAGCGATTACCTAGTCGCAAAGCAATACAGTACAACCTCAATAAGTAGATATTAATACACATTGTTAGCGACTGCCTAGACGCGAGACAAAACAGTAGAACCTCCAGAAAGAGATATTAACAGACTCTGTTGGCGATTACCTAGTCGCAAAGCAATACAGTAGAAGTATATATTGTTAGCGATTACCTAGTCGCTAGGCAATACAGGGTAATCTCGATACATGTCACCAAACAATACAACGGCACCGCGAACTACTTAAACCTTAAAAGTTTAACTAAAACTAGGAATAGTAGGCCCGTAGACGGTACGTCCAACTGTGCGTGAACGTAAATAAAATATCCATAAGGTTTCAATCTTCCCGATAAGGCGCTACATGAGACCATGAGAGCAAGGGACAAAATTCACCACGGAAGCACAGAGGATAACTCACAGGAAGCCTAGTCAAAACTAATCCGGGAAGATGAGAGGCCATAAACGAAACATATGGTATAATAATACGAAATTGAAATCAAGTGAATTGTATTTATAAAAAAAAAACTAAATTTATTAATTTAAAATAAAGAAGGATTAAGAATAAAAAAATGTGTTATTTCTTGTAACTGCCTTGGCATTCTCAGGCTGAGTATACACGGCAGAAAACGTCGTTACAAGCTGAAAACTTTAGTTTAGAGGTAGTTCCGAACCAAACTAATTTAAAAAAAATTAGAACTATATATATGGATAAAATCGCTCCGTCGCAAAAAAACTATATATATCTTATGTAAGTCTTTATTACAATAAGCTTACAAGGCATTTATCTACATATACTAGTATCCAATATATTGTTAATAGTATCTTTTTTTAGCACAGCATACCTATTGCACTAATAAAAATTGTAGGCAACAACTTCCTCTCACTACACTGTATGTGTGGAAGAAAATCTCTAAAGAAAAAACACAAAAGGAAACCGGCAAGCATTATATGCAATTAAAAAATTTATTTTACACTAAGGGAAATGGATAGTATCCTTTTTTTTAATAGTTATGCTGTTTTGTTGTTACTTATCTCTAAGCTTTTTCTTTTAATATCCTTAAAACTAATTTATGCCTTCTCGTTTCTTTGTCTTTTCAGTGTACATTTGCATTCTAATGGTATGTTGGTAAACTTTTTATTTAATTTTTTTTCTTTCTACTTTACTTTTCTCTACTTACTCGTAACTTATGCTACAGTAATTTGCAATTTCAATATCTGCAGCAGCAGTAGCAGCAAGCACAACATGCCCCCACTACTAATATGCTGCAACTTTAGCTGTTAAACATATTTTTTTTTTTGAATTTTTATAACAGAAATCCTTTTTTGATTAATGAACTAGAAAGACTATGTGAGTGAAAAAATAAGAAAAATTAATATGAGAATTGGAATAAGAAACGAAATGTGAGAAATAAACTAGAAAATATTTTCAGAATTTTATTATGCATGCAAAGAAAATATCTATATATATGAAAAGATATAATTATCTATAAATATTTATTTGCAGCGGCGCTGCAAGCAAGTGTGCATTTAGAAGCACGCAGCAGGTGGCTGGTGGGTGGTTTAAAAAAAAGCATAAAAGTAAGAAATATGCAGATGGGAATTAACATGTTTAAAATATGTCTGAGGTTAAGAGCGTGCAAATGTGGTTGTAAAACTAGAACATGTATTTGGAATTGCAGTTGCAACAGCAATTACAGCCAAATAAAGAGGGTGTCGCAAGAGAGAGCTTATATATATTTTATTTAAACAATCGATACAATATTTAATGGTTATCAGCAGACCTGTCACAGAAATCGATCGAAATTGATTGGATTTAATTTCTATCAACTCTATTCATTCCGAAAAAGCAGCAATTCGATTGTTTTTAATCTTATATGACAATATTGCTAAACACAAAATAAAAAACAAGGTTAATACAGGAGCAAAACAAAATTCCAAAGCTTCTGCAATTTTATTTTAATTTCCTATATTTGTTTTGACCTAGAGCTTGGTCGTCTTTATAAAATTGTAATTATTGTTTTTTGTTTATGTTCGATATTTCGTTAACAGGACAGGAAATAAGCAATTGAAATTGATATAGATAGTATAATATATACATATATATAAATATAACCTCGAGCTTAAGAAACATAAGAAAATAATTGAAGTGAACAAAATTTAAAAATGAATACAGGAAATATCTAAGATTGCAATAGGTGTGTTCATTTACTTTCAGAGCAGAAACTTGCAACGAAAAAGCAGATACAAAAAAATAAATGAATACTTTATATGTAAAAACTGGCAAGAAAATTTTATTTATGTTTTATGATGCTTCAGACTTTTTTTGTATTTATTTTTATTATTTTCAATTTTAAGTAAACTGTTGAAAAATTTTTTTTCTTTATTTATAAATTTATTTAAATTTATATATCACGAAAGCTTGAGTCTTACTGCTTCGAATATAAGACGCATTTTTGTGTAGAGTAAGTGTTAAAAAATGACAATAAAACACTATAAATAACATCAACAAATACTCGAATCCCTTTAGTATTCATAAAGTAAAAACACTGTACAGCTGCTCTGTGAACAACATAAACAAATTTCTATAGTGTACACTTACACTCATCATATACACACACACAGACAGTCATTTATTTCTTTTTGCTTATTTTACTAATTAAATTTACACTTTTCCCAGAAGATGTAAACCATTTTCAGCCCTTTTCGCACATAAATATAAATATACATAAATACAGTTAGTAATTGTCAAAATATTAATGCTTTGACCCTTCAGGACTAGAAAATCCTTCAGTTGGTTTTGAACTGACCTTGGTAAAATAGCACTAGCAGTAGCGGAGACAAATAAATATAAATTATTTTTGTTCTATCATTTATTTATTTAATTTTGTAGTTCTAAGCAAATTGCTTTCGAATATATCAATATTGACAACTGCCATCATTAAGACAGTATAGTATTGATTTATTAACGTGTGCTTTATATGTGTATGCATGTTGTATGGCTGGCAGAAAACTATTGCAAAAAATCTTATGATAGAAATTTTATGTTTGAAAAATTATAAGACAGCTTTCCCAATATTAGAAAATCAATTTGTTTTCCGCCATAATCAACGTAATGATAAAATTTTTTTGAAAAGCTATCAATACCAACTAAATGTTGCAAGTGGATGGAAATCAAGGATTTGGTGACTCCTTCATCGTTTATAAATTAATTAATTACTTTACTACCTATCTTTGAGAAACAAATTTCTTTATAGTATGAAAGATAATTTTCTCATACTATCAAAAGCCATATTTCTTTTTACGTACATTTCAAAAAGGTGCAAAAGGCTCGGTGGATATGTTAAAGAAATTGGGACAAAAATGTCCTCTTGTTTCCCGAATAATTGTAGAATATTCGCAACAAAAAAAGAAGCAAACTTGCAACGGTCTTATTGGATATTTCATAGAGATTCATGATTTTTCTAAAAGCTGCCAGTAGATTACTTATGATTGAATTGTATATCACATCGAACCTCATCAATAAGAATGCCTCAAGTAGATCGGAATGTGGGGGGATAATTCCAATATCACCTTACATTTAGTGCAAGAGCATGGTATCACTATCGGAAATTCCACACCGGACAATATAGCAAAATAAATTGAGTAAGGTGCGGCTGTGATTCGCTCACGAAGTGTTCCGTAGGGATACTACATATCGTCACCTTAAATGCAAATGGAAGCAACTACTCTTTTATACAAAAAAAAAACATTTCAAAATAAATAATAATACAGTGTTCTTGAAAACGTTCTTCGAAATTTACTTGTAGTATGGACACTAATATGTGTTTATTAATTTCTTTATTTTATATATATTTAAACTTTCATGTTAGTTACGTTCTTTGCTATAAAAATTGAAGCATTCGTAATTACATCCGTTTGAATTTCTTTAATAAAGTCTCAATTTTCGATCGCAGAGCGATTTTTTGTTCATTTTGGAATTTTTTTTTTTGGGTTTTTGGCGATTTATTTTAGTTTTAGAGATTTTATTTTCGTTTTGGCGATTTTTTTCGGTTCTAGGCGATTTTTTTTCGGTTTGGCGATTTTATTTTGGTAGTTTTTAGTTTTAGCGTTTTTGAAAATTTCAAGAGTTTGCCTCTAACGGTTTCCAAGATATAGCAAGTTTCCAAAATTACATTAACTGATAGAAGACCCTTTAATTTGTATATTTTTTAAATTTAACTTAAGAAATTTCAAGTGTCTATATACATACAATTTATATTACTTGGTGATTTTAAGATTTTTCGTTGCTCGTTTTAGAGCACCCTATAATTTTTAACTCTCATGTATTTGTTGTTGTAGCGGCCAAAGTTCTACATACCCTGTCCAAATTTCAGATCCATAACTCGTACGGTTCTTGAGCAAATAGCCTCTAATGGACAGACAGACGGACAGACGGACAGCGTAGCGGTGCCCTAAAAAGGGCTATGCTTCAGAATGGAAACGTGCAAAATTTCTGAAACATTTTAATGGAAGCCTATATAAGTTAACAGTTCAAAGGAGTTGGCAAGAAAGGCCAGAATTTCTACAGGAAGAATGTAACGGTCTTGAATCAAGATAAAAAGGACCTCACTGGTACTTAGTTTTCCGCTAGCACAGATGCGGGATATAATGGAAGCGATAACGGGATCACGATGCTAAGAGGATGTGTAGGTGAGAAAGACAAGAAGACAATGCCATCGGGATTTAAAAAGGGAGGGTTTCTGTACGGGACTATAAGGGATTGCAGTCCTCTATTAGGACCAGTGACTCCATCTACAGAAAACTTTAGCCTGCCCACAAGCTCTTAGCTTCTCTCTTTCTTGTTTCTGTTTGTCAATATTTGCCTCTTCTAGCAGCAAAGGCACATATTTAACTGGATGAAAGTGAGGCGAATCAATTTTCTTTCTTATGCAACCTGTTAACTTAAACTAGTAATGCAATTACTTGTGATCTTGCAATGGAGGAAGTGCAAACCTCTTCTTAAGTTGTTTTGTGTGCTGAATTTAAATATGCGTCCTAGTTTTTTCATATTACTTATAGTTTGAGAGGTGTAGAAAATGATACGCTCACTCACGCTCACTCACGCTCAAGTTTGTTGTACTCACGTTCATGTACTCGTACGTGATGAGAAGAAAAATTTTCTCACGCGCTCATGAATGTATCAAGCAAAATTTTTAATACATGAACACGTGCATGATTAATGTAATTTATTCTATTCTCTTAATACTACTAATACGCATACGCTGAGGCTAGTTTTGATCATATACATATAATTCAAGCAAATCTTTAAAGCGCCCCACCCACTTGCAATATAATTCTGCAGTTTTCCTTATTGTACAATAATATCGCCAATGTGTATGTCACACTCGAATGTGGCACAATATATTGGCAAATATCAAAGGACTTTTGATTTTTATTGTACAATCAAGATAATTGTGTAATGCGGTAAAAACATTGTTCAATATTGTTTATTATTCACTGTCAAGAAAATTGTGCAATATTTTCTTTGAAAATATTCTGCCATTTAAAGCATAGTGTAGATCAAAACAACAATACTATGCACAACAACTAATACAATAATATTGTATAATGAATGGGCCGCTTAGAACAAAACCTTGCGTATGAGTAATATAATTTAGTCTTTGCTCTTAATAATAGTCATACGCTGTTAAAGAGCAGGGGTATAATCGACACTATCGATAGCGTGCTGATTCGATCACATTTTTTCAGTTTGAGATCATGGCATTCGATATCGAACCATATTATTGCGTTGTTAGAAAGCGAATGCCATAATCTCAAACTGAAAAAACGTAATCAAATAAGCTCGTTATCGAAAGCGACAATCAGAATCCAAGGCTCAACAATCGTACGAAAACAAATTAATTATACCTCAAGCGTATAAGCTGGGGCCTAATCATTGCTTTCGATATCGATCACGATTCGATCATTTTTTTTCTGTTTGAGATTATGGCATTCGCTATCGAACAAATTAATAATATGGTTCGCTATCGAATGCCATAATTTGAATCTGAAAAAATGTGATCGAATCAGCACGCTATCGATAGTGTCGATTAGACCCCTGCTCTTTAACAGCGTATGACTATTATTAAGAGTAAAGACTAAATTATATTGGTTATTATAATGGTATCGAGAGCAACGATTAGATCTCTGACTGGGATTTCAGTACGTTCACGTATGTCATAATGCGAAAATGATGCTTTTACATGACGAGTTGTACGTTCACGGATCGGATGTGACGACTCAACTCCAGGTTGACATTCCGGTTGATTTAGATCGAAATACAAATTGAATTAAAATGAAAATCAGCTACGAATATGTACTCAATAAATAGGCGGTAAGTGGTATAGTTAAAATATCAACGACTTAGCTTAGTCTGGCTTCAAACTCGGAAAAATTTTGCGAATAGTTAATTTAATTTTGTAGGAGTATAAAATGTTGCTTCTTAAAAAGCAAGTTCGTGATAGAAAGTTTTGTAAGTTAAATTATATTTTTTCGGATGAACTCAATATGAAGCATTTATTGTTAAGTGCATACATCTGCGTATTGAACTAAAAATGAAATTATATTAGTTTCCCGTCGTTTTATGTTCGTAATTTTACTTATTTCTTATAAAATTTTGAACTATGTATCTCCTTCAAATGTGCTTCACTGTAAGTGAATGTAATAAAATTTATGTTCGAATGTATTATAAGGGAAAATTTTAAAAATCTCAACCTATAATTGTTTGTATTATTGCTAGTATTCCTCTAGAGACCTCCAAACGTTGACGATCAATAGCAGTCATAGTGTTGAAAATCTATTCTTCAAATTGGCTGCAATTCTCTAATCTGTGGACATAATGTCCAAATAAAAAACGTGCAAATTGCAAAACTCTTTTATCAAAATGGGTGTTCTGTTCATGGAACATTTTACAGTCACCACCTACTGAGAGGACTATTTGCAGTGTAGTGTCTAAATTTGAATTCACTGATTCACAGTAAATAATCAAACATTAGCTGTACATTGACAAAACGTAAGATTTGCCGAAGATATTGCTGCTGTCCATGAGAGCGTACAGGAGGGTCCAAGGCAGTCAATTTGGTATCAACTCAAAACTTTCATATGTGTGTTCGCTAAATGGATCCTGAAGTAGTTGTAACTTGAACCTGATGTGAATCAAAAAATTGCTTCAGCAATAAGGCCCATTTCTATATAAATGAGTATGCCAAAAAATTTAACTTAATTAAATGAAGACGTAAAAAATAGTGCCCAATGCATTCCAAAAAATTTCAAGGTTTGATGAAGATTTTGTGGTGATGACATCGGTCCAATGAAACGACATACATAGCTTCTTTTTTTCAGAATCGGGTTATATGGACACTAACGACATGGGACTTCATTAGAACCGTCTGATTAGTTTTTGAATATTCTGCAGGACAATTTAAGGACATAATCAGACTTTTTATTTTATTTTTAAATAGAAGTAACACTTAGGCAATCATTGCCTACTACTATTACTACGTGTTACCTTCTTTAGAAAATGGATAGTGATGGAGAAGACAGCTTGTGAAGGAAGATGTGGGGGAAGCTTCATTCTTTTGCAACTCTGCTTTTTGCTCGTTTTTAATAATGCAGTCTTGCAGCGCCTCTGATGCCAATGAGACGTAAGCAGGCGCAAGAAGAGCTAAGCATTGTGCTTGTGAGGGCCACGGCGGATGTTTGCACCATGTTATATTCCACACATAGTAAGACTGAGAAGATTTTCAAATTAATAAAAATTTTCGGTGATATATAAACAAACAAACTTAAATTTATTTAAATTTAAAAATATTCAGCACTTAATGAAATCTTTTTAATTTAGATAATGCTTACATCATGGCCATGCATGGTAAGGATGCTTTGATTTAAAATAATCTCTCAATACTATGGCCTATTTGAATGATCCCTGTAAATTTTTTTTTACTCATGCTCAGGAAAATTTTGCTTTTTTTGAATCGAAATGTTGTCACATTTATAATAACATGTTCGCAATGGTAGTGTACGAAATAAATATAAACTTTTACCTCTTGATTAGAAGCTGGAAAAAAATAACTAAATTCTGACTTAAATATTTTAAACCTCTTTTATTTGTTCGTAAAAATAAATAATTTGCCCAGGTTTATCTTTGTGTATAGTTAGCTATATTTTGCATCTTAAAAGATTAATTTAGTGCAGAAATAGTTTATTTTTAATTTAATACTAAATTAAGGCAATAAGCCTCACAAGCAATTTTAAAAGCAAACAAGATATGGTACGCATAACTATTGGAGTAGTAAAATGTTTTGTTGTTATCAAGGGGTAAATGATCTTTGCATTTTTAATGCTGTATTTTCCGAGATAAATTTAAATTTCATCCAAACAGAATTGCTGCTAAATATAAATTAAAAAAATATCATGCCAAAAAAGATTTTTAAACAGAAAAAAAATAGAAAACACATTTTTATTCTCCATACATAAAGTTAACTGAATAAAAATAACTTACAAACTAAATACATTTTTTTTTCTATTCATAAATAAAATCAAACAGGTTATTGCATATAATTCTTCAAAATAGAATGTTAAGTGGCTAATATGGTTTTAGGTTTTTCACAACACGGCGTTAGTTTTCACAATACAATAAGCTTGTGTGTGCATGGAAGAAAAATTAATTTTTTCGTGGAAAATGTGTTTTCATTCATAATATTTAAACATTTCCTTATTGCCTTAAACATTTTAAGAGTTTAGTTTGTCCTTTTGGTTACGCTCTTCTATGTTAAATGATTTTAATGTTAATGCAATGTTATGCTTAACAGTGATGAGTTCTAGAATATTAATTTTCTTGCATTCTAGCAAGCAAAATTTTACTGGGTTGGAATAAAATGTGTTCCAACATTAAAAATACAAAATTTTTATGATATTTAAATTATTTTTTGAAAATAAAACCAATAGAAGCACTGGATAATAAAAGAGCGTTAAAAAAATCTTATATATATAAATATATATACTCGTATACATATGTATGTATTTATATAAAAAGTATATACTATGTGCCCTTAATTATGAAAGTGAACTAAGTCATAAAATTCTTTGGTCGAGATATTTCGTAGATTACATTTGTAGAAATCAAAAACTATTTTTATATATTATGTGCAACATTTTAATTTAAAGTTGGAGTATTTCCGATTAATATAAATTTATTTAATATTTATGAAATAATCATTCAAGTTTTTTTTAATATTTATTTGATATTTCGAAGCAAAATTATATATGACTCAGACCACTTTCATAATTAAGAGCATACATATGTATATATAAATAACCTTGCGAAAGTGAAAACTATTAAAACTGCTTGGAGAAATGACAACTGCACCACATATAAAATAGTACCAAAAATAGCACAATTGTTGTAAAAATTTCATCACTGTCACACACTCCTTAGCTCTGTTATATACATAGATAATTTAAGAGCAGCTAGAAGAGAAAACAAATGTTATGAGTTTAACAGTACAAATTGTTGAATAAAATAATTTGAGTTTACAATAAAGATAGCAGTTAGTGTTTGACTGCTAACGCTTGTGCAAGGATATCAGTGTTTAAGAAAAACAAAGAAATAATGTTAAAATACGTTATTAATGACAAAAATAAAAGAAAATTTTAATATGCCATGAATAAAGTAAAAATAAATAAGTTATTTCTAAACAAATTATAAGATACCATGAATAATTACATTAAACAAATTGTACAAAAATGCTAATTAGTAAAATTAATACACATAAGCCAGAAAAAAAATAATCTAATTTATACAATTTATATATAAAAGGATAATTTAATGTGATACTCCATTAAATAGTGAAAATTGAATAAAAGTGAAATGAATAAATGCATATAAATTGGCAATTATAAATTTGGGTAATTTTGCGTAAAAATAAATGAAATAAAATCACACCAAAGAATAAATTTAAAAAAATTTAATACAATATGATTTTTAAATATTTGGTTTCTTAATTACAACAAATAAGGAAAACGCGGCAAAAGAACAGAAACATTTCAGTAATGTAGGAAAATTTTGAGAAAATTTATAAAAGATATTTAAATCCTAGAATTGTTTGAACCAAAAACAACTTTATCATAAATCTAACATGTGAAAATTCCCGAATAAAATTCATCATTGCCATGAAAATTCAAAACTTGCAAAGTTTCCAGCTTTTTCCGCCAAACAAATCTTTGTGAATAGTTTTCTTCATAATTTGTCAAAATAGTTGATAATCATATGAAGTTTGAATAAGTAAAGTGGTAGTTTGACTGTCAAAGGAAGGGTTCCGTACGGACATACACATATCGAGCCTTATTTTCGTTTTAAAGTTTAAAGTTTTCGGGAGAAGGCTTTCATACGTAAATTGTCGCTTACGATAAAATTGTACAGCCTGTATCTTAAAAGTTAATTAAAACTTTGGTGTTTTGATAGTTCATATCCATAGGCCCATAAAATTCTAATTTCAATAAAAAAAACTCTATTTTCGATATTATGTCGCTTACGATAAAATCAAAAAAGGCCCGATATATCGTTACGTTAATACAGAAAAGCCCTAACTCATTATTTTTTTGAAACCCAATTTCTTATAAATTTCGATATATATGCAAAACTATCGATTTCAAAAAAATAATGAGTTAGGGCCTTTCTATATTAAGATAACGATATGTAATACTAAACAAACTTTAGCCTATATAATCGAATAGTAAATCACCAACTTTTTTGCGTATAATAGTAATATTTATCGATATATTTATTTGTTTGCGGTAACGATAATATGAGGAGTCGCAGAGCAAAAGGTGCTTTTTTGATCATTTCAAATTTTTGGGAAATCGAGATTTATTTTTTTCGACCCTTTAAAAAACGGCAAGAACCTGAAAATGCTAACAAGTTTTTTTATTTATCTACAGATGCATCTAACTGTCATAAGTCACCCCATTAAATGTTAAGAATGTTTGATATAATTTCATTTTTATTTCGGAAAAAGCACCTTTTGTTAAAAAAAAAGTAAAAAATCACGTTTTGTTAATAGAAGTAAAAAGTACATTGTGTAATGCGAGTATACATACAATTTTGACTGAATGTGGTTCAACCTGATCTAATATATTAAAAAAGCACCTTTTGTTAAGCATCAATTTTAGAACCCATTTACTTTGTGAAAAAAATAATAATAATGCTAACTTGATTGTTTCTACAAGATTTCAACCTAAATATTATAGAAATACCAAAAAATCAATTTTTCGAGAAATGCGAAAAAGCACCTTTTGTTCTGCGGCTCCTCATATGCTTCTGTAATTGCTTTTTTAACGATAGTATACATCTTTAATTGTGTATCATGTGGCATCCCTGCATGCAAAATGTCAAAACAAACGAAAAAGACAAAGAAGAATTAAAGAAAAACTACACGCATTTGAGCTAGTTATTTTACTTTTTGTACTTCAAGCGACAGCGAATATCGTTAAAATATGTTACTGAATAGCTTGAAATTGATATTATATTTATTACAGCGATACTGTTATCGTAATAAAAGGCTTTGAGTCCAGTGGTGAGATTCAGTAACTTTTAAAGATCCGACAATCTTGATTTTTCTCTATTTATTTTGTCCCTTGCAATAACGATTATGTGATTCTGTAATTTTTTTTAACGATAGTACGTAGCTGATATTCTATGTTGAATTTGGTGATAAGATAAACACCACACAAATTATTGTCGCTTAAATAAGGACACAGCTAACATTAACCCACAGCGAATATCGTTAAAAATATTACTGAATAGCAAACTCGATAAATGTTTGTTATAATTATTTTAACGATTAAATGTTTAATATATCGCTTTTATTTTTATTTTTTTTCCAATTAAAGCTGTTAATTGGAGAAACATTTTTTCTGTATAGAAATTATATGAAAAGCTAAGGAGTTTTATCAAGAGCAGCTGCCATGAGTCGGGTTTTGAATGTATGAATTTTACGAGTTATTCTCGCAAAACTGCACATGGTAATCGCTGGACTTTTATTTATGGATGTGGGAATCTTTCTGTTGTGCTTATGTAAGTGCGTGTCTGTGTATGTTTGTTTATTTTTGACCTTCTAAATTGACCATATTTATCATTTTCGAAATCCTTTCATAAAAAGTTATCATGTTCAACTTCAATTAAGCGAACATGTAAATATTAAATGTTTTAAATAACACCAACACAATCATTTTTACTCCAGCAGATATTTTTATTATAATTGAAAAGTGTTTGGACAATTTTAATTTTTTGTAAAGGGTGTAATTGGTCATTGTAATGAGTAATAAAAGTATGGTGCTAGCAGGAGGTGTGTGTAAAAAAATTACACAATTTCAGGTTGGTAATTTTTTTAAGCAAAGCCTCCGCTTGATTATACTGGCCTTAGAAAGAGCGCAAACAATTTTTTTGACAAACGTGTGTGTGTTTTTAAACAAAGTGATTAACTATTGTATGGGTATTACAATAATAGGCAAATAATTTATTTTTTGTTTGTATATTTTATAATTAAGAAACATAAGCGAAGTTTTTTGTAGCGACTGTGTCACATACGCTGTTAGAGAAATATCCCAACAAAAAATTACACATTACCATCAGAACTACTTGCAATATAATGACCTACTTTTTTGATTACCAAATTTCATTACTCGCTTACAAATCACATTACCTAAAGCTTAAAAAAAATTATGTACAAGTTGCTAAATGAGGAGAATAATTTTTTAAGATTAAATATATTACGTGAACAAGTTGCCAAATAAAAAAAGTAATTACTGCTCAAGAATCGATTATTTTAGTCTCACGCCTTGTTAAAATCATTAAGTTGGTAATCCAGTAAGGAACAACTTCCACCAAAAATGCTTAATTCCAAACCCGATTACCTTTTTGGAAATTTTTTGCTGGGACGTTTTCATGTTGGAATAAAAGCTTTTGTTGCTTTGAGGGTTTTTTTTTTGCCTTGTGTATGTTGTACACATTCTTCTGGAGCTTTATATTAAGTATAAAAAAGGTGAAACCTTAGCTAAAAAATCACTCAAAAGTTAACATCATGGTATTCCAGCTGTAAATAATTTAACATTGTGTGTTAAAATACCCTTCATATGAATTTTGAGTAAATAAAGTTTTCTGATATGATAATAATTGTGCACTGGTGACTTTTTATTCAATTGCAAATGTTATAACTTTGAAAAAAATAACGTTTTGAACAATTTTTGAAATGGCTTCTATATAAGAATTGTCCAATAATATTTATAAGTTGCTCTGGGATTTTAGTTGTCGTAACTATGTTTTTTTCCCTAGTATGTACTTACAAATAAAAACACATTACTATTTTAATAAAATTTTTTCGTCTCACCTCTGAAACTTACATATAAAGTGGTGTTTATCTGGAATAAAATAAGAACAACTTGTCCATAAAACTTTTGCCTTTTTGTATGAGAACAATACATTTGACTTGAACAAAGAAGAGCTTGGCAGCATTTGATTTATTTTGCGGGTGCTAAATTGCTCCAACTGAACTTTCGAGCTAGAAGCTCCCAACGGAGTAACTAATCTTGAATGGTACTTCATATCCGTTAACTAAAATAAAAAAACAAACAATAAGAAATGTTTGTATTATACCTATTTATGCATATAGGCATTTCCACGGGAATGTCAACTTTTTGTAGCGTGCGACACCAAACAAATATGCTTATTTTTTTCAAAGAAAACTAAACTTTTTTTACCTCTTTATAAATTCGTTTCAACCGTCAGCAGCTTTAAATAAGGTACAATTCTAAGAAAAATTGAGTCACCTTGTTCTGAAATATAAGCTTAATTTTTTGTTGTCACACGTGAGAGACAAGTGAACTTTCTCCTGGAATTCTCCACATAAAGTTTTTCGTTGTTTTTTTTATGTAAAAATTCTACGTGATTGAATAAGCAAATTAATGATTTAACTTCTGATAAATTGAATGAATATATAAAAATAGTTCTATACGTGTCGCTCAGCGTCATTAAGTGTATTTGTGCAAAACAACAATTCATTGGGTCACTTTACAAGCCATACATATATTTACTTTAATTGCAGTAATAAATATTAAGAGAATAAAATTAACTGGCCTGAAAGTAATGTTTGTTGGCTTTCGTTAAATATTCCCTAAGGATCTGCTCTTTAACAGCGCAAAGTCGTACACTTGGGGTATCATAGTACGGTGTTCGATGTCAAAAAAAATTTCAATACATTTCACTGGAATTTAAATAAGCATTTCAATCGATATCGAATGCCATAATTTGCTCCAACCCCCCACCCAACTACTGCTTCGTTGAAAGCTAACGTTTATTATTTAAGTGCATAAAATTATTTCTATTCAGTTCACCAGCTTGAGAGTTTTGCTGGCAGTCGTCATGTGTACGTGTGCAAAAGAAATTATTAGTAAGTGCCCACTGGGGACATGTTTAGCTGTCCTTTCCTTTGGATTTATGAACACAAATATATGAACATCTGAATGTGTCATAATTTTGCTATCAATAATTTATAGTGAACCCAGGAAGCTTAAAAAAATTTTACATTCTTAAGAATGTTTTAGGTTATAAAAGCTCTTTTGTTTTCTCATAAAAAGACGATAACGAACTTAACGATTTGATATATATATGGATGTTTGAACCAACAATGTGTGAAATATTTAATATTATAAATTGAACACGTTCACAGAAAACTAAATTTGCTGGTTTAATAAAGCATCTGAAGATGTTGAATATTCGTGTACTTTGTAGAAGACGACAAAACTGCAACTCTATCAGCCACTGCACAGACAACTGTTTAAGAAATGACGTTTTTAAAACTTTGTTGTGTCACTTAAGCTCTAAACCGGCTACATCCAAGCCATGTGCATAACGTGCAATGGCTTGGATTCTCGTGTTGTACTCTCGTCACACCGGTATTAACGAATCGGAAGCTCTTGGCATGCAAATTCAGTGTGATGTTCGATGCACTGAACACGTTTTTCAAGCCTCAAAAGAAGCATTCAAGTGCCTAGGATTTTTTAAATGGTGCAAGCGATGCTTCACCCCATCTGATCTTACTAATCATACCGGCGCTTCAAAGTACATTTTGCGTTTGCTCGACCGTGTATAGGAGAGGGTAAAGATTGTAAAGATTGATTCACTGGAGCATCGACGCAATGTGGACTGTATTTCCTTGTTCTATCGTTAATACAATGGAATGTGTTCAAATGAAATAAGGGAACTTGTTCCTGAAACCCAAACATTTTTGCGCACAACACGTGCTTCATTCAGGGCACATAATTTTGTGGTCGATTGACCAATAAATTGCACTACTCATTACAGAGAGAATTTTTTTTGCCGTAGTGTTCGTATGTGAAATGAACTGTGGAAGTCTTTCCTGTCACTTTCAACGTGGGAAAGTTTAAAGCCGATGTCCACAGACAATACGCCCTTTATCCTCCTCTGCATAACCTATTTTCCAAGTTCTAGCACAATGCATTACATGAGCAGAAATTATTCCCTGTGTGCTGGTCATATTATAAAAAAAGTAATATACTAAATATATAAACCAAAGAAATATATGACTTGGACCACTTTCATAATTATGGACTTGTATTAGAGAATGGCAATGAGTACTTAAAATATATATATATATATATATATATATACATAATGCTAGCCATACACTACACAAGTTCACTGCACAAGTCTGGCACTGTACAGTGCGTTTGTCTAGTGTATGGGGGGGGGGAGTGGTTGTACTATTTACGCAGTAAGGTGAGTAAATATGAAAACGAATTTGATATTTGCTCAAGTTTGGAAACTGTACAGTGAACTTGTGTAGTGTATGTTGCAAACACTCAGTTTTTTCGTGAGTTCCCAGAACTATACAAAGAATCGCCTGCATTATGGCGCATTAAAATAAAAAGTGCATATTTTACTTGTATAGTATGTGTCACAAGCTTAGCTTACGTAGTGCCAGATTTGAGCACTGAACTTGTGTATAGTACATGGCCGGTATAAGTAAATAGTTTTAATTTTAGTAACTACAAATAATCCTAATTGTAGCTCAAATAATTTTTACGCTCAAATATTTTCTCTCAAGCAACTATGACTCATTTCAACATACAACAGCCACAACTTAAAATAAAAAAGCACAAACATATCAAACGCATTCAGTCTCTCTCATACTTTCAGTCTGAGTATTTTTATACATAGGCTATGAATGTTTATTCACTTAAAAACAAAATACAGGGATACAAGGGATGTTCATTCATCATTCGCCATCATATACAATCGATTGTGTATATAAAATGGAATGGAAAGTGTGTGGGTGTGTTTGTGTTTCTGTTTTAAAACATACTTTGTGTGTGTTTGTAAATAAAATAATTCTGTATACATATACGCATGTGTAGTCGAGCTTTATGTGTGCGTGTATGAATAAAATAACCCTGTATATACGCATTTGTAGTCGATTAATAGTCAGAGTATTTTTATATTCATGCTTGGTATTGTTGCTCACACAGTCTATAAATTTTAGTTGTGGTCGTTTGTGTGGCGTGACTTAAAAAATTTGTATTAACATAGGATTCATCTAAACCCCACAATAAGCAATTGTAATGTATTTTTAATAAAAAATGTTTTACTGAATAAGTAAAATAATAATTTAGGATTATTAGTGCGTTAACATAAGTGTTAAGATTAAACTAAAACTTAAATTATAACAACTCCCATTAAAAAAACATTAATGGTTGTTGGATGTTTATAATTATACGTATTGATCTTGAAATTAATGAATATGCTTGCATTTTGGGTGTTTTTTATATTTAACTGCACGTATTCATAGTTCTTTGATGGCCCAAAGCCAAAAAGTACTTACAATGATACATTTGCCTTTCTCTGATATGTCTCTAAAGGTGGCAGCATTGGAGTATGTACTTTACACTTGAATATCAGCTGATTAAGTAGTTGGCTTCAGGGCGGTAAGTGCAGCTAGGCCATACACTCTCAAAATTGCAAATTGATGGTGGAAAATTTCATGAAAAGAATCACATATTCCATTTGCACAAAAAATTTTTTATATAAAGCTGAAATTTGCAACAACTGTTTGTCAGAATATCTACAATTAACTTTATTGTTATACTTATATAAATAAAATATTTCTTTGAAATGTAAGACGTCAACAAAAAAAATCTTTAAATTAACATTGACATACAAATTTATCTCCGGTTATTTCAGCTTAATTTATAAAAAAAACTGTTACTTGTGTGCCAAAAAAAAAAATAAAATTTATATATTTTTATCCTTTTGCAAAGCAAGCATTAGAGTCTAAACACAATAGCCCAATTCACAATCTTGTGCAAATGGTCTTTCATCGTAGCATTTGCTAAATAGTATAGTATATTGATACTCACCACTAAGAATTGTTAAGTGGTGAGTATCAATATATTAACCATTTTGCAAATGCTACGATGCAAGACCATTTGCACAAGTTTGTGAATTGGGCTAATGTTTGCGGTGCGGTGCGATTTCTCGTTGCGGGAAAGAAAAATAAACATAATACAACGAAAGACGGCTACGGCAATACTTGTCATTGTTTGTTTAAATTTTTATTAATTTTTTTTGTGTATACATTTTTATAAAAAAAAAAATACTATTTGTGTTAAATATTTTGTAATGGCAGTAACTAAAAACAAAAAATGATTAACATTTTATACATTCGCAGATATATTTGATATATTTTTTAAACTTTAATATATTATGACAAAAACAATCATGTTTTTTGTTAAAACAATGTTGTGAACACCGCCAATTATTCAAAAACTGTGGCAACATCAGAAAGAGAAAGAGTGTCAAAAATTGAGAGAATAAGAGTCTAAGCACAATGTTTGTGGTGCGGTGCGATTTCTCGTTGTGGGAAAGAAAAATAAACACAATACAACGGAAGACGGCTACGGCAATACTTGTCATTGTTTGTTTAAATTTTTATTAATTTTTTTTTTGTGTATACATTTTTATAAAAAAATACTCTTTGTGTTGAATATTTTGTATTGGCAGTAACTAAAAACAAAAAATGATTAACATTTTATACATTCGCAGATATATTTGATATATTTTTTAAACTTTTATATATTATGACAAAAAAAAATCATGCTTTTTGTTAAAACAATGTTGTGAACACCGCCAATTATCCAAAAACTGTGGCAACATCAGAAAGAGAAAGAGTGTCAAAAATTGAGAGAATAAGAAAGTCCGCAGAGAAAATAAAATAGATTTTAATTTTATTCCGTTCCGCACTGCGGTTTTTTCCTTCAAAATTGTATGAAAAACCGCACCGCAATAAATTATCGTTGCATTGTGTTCAGACTCTTAATTTGAAGACAGTCGAATCTCCATTACTATGAGTTACATCAATGAAATTGAGAGCTTAACTTACGATAGCACAGGAATGTTTTCAGTTTCTAAGACTTATCAATTTCATGGTATTTACAATAGTTGATATATAAAAATAAGGAAACTGACAGCTTTCACAAAAATTTCCCATACTTTCATTTTGTACACCCTTATCACAACAAATATAAATATAAATCTAGACAATAACATATTTAATCCCACAGTCAAGATTCAATACACGGTGAGCAGTTTTCACAGCGAACAAAGTTTTTGTAATATGTACGAGTATGTATTTTTCTAGGAACATAAAGGACAGATAGAGGATTTGAAAAACCACATGTTGGTATAAATATAATATAAAATCATTCAAAAACTAGAAAACTAAGCAACATATACATATTTATGTATATGTATGTATGTGTGTAGATATTAGAAATGTATTTATTCACACACATGTGTTAGTGTGTGTGTGTGTGTTTAAGTATGTGATTGAACACAGGAAGTTGGTATTTCAGCACGCAAAGTCTATTTGCTTGTTTCCTTTGCTTTATAGTTATTGAAATCTTTTTTATTTTGTTTGCATTTATTTTTTGCAATACTAAACCCAATTTGTAAAAATAGCCATAATATGATGATGTTGTTCATTTTGTATGGCAAAAACAGTGGGTGTTCTTATTTTATTTATTATTTTTTGCTTTGAGTACTGAAAGGCTTTTCTTTTTCACAAAGACAAAAGTGAAAATGGGGCAAAATAAAGAAGTCATTCAGTGGCAGCATACTTTTACACCAATACTTCGTCATATACATACATGTGCTTTTATATATAAACAACAGGCATAAAATACGACTATAAAGTGGCGTGTAACGAGAAGCTCACGTGCTACATATGTATATGAGTATGTAAAGGGAGTATGTTGAATAATGTTAAAGCTGGTACTTGCAAATACATACTGTATCCACCTATTTGATGCTTTTATCTTGTATATATTTTATTAGGGCAGAAGAAAGAACATGTAAGAGTGCTGTATTCGGTTGTGTGGAATCTTTTATACCCTTCAATGACTTACGTATGTAGTATATAGATTAGGGCGGGTCTAATTAAAAATCGCTCAAATTACAAGAAAAATCGTATTCTAGGGATCAAAATAAGAAACTTTGCCGAAGGAACCATACCTCTAAAATGTATTTTGATGTCTTGACTTTTGATCCGAAGGGTAAAATTTTGAAAAATTTCACTTTGACACATTTAGAGTTCCTCAATCGAGTCAAAATGTATAACCGATCCCCATTAATTTTGGAGGGCCGACCCACCTATGCCAGTGGCACACCCCCTGGAACCACCCCTGGGGGTTCCACATACAAACATTTCAATAAATCACCATTTTAGTGCGTATGAGTGATACTGATGAAGAATAATATATTAGTCATACGTATTTTTATACCCTTTACCAAAAAATGGACGACGACGATTCGAATTGCTGTTTATCAATGTTGTTTGATGATAGAAAAAAAAGCGAGACCGTGCTATACAGAAAATTTAAATCTTCTAAATTTCACTCGATTGAGGAACTCTAAATGGGTCAAAGTGAGATTTTTCAAAATTTGACCCTTCGGATCAAAAGTCAGGACATCAAAATACATTTTAGAGGTATGATTAACGGCCTGTTATTGTTGCTTGCAATACAAGTTGTCGATCGACAGGCAGATAATCTCTGTATTCATCTCGACTTAGATCTATCTATGTTCTAAATTCTAAGAGTGAATAAAAACTTTAACGACAAGTTCTTCATACAAAATTTCCCGTTAAGGTCCCTGTTAGCTTTTAATTGTACATTGTGAAAAGGGGCGTAAGTCTTTATAATTAAATAATTTTACGCCTTTTATGATAATTAAATACACGTATCAATTAACATAAGTTAAAAACTTTGACCTAAAACGAATAATTAAACGACCTTTCTTACCAAAAGTTTCCTCATAAACAACAAACGTTTAACAACTTGTTTTGCTCTTGCAATAAAATACAAAAAAAGTCAGCCATTGACGTGACCTTTTAGCCCAAAGCAAAAATTATTTACATACATAAATTAAGCAAAAGCTTTTTGAAACTTCGCCAATAAATCTGAAAAGTGTCAGAGTAACCCTTTTAATTGCACAAATATTAAGCAAATTTATTTAAATATTTACAAGCGTTGAAACATTTGGGATTACAGACAGACTTTGGTTCATGTCCTTTGAGCATTTCAGTCCTTAAGCAAATGCAAGGGGTGTATTTTTGTTAAGCTGTTTATGACGAATAAAATAGTTCGTTGTTTCTGTTATGAAATTGTTAAGCAGTTTTTGTACGATACCAGACTTTAATAACTTTGAAGTAAAATAATTTTAGTTCTTAAACAAATTTTTATATAAGCATGCACGAGCATGTTGTTGTATGTGCCTTAAAGTTTTCTTCTTTAGTATTTATTAATGAACTCATTTTGTGCTTTTTTTTGTTATATTTGTGTCAAGTTGTTCAATCAAATAGTTGCAGGAAAATGTTTTCTGGACTTTGCACTCAGGAATTTTTATTCAGTGATTTTAATCCCCCCATCAATCAAGCAATCAATCAATTAAAAACAAAAAATATATTTACCAAGTATAAGTGAGGGTACATAAATTTCATCAACAACTAAAAAGCAATTAATGAACGATGTTTATTTATTTATTTATTGCTATTACCGAAACAATTTTCTATTTATTTTTATTTTCTGCTTGGATGAATGAATATGTTTGTGTTGAAGTATAAATCGGTATATATGTTGCGTGTAGATACATATGTATGTATAAGGCAATAAGGAAAAAGTGCTTAAGTCATATTATACTACTTTAGTACAGGAGAGCACTTTTAAGCGTTCAAGTCGATTTTCAGAAATTAAGTTCTTTTACAGTAAAATGTAGAAATTCTCTGTTAACCTTTATTTTTTTTAAGCCAACATTATTTTACGCACTTTAAGTAACAGATTTAAGTTGAAGTATACCCAAGTATAAACCAAATTAAGCTATTATTCCAAATCAGATAAGTCGCAAGTCATAGTGCTATAACTTCCTGAAAAATCACACAAATTAATTGAGATTTTGACCAAAGGTACTATCAAATATGCAGATTATGGAGGTACTATTAACGCAAAATCAGCTTATCTCGTCTTAAGCACATCCCCTTCTACTTGCCACAGATATGCTATTGAAAGTAGGGACAAAATAATGAGTTACTGTTTATACCAAGACATTATTGACCTGGTCATGTTGACACACGAGCAATTTCGGGCAACATGTGCTGAAAAACATTAATTATTATCCTGCAAGATTATTTATTCTTTAGTTGTTATTAAAATAATACAGAAAAAAATAACAAATCAAATCATATATATAAAGAAACAAACAAAAATTTAACAATAGTAAATAAAACTAGCTTAAATTAATAACTATGGGCCTGTGGCAAAAATTTAAAATAAATATAGTTAATAGTAACAAACCAAAAAAATGTGTCTTAAAAAGAGCAAAAACTAAGCAAATGAACTATTATTAGCATAATTAGTAAATAAAAAACAACAATGGCAAGCCTGTTGTAAGTTTAGAGATGATAAAATTGAGCTTTCATAAAAAAAGCTTTCAGCAAGTTGTAATACAATGAATCAAAACAATGCACATATTCCGTTTGCAATGAAAGTTTGAGTATATATGTAAGTAGACATCAACTGAAACTACACATAGTGGACCAACTACAACGAAAGCTGTTGAAAAAGTTGTAGTGGCCTTCGAAAACAGTTGTTCCGTTCTACTACGTGATTGTATTTATTTTTTACTACCCTGTACAATAGAGTCGTTAGCTTTCCATACAAAAATAAACAAATGTGTCAGTCATCCCCCAGAATTAAAGATAATGTAAAAATAATTCCAAAAATATATTTTTTATTTTTTTGCCACGCCTATAAAAACCGCACTATTAGTATTTTGTTCACAGTGTCGCAATTTTTAGTTCGATCATAACATTTTCTATACCGGTGTTCATGGCTTTGTAGGAGCTACATTTCTGTCTTTAATAGTTTTTTTTTACTACAACGTCATATTCTAGTCATGACTTTGGTACAAAAATATTTAGCATTAGGGGGGCTACGAACCAGGTTTTTAAAAGTCACGACTAGAATATGACGTGATAGTAAACAACTATTAAAGTAGCCCTTACGGAGCCATGAATTCCGGTATATAAAATCTTATGATCGGACTAAAAATGGTGACACAGTGAACAAAATACTAAAAGGGCGTTATATGTAGGCGTGGCAAAAAAATAAAATATATACTTTTGGAACAGTTTTTATATTATTTTTAACCCTAGGGGGTGACTGGTACAACTTTTTTTGAACCACTCTATTGTACATGTTTATAAAAAAGATGAGGGAATTCGCCACGGTCTATTTAAAAAGGTGTGCGAATTGGCTACTTTGCAGTTGTCTGGTTGCAGTCTTGGAAATTGTTTCGTTAATGGGTGTGTTTTGGATAAAAAAAAATCTTGACAAATATCCAAAAAAAAAACTTAGTTTAAACGGTATAGATTTTCATAAGATTTTAATTCAAATCTGCTATATTTTGTGCAGGTGTAAATGCCCTATAAGTCTGTAAGGATATATCGCTCATTTACTCAAACTGGATTTTTTATAAGTATATATATTAAATTTATGAACTCCTTACTTACGTTAGTGGAGGCTATACAAGGGTATATAATATAGAATTCTTCCTTGTTTTTAAATAAAAACTATATTTGATATAACATTTAAGTAAATATATGGCCTTTACTTCTTGAGTAGTCCCTCCTGATAAACAGAACTTGTAATATTATTTGTTTCTTTTTGCGAGGTCAAAAATTTAGTTTTCATTTTTAGCAAAAGTAAAAAATGCCATGGAACGTGAGAAAAATTTGACAGTCACTCAAAATCATTAAAACTCTGAAAAATCATTTGATATCATTATAACTCTAAAACCTAGATCACACTATCGGCACAATGTACCGATTTTCGTCATTTCACTGAAATAAAGTCAGGACTAATAAGCTAAATTTGCCTTCCTTTTAAACTAATTGATAAATATGGACATAATTGCACCACACTGCATTGGTAATAAAGCCATATAGACTTATTAAGGAATTCATGGAGAAATAACGTTGTTTTGGTTTATTACTTATAACTTTATTGCAGTGAGCCGATGAAAATTGGTACATTGTGCCGATAGTGGGATCTAAGATTTAGTCCTTAGTATATGGTTTTAAGGTTTTAAGCTTTAAGTTTTTATAGCTATGCTATTTATGGTGCGATACAGGAGTTAGTAAGTGATTTTCGTAACAAATATAATCGACACTAGTACAGTTAGAAATTTATTTCTATTTTGATTTCTTTGTACAGAGTAGAAATAAATAAACAAATTGAAACAAATTGATTTTGGTTTCTTTCGTTTTTTGAAGTGAGTGAAACAAAAAAAGGATTGCTTAATTTGTTTTTGTATTTGAAGTGCATATGAGAGAACTCAGCTGATTGGCTGCAAGCCGGCTTACAGTCACCACCGGCCACAAACAACACATTAATTTAGTCGTACCCCGGTAGAAAAGAAAATAATGGGAAATAAATGGAAACGTTTTGAAATATTTGCGGCGAGTTTGATATCACCATATAATATAGGATGTGTTAGTAAAGGCATTACTGCTCTGTATCATACGTGCAAACTTTTATTTAAAATGCAATGCAAGTTCGACGATTATCTGTTTTAGTAGTAATCATGTTTCTACCCTGCAGCTAAGCAGCATAGCTATAACCGGGTATCTTCGTTTTTGTACTGTTTTAAATTAATTAAATATGTATGTCAGTATTTAAGTAAATTTGTATTAAATTAAATTCTCAGATTATTTATTAGTTTTAGTTGCTTGTAAAAAGTGCAGCTCTCTCCCTACTTTCTGTACAAATTGAAAATATATGAAAACCATTAAAATACTGAAATACTATTTACTTTCATTTACATACACTAACAAATGTTACTTCATTAATAATACACTCGGTGCATGAGTATATTATACATTTACATACATATATACTTACATGCATATATAGTGTATGTGCAGTACAACAGGGATGGGATTGAGGATTTTAAAAAGTGTACTTTTTTTTACCTAAATTGTAAAATACAAAATACAGAACGGAAAATAACAGGAATACAGAACCTACTCGTAAATCTTATTTGTATTTATTAAATATAATATGTATATAAACCATTTATTAAGATAAAAAAATACGTACTGGTTTTCAATTTGATTTCGGGATCAGGATTATAATTATGACATTTGTCTTTGTTCTGGCTACCGAATCGTTTTCACAAAACTTCTTGTGAGTTCGTGTATTAAAATACATGCTACACCTGTTTAAGTTGAAATTTAGAATATACAAATTAATAGCATATGCTCTAGCATCCGAACTTAGAAGAAAAATAATTTGGAAATAGACTAGTTGATATTTGTTGATTTTCTCGTTGCGTTTTATTTTCACAACAATGTTTTCAACTAAGAAGTTTATGAGTTTCATTGTTGAAAAATTAAAATTGACATATACAATCGTTTAAAAATAAATGTAAAGTGAAATTGCTAACACAGGGGAGATTCCTTAAATGTACTAAATTAACCATTGGTGTACTATGGTACTTTTCGAGTGTGAATAGTACCAAAAAAAAAAAGATGCAATTCTACCAACTTTGCCAACTCTGCTGCACAATATATCGGCATGTTTTATGTGTATTTGACTCCTGCTCTGTTGCATTCATTTGCATAAATTTCAAGTACAATAAATTTAAAGTTTTGCAAGGAACTCATGCAAACCCCTTAAAGTAATACGAAAGTGGTTCAGGAAATTCCAAATAGAAATTTAAAATAAGTCATAAATTAAAGGCAGGCTGGGCAAACTTTTAGTGTTTTATCAAGATGACCTAATTTGAGATGCTTTATTTAAACGGCTTCGAAGAATTTGACTAGTTATTAATTGCTAAACATTTTTCGAACAAAAAATTTCCGGACTTTGTCACTCACTCGCTGCCTTCTTATCCTGTGTTACACCAAGGCAGCTACAGGAATTTTATTCTCCGCTTACGCTCTTCGTTAACTTGTGACCCAATGGAATTTGTATAAACTTTTTACAGAAATTATTTATTTTAGTTTCTTTTTTTTTAGTTTTTTTATTTTATTTATTTGTTTGCTCTCCTTGTGCACAGTAAAATGCTGCTTCACTGCAATGGTGACCCCAAAAATATAAGCACAATAGTACAATATATGAGCACCAGCGAACATGTGAAAAATATATATTTATGTATACGTATGTATAAAGAAATGAAGTTTTAATTTTTAATATACATAAACACATATTAAAGTATATTTTAAATATTCCATTTCTTGCATGGAAAATGTAAATTGAAAGAAAAATACGTGCACATACATACATATATATAAATATGTATATTTGTGCGTGTGTTTTCTAATCTGCATAACTTATTTTACTTATAGGGCATGTACAATGTCTCGAAATCTAGTACTTAAAAGATTTCAATTTAAATCTAGCTGTTTCCAAACAAAGCGAAATCTAATTCGTCAGTAGATTTGTAGGAAATCTACTCAAAATCGAATATTTTTATGAATTTTTTACTACCCTGTACAGCATCTTTATATAAAAGGTGGGTGAATTAGCTACCGTCTGCTTAAAAAGGTGTGTGGATTGGCTACATTTGCAGTTGTTTGGTTGTAGTTTTGGAAAATTCTCACATAATGGGTCTTGTTTTGGATAAACAAATCCTCTTAAATATTAAGAAAAATTGGTGCAAACGGTATAGATTTTCATAAAGATTTTAATTAAAATCTATTGTATTTTGTGCAAGTGAAAATGTGCTATAAGTCTGTATAGATACTAGAATATCGCTCATTTACTCAAACAACCTCAAGACTCAAAAATAGATTTTTTATAAGTACATATATTTTATATTTCTATACTCCATACTTACGTTAGTGTAGGCTATACAACGGCATATAGTTAATATAGACTTCTTCATTGTTTTTAAATAAAAACTCTTTTTAATTTAATATTTAAGCAAATATATGGCCCTCACTTCTTAAAAATTTTCTGAACTTGCAATATTATTTATTTCTTTTTGCGAGCTTGAAAATGTAGTTTTCATTTTTAGAAAAAATAAAAAATGTTATAAAATGTCATGACATCCACTCAAAATCATTAAAACTCTGAAAAATCATTCGATATCATTACAACTCCTATGGGCTAATTCTGTTCGACGAATGTATCGTCCTGTCTATAGACGAAAAAAAGAAGCAGTTTTGATTCTTTGAAACGATTATTATTTATTGTCTATGCTAGAAGGTTTGTGTATTTGCTTTATGCTTTTGTTATAAACATATATATCCAGCACATATTTTTTCCTATTTTTTCAAACTATTGTATAATAATTTAATTGAAGTTTTATGTTTAAAAACATGGCAATAATATTTATATTTTTCATTGTCAAAGACAACAACCATTTTTGAAGAAAATAATTTAGAGAATTCAAAGACAAGAACTCAGAAGCATTTTCAAACAAAAACGTCCTAAATCTTCTTACTGAGTTAGGGCATTAATCTTTAGTGTTTGGCAGGTTTTAAGCCTTCAGTTTCTTATAGCTATGCTATTTATGGTGCGATACAGGAGTTAGGACGTGATTTTCGTAACAAATGGGTTTTGTGTTCTATAAAAAATATTGATATATGTCAAACAAACTTTGTGTAAGCGGTGTATATTTTCATAAAGATTTTAATTAAAATCTACTATATTTTGTGCTGGTGTAAGTGCCCTATTACATACTTACTTACATGTGTATATACACATGTATGTATATATTTATGTATGTTGTATAAATTTACATGTATATCTATTATATTTTAATTTTTTCTACTCTTCCTTAAAGTTTTAATAATAAAATTCATTATTTTATGAATTTTGTTTTCTCTAGTGTTTTCTTAACAAAGAGAAAACGAAAGAAAACCTTATGGATAAGCAAACATAAATATGTACAAGTTCTTCTAGTGCTTTTGTAAAAATGCTGTTGACTTAACATTAAAAATCTTGATACATTAAAGAATGGATTCCTTGACAAGCTTAAATATGTATATAAATATATGTATATGACTTGAAAATGAAAACATCAGGGTTATTTTTTTGCCACTATCAAATTTTATGAAAACAACTTAAACAGAATTTGAAACATACAATTTTTTTGCAAGAAATTTTTGGTTTGTAGGGAGGAAGGTGACACGAGATATCGCTAAGTCTAAGACTAAGTCATAACTAAAGAAATCAGTTTTCCAGAAAACGATTTTAAAGTTTTTCCATTCATTTAATGAAAAAGACAAAACTTTATTTTTCTCCCAAGAGTATATATTTGTATGAAATTTTTTTATCTTTAGAGTAAATACGTTGTTTTAGCAAACGTGCGATATATATTTTGAGGGGTGTTTTTATTCTTAAGTGTTTTGCTTTTTATGAACTTCACTGTTATGTTTTATTTTTCTTTTGTTATAATCATGAACATCAAATCAAGTCAACTTAATCACAGACAATAAAATTTGCAGTAACTTTAAAAGAGATTTCAAGATATTTTCAAGAACCATTTTTTATAACAAAAATTAAGTTATATAGTCATTGTTTAATTTTGTTAAAATTAATATATACGAGGATGCATCAATAAGTCCGTGACTTTTTGAATGAAACACAGTTTTTTTGCAAAACTAAAATTTATTTTTCAAACATAATCTCCTTTTAACTCAATACACTAAGCCCACTTAGTTCCAGTTTTTGTATCTCTTAAAAAAGGCATTTGTTTGGTCAATTATTTGATCGTTGGAGCTAAATCTCTTTTCACCGAGCCATTTCTTTAGGTTTGGAAATAGGAAGTAGTCACTAGGGGCTAAATCTGGTGAATGAGGGCAGATGAGGGAGCAATTTGAAGCCAAATTCCTGGATTTTTGCCATGGAAACTGTACATGCGTTTTGATTGTCGATTGCGGAAAGCTTTATCATACTCAAGTAATCATTCAAAATAAAAACCATTGAACTATGTGAGATGCCTATGGCAGCAACAATCTCACGCACTTTTACTCTTCGATCGGCCAAACCCATATCGTGGATTCATATTTTCATTGCTGCTTACTGGCAACAAATTTTTTTTTTGCTGGGATATGCAGGTGTGTAACTATTTTAGATTGCTGGGGTCAGACATTTTCTCCTCTTATTTCATATAACGGCTCTGCCTAATTAATATTTCTTTAAGTCTACCTGAGGGAAACAACGCTGTTATGGAGGAACAAGTCCTTAAACCCGGCTATGGTTATGGAGAAAATTTAGAGATAATGTACATACTTATTTCATTGTAGACTATTTTGTTTGTTTTGGGAGTTATTTCATTTTTCTTGGGAGTTATTTCATTAGAGGCTATTTAATTTTTATTTCGATTCATTTCATGGGTACTTATTTATTTTTTTGAAATATATAATTTATTTGGGATTTATTTTGTCTGTAATGAATTGTTCGGAGTTATTGTATCTTAATAATTGGAAGTTATTTAGTTTTTCTGATGGGGACTTATTTAATATTTATTGGGACTTATTTCATTTGGGACTTATTTCATAGTACCGTCAGCTTAAATGAAAATAATTATTTTTTCACGTGCTACGTACCGTACCGTATGTGTTTTAAGAAATTTACTAAAATTTTTATTTTGCCAACCATTAGTTTTTTTTTCTTTTACACCTTCCTTTTCTTGCATTGAAAAAAATAATAAAAAACCAAACTGCAAGGATTTTTTATATCATAAAATATTTTTATGCTTTTTTATAATTTATTATTTTTTTTCTTTTTCTAACAACTTATTTATAAAAATGGAAAATTGTTAAGTCGCTGCTTTAGCTGGCATTTATAATAATTTTTAATAATTTGTGGCGGTGCATATAATTTTAATGTCGCAATTATTACCTTTTGTTTGGAATTTTTATGAATTTTATTTTAATAAGCCAATTTGTTTTGCAAGCAAAAATAAAATATGCCTGTACATGTAGATTAAGTTATCACGGTTATATAATTTGTGTTTTAATTAGAACAAAGTGCTTTCAATTTAATTATTATTAATTATAGCAATTTGAAGAATAATTTAAAAAATATGCAGTGGTGAGGGGGGGGGGGGTAAAATAGTAAATAATAGACGTTTAAATTTAATAAGAATAATTTAGTTAATTGCTAGGCCGATCAATAAATGTTAAAGTTAAAGAATATGAAAGCTGCAGCTTTGTAAAAAAAAAGGAAAACAGATATCTCAGAACACCTGATTATATCTATGCTGCTTAGCTATATAAAACAAACTTAATGTGTTAAATAACAATGCAATTAAATTATATTATGTGACGATGTCAAATTTGCCGCACATATTTCAAAACAATTTCATCTATTTTCCATTATTTTAATTTTTAGCGATGTATTCTGTGTGGTCGGTGGCGGCTGTTAGCCAGTTCAGTTTCACTTACTACAAAGCACGAAATAAAACAAAATAAAAAAATTTGTTTCGTTTATTTTCGTACTCTGGTTTAAAGTACAAAGAATTTAAAACAAAAATAAATTTATAACTGTAATAGTGTGCATTATTTTTGTCATGAAAATCACATCCTAGCTCCTGTGTTGTAACTTAAATAGCATAGCTATAAGAAATTGAGTGTAAATTAGTGATGGTAAAGTAAAGTTTTTATTGCAGACGTTCCTTCAGCAAATTGTTATATGGTGAATTAAAACACATCACTTATTCTGTTTGCATTGAATTTATATTTGTTTATAAAAGGCTTTAAAGCACACCAAGCACAGTGTAATGTATACTGATGATGGAAAGTGTAGCGGCCTGGGAAACCAGCTGCTACTGTTTGTGGGAATAATTACAATTATTTTAGATATAATTTGTTCTTTCAAAACTATCACATGTAATTTGGCTTAATCAAAATATGTACAAAGTGTAGCCTAATTAAATTAAACACATAAACAAAACTATGTTCGTAAAGGTATTAAACTGTAACTAGAAAAGTTTTTTATTCCAATTTCCCATAACGCAAAATACAATAAGCAACGTTTCCCATTAACAAACAAAAATAACTGAAAATAATTTTGAGAGAAAGAAAAACTCTTGCTAAGAAAAAAACTTGAAACACAAAATAAATAGACGTTAACAAAAAAAAAAAAAAAAAAAAACAATATAATCATTACAGTGTGATCCTGATGACTTCTTTAAAAAAAATGTAATAATAATTTCTTTGAATTGTTTATTATGATGACAAGACTTTTTTAGGAAAGAACTTAACATATTATATTTTATTTTAACTTTGTTAAATAAGCAAGTGTTATTTGATGCCTTTGGAAAAATCAAGCACTTTGGGTGATAATTTTCTTGGTTGTAAATATTCAACATCATGCTCAGCTCCAACTGCGAAAATATTCGAACACTATATTGTCTCAGCAAAAAGTGAAGCAAATTTAGCCTCGTATTTATTCGAAGTTTTGGAGTATTTACTTGATTTTTTTACTTTTAAGTCGCTAGTGTTAATTTTCTTTTCTGTGCAAAACTTTTGTTGACTTATTGTTGTTGAAGCTGTTTCTTTTTAAGCTTTTGTGTTTTGTGATTTGCCTAAACGTAAAAACTTTCACAACAAATTACCGGGAATTCCGTAAAAACAAAGAAAATAAAGTATAATGAGAATATAATTTAATGTCAAAATCAATAACTTGTTAAGAGTTCAAAAATATTTAAGCACTTTATTAGAACTTGCAGGCACACACAAACACATCAAGCACCTGCTTCAGCAAATAAAGAGATTATTTTATGACACTAACAGCCGTGTACTGAGAATTTTGTAATAGATATGAATTTTATAATTGAATTCTTGTTATTTTCTTATAATTTTTATTTGTCCAGCATTTCGATAGTAACATATATCGAAGTATATTCCAGTTTAAATGAAGCAAGTTTTTTTTGCAGCACTTTAAAATTTTATTCCTTAAACTTACATTTGCCTTCACAACATTTAATTTTTCTTGTAGAAATTTTTTCTCGGTATAACTGCAGCTATTGTCGGTATTAGAATAACGAACAAAAGGAAGAGATATGTTTCAAGTATATGAATTTGTTTAACCCTTTTCTACTCCCCTCATCATTTTTGTTATCATCTTAACTAAGACTGATTCAACAAATTTTAATAAAAGTGCTGAAAGTAATGACCAACATTTAAAAATTAGTTTAATTATTTGAGTAAATAAGAGTTCAAAAGCTCTCATTGAGAAGCTGTTGAATGTGTTGAGATTTTCTGGAAGCTTTGTGCTAAGTATAGAAAAGCTAAGTGGGCATTGTTGTGCAAGCAGTCAATTAGATTCATTCTGTAATTCAGTTAAGTGGAGTGAGTATTGTGTAAAAAACATAAAAGTTAACATCGTGGCATTCTAGTTGAAAATTACTTAACACTGTGTGTGGTAAGAAGATTTTAATATCAATGTAAGGGTAGATAAAGTGTTCTGATTAACTAGAAATTGTATATTTGTGACTTTTTATTGAATCGCAAATATTTCAAACCAATAAAAATAACATTTTTGGAGAGGTAAGACGTAACAATGCGTGTAATTATTAAAATGTGTTTTTTATGGCAAATGCTTTCACGGAAAAAGTAATACGGCCAATTTTTTTAATATCAATTTAAAAAAAGTAAAAATAATTTTTTTGGAAGGTAAAGCAATAAAACAATCAGGGCAATTATGAATAAGATTCCGTGAGAAATGTTTCCCTTTTCCAATTTGAATTTTTTGTTTTCCCTATTACTTGCTATAAGTTGGAATTGTTCCCCGGGAAAAATTTCTCGCGCAATTTTATTCATAATTGCCCTCAATATGTTGCATTTTTAATGCATGTTTTTTATTGCAAAAGCTTTCACAGAAAAATTTTTTATTGTTAATTAAAATTTCATTGCAAATATTTCTAACCAATAAAAATAAAATTTTTGGAAGGTAAAACTGAACAATATGTGTAATTTTTAAAACGTATTTTTATGGCAAAAGCTTTCACAAAAAAAGTTACATAAAAAATTTTTTAATATCAATTAATATTTCTGCAAATATTTCTAAACAATAGAAATACAGCTTGTGGATGGCAAATGCTTTTACGCAAGAAATAATTTGAAAAATTTTGTAATATCAATTAAAATTTAATTGCAAATATTTCGAAGCAATAAAAACAAAATATTTAGAAGGCAAAAACGTAACAATATGTGTAATTTTTAAAACGTAGTTTTTATGGCAAAAGCTTTTACAGAAAATTTTTTTGTAACAACAATTAAAATTTAATTGCAAATATTTCGAACCAATAAAAATAATTTTTTAGGAAGGTAAAACGTAACCACACCATGTGTGTAATTTTTAAAACAAATTTTTTGTGGTAAATTAAAATTTTAAATGCAAATATTTAAATTTTTTATAAGTAAACTTGCAAGCACTGCTGTTTTAAATTTTTCTTTTTAGTTTCCGCGTTATACCAATCAGTTTTGGTAATAAAAATGTTAAAATAGAACTTAAAAAAAATTTAACCGACTGATAAAAAAAGCAATAAAAATTTTAAAGTTATATAAAATCGTTTGATATGTATTACCTAGAAGTTCTGTGCTATGGTTATAAAAACCAAATTTTAATTCACTTAAATTCTTTGTGTACTTTTCTTTCTAACTTTAATATTGAATTTCTTTCCATTAAAGTAATAATACGTTTCGTCTCGATTATCTCTTTCCGCTTAAAGTGTTTGAAATTATATAAGACCCTTCATTTCCATTGTTCAGCTCAATGAATTTCCCTGCTTTTATTTTTCTAAGTGAATCTTTAATTTACAGAATGTTAACTTTCAAATTGACTTTTTTTGTACAATTCTCTTTTAATATTATTCCTTAAAACGCATAAAATGTTAAAGAGGAGCTAACAATACACCTGCGACTAAAACACGTCTCTATTTGCTATGTGTGTATGTGTATGTGTATGTGTATGTGTATGTGTATGTGTATGTGTATGTGTATGTGTATGTGTATGTGTATGTGTATGTGTATGTGTATGTGTATGTGTATGTGTATGTGTATGTGTATGTGTATGTGTATGTGTATGTGTATGTGTATGTGTATGTGTATGTGTATGTGTTGTGTATGTGTATGTGTATGTGTTAGTATGGTAGAAAAATAGCAAGGTTGTCGACATATTATTGCTTCAGAGTGGAATAGACAATGGAGTGTATTTAGTTCTAAAATGACTTTTAAATGAGCGAAATGTAATATACAAATTTACATTAATTCATTTTGCGTGACTTGAATATTTTAACAATTTATAATAAATATGTTTTCATACTGGTCAAATATTTGATGAAATAAGAAATACGTTGCTTTTACATAAAAATTATTTCAATGACGTGTGGCTAAAGTAAAATTAAAAAGAAAAAATTCCGTAAGGGATTCCGTACCGACACTGCATATGTAGTACTATACGAGCTTTGGCCTATATAATCGAATATCTTACCTGATGCAGACTTTTTTAAAACTTAAGCTTTTGTCGGTTTTTAGGGATTTTTTTTAGCTTTAGTGCTTTTTCTTTGTTTTGCCGCTTTTTTAGTTTGTGGGATTTCTTTCGGTTTTTGGGCTTTTTTCGTTTTTGGCGGTTTTTTCAGTTTTTGGTGATTTATTTTGTTTTAAGCGTTTTGGCAATTTTTTCGGTTTTTGGCGATATTTCGTTTGGGCGATTTTTTTCAGTTTTTGGCGATTTTTCGTTTTGGCGATTTTTTTTATTTTGGGATTTTTTAGTTTTAGCGATTTTTAAAATCTTAAAAGTTTGCCTCTTACGGTTTCTAAGATAGATGAGCGACTGACTTCCTCATCATCTCACGTGGAGGTGATGTGAACTGAATATTTTGGATGCACGTCACCCTGTAAAGCCGCTGCTTTACTCCATACACGATGATATCGATGGACGTTTCAAAAGAATGAAAAATTTCGTTGATATCTTACAAACAATTTGTTTTACTTAAATTTAACGATAAGAAGGACTTAATGAAAGAACCTTTAATATTTTAATATTCCTTGAAGTATAAACTTATTTTTTTTAACCCCCCGACCAAAAACGGGGTGTTATAAGTTTAAAGTGTGTGTCTGTGTATCTGTGTGTCTGTCCGTGTCCACGTACAGGCCAAATGACTGGACCGATTTTGATTTAGTTTTTTCTGTTGGAAAGGTGACTTGACTAACTAAGGTTCCTAACTATGCTTGAAAAAATCGGTCTAGCCGGTCAGAAAATATCACATATTTTTTAGATATATCGGGGGTTTTTAACATTTTAATTTTTGTTATTTATTATTATATATAAAAATAATTTATGAATATATCTTAAATATTGTTACCAAACTATTATTAAAAGCAAAGGGGGCATATTCATAAACAAAACAAAGTATACTTTAAGATTTTAGAATCATAGAAACTACTGGTTTTAAACTCTTACCCTCATATTCTTAAAATTTAAAATGATTTTAAAATGTATTTTATTTAAAATTTTTCATAAAAAATTTTCTTAACATGGACTTCAAACACATTTTATTTTATTTTTATAAATATGGGAGTTAAAGTATAAAATTTAAAATGAGTTTGAAATGTATTTTATTTAAAATTTTTATAAAAAATTTTCTTAATATGGACTTCAAACACATTTTATTTTATTTTTATAAATATGGGAGTTAAAGTATACTTTGTTTTGCTTATGAATATGTATTTATGCTGAAATTTTAGTGCACAGTTTTGCTAAAATGACAAGGAGACCATATTTTATAAATATGTAGCAACACATTAAGAGTGTATCCGAGCTTCTTATATCAAGGCTGAACTTCTTGTCTGAACCCTACTCTGGTCACTCTCTGTTTCAATTGTAATCATCTGCTATTAAAATAATAATATTCCACTTAATTTGCTATTTGTATTCTTCCTCTGAATATGAAAAATAATTGAGATTACTTTCAATTAAGCAATTCTTTAAACGATTTGCATGAAGATAACTGAGATCTTTTGTTAGACAGCCAGTGGGTCCCAGCAGATGCAGAGCAACTTGATCGCGACAATCGAATTGATCATCTTTATTGCAATCTCTCTTATAGTGATTGTAGTATTGGCGGATAACTGTCGACGAGCAGGTGTCTTCATTTACGCACGTAAGATAGTCTAAAAGTAAGAAGAGAAAAATGTCAATCGAAGTAGAATAATCTATTCACAAACATATTTAAATTTAATAGAACTAGAATGAATTTTAATCCGGAATAATTTCTTAATCGGACTTAAGTTCAGTATTTTCAATTTAAAGATTTATTTAATTTTTACCAATAAACAATTTAATAATATCAATTAAGTCTTTACATTCGAATTAATTGATGTTATTAATAATTTAATTGAATTCATACAATTTGTGATTGAAACTATTAATTGGTAACCAATTTTTTCTTTCTGTTAAAGAATAAAATGATTTATACTAAATAAGAAGACAAGAAGCATTAATCTGCAAAAGATTTAACAAATATATTTAAAAACCAGTAATTACACAGTGCAACACGAAAATATGGTTATATACCATATTCGGACACCACTATGTGATAAGAGACCAAAAAAAAAAAAGACCCGTGTTTCCCAGTTTTGCTCCAGCAATGCACTTTTATTTTATGGCCCCCCAAAGATTTGGGGCCTTTCGGTCATTTTTGAGTTTTCTCAGGCTCATATCGTGCAAACCGTTCGGAATTTTGATTTACTCTTTGAAGAAAAGTTGTAGCTCTTATTATAAATAACAAAAATTGTGAAGATATAGAATCAAAAAAACTTCATCTTCAAGACCAAAACCGCAAAACATTAAAAAAAATTAGATTTTTTTTACCTTTTTTTTTGTTCAGGTCCATACGTAGCCAACCGTTCAAAATTCAAGGAAACAATTAACTACAAAAGTTTACCTAAGATTTTAAGAAAAAACTTTTTGGAAGATATGAACTTCCTAGGAATGATTCCTAACACCGTTTAGGTAGCGCTCAGGTAGCCTCAAAAGTGAAAAATATCCAGAAAATTATTTAATTCATTAGTTTGGAAATTTTTCACTTTTGCGGTCGTACAAAAAATTAATTAAAAATTAAATTAAGTCAGGCAAACTTTTGTTTACAAATTTTAATTAATTTGATTAAATGTTTCATTTAAAATTTAATTGATACAATCAAAGCTTTGTTTGAAAATTCAATTAAATAAAAAGTTTACTAGATGCAATTATATTTTTAATTAATATTTTTTCCAAATAAAGGTGTTGGTTGAAGGGAGAATTTTATCTGTGTACAGAATATTAACTCTCCTTTTAAAATAAATTTCTTCAAATTAATTTAAGATTAACAAACGTACATGGCAATGAAGCTGAAAAACTTTGTTTTTACAAACGTTACGAAAACACAAAATGTTTTTAATACTAATGCTAGTAAACTAAAAATTTCAGTAAATATGTTCAAAAAAATTTATATATAAAAAGAATGTTCGTTAAGAAGATTCGGGAAAATTTGCAAAATAATCTCAAATTTCTGCCAAATTTTACATATTGATTTTAACTCGAAATCTTTTAACACATTTTGTGATTTAAATTTCAGAAGTGTGTAGAAATATTAAGCCAATGTCTTAAAAGCTCTAAAATGCTTCTTAAAAATATAATTCTCTACAAACTTTGCTACGTTACAAAAACGCATATAGGAGAGTCAGAATGAATTTTTCTTTGCATAGTAGAGTTTATATTTTTAAATTTCCCTACCTTGATCTTCATTATCGGTAGTTCCACCCGCTATAGTAGGCCTACCAGCATCAATCCAATATGATTTTGATATCCGGTACAAGCCACATGGATTTCCCGAACCGCAAAATGTGGGATGGCATTCATTGACCGTCATGCACAAACACCTAAGGCAAGCAGCAGAATCTTGTTCAAGTGATTTAAGTTTATATTCAGAATTTTGCTTAGAAACGTTATCATCAATACGACCTTCAATATTTTTTTCAATTTCATCGCTTTCTTCAGTTAAATCATCATGAGCATAATCATCATAATCTTCCGGTGATGATGCTTCAAGAATATCATTGTGTCCTTCATATGATTTGAGTTCATTTTCAGAATTTTGTTTAAAATCTCCATTAAAATCGGCAATAATTTGATCAATACTAGCACTTAAGTTATCAACACCATCATCAATATTTCCTTCAATTTCATTACTATCTTCAGTTAAAACACCATCATCAGCCTCAATAGTATCACGGTATTGCTCAACATTTTCTCCACTACTAAAATGTTTATTTGTTTCGTTTAATGCTTGATGCTCTAAATCATACTCTTCATCCATCCATGTTGTTGGTTCTTAAAAAAAAATTAAAGAAAAAAAAATACACAAAAATAAAAAAGCGAAACAATAAAGTGGTAAAAATAAAATCCATAAAATTTAAACTCAACGAATTGACTAAAAATACAACTATTAATGCTAATGCACAGTGGAGCGCAACCTAAAAAAAATATTTTGAATATAAATAAAAGATTTTCAAGTGACTAGTTATTAAACAAATTGTTTCTTGAACTGAAGTTTCAGTGCAGAATTATTCACTCTTATCGGGAATAAAAGGCGAACACTTTGTTCACGTTAAATATTTTCCCTGAAGAAAAAATAGTGTACAAAATTAGACTATAGTATACTGACACAGCAACAGCGCAAGCATTGGCATTCACAATTTTAAAGAAAGGGAATACATTTCACGTAAACTTTTATTCCTGATAAGGGTGATTGATTAAGTTCTTAAGGTTTTGTTGTTCTAAGTAGTGCAACTCATACAAGAAATATCTGTTTCAACACATTCTCTTCACACAAAAAAGTAGTACGAATAATTTTATAATATCAAATAAAATATTTGTAATATCAATTCAAAAAATTATTAAATTTTCTGTGTTCTTGCTTTTTCTTGTTTTTTTTTACAAATATTTGTTTGGTACATCACTATAGTTTTTTATGAAACAAAAATAATTAGTAAAAAAATTTTACAAAAAAAAAATTTATATTTAAATAAATTATTTAAATATTTTTAGGGTTTACAATCAAGGAAATTATTTAAATTGATTCTAACTATTTCTCCTCTGCCTTTTCAACTTCGGTAAATTTTCTAGGTAAAATTCTTAATGTCGCCGATTGTAGTCAAATTCCAAAATTGCGGTTGGGAAACTGAAAGCCACAGCAGTTTTTAATTGCTTTTTAAATACTTTTATAAGCCAACCCCACTGTTGGCTTTAGGTAACAAATTATAAAATTTACTTTATTGCAGTTTAGTCGAATACATGTGGCTTACTGTCTATTTTCGTTTATAAGAAAAAAAATTCCCATTTGTAAATTTGTATTGTAAAAACATTATAAATGCACGAAGCAAGCGAGTTGTCTAGAAAATATTTATAAAAATCACTCACTCAAGAACTTGAGAGTTTTTTATATATTTTTCCCAGACAAGTCGCCTGCTTTTATTGTGGAAACAACACGTTAAATATTTTTTCAAAATAAATTTTTAAACGGATTTTTTTTTTATTTTATTTTTAAAAACATGACATTAAGCAAATGTTGTTCTCATTACTCGAATACTCTCAAAATGAAAATACAAAATCATTTTTATTCGTTTAATCTTAAGTTGACTCCCCACATGATTTGAACACTTGTTATCAGCATTTCTTAAAGGCAATCAAGAGCTTCAGCCATTGGCGTAGCTAAAAAGAAAATTCTAAGGGAGGGGAGAGAGGTAATTCTAACTTTAATTCAATGAAATTAAATATTTAAAAGTGATTTTAAAATAAATAACAGAATAACAGAATAAATAAGAGAATTTTTAACAATTCCTTCGGGGGGTAGAAGGAACCGACAACATAAATACTTGCCAGAATGCTCTTTCTACGCCCATGGCCTCAGCAAACATTTAATTAATTATAAGAAAAGCAATATTCCATAACAAATTAACTAAAAAATATTAATTTATATACATACATACATATATTCACCATAATATATTCATAAATTATACGTATTTTATTCTTTAAAAAAAAAGTTTAAACTTTCAGTTTTCGAACATTTATTTCGTATTTATTGTTTAAAATATTTAATTTACATACCAACACCAGCGGTTGGTTTTACAAGATCGCGATCTATATTAAAACTCATGCGTCCCAAATGTGTTTTTTGTTTCAGGTGCAAATAAATCGAACCGACAATCAACAGAAACGATATAACTAATGCCGTTATGTAAATGCGACGATTTTTATCTTTGCCGAATGGCATCATTTACATAAATTTTTTTTTATTTTTGTAATAATTTTTAAAAAAAGAGAGAGGGAGAGAGAGAAAAAATGCACTTCTTTAACACACACACACAGACTTTGTTCTTTATCTGTCGGCAAATATAATTCGACTATTGAGATATTTTTTTGTTAAGGCAGCGCGGACCGGTATTGTGTCGAATAGAATATTTTTAGCTGATTATATATTTTGTTTTTACATTTTTAGTGATAACCTCTTATTTATGTAGTTATTAGAGAGCAGAGACCTAAACGAATGTAATCATGTTACAGATATGTTTTATTTATATTATTATTAGAAATGTATGCCCCAATTCTGTTCGACGAATGTATCGTCTTGTCTATGGACGAAAAAAAGAAGCAGTTTTGATTCTTTAAAACGATTATTATTTATTGTCTATGCTAGAAGGTTTGTGTATTTGCTTTATGCTTTTGTTCCAAACATTATATCCAACACATATTTTTTCATATATTTTTCAAACTATTGTATAATAATATAATTGAATTTTTATGTTTTAAGAACATGGCAATCATATTTATACTTTTCATTGTCAAAGACAACAACCACTTATGAAGAAAATAATTTATCGAATTCAAAGACAAGAACTCAGAAGCATTTTCAAACAAAAACGTCCTAAATCTTCTTACTGAATTAGGGCATTAAATTTAAAACAAAATTTTTTTGGTTTTATGGGGAACAACAAAGACAGTTGTATACAATTTTATTCAAATATATATTTATGCATATGAGCAGTGAGTAGAGTTTTTTGAATTCAATAAACATAAATTTTCGCCCAAAAAGCCTTTCTAAATAAATAAAATTTTTATAATTCGAAAAGCATTCAAGAAAAATTACGTACAAATTTATAAGTATAAAAGAGAAAAAAACTAAAATATTCCTTACCCTGCAATTACACATGTAAGTAATTACTTGTAAGTTGTACGTTGGTAGTATAATCGAATATTTCGAAGAATAAGACGGACGAGTTGTAAGTTGCTTAAATGTTTACACAGTCAGTTGTAAGTTTAATTTTAAAGCCATACGTCTTATGAAACTAACTTTTCTTTTTGCTGTATTTTCGATATCATAAAATTACTGAAAACAATATTTTCATCAATAACTTTTTTGTCAAAATGCATGAAATTCATGTATAAAAATACCATTAATTTACGTTGTTGATTAATTGTGTTTTTTCTAACCGACTTCAAAAAAAGGAGGAGGTTAAAAATTCGCCCCAATTTTCTTTAGGTGTGTAACTTTATAACTCGGTACACTTTAGACCGATTGTAAATTTTTTTTTGTTGCCTGAGCGGGTATAGCTTCCTATTGATCTTATTTAAAAAATATTTCTTAAAATAATTTTATGATATTCTACTTATTTGATTGCTGGGCAACTTATCAAACACCTACATTAACTGACACCACACACTGTCGACCATACACAAAGAACGCTAATAATGGAGGTGTAGTGGCCTTCGAAAACAGCTAGTTGTTCCGTTCTACTAAGTGTTTGTCAGGATACTTGTAATTAACTTTGGTGTTACATTTCTATTAATAATTATCACATGTTATTTGGCTTCCTAAGCGATACTAACTTTGGCCTGATCAAGTTTTTTTTTTAATATTTTTAATTTTGATTTTTGGGTTATTTTCGTTTTTTGAAATTTGGTTTCTTTTTAACGATTTATTTTAGTTTTAGGGATTTTTTAGCTTTGGCGTTTTTTTTTTTTTGGTTTTTATGAATTTTTTCTGGTTTGGCAATTTTTTCCTTTTGACGATCTTATGGTTTCCAAGATACAGCAAGTTTTCAAAATTATACTAACTTATATTTAGAATACCTTAAATTTTGATTTTTTTTAAATTTCATTGGTAATTGATGAAGTCTGCAAAAAAATATATTTTTTTTTCAAAATTTTAAGTGTCTATATAATTGTCTGTATATAACTTTAGATCATCCTTTAATTTTTAAATGTCATATATTTGTTGTTGTAGCGGCCAAAGTTTTATATATTCTGTGAAAATTTCATGTCCGTAGGATCTTACGGTTCTCGAGAAAACAGGCTATGACAGACAAAAAAAACCTTTGATAAAAACTTTTAATTATATAAATTTATTATATCGTTGCCTTAGAGTGTAAACCTGCTAAATGCTCTTTTTACAATGTATGACATTTTCATAGTGCTGGGAAGAATAAGAGACGTCTCATCTAAAATATTGATTTTAATACGAAACTCTATATGTCGAAAAAACTTTATATTTTAGGTGAATTTATTAAGCTATGCATGGACTATGTTTACAGTATTTTGTCTGTCCTGTAAAATTTGCTTAAAGTGAGTTAGCAGGTTTTTACTTTAAGTCGACGATATATAATAAAAGAAGTATGTACCTCCAAGAAACGTACCTTTAAGAAAAATATCTTAAAAAAATTTCAAACAATCTCTTAAATAAGACGCTCTGAATTGTCCCTTACGTGCCGTGCGGTCCAAAAGATGTCACATCTTGTGCTTTTTTCTCTTCATCCACTGAACGATTTATTCATCTTTATTATAAGTAGAATGGGTGATGCCAAAAATGCACCACTCGGAGCCCCAATTGGGTCCATTGTGATTAAGTAACTTTTAAAGAAGTTTTACTTCACAATCTTTACAGCATTTAGGTTGGGTTAGGTAAGGTTGAAAAGAGGAGTCATTACGCTCATGTCCGGGAACATATACATAAGACAGTATAGGCCTGCTGTGCGCTCTCATATAAATTATCAAACTAATTCCACCTTTATAGGAACTCAGTAGCGTTCAAATAGTCCCTCAAGCTTTTTCAGTCAATTTTTCTGAGGCATTTCAGCATTTATATTTATTATAATTTAAAGCTTTACTTATAATATTTTCCGTTGCCAATCATATCTTCTATAAGTCTTAGGCAACTGGAGAAAGTTACCATAAATAGTAATTTTTTTAGCTTTGGTTGCGTTGCCAATCGATGCGGCAACTGAAGTTCATTTGCCATCCATAATTTATTTTTAATTAAATTAAAGAATTTAACTTTTATAAAAATAAGTAAAAAAAAAAATTAACTCAAGAAAATCATATATCAAAAATAAAAAGTTTTTTTTGGCCTCCCCCCAAAAAAAGTTAACTTAATATGTTTTGAAGAAGGCGCCTAATTTTATTATCTGATTTGCATAATTTTTGTGAATGTCTATTCCACGTTTTATTTAGACCATATATAAGGTATATGAAAAAGCAAATTAGCATATTTATAATAAAATTCATAACAATAAACTGAAAGTTTTAGAACATTATAAACCTGTTTCGAAAATGTGTGTCCAATTATATATTTACATATATAAATATATTACAATGTAATCCGATGACGTTATACTCAAATTAATTTCATTTGATTACTTACAAATTAGACATGTATTTAACATTAGTTATTCCATAGAATATTGTATATTTTGTGTTAAATTTTGCTACTTGTTTTTTGTTTTAGTTTATAAAAGACAATTCCATCTGTATGGCTTTTAATTAAAATTTTAATCAAGGGTAATCTAATTAATAATGGCAGCAACATTAACATATAAACAGAGAAAAACTTTGAAAATTATAAATTTTTAAATAAGCATACATAAAGGTTTATTTATTAAATGAAAAGATTTTTTGTATGTTAAGTTTTGAATTATAGCAGAAAATAAAAAGAAATTTAAATTTTATAATGAGTTTTGTAACTGAATAATGGACGCATCAGCATAGTCGCCTCATCCTCGTCATTGTTTGTCTAACAAAAAATTTTAAACATAAAACCTTCCCCTTATTTTATACCTTTTTAATTTTAAAACCCAATTATTCCATTTAAAATATGAAGCAAAAAATAAGCTGGCCAAGTACTTTCGCTTCATACAGTTTTGCTTAATCATCTTTGATGTCCTAAAATTTACAGCGTATGTATTCGTATCAGGGAAGGAAAATGACTTCTTGGATTTTGTACCAACTGTGAAAACAAAATGTACTTTTTGGACCATGACGGTACCATTTTTTTTAAATATTTATTAATAAGAACGGAAACGTGAAAAAATTTGTAAAAATTCAGAAGTAAACAATAAAAAAAAAACACTTAACAAAAATGTGTATAAAAATTGAGTATAAAAAATAAAAAATATTATATATAACACTCATAAGGGTACATTCGTAGATTATACTTGTTAGATATCGGTTATTTTACAAATTTTGCTTATTTAAAAAAAACACACTATTGAAATAAAGGAGCGATATGTAGTTAACAAAAATAAATATAACCACAGCCAAGGCGAGTTCATGTACGAGGTGCTGTCAAGTTAACAGGTACATTTAAGGTACTAGACAGATTTTTTTGTTGCAGAGTTGACACCACCTGGTTCATGTACCTTGCCTTGACAACAGCATTGCAACAAAAACAGAGAAGCTGACCTAGACGGTCAGCACACACAAAAAAAATTAAAAATAACATAGGAAAAACTAATGTTACTATAATATAGTGAACAATTTTTAAATTGTACAAAGTAACTCGCGGTAGTATCACGGTACCAACGAGGTCAAAAATGTACCATAAAAAGTACAATTGTACCATGATTTCCATCCGTGATTCGTATGAATAAGTTTGCAGAGAGAGACAGAGAGAGAGGGAGAGAGACGTTAGTCTCGTTGACTATATGCATGCTGGTGCACAATAATCCGTTAACAGTTGCTTTTGTGTTTATAAATGGAAATCAGGATGTGTTTATTTTAAAATCTCTGCCAGTGAACAGAACAACGTAAAATAGTACTTTAACTCTTTTTTTTTTTGTAATAAAATGCATGCAATTCATTTTAGTGGATGATTGCAAGAATTGTTTCCGCTGCAATAAGGTGTACTACTAAAGTTACACACAACGAAATGAGCTGGAAACATATTTACAATTTCGTATATAGAAAATTTTTTTATGGGAATATTTGAGTTTTCGTAAGTAAAACAATTTACACACTTGGTAATTGTAAAACTTTTAAATAAAAAAAGTTTTTCATTTCAGATATTGCAAATTGAACTTGAGTGATGGTTATATATTAATTTTTTGGCAGGTTAAAGTTTTATCAACTGTGGAGTTAATTCTTTTTTACTTACAAACATTTATTACTTTTTCATCCATAAAATTTCCTTACACGCAAAGAAAAGATATGGTTGTAAAATGGTTGAGAAAACAATATTATGTTCTCTGAAACAAATGTGTGGTCGTTGAAAACTAGTTATTGTTATTTTAAACATTAATTTCGTTACGATAAACACATTAATGTTTGAATTTAATAATTACATTATTATATTCATAGAAAGTGCGATATGGTTGGAGTTTAACAATATAGTTTTGTTAAAAATTTATGAGTACAATATAATTTGTATTATTGTACAAAACTAATATGATGTAAATAACAATATAATGTTATCCAAAACCATACTGTGTTAAGTTTTTTAAAAAAGTCTTTTTTAGAAACATCTTCTGTCAGTTCAGTGTTTCGTTTGTACGCTATCGGTAGTGCACGCATGGTGTTAAATAAATAAAAAAAGTATAAACAAAAGAGTAGATAAATAAAAATATTATGTACATATGTATGTATGCATATCTCTTTATATCTACAGATATGTCTGTATTTCGTGTATACACATATATGTAAGTATACATTTCTATACATACATACATACATTTTATTTCAACAATATTAATTTATTTTTTTTTATTTCGGACTTACCGCACAGCTGTTTTGAACAAATGATTTGAAAATAAATATATGATTAAAAAACAAAATATTATTATTACATAAAATAATACTATGGTCATATTTAACAATATTACTATAATATTAGAACATGGTATGGTAAGTCTCAATTATATTTTAGTCACATCTAACAATAGTGTTGTCTTATTTACAATAACAAGATTAGGTATAACAAAGTTAATTGTTTTTGTAGATAATATTATTATTAACTCAGAAAATAATATTATTTAAACTTTGCTTTTCCATTGACAATAATATGATTTGACTGCAACCATATAATTCAATCATAGTATGTTGCTGTTTGATTATGGTTACCTCAACCATATTTTTTCTTTGCGTGTACAAGGAGACTAAACAACTCGCTGAAATTGAAGCAAATTCGGAAAGAATTCATAGTATTTGTAGTTAATCCTAGAAGCCTTTATATATCCTACTAGACATTTATTGCAATGCCAATGTATTTTATTTCAAATAAAACAGTAACTTATGCCATAATTCTGTTCGACGAATGTATCGTCTTGTCTATGGACGAAAAAAGCAGCAGTTGTGATTCTTTAAAACAGTTATTATTTATTGTCTGTGCTAGAAGGTTCGTGTATTTGCTTTAGGATTTTGTTCCAAACATTATATCCAACACATATTTTTTCATATATTTTTCAAACTATTACATAATACTTTAATATAATTTTTATGTTTTAAAAACATGGCAATAATATTTTTATATTTAATTATCAAAGACAACAACCATTTTAAAGAAAACAAGAACCCAAAAGTATTTTCAAACAAAATCGTCCTAAATCTTCTTACTGAATTAGGGCATTAATCTTATTCCCTACAAATATTATTTTTATATAGTTTTTAACGCTGCTATTAAGAGAAACACGAAATAAGTACTAAAAATTAATACATATTATGAAGACTTTTGAAAAAAAAGGCAAAAAATTATTTTTCTGAAATTTTTGGTAACGACAGTTGAACGTTGCTTTTTGAATTTAACACCGTCACTGGATTTTACATTCGATCAATTTGGTGCCTTAAAATTTATTTGTAAAATCTTTTTTAAGTTTATTTTTGAAATTTCTCAAAATATAATGAGTCCATCCTTAAAATAACGTGTAACATTATTTGAGAAAGGTATAGTTTAGATAAGAAATAGTTGATGAGCTGAGTTAGCTTAATTCTTTTTAAAGCTCTGCAAATGTACGCTTTAATTAAGGTTAAGATCGGTGTTGTAGCGCCTCCGGTGTGAAGTAGGTGTACTAGCATTTACAGCTTTAATGCCATTTTATTAATGTGTAGTTTCTACAGTGCAAGCAAGCGACTTCTCTAGAAAATATATATGAAAAGCACTAAAATTTTTGAGTGATTCCTATGCAAATTTTTTAGATGAGGCACTTGCTTGCATTATGGAAACTACACATAAGAGTTTTACTACGCCAATGAAGGAGGTCACTGTATACTGTACCTGTACCGGTACTGTACCTTCGTCACTTAAACAACATAATAACAATAATCAAAACAATGTCACACTAAAGCAGTGGTTCCCACGACATTCCTGTTCACGAACCCTTTGTTAATTTTTTTGTCAAGGACTTTGAACTCTAGGATGTATAATGTTTTTTAACTTGAATTAAAAGTGCAAAAAGTAGTGAAAACCAAAAAACTGTTTTTAATTTTGATTAAAAATTTTTTTATAAAAGTTTTAAATATGTTTAACAAATATAGCACTTTTATTTAAATATTTTAAAGACAAATTTTATAATAGTTAAGCTTTAAAATATTGTCTTTTCTTTGACATGTTTAAGCTTTACTTCACTTTCTATTCAACTAAATGAAATTACAATAAAAACAATCTCAGCTGTTTTTATTAGTGATTGCTTTTATTATTTTCAAAAATAATGTTTTTCGGTTCTTTACGAGGACCCCTTAACGACTTTTCTGCAAGATGAGTGGCCTCTCACACATTCCAGTTTTTTCTAAGAAATAGTCGACTTTTGTGTAACAAAAGTATGCTGTGACACCGTAGACTTTTCTTTAAGAAAAGTGTGGTGTGACACAGTAGACTTTTCTATAAAAAAAGTGTGCTGTGACACAGTACACTTTTCTATAAAAAAGTGTGCTGTGGCACAGTAAACTTTTCTATAAAAAAAAGTGTGCTGTGACACAGTACACTTTTCTATAAAAAAAGTGTGCTGTGACACAGTACACTTTTCTATAAAAAAGTGTGCTGTGACACAGTACACTTTTCTATAAAAAAAGTGTGCTGTGACACAGTAGACTTTTCTATAAAAAAAGTGTGCTGTGACACAGTAGACTTTTCTATAAAAAAAAGTGTGCTGTGACACAGTACACTTTTCTATAAAAAAAAGTGTGCTGTGACACAGTACACTTTTCTATAAAAAAAAGTTTGCTGTGACACAGTAGACTTTTCCTTAAAAAAAATGTGCTGTTACACAGTAGACTTTTTCTTAACAAAAATTGTACTGTAACATAGTAGACTTTTCTATTAAAACAGTGCTGTAATATAGTAGACTTTTGTATAAAAAAAGTGTGCTCTGGCACAATCGACTTTTTTAAAAAAAACGTGTGAACAGTTGACTTTTGTACAAGAAAAAATGTGCTATAGTTCAGTCTATTTTTCGATAAGAAACCTGGTTTAGGAAGTGGTTGAATTTATTGGAAAACCTGACCTTGCTATTAGAAATTTGTGCTGTAACACATTCGGGTTTTATATGAAAAAAGTGTGCTGTGAGGCAGTTAAATTTTCTATAAAAGAGATGTGATATGGAGCACTTAATTTTTTCTTAAAAAAAACTATGCTGTGAGCACTAGACTTTTCTCTGAGAAAAGTGTGTTGTGAAACAGTTGGATTTTCTATAAGAAAAGTTTAATGCAGTAGACTTCTCTTTAGAAAAAGTGTATTAGAAAGTTGATGAATTTTCTATAAGAAAGGTCTTTAAGAAAAGTGTGCTGTGAGACTATTGCTTTTTCTTTAAGTAAAGTGTGCTGTGAACAGTCAAATTTTTTATGACAAATGTGTGCTGTGAAGGATCAACTATTTTTTACGAAGAGTGGCTGTCACACAGTATACTCTTCTCTAAGAAAAGTGTGCTGTGATACGGTCTACTTTTATATGAAAAAAAGTGTGCTGTGTGACAGTCGCATTTTTCTTATATGTAAAGAGATGTGATACAGTAAATTTTTTTAAAATAAAAGTGAGCTGTGACACAGTCGACTTTTTATAAGAAAAGAAAGAAGAAGAAACAATTTTTTAATAACATTTTCCATTATATAGTTTGTCAAATAGAATTATTATGTAAAGAAATAATTTGAAATTTATAAAGTTTTTCTTATTTTATTTGAAGTACGAGTAACACTGTTACTCCTTTTTTAAAAAAATTTTCCATAATCAACTTTAATAAAATGATGCTCGCAACCATGATTATACTGAAATGCTTAATAATTTTTCTTATTTTATAAATTAAATAAAATTATGAAAAATATTATATAAAATATATTTTTTGCCAAAGTTATTTTCAATCTTCTTTATTAATTTCAGTTTTCCAACTAACGTATTTTCAAATAAATTGATCAACCACTTACCACAACAACTACCACCAGCATCTCTACCGAACGACAATTTAAACCACCGATAAAAGAGACCAACAAACAACAAAAATCTGATAATATCAACTTTTTTTTTAATATTGCTGTTGCTATGCTATTAAGTTTACGGTTGTTGTTTCTATATCAAACATTTCCGCCCGGTTATGGCCGCTTGAAAAGCTTCAAAATCGACAATTACATTTTTATTACAGTATACCGGAATATCATGCGTAAGAATCCATTGAAAGAACTAAAGCAGAAGGCTACGAAGTCGATAATAAAACTTAAAATTAAATTGGGAGGGGAGAAGTGTTAAATGGCCAAATATAACAAAAAAGTTGCAACATCATCACTATTAACGTCAAAGTTAAATCCACTTGACATAACGCACCACTTGACGAACACTCATTGAAAGCAACACGTACACACACTGTCTCTCTCTATCTCTCTCTGTCTCGCTACACATACCAATTGACATTTAGGGCAGCACAGACACACACACACACACGCTTTCATGTGGTTGTGCGTAATGTTGTGTAGGTGTAACCAAACAATAAATTAATACTTTAAGGGAGCATAAGAGGAAAAAAGGAAAAAAGAAAAAAAAGCTACTTCTGGCAACAGGAAATAGCAAAACTAAAGACAATAGAATTTATTATTTATTTATTCCCAGCTGATGATACGTGTACACTTTTAGAACTTGATGCTGATAACTTGAGGGAAATAAAAAAAAAAAAATAAAAAAAACAAAAACGACATCGAAGTACGGCACGAAAGCAGCTATTTTTCCCTTAGATGCCCGTATAATAATGGATGTCAATATGATTCGTTGCAAAAATTGGTTTTGTGCGCGCAGCAATAACAATGACTATGCTGAAGTTCTCTTCGGTCGTAGCAAAACCACAACACCGACAACAGCCGCAACAACGGATTCAATAACAACGTCTAGTATGGTAAGACAACAGCAGCCGGTAAATGGGAAAATAACTGGAGCTGAAACAATAACGGGCAATAATACAGCAGCACATGCCGTACACAATAATACAGCGAATGCAACAACAACAACAACAATAACAGCAGCAGCAGCAGCAGCAGCAGCACCTTCAACAGCAGCACCAGCCACTATAGGAAATGCACAAGCAGCAATGGTTAATACAACAAATACCAGCAATTGTAGTAGTGGTATGACCAACGCGGCTGCAGGAGGGGCTGCTGCCAATGCTGCCAATGCTGCCGGTTCTGGTTCACATGTTGTCACATTTTTGGATGATGTGCCAAGTGGTAGCAATGGTGTTGTTAATACCACTACACGCTTAATGAACAATACAGATTTGCAGCAACAGCAACAGCAACAGCAACAGCATTATCAATATGACCATCACACGTCTGATGATTTGGATGCCTTAGATACAGATGATTTTTTAGCCAATAATGTTGTCAGTTCAGCCATGCTGTGCGACGACACACTACCGACTTCAAAAAATTGCTATCGTCTTGTGGTGCTAGGGTAAGTAGCAAATTAAGTAGTTACTGGTTTTTGCTGATTATATATTCCATGAAGTAATTTCTAGAAATGCAAAAATATTCAAGTACCGAAAATTTTATGTGTCAACAGCAGTCCATAGCTTAATGCCCGAATGGCTGTCTAAAATTACGTCTGTAATGAAACATTAAAAAAAAGAATTATGAAGGTAATAAAACCCTAAAATGTTAATATAATATGCCATTTATTGCATATGAAATAAATTAGAATTTTTTTAATCTAACCGGAAAATAATTAGTACTGACTTATATTAAGTGCAATTTACTTTTCCAGACAAACTACTTACTATCTGCATTACTTTTCCACATAAACTACTTCCCATCTGAACTACTTTACCGCAGTTATATAGCTAGTGCAAAGTAATAAAGCAAAATAAATTTTTAGCTACGTGGCACAGTAGTAGGGCACAGGGTTCCTAGTTTTATTTTATACCTTATCCCCAATTTTAAATTTTTTATCTCCAAAATCCCCAAAAATATCTTTCAAGGCTTAAACACATAATAAAGTGACAGGTTGATAGACCAGTGAGTAAAGCGCTTGACTGCAAGCACCATGCATTCATTACTGTATTCAATGGCTTCTAAGTGTTGACAATAATCATAATTGTATCCCAAACAATTCCTACGATGACACATTTTCCCTCAAGCTACTGTAACTATAGCCCGTTCCAAAATAAAAGAGCATCTCCACTTCACTTTCGGGAAAAACTTAAATACACTACTACTACAAATAAAAAGGCACACACGTGTCAAACTATTTGACTCTCTTTGATATTTTCAGTCTGAATATGTTTATACTCAGGCTATCGATGTTAAATTGCCAAGAAAAAATACGCATGATACTCGGGATATTTATTACACACTCGCCACCGTCTAAATACATTTGTGCATATAAAAGGGAATTAAAAATGTGCTTTATGTGTTTGTGTAAGTAAAATAGCCCTGTATATACGCATGTATAGCCGATTTATAGCTGGAGCATTTTTCTAGTTCATACAGTCTTTAAATTTTAGTTGTTGCGGTTTCAGCTGCGATATTTAAAAAATGTGTACAAAGATAGTTGTTAAATGTTTATAGTTAAACGTATTCGGCCTAAAATTAATATATGTGTTTTTGCATATGAAAGTGATTTTTAGGTTGCGTATTGCTAATTGTTTGATAGCCAATATTCAAAGAGTACTTTACACGATACTTTTGTCATGCTCTGATTTTCATGTGATTTTTGTTAAAAATATTCTACAAAAAGAAAATAAGATCAGTTTTTAAGTGCAAAAAATTCATGTGCGTATAACGAAAATCGATTTGACAAGAATTTACGGAGTAATAAAATTCAAATAATTTTATAGGTTTTTGTAAAATTTGATACACTCTATAAAAATAATTATTTCTGCAAAAAAAAAACCGACTTCAATGAAAAAGATAGAAAAAGATAAGAAGTACGTGAAATAAAAATTAAATTTGAACGGGCGTGCCTCTGCCCATTTTTTAAATGCAAGATTGTGTGTGTTTTCAGAGCTCAGGGAGTGTGTTAAGTTTTGTTAAAATCGGTAAAGTAGAACCACGTAAAATAAAATATTAAATTTTAATGGTCGTAAATCCGCCCATTTTTTAAATAAAAGATTTTTTCTATTTTAGAGCTCAATTTGTGTGGTAAATCACGTAAAACTGGGTTAAGTAGAACCGCGTAAAATATTATAATAAATTTTAATGGGCGTAACTCTGCCCATTTTTTTAACTTTCAAATTGTGTAATTACAAGAACTAAAGGTGGTCTATAGGTTTCGCACTAGTCAAATGAGTAGAATATTATAAAGTTATATTAAAAAAATTATGGGCGTGTTCGAGCTTTATTTTTACAATGGGACCAATGGGAAGCTATACGCTCTCAGACAACAAAACATTTTTTACAATCGGTCTAAAATGTAACGATTTATGAAGTATCACACCTAAAAAAAATTTCGAAATCTACCTACATTGAAATGAGATCAAAATCATTGGAATGCAGCAAATTTGCGTCCAATTAGTTGACCAGTTCTAAAGTTATGAGATGCTAACGTACATATGTACATATATATAAAAATATCGCAAAAATATTTAGAAAAAAAAGCTCGATATATGATAAAAAACCCCTATTTCCGAAAATTGGGCTAAAATCATATATACTTTCCATAGTGCAGAGTTAAAAGGATTAAAAAAAATTTTGCTTGCTTTTTAACTGTTAATGAATTGCATTTAATTGATATAAATATACTTTGAGCTGCATCAGTACGAAAAATAAACTTCAAAGCAACACTTTTATCAAATTTGTCAATTCTTGGAAATTCCTTAATTTGACATTTAAACATCAATTATAAAGAAATATTATATATAAATATTATAAAATATTGTACGTGTCGCCAATTAATATGAACGTTTGTATCTCAGAACCTTATGCATTTATTTCTTTTTTGTGCAGTTAACGTGAAATGCTTTAAGGATTAATTTAAAATATTAAAGTTAAAAAAAAAGAAAAAATATTAAAGAAAAATATTATTTTAGCTAAATTATATTTTAAGCTAGTTATAAAAAAAAATAGCTTACAGAAGTGTGCTCATGCTTTTTAATCTTGTCAACAATTATATCTGCTAAAGTGCACACATACCAGATTTATTTTTTGCTCTTTTTCTCCGCTGTTTTCATTTTCATCAACCTTTTGATACAAGTTCCTAACGACACTCAACATTAATCTCTACCATAAACACACTACAACAACACCAGCTAGCTAATGGTACAATGAGTGTGTTAAAATGTAAGATTTTTCCTGGAAGCTCACACACATACACACACATACTTACATGCATATACATATTTATAAGATAAGTGTTTTGTTTATTCAATTACTTATACTGCCTTAAAATATATAAAAATTTTATGCTTGTATGCTAGGGATGGTAGTGTGAGTAGTGTGTATTTTTTTTACTCACGAACAGAAGAATTTATGCTAGTTTTTGTTTGATTTAATGACGCTAAAATTTGTATATAGAGGAACTCAATTATATGAAATAATACCAAAATTTATTTATTTGATATTGTTCTGACGGTTATGTACTTGCAAAATGGAACGAAGGCCGCTAGATATCTATCATCACATTTTCATGTTATTGCTCTAAGTGTGATGTAAGTTAATGAAAGTTTCAGTCATATGGAGCCTTATTTTTGCCCTCTTATTAAAATTAAAATTTTATGAGCCTACACAGCAAAAAAAAAATTTGATTTGAAAACACTAACAACTCAGAGAAGCAATATATTGCTTACTTCATAAAAAAGCTTCGAAAAATGCTTCTGAAAAGCAGCAACGTAAGGCAGGCTGTCTATTAAAGTAGAAAATTATCACAAAAAATTTTGCAATTCATTAACTTTTGCATCTGAGTATACAAAAATTATATATTATTGCTAATGTTAAGCACTCTAGTAGGACAAAAAACTTCATGGCTTTTTGAAAGCTGAATGTATTGCTTCTAGCCGGCTCATCAGCTTTAACATACGATGTGTAAAATTTTATCGTAAGCGACAATTTACGTATGTAAAACATACATAGCAAAAATCTGATTGAAATTTTAGTTTATATCGCTTATGATTAAATTGAAAATAAGTCTCGATACATCAATTTTTATAATTGAATTGTAATACGAGAGTTGTTATGATCATGCTATCAAAATTTGTTGAAAGCTTTTTTGTAATGAAATTTCACATTTATGGACGTATGTAGGTTAGGAAGGGTGGTACTATACCGCACCACCACTGTGAGACCAGATTGGGTGCATTGTGATTGGGACGTATGTAAAAGTGTAATAATATTTGAAAAATTCCAAAAATATTCCAATATAAGTTTAAAAAAAATTTATTTATAGTGTTGTAATTTATTAAAAGTTTATTCATAAAAGCTCCCAGCAAAAGTTATCCTACAAATAATATTGTGCATTTAAATTTTATTAAAGTTTAACGAGCATAACATGACGCATTTTCCCCCTAAGGGGGTCAAATCAAAACTGGTTTTTTTCGCCATAAACTATTATGTCATAAAAGAGTAGAGAAAATTATGTAAGCTTTATACAGTGGGTAAATAAGAGTGTTGTATATCGTTTTCTCACAAAACATGAAAATTTAAAAGTTTTAAAACTTAGACGAACAATTGCGATATATTTTTTTGGAGCTTGTGTGTGTTTATTGCAGCTACGTCCAAACACACATACTATGATACTCGTATTTGCATTTGAGGTAAACAACTTTGAAAGCTCTTAAATTTTTTCTTGTTTCTTTGCAAAATCAGAGCAGCCATTGTTGTCGCCGAGATCTGGTTGGCTGTTGTGCTCTCGTCGGTGTGAAAGCGCATAAAGCTCTTTTGTAAAAGTTTTGCATATTGTGCATATGGCTTGGACGTAGCTATTTAAATTATCTATTTAAATTATGTTAAGGAGCTGTTTCTTGGAAAGCTTTCCATAATATTTTAAAATTTTGCGGTGTTGCCATATTTTCAACGTAGAGAGAAAAATAACATTAATTAACCACTGAAAATAATAAACCGTATTTAAATACAACTTAAATTTATATAGAAAATTAACTGACTGAAAAAAACTAGTTTGTCAGAAAAAGAGTTTAAAGTTTATAATTTACACACAACCTTATTGAAATAAATTTTTATCTCTCAAGAGTTAAGTATAAAGTATATTCGTATGAAATTTTCATACAATATAAAAAACAATATAAGGACTAAGAGCCTGATTTATAAAAAATATTTTGATTTTTTTATAAAATATTTTATTAATCAAATTTCCATAGAAAATTTGTTTCATAAACCTCTTATTAAACAGAAATATTTTTTTTATGAATAAAGCAGTAATTATTTTTCGTTAACTCTAAAACTCAATTTTTCGAGTTATGACGTTGTTTTAGTAAATAAGCAATATGTAAATATATAAATAAAATAAATAAAATAAATAAAATTGGGAGCTAAGCTATTAATGGTTATATATGTATGTTCGTGCATGGTCACCTGTTGTACTTCATACTAAACACTTGAGTGCTACCCATCACTGGATTATTTTTATAGCTCTCGCATAAATATGAACTAAAGGGAATGCCAACAGTTAAACAATTTATTTCATGAAGCATTTTCAGCCGTAGAATTAATATATAAAAAAATTGATTTTATGTTAGATATTTAATTAATTTTCATAATCTTGTTTTCTAACATGGACAAGTGCAGAATGTTTCTTATTGCACGTGTAATCGTAAATGTATCTATGGCTAGAAATAACATTTTATTGCCTCTTGGCATTTAATTAGCAGCACTTGGATTGGCTGTAATAATTGTCTACACTTAAAAAAAACGAAGCTAAATTTTGCAATAAGATTAACTTAAGTTTAGTTCAAAATGTCAGAAAGAATTTGTTAAAAAAATCTCTTATAATTCTCAGTAAAACTAGTCCCCAAGTGATAGGGATCAGCCCGAGTTCTAACACTTCCTATGAAGCGGACCAGTCACTTTTACATGGGGATGGCCTAGGATAGGGTTAATTGATACTTTGTATGCACCTTGTGACTTGTCACTGAACTAGCCCATAGCGAACTATTCTGTCTAGAATAATATAAATTATATTATATAAATGTCATTCCGCCATTTAACTGTAACAATAAACAAGTTATTACAAATGCAATGACATTTTATTTTTAAACTGAACATTTTTGAGATTCGAACCGACAACCGTGTACATGACAGATTCCTACACTACCCACTCGACCACAGGGCCACTCATATTTCAAAAGTATAAATATCAGTTAAGCTTGGGCTAATATCTAGGTATAGTTACGGGACTGGTTCCAGAGCCACATTCGAGGTAACAATTAACACTATATTTACACTGTTTAACAGGTCCATGTATTCAACCACATCGAACATGTTCAGTGCCGCTTACCAGAATACCGAATAGACCGAGTCCCAATTAACTTGGGTCAAGATCAAGACTATACATCACGAAAATGGTGAATATGTAACCATTTATACGATATGTCTTTTTTCACCATACATAAAAAATTATAAAAAACGCAAAATAAAAAACAAAACCTTGCTGGTAACATATTTCTTTCATTAAATATCTTATATAACGATAAATGAGTGCTCTGAATAACGAACGACAAAAAAATGTTAAACAAAATCCACAGTAGCATTAGAAAGACAAAGAAGTGTGCTGGTAGCTTATTTGAAAGCAAATTGCTGTCATTCTTTATTATATTGTATCATGTTTGCAATAATAATAATTAATTATAACGACTAAGACTGATATTTTGCGTTCGTTATAATAGGATTCGCCTGTACAACAAATAAATAGAGAAGACTAATGTACACAAAGCTGTGTGTACATATACATACATACTTTTCATGCTAGATAAATGAAGGTTAGCCGCGAATAACGTTTTAAGTGACAAAATAATAATTTTTAAGGAGAGTCAATAAACGTATTTTGAAGCAAGATTGCTTTTTTCGTTTAAATTTTTTTAGCTTATCGAAAATAATGATAACTAGCATTAGCTTTTCTTTTTGTATATCTGCTATATTTATCAATTATTTTCGACAATTTTGGTTGCATGATTTTATTAGTTACTTGCAAAGTTTTGCACTGACTGACCGATGTGTAATTGTATTTTGACGGCGATAAGATGCATAATTTTGAATGGTTTTATATTTGAACAACGCAAGAGAGTTATGCTAATAATAATCTGTGAAAAAACTGGTTTTTTTTAAATTGTCTTTGACAACGTTATTCGCGGCTGTGCTTCAAATAATTATACCGTGTTTTATGAACAGAATAAAAATTGTGCCCATAAATATTGTTCCCGTGTGTGAAGGCCCTTATATAGATAAGGTAGTCTAATAAAAATTTCTATCTGGCAATACCTTAACTTATTAATGCCAAATGCTGAGTGTACATTATGGCATTTTGTGACATCGCAGCAATATGTACCAGGGCAACGTTAGTCAGTTCTCATATTCTTCGTTGTGTGTGGCACTGCGTTACAAACAGAAAATGTGAGCGGCATTGCAAACATTTTGAAAATAACACTGCAAAAAGGCAACAAAAAATACTAAACGTATTAAAAATTTCTTATGCTGTTTTTCGTGTATTGATATATTTATGGTCGATATAAATTTATGTAGATATAAATATTCATTATGCAGAAAATTTAAATTAATATTATTTTCGTTTTATTGCAGATCTTCACGCGTCGGCAAGTCGTCTATAATAGCACGCTTTCTAGGAAATCGCTTTGACGAAGCTTATACGCCAACCATTGAAGACTTTCATCGTAAACTGTATCGTATACGCAATGAGGTCTATCAATTAGATATTCTAGACACGTCGGGACATCATCCATTTCCGGCAATGCGTCGTCTATCCTTTTTAACGGGTAAGTGTTTGAACGTGCAAATGTTTTTAAGATTAATGCGTCGTATTTACGTTTAAGTACGTGAGCACTGGAGTTTGTAAATTTTTTAAATATATCTACGTATCAATTTAAGGATATCTAAATTTTTACAGGTGAAAAGACAATATATATGTATGTATGTATGTTTGCACAGACGTAAATGTACATAAAGTTATCAACCGTAAATGGCTACAAGATTCTTAACCAAGACCTTATGTACATATATACATTTCTGATTTCTTTAAGCATGGAAGAATATCTATCTATTAAATCTATTAAATCTTTATTGAGTTATAACTGTTTTTGGGGGAAAAGTACAAGATTTTTTTTGCAATATGATATTACTATTTTTTAATACTTCGTTAAGCTTTGGCTTGCAATTGGAGGAAAGAGTGAAAATACTATTTAGGCATGTGAGAGAAATCGATTTAAAGTAAAAATATAGGCGCATGTTCTTGGTCAAAATACAAATAAAATTGGTGAAACATATATGGTTTAACAGGTATTTTTGTGTAAATATGCACACTATAAATGTTTTTTTTTTAAATTTCTTGGCACAAAAGTAGTACATGGCGATTAAAATTTGCTTGAAAAAAAGACGACTTTCTTCTTTGTTTTTGTTTTGTACATAAGTATGTGCTTATAATAAATAAATGCATACTAGGGGTCAAGTGGTCTAATTTATACCAAAAGTTTAAAGAAAGAATACTTACAAACTAGACAATAAAAACTAAAATATTAAAATAAAAGAAAATATTAAATTAACCCCTGTGAGACCCAGGACAGTTTTTTTAAAGCCAGTAAAGAAAAAGAAAAAAAAGTTATAAATGAATGTAGTTATCTATATTTTTTACGAGAAGTGCTTAGAATCCAACTTTTAGGATTTGTGCTAAAAATTACGTTTATTTGAAAAAAATAGAGTGTTAATTTTTTTAAAACTTCTTAAAGATCCTTGAAAGCAGTGAAAAGTTTTCTCTAACATTTCAGCAGAATAGGCTTCCAAGAAAATGTCTGAAGAAATTTTCGATTTCTTTACATCTGCATCCAGCGTCTAGCATTAGTCGAAACTGTGATTTTCAAAACAAAAATTCGTAGTAATTGATGCTCAAGACGTGCATCCACCATTAAATCAATTCAAATATTTTGCTGAATAAGTAAAGTAATAATTTGGGATTATTAGTGCGCTAACAAATTTTAAGCTTAAAATTAAATTATAACAATTCCCATAAAAAACATAAATTACATAAAATTTTAATATTTTAGTACCAAAATTATTTTAGTTTTTTCGTGTGACTAGAATTTTATTAAAATGTTAAAATGCACTTAATTTTCCACTAAATGATACATATCATGTCAACATGTATCGTTTTATATAATACGAAAAATAGCCTCAAATATGTTCGTATTGTCAAATTTATTTACCATTTACCATTTTACATGTACACAAGTACGTATGAGTAATGTATTATTTTTCATCAGTATTAATAATACGTACAAAGCGGGAAGTAGCAGGAGTAAGGATGCCTTCTAGAAGGCCTCTGTGTGCCTTCTTTTGGATGTAGAAGGTCTGCTCGCTCCATTCCATACTCATATATTTTTTACACGCGTTGTCATTGCCGAGCAGGCCTTTTATTCTTGCTTCTTTCGCCAGAGATTCTGGAAGGCCTTCAAACTAATGGATTTTGCTTTTGCTTTGGTAAAACAAACAAAACAAAACATGTTACTCCTTCTGTTTTCGCTTCTCATAGAAGGGAGCGTGGAATGTGTATCGTATCTTTTACGCAAAAGAGTCCTTTAATAAGGCTTGTAGCAAAAAGGTCTTCTGAGTTATCACCATTTGCTATTTTATATAGTGAATAATTTTGACAATACGAACATATTTAGGACCTAAAAAAAGAAAACTAAACATTTTTAAAATCGGCTAAAATATGTCAGGGTTATGACCTTCGCAAAATTTCCATAGCCCGAGCTGTTGCACTTTGACACCCTGTACTTCAGATTATATTATAATAGGATGGCAAAAAAATATTTTCAAACAGTTTAGGTCTTCTTCTATTTGTTTGGTGTGCATTATTTTGTAATTAGACAGTTAGCTAAGAAAATTTATATATTTATATTAGCAATATGCAGCTCTGGGTGGCTTACGGTGTTATTACAATAATACCTTCATTTCTTGTAGTTAAACTTCTAAAACACTTCTCAGAAGTCACTTTAGGGCGTCTGGTTCAACATTGATTGTAGAAGTCGCATGAAAGATTTTCGAATATTCTTTTACAGTGAGACAAATGAGAAGATATCTAGATACACAGAAAAAAAATTTCCCAAAAAAATTTTCCCCAAAAATTTTTCCAAACATACGTTTATTAGCAATCAAATTTGGTTTCTGTAAAACTATAATTATATAATTTTGTATTTGAATTGGAAAATTAATTTTATTCCGTATAAAAATTGGTAATTAATTTTTTTAATCAAAAAATGTATGTGTTCTATAAACTTAAAAAAATACATATGGATAAAAACAGCAAAATGAAACAGCTGCTTTTTAATAAAAGTGAAACAATAAAAGCTAAGGGTTTACTCTGCAATTTGAAGCGAAAGCAAATTGTTTCGAATTCTTGTGTTAATACAGAGTAGGCCTCCTGATTAATTTAATATTTATTCCACTTACACACATGTAAACAATTTAGATTCATTTTTATTTTATATTTCTTATATTTATTTATATATTTTTTATCTCATTGCCACTTCATCTTAATAAAAGTTGAGTTGTAGTTATTTTTTATGATTGTGCACTATCAATTTGTAATTTGCTGTTAGAATCTTATTTTAGTGTAAGATACTTTTTATCTCAGTTCTTTATTTATTCTTTATTCTTTTATGTACGTACTTAGCCTCAACATAGTGTTTTTGATTTGATTATGTGCACGCCTAAATGTATGTATACACGTTTTTATTTTGCTTTAGCTGTGGCAGATAATAACAAAAGCCAAATCTTAACGCCCTAATGTCCGTTATCTATGTGTTAAAATAGAGTAAAAAAAAACTAAAATGAAAATGTCTGCTTTACATTTGTATAAATATAAAGACAAGTTTGAGCAAAGTAATTGTTAGAAATTTTGTCACATTTGCTTTTCTTTATTATGATAAGGGAATTGTGTAACAATTTCATTATGGTAATAACTTGATATTGAAAATATATTTACTTTTATTATATGATTTAATTTATTTAAAATTAAAGTTTGGTTTGATGTTGTAAGGTGTTTTGATTTTAATGTTATGGCTTTTTTGTACCTATACTTCGCTGTGGCATTAGTTTTATTAAAAATTTTTTGCTTCTGATCTGGTATAGAAATCACAGATTTTTTTATATTTTTTTTATCCCCTCTCTTTTTGTAGAACCTTCGCCTTGTAAGATTTTTATTTTGCAAACCCTCTTTTGTATTTAGTTCTTTTTATCAGTTTATTTAAATTTTATTTTTTAAATTTTTCGTATGACTGTTTTAAACCTTATTTACTTTCCTGAATAGTGGGCATATCTTTCTATAAAATTGTATTAATTTTTTTTACACATGGTGTATCAGTATGCTGATTAAATTAAAAATGCTTAACTTGCAAAGATCTTCTTAAAGGCAATCTGTTTTTGGGGCTTTATTAAAATTCATTACTAAATTTTTTAATTGAAATGGGGGTTTTCTTAAACATACTCGTAATTTTTTTATAAAAAATATTGGACCTTAATAATTACGAGTGGCATATAACGACTTCAACTACAACGATTTTGTACTAGACTAAAGAACAATGCAACATTTTTTCTTTAATCTAGCACAAATTCGTCGTAGGCGTAGTCGTAATTAAGCCCATTGTAATTTTACCCCGTTGCCTTCAAGTTGTGCGTGCTTCTAATTTTTCTTCTTAAGTTAACAGCTGTTCAAATGACACTTATGTCAGGTAGAGTTGCCAACTTAAAGTTGTATACCTCTTAGGAAAAAACGCCACAATTCGATCTAGTATATTGTAGCGATTTTTTACTTGCCTTTAAAAATTTTTTTGATCATGTTCATTTTTCTATAAATATTTCTTAATTTTATATATATTTCCCAAATGGTTCCATGGAGAAGCATAGGGCGACTTTTCTATTTTACCAACGCGTAAATACGTTAATTAGAAAAATAGAAGAGAGGTTTCTTAAGACATCTGGTTATAGCTATGCTGCTTAGTTATACTAAACAAATTTCATGTGTAAAATAACAATGCAATAAAATTATATTGTATGATGATGTGAAATTCTCTACAAAATATTTCAAAACGTTTCCATTTATTTCCCATTATTTTCTTTCCATGCGGCGCTCTTTTAAATTAATGTATTGTTTGTGACCGCTGGCGGTTGTTGGACGGCTTGCAGCCGATAGGCTGTGTTCTCTGGTTTGTGCTCATGTGCAAAAACAAAAAGCAGACAAAAATTGGGTAATCGTTCTCATTGTTTTTGTTTCACTCACTTCAAAGAATGAAACAGAACAAGATCAAACAATTTATTTCGTTTATTTTCGTATTCTGCATTATTAAGTACAAATAAATCAAAACAAAAATAAATTTACAGCTGTAATAGTTTCAAATGTTTTTGTAATTAAAATCACGTCCTAACTCCCGTATCGCGCAATAGATAGCATAGCTATAATAAGACTTAAAATGATTAAATGTCAAGAATTGAGCTGTCATCCTTTTAGCATTTATTTTCGCTAATCAACTTATATCTCAACAACTGTAATAATGAAGGTCAATAAATTTTACATGGGTGGTTCTTAGAATAAATTGCATGTTCCAACAAAATCTTGGCGATAAAGGAGACTGGAGACGGGTAGTACCTCCCATACAAATTAATTATTATTTAGCATGTATTTTCAGAACTATAATATTGAGGCTCACTAAATTTTATTTGGAAAACTATAAAGGTAAACTATATGTTCCACCAAAATTTTGTGTGTTAAGGGCAGGGGGGGGAGGAGACGAGTACCCCCCATACAAAGTTATTTTTCATTAATTAATAAACATGATTTTTTTTTATTTAAAAAATACCGAGGCAGGAATGAAATGAATATAAACAGCGAAACAAGCAAAAGTCATAATTATTTTATGCACGCACGGTTCTGATGAATGACTTCGAATACGAATCAAACAGATTTTTAACAAGCCTAAGAAAGTTCGCTAAAATCACACACGTTATGTTCTAATCATTATTCGGCACAAATACTACCACGATTATGCGTGATACATGCGTGACTAACACGTGACTAATGCGTGACTAGCGTGTGACTCACGCTTTTGAAATCATGACATTTGAAGATATATAATAAAAGCATATAAAATAATGGCAAAAACAACAGCAATAAAAGTAATAGTGGAAGTCGTTAAGGCTTATTATTGGCAAACTCAACGCGTGAGGCTATTATTAATTCGTACATAACTGCTGAGGCTTAGCAATGCTTTGTTCAGAAATGTGGTTAAAAATTTTTCGAAAATAACAAAATCCTGCCGACTTGCTAGAAATGGACATTTGCTTCACATTATATTCCATTATTCCTTCACCTTATTTCAGTATACACTTATACTAATAATAACGATTTTTTTTAACTTAAAATTTTCCCACCCCTTAGAATAAAAAAAATTTATACATACACATAATTTCTTATTAATGTAATTAATGTATATGATTTAATGGTTGCCTATTATTATATAATTACTTGCGCCTTCAAACAAGGTGGACACATAAGAGGTTATAAAATGCGTTTGGAGTTGTAATGATCTCCCATATTTTCAAACTTTTTCTTTAGTTGACTAAAAAGTTTTAATATTGAAAATTGACTTGACCTGATATGTGACCTGTCTCACGAAGCCGACAAAAAACTTTTGATCCACAACTTTCCAGTAAAAAAAATTGGAAGTTATTCTTAAGGAACTACATTTGGATTGCTTCCAAGAATTCGATATTTTTCATATGCCGATAATTGCCAGAAAAACAAGTAGAAGTTTAGTGGAGCGGTTTGTGTTGGGGCTACTTCGTCGAGTTGCTTTTTTTCCCCAAAATGATTAAGTAAGTGTCGTCACCGACATAAATTTCTATTATTAACTATAAAACTTCTGCCTTACCTTAGATGAAAGAAAAGTATATTCGCCCAAAAAAAAAAGAATGTATTATGAATCATTTTGTTTGGCCACCCTTTAAGAATTGTCGTAGGTGACAGTTAGTAAACAGCCACTCCTGCTTCCTTCCACTCGTATGTACGTCTGCTAATGTTTTTCAATTTAAGCAAAATTTTCCATTTAACCGTGTTAACGTAATTGTGTGTTTCTTTCTATTCAATTTTTATTTGCCATTATATCGAAGATTTGCATTTTTATGTATACATATATAGTTTTTGGCATATCTTGTAAAAATAAATTGCTTATGCTGTATTTTTTTTTTGTGTTTTTGCTGTTGTGGCTGCTTGTTGGCACACGTGTGTGATTTTGAAAGGCGTATATGAAAATATTTTCTTAACGGTTGTCAATGGCGATAGGAAAAGTTAAATAATGGACTTATGATTATAAATGATTCTTAGAATGTGTTGCTAAAAGCAAATATACCCACACTCCTCTAGAAGTGTTAGGACTGAATACATACATATGTACATGCATAAATTAATGTATGAAAGCGTTTGACATTACCGAGAAAAAATCTGAAAATCTTGAAATTGACTAAAATTAATTACTAAATTTTATGTGAAAAGAAATAAACATTTGTATGTAACATAAAATTCTTTTTCATTTAAATTTTCTGGTGAACAAAATATGGCTCTAAAGTCAAGCAATTTATTACAAAAGTAACGAAATGAAATGATGATAATGATTATTAAGTTGCCACAATTTATTTTAGTTTCTCGTTACATAGAAATAATTTTTATTTCCAATAAAATAAATTTGGTAAAGTGCGACTTTGACTGGCACATATGAAGGGTTCAGTACGTACTCTACATATGTATGTAATACTATACCAACTTTAGCCTATATGATCGTATATCTTACCTGTACCTGGATTCAGTAGCTTTTATTGCGGTAATTGTATCACTATAATAAATATAACAAAAAATTATCGAGTTAGCTATTGAGTAACATATTTTAACAATATTCGCTGTTGCTTGGAGAAAAAATATTAAATCACAAGCTCAAATTTATTGAGTTTTTCTTTATTATTCTTTGTGCTTTTCGCTTATTTTCACATTTTCTATACAGACATACCACATAATATTGAATTAAATGGTGAGTAAGATAAAGTAATATAAAGCCTTTCGTAAAAAAGAAATTACGGAATCACATTATCGTTACCGCAAGCGAAGAAATATGTCGATAAATATTACACTTTTCGGTTCTCAAAAAGTTACAGAATCCAGGTACTGATTGATGTAGACATTTTTTTCAAGTTTTAAGCACACAGTGAACTTTTTTTGGTTCTTGGCGATATTTTTTTGGTTTGGCGTTTTTTTTTTAGTTTTGTTGTTATTTTTGTTTTTGGATTTTTTTTGGGTTTTTGGCCTTTTTTAGTTTTGGCGTTTTTGCCGTTTTGTTTTTGGCGATTTTTTCAGTTTATGGTGATTTTAACTTTTAGCGATTTTTTTAGTACTGGCGCTTTGATTTCGTTTAAAGGGATTTTCCGGTTTTTGGCCAGTTTGTCGCTTTGACGATTTTTTAGTTTAGGATTTTTTAGTTTAAGCTTTTTTGAAATTTCAAGAGTTTATCTTGTACAGCAGGTTGTCAAAATTACATTAACTGATAGAATATCCTTTAATTTCTTAAATTTCAGTATTAACTGATGTAGTCTGCATAAGAACTTTGAAAATTTCAAGTGCCTTTATATAATTGTGCGTGTATTACCTTAAGATTTTTCGTTGCTCGCCTTAGAACACCCTTAAATTTTAACTATCATATGTAAACCAAAGGTTTACATATTTTTTAAACTTTCAAGTCCGTAGTCCTTACCGTTCTCGAGAAAGTAGCCTGTGATGGGCAGACGGAGAGATGGTCATTGTAGCGAAGACTATATATAGGGTTCCTTTTCAACTTTGGTGTACGGAACCCTAAAAAATACAAGTAATCATTAAAATTGAATTGCGTTAATCGAACTTTAATTTAAAAATTCGATTCATTTAGGGCCAATTTCACCAACTCCATTTAAATATCAATTCATATTTAAATGTCGGTTTTCCTTAATTTTTGTTTGGAAAAGAGGATTTTAAATATGAAAATTTTATTAAAAGAGGATGTGGCGAACAAAACCAGACAAGTCCGGTTAACTGTTTTTTTTTATAGGCCAGAAAAATTACTAGCAGTGAAAAGTCAGTTTCGTTATTTGTTTTAGGTGTGATCGTACCGGTTTTCAATGAAAATATTTCGTAGATGTGTATTTCGAGAGCCCAAAAAAAAAAAAAAAAGATTAAAAATAATCATTTACTGAGGACATGTGTAGTTTTGTTTGCCAGCTCCTCAAAAGTTTTTTTAGCTTAATTAATTTAAAATTTTAATTGGCATAGTAATTAAATTTTTGATTGATTAATTTTTCATTGATATTTTTCTTGTTATATAAGGTCTTGTTGGGTGCAGAAATATATTTTTTATGTGTGTAATAGGCTAAGTAACTGGTTTTTACACAACTTCAAGACTATAGTTTTTTAATCAGAACTTGATGTTTAGGTCAAGGGAATCTATTCTGACATCTAGAATTAATGAGTAGCGTTTCTACAAGGATATATATGGCCCAGTTTGGATGTGGTCAGCACATCATCTTTGATTTAAAGGAGTTTGGTTTGCAATTAAGCTTGTTTTGTTAAACTTCTTCGTGATTCGATAGAGATTCTTCATTCCATGGCTTTATAACTAATTATCTTTTCTTCAGCGCAGACACTAACAAATATAAAGTCTTAATTAAACAGTTTCGTAAAATTTCATAATGCAAATTTGTTTTAAAAGTAATAAATTACCTTACAAAAACAGTGGCAAAATCAAATGGAAACTTTTGTGTGCGTGTAATTTTGCATCTTTCTTTAACTAGTGAATTCCGTCAACTGTAGAACGGATATGCGAGCTGCTCACTCTATTACTAATCAGTGGTAGTAAAAGTATTAGTCACGTTTGACTTTCATGTGTATGTGTTAAAATGGAGATACTATAACTTATAAATATACTCATCATCACTACCGAACAAATGACCAGTCAATTGACTGTCACTATTCAGTTCAATATAAAATTGTTGTAAATGTGTTAGTAAAAAAACCTTGTTTGCAATAGTTTCGTTTCTTGTGGGATAAAATACCTCAGCGTTTGCTCCGTTCCTTGATTTTATCAATTTTAATTAATTGTAATTTTTTTAAACATATTAAAGCAAAGTGAAAAGACAGTGTTGACAACAAATATTTGAAAGAGATTATACATTATCAATTTATGAGAAATCTAGCCAAATCTAAAACATAGAAACTCTATAAATATAGACAATTTTATTGTTTAATAATAAAAAAAATCTAAGGAATAATGTGATCGCTATGAGTTCTTAATCAGATGCAAATTGCTCAAATACCACGATCATTACACTGCTGTTTAAAGCAATTACGCTTCCCCATTGTCTCCCTTAAGTAAGATTTCTTCCACGTATTGAAAAAGTTTTTAAAATAAATATATAACTATAAATAATGTTTGCTTTCCAGGCGATATATTCATACTTGTGTTCAGCATGGATTCGCGAGAATCCTTTGAAGAAGTTGTACGCTTAAGGGAAAATATATTGGAAACAAAATGGGCTGCTCTCAACCCAGGATCAGGTTTCAAAAAGAAGGCTTTGCCCAAAATACCAATGATACTCGCTGGCAACAAATGTGATAAAGAACAAAGGTAAGTAAATAAAATGTGATAAGCTATGAGAAAAGAAAACTGCCAGGACGAAAACCACACATACATATATGTGTGTATGCTAGAGAGTAACACCTTCTGGGAAACATAATAAAGTGCACCGTACACCTTCGAATATAAAGCATTATTGCTAAACAGCTTTTGAAAAAAAATTAGATTTTTTTGCCCACCATCCCTTTTAAAAAGGGATCTCTTTGAGCGGTGAGCAAAAACTTTAACAAACTATTTTTTTTTCGAAATTGCCTTGCAATAATATTTCATATTCGAAGTTGTACAGGGCACTTCTTTTTTGCGCTACGGCCTAATGTATAAGTATGTGTGTGCTCATTTCAGAACCGTACAATTAGACGAAATAATGGGCTACATAGCTGGCCAGGATAATTGTTGTGTGTTTGTTGAATGCTCTGCTAAGCAAAACTATCGTATTGACGACTTATTTTATTCACTCTTTACCGCCGCCAATTTGCCCCTGGAAATGGCACCGAATCACCATCGTCGTGTGGTCACCGTATTTGGGGCACCATCACCGCTGCCACCCCACTCCTCTGCGGGTGGTTCAAAAAAGAACGCTCTCTCCATAAAGCGAAGATTTAGTGATGCTTGTGGTGTGGTCACACCAAATGCACGAAGACCCAGCATACGCACCGATTTGAATTTAATGCGCTCGAAGACCATGCAAATGAATGAAGGCGATGGCAGTGTGACACATAAGAAATGCGTAATTATGTAAAAGAATATATCTCAATGTAAATGCAATACCCAGCAAACATTTAATATATACATACATATATACATACATACATACACACATACATAAATAAAAATTTCCATATTGTGATAGTAGTTGAACAAAATGACACATTTATAAAGTGTCAAGCTAAAAAAATTAATTTAATAATAATTTAGTTTAAAAACAAAAGTATTTAGACGAGTACATGCGCGAACAAGATTTATACATTTAAAACATAAAACATATTGTTATTTTTCTATGGAATTAATATTTAAGTCACAATTTTTATTATAAATATATGATGAGAATTATGTTAAATTTTCATAACAATATCAACGTGCGAGTAATGCAAAAAAAAAAGAAATTAATAAATCAAATGACATAAAGTTGAGTTTTATAACATATTGACATTTGATTTAATTGTTATTTTATTTCCTAATGGAAATTGTTGGTTCTTTTTTTTTCTAAATTTGTATTTATGATAAAAGTTAAACTTAATAAATATTTGTGTGAAAAGGAATTAAAATATTAAACTAAACGAATAAAAATAAAATTTAAATGATAAAATACACCATTTCTCACAATTAATCAGTCAGTCGGATTGTTATATGTGATTCGTTTGGTATAAAACATTTTGAATTTGTATTAATAATATTAATTAATTTAATTTTATTAATTTTATAATTGGAAAATAGTTCCCCAGCTCAATCTAAGACAAATCTAAAAGTTATTTTTTTTATGTTCAATTCTTTTACACAGTCACAGAAAATTTGCAAGCGACTAAAAGAAGGTTCAGTGCAATATTATAGAGCCAAATACTTATCAGCTGTTAAAACGGAGTGTAAATATTACAGAAAACTTGTACCAAATATAATCGATTCAAATTAGGAGTATTGTACCATTCACGGTCCAAGGAAGTGTCTATAATGACAAACGCCGATCTTACGAACAATTCAGCCAGAAAAATTCGTGGTTTTTAATAATAATGCACATTAGAGATATGATGTAATTCGTTACGTTCCGTCTATGTTTTTTAACCTTCTTCTTTTAGCGAATTTATCGCAATTGCTCCAAAATTTGCAATATTTACTTTTTGCAAGTGGTAAAAAAAAGAAAGAGAGTTACAGTATCCCTCATTGCGGTAGAAGTAAAAAATATTCACATATACGATGGTTGCATTTAAAGCGCCATATTAGATCTCCTTATTTTCAAAGGTTTGATAGATTGAGGGAGAAGGATTTCGCACCTATGACCGATTTAGTCAGAAAAGACAAAATTCGAGTTTAAAATGCTTGCTTTGCAATAAGTTAAGTAAACAAAAATGTTGCATGGGATTTTTTTTTGTTTGAAACGAGTTTAACTCCACGAAATTTTCTAATCGGGACACATTTTTTTCTGCTCACTAAGAAGGAAAAATTTTGTGTCCAGGAGAAATGGTGTATTTCATTATATATCAAAACATTTTAAAAACTAAAAAATATAAATAGAACATATTTAAAGGAATTGCTTTTGAAAAAATGCATATTATTAATAATTTTTTTTTTAAATATTCATAAAACATGGATATCATATCGCTCATATGAGATAAAATAATATAAAATTATTAATAATTTTTTTTTAAATATTCATAAAACATGAGATAAAATAATATAAAATAAAATATAACAAAAACTAAAAATTTTAAAACCCCTGATATATCTAGAAGAGATGTAATATCTTCTAAACCGCTGGACCAATGTTTAAACACAGTTAGAAATCTTCTCGATCAAGTCACCTTTAAAACAAAAAAAAAAAAAAAACTAAATCGAAATCGGTTCAGCCGTTTGGTCTGTACGTGGGCACGGACAGGGGGTTAATAAAATAAAAGAAACTAAAATAAACTAAAATACATTTAAATAAAATAAAATAAAATAATAAAAAATAAAACAAAGTAATATAAACAAAAATAAAAAATTAAATAAAATAAAATGAAATAAAATAAAATAAAATAAAATGAAACAAAATAAAATAAAATAATAACAAATAAAATAAAATAATATAAACCGAAATAAAAAAATAAATAAACTAAAATAAAATTAATTAAAACAAAATAAAATAAAATATAAATAAAATAAAATAAAATGAAAGAAAATTAAATAAAATAAAATTCAATTAAAAACAAAGAAATAAAATGAAATAAAATAAAATAAAATAAAATAAAATAAAATAAAATAAAATAAAATAAAATAAAATAAAATAAAATAAAATAAAATAAAGTAAAATAAAATAATATTAACCAAAATAAAAAATAAAATGAAATAAAATAAATTAAATAAAAATAAAATAAAATAATATAAAATAAAATAAAATAAATTAAAACAAAACAAAATAAAATAAAGTAAAAAATATAACAATATAAAATAAAGAAGAAAACAAATATTTGTATTTACCCCAAATTAAGCTAATGAAAATAAAATCTAATCAATTGGTATTAAAATATTTGAAAAGGAAACCAAGGCTTTAAAATCTTTTTTTTTATTTCAGTACAGAAAATATTTGTTTTAACGAAGAGGTTATCAATTTATTTATTTATTTACTGATTTAGTTAATTATTCGTCTGTATATTTAACAATATAAATATCGTCATAGCACTGTAATGTTTAGCCCGACTTTAAAAACTCTTTTTTTTTGTCTGAAAAGGCAGTTTCCATATAGTTCAGTGGACGAGAGCAGCGCTGTTAAATTTTTCTTCTTTCATTTCATGTACTTTATGCGTTTCCCGCAAATTTTCACATAATGTCCTGAGATATGCAAGTGACACGATCTCGATCTAAAAAAGTAGAAGGCCCACACCCATATAAGTTTAGTGTAGGCGTGGTCATGCCCATTAAAACTTAATATTATATTTAACGTACTTCTGCTTGTCCGGTCCTTGACGATATCTTGCATTTCTAAAAGTGGCAGTTGACACTAATTAAGTGACCGTGCGCACGCCTCTGAAAATTCAGAAGTTAAAAATAAAACTTATAAAAAAAATAACCGACTAGAAAGGCTTTTTGGCTTATTATGCTTATTTTGTATGGCCCTTTACTCCACCTAGGAATCTCAGGACTAAATATATAGTTATATGTAATTCTCAATAACATTTTGATAGCACTGTACAACAAAATTAATTTTTTTTAGAATAACAACTCTATTGTCTAAAAAAATATACGTATGTGTACTGGCGTTTTAAAAGTTTACATCTGAAACTAATTTTACGGCCTATTTAAAGTCGCATGGTTGTGTAGCAAAAAAATGTGGAAAATCGTGTGAAACTTGGGATTATAGTTTATTGTGTCTTTAAAACATTTATTCAGAACATTACAAGCAACATTTTGTTGGTATACATTAACCTTCCAACTCTTCGAGTAATTGGTATTTTTTTCAGTTTAAAATCAATATATAAAAAAATCATATTTAAAACAGAAATGTAGGTAGTTAAAATATTCAGCGATAATATTTGTCATAAAGTTTTACTGTAGGTCTCAGAATACACTTAAGTAGAAAATTATATTTTAATTATAAACTATTTAAAGCTTTAGTTTAAAAATTCTCTTGCTTGCTTTCCTTAGATCTAATAATACTTTATGCCTTGCTGTTTCTTTAAATGGTTTAATTTTGTGGTAAATACAATATTATATAATATAATATAATATACATACATACGTTTAAAATATACTTATAATATCACTTAATTTTACATTTTATATCACTTAAAATATAAAATATATATATCACTTTTATATACAAAATACTATACACATAAATTTTAAAACATATCTTCTACGACAACTTCAAGAAGTTTGAAGGTATAAAAAGACTGAACAATTATTGGACAAAATATTTATACATAATAACTTTTAGCATATAATTAATCCTATAAATTAAATCTAGGTGGGAGAGAGTAAAATATATATAGTGCATTTCAACTGCAGAAAATTTTAGCAGATTTCAATTAAAATCTTAATGAAAATCTGTACCATTTCCACCAAGTTTACTTTGACATTTAGCAAGATTTGGTATCCAAAACAAAACCCATTCACTAAATTTTTCCCAAAACTACAACCAAACCACTACATTTTAACCAATTCACACACCTTTTTGTGTATATAGGAAGGTTTTTTTAGTACAAAAAAAAAAAAAAAAACCAAACAAAGAACTAATAAGTTTTACTAGATTTTAGATAGATTTGGAGTTTGTCCGAAATCTCGTAAGTTCCAGATTTTGCTCAAATGTAAACGCATTGACAAAGTAATATTTTTAATATGTAATATTTTTATGAAATATATTAGGAATTCAAGCGGTCATCAGATTATTTAAATTTATTTGTTGTTGTGTTGGTTTGAATCCCCAATTATTTATGTGCCAATTAAAAATAAACAATATACATACAATTCGTAGTTTTGGAAAAAAATTGTTTTCCAACAGCTATAGCTCTAGTCTCTAGTTTAAATTTGGAACGCCTAAAATTGTTGTTAAATTTTTTCGTCTAATATTTGTTCAGTCTGAGCACACCTTTTCTAGTAAACAAAACTCATGCCAATATAAATTATTTTAAGTCTAAACTATTTTAAAATCTATCTCACCGAACTATTGTATAAAGAGACGATATTTTTTTATTTACAAAAAAAAAAAAAGAATTAAATCTATGGAAACTAACCCGACCAAACAAACAAGCTTAAAATAAGCTTAAACTTAAAAAATAAATATGTATTTATTAATAAAATTAAAACTAAAATTAGTAATCTTAATCTATGATCCTCTTTTATTCTATCTTGCTTCCTATTTAAATAAATGTAAAGAGTTATTTTTAAGGCTTTTTAGAAAATTATAACTAACAGATTTTTGATAAAATATTTGTTTAAAAGACAATAAGTTGTTTAATTGCAGTTTGTTAATAAAAATAAAGTTATTTTTATTTTTTTATTGTTAGGTATTTTTAATATCATATAAAATATACATTTAATCTAATTTAACCTTTAAACGTGTAAATCCTATCAAAATACGTAGATAAAAATATATTGAAAAAATTTTGGTCTTAAATAGGTTTCTATAAGTTCTATCATCTTAAGAGTCTAGAGTTAAGTTCATATGAAAAAAATTTTTAAAGAAAATTGTGAAATATTAAAATTGCGAATAAATTATTTCATTATTAAAATTATTATTTGTTTGTTTTATGTTTTTATTGAGTGATATAAGTCAGCAGAAATTTTTTTGAGATTTTGTAGTGGGTACTACCCTTTTAGTGGCTTACAAAGTAATGAGTGGTACTTATTTATCATATTATTTGATATAAGTAATAATGAATAAAATAAGAATTCATTTGTATCATTGTGTAAAAGCAATGATTTCAATCTGAGAAACGCATACGGAAAAGCTCAAAGGGCTCTAAAATTATTTTTAAATAGTTTTTTTTTATTTAAAAAGAGAAGTAACACTCAGGTAATGATTGCTTACTACTATTCCTAGGTATTACTTTCTTTAAGAAAGGAATAGCGATAGAGAAGACAGGTGGTGAAGGAAGAAATAGAGAAAAGCTTTATGCTGTTACAACTCTTCTTTTTTGCACCGTTTTAACAATGCAGTGTTGCAGCGCCTCTGGTGTCAACGAGGCGTATTAAATTTTCAAAGCTGTGTTTAGTAGCCATTTTATTGGTTATTTTACTTTGGTGATAATTCTGCTATACAACACCGACAAAGAAGGGTGCTCTTGTCGCTCTTATCTGTCTTGTCTTGTCTGTTCTTTTTTTTGCTTCAAATTCATTTATCGTTTCGCCATTAAAATAAATGTAAAATTCAGTTGTGATCGAATTTTTAGGCGAACTGTGCGAGGCTTTGGAAAAAGTGCAGATTTACGCAAAAAAATCCACTTTTATTTAAACTTCAGTTGTGTTTAAGTACAAAATTATTTCTCTTAAGCATTTCAAGACTCCACTTATATCTGTTACGTTTTTAAATTCTCGTTCTTTGTAGTAGATTTGTTTGGCAAATATATTTTTTAGAACATTGTAACCCACAATATTACCATTCTTAAGCCATTTTTTGTCTCCTGTTTCAAAAAATGTAATCATCGACATTGAAATTCAGTTGCTATATTGGAAAGCATGAACGCTTTTATGATGTCCTTTGATTTATAACTCAAAATCCTGGTAGTATTAAATGAATTATTTTTTTATTATCCCATTTCTCACATTCATACTATTTTGTACAGAAATTCAAATTAACTGCCTGTCCCACGACGTCAAGAGATAGCGTTCGCTCAATAACTTGTATTGAAAATAAACAATAAAACAAATGACAGCCTTGTTTATAAAAAGTATTAAGGCTTTATAAAGGGTTTATAAAACAGATTTTGATAAAAAAATTTTCTTATGAATTCGTTATAAAGCCTTAATAATTTTTATAAATAAGACCTTACAAAATTTTTTTTTGTTTTCAATATAATTAGTCGATCGAACGTTTACTGTTGACATCGTGGAACGGCCATAAAACGTACATTTGGATAGTTTTTTGAGTTAAATCTCTTACTACAGCGTTCCACATTAAACAAAAATATGTACATACATATATACATCACATATTTTGGACCAATAAATATTTTCATTATAGTTAAATTCTATAAACTATTTCTTAACTCTTAATCAGCTTATAGAAAATTATTTTTTATAAAGCAATTTTTTATTCACACAAAATTTAACTCTATTCGTTATAAAATAAAAAATATTCAGAAAAGGTTTCTATAAAAGTAAAATTATTAAAGCTTATGCTTTAATTAAGAAAAAAATTAAGTTTGTGTTGAAGTTATATTATTATTATTATTATTATATGAATATATATGTATTATAGTTATATTTTATTATATTAAACAAAATATATTTTTGACTGAAATCACAGAAATTTAAGAATAAAAAGAACTAGATACATGCACACGTATTTTGTTCAGCAATATTTTCAAAGATTAATTATTTTAATAATATTTATTAAATAATAAATAACATAATTATTTAAATACCGAATCCTTGTAGGGATATTAAATAATACATAATATCAAAATAACGTAATAATCAAATAAGTTGTTAACATTTTGACATGAAATATTAATACTGACAGGCATATTAAAAAAAATATTAAAAATTTAAATTTGTTCTTAGTTCAAATAAACTAAAAATAATATATTAAAAAAAAATTAAAAAATTAATGTGCAGTAAAATTTATTAATCATTAATGGGCGGGGGTATATGAAAAGAAAGAAGGCCGAGATTTTCTTCCTTGGAGCAGTTTATAAATAGTTAATTTATTGATTTTTATTTGTATTTTCAAGACTATGTTTTTCTCTCCAGAGGAAATGAACTCAGTTGTGTCAAAAAAACACTATTGCACCGAGAACTGTACTTGTTCAATTATATGGCAGTATTGCAGCTTTAAAAGAATTAAACAATAGCATATATTCGTATTGTAGCTAAGGCATAAGCCGGAAGCTAAAAGCTTAAAGCTTTTTTATAGGAGCGGTGCATGTGCCTTAAAATTAAATAGGTAGCAGTAAAAGTAAACTGCTTTTTAACAGTTGTATTTTGGATTTTATTTCGGCTATTGTATTTAGTCTTGCTTCATTATTCCAGACGCCAACCAATCTAGTTTGTCAATCAATATTGTTGCCATATAAAACCTAGAATCTTAAGAAAAAATAGTAAGGCCAAGACTAAAAATATTTAAAATGTTTTGTGATGGCTACTATGGTTTAAAAAAAATAGCAGAGATAAAAACCTTTTCTTTTCGAGCACGTTTCGATGACATGTAAAATTATTTATAATTCAGGGGCATTCGATACCATATAAACTCTATGGAAATATTTTGTAATTTCGTTCGATAACGAGTCCGTAATTTGCCCCCAGAATACCAAAAAAACAGTAAAATAATTGAAACTTATTTGCTGGTGGTTAATCCCAGGATTAGGAAAACTGATGTAAGAATCATAAAAAACGGTCCGGGCGTTCGGTATACATACATAGTACCGCAAAGAAACACACACATCCATACATACATAGGCTAATAAACACAAAGTTTAATCGTTGCCCAACACCAAAAGCTTTTCCCAGAAAATTATCAAAATGTTTGTTAACGAGGTTGGTGTACTGGTTAGGTGCCATAACGAACTCCAGCCATGTAGACTAAACTTGCCCACGGATAATATTTACGTTACTTTAACACAACGGTTCTCAAATGGGGGTCCGTATGAAAATTCCAAGGGGACCGCGAAGAGGTAAACAAATATTGTTCTGATTCCTCAAAAGTTAATATTAATAAGATTTAGTAATATGGCTTTTGTATAATAAATGTAAAACGTATATTTCGCATTGCGGTAGGCCGTGCTACTATTAAAATTTCTGAAGCGGTCCCCGAAGAAAGAGCTTGTGAGAACCTCTGCTTTAACATCATTCTCATAAAGCTCTATATTAAACCAAAAGCTATAGAAAGAACAGTTATGTTAAATATGTTTTGCTGTAGCTTTTAATTAACGTAGAAAATAACTTCACTTGTTTAACTTGTAGAACAAAAAGCTTTTATGTTATTTAAACGACCATATTATGGTCTTAAAGCTTTTTTGCACAAACTATTTCTGTATATAATATTATGACGTCTGAAGCTTTCGCGTATGCACCAAGAAGCTTTGTTGGTTGAGACTGCTAAGAAAAAAATAAACTTTGAAAATCGGTTTAGAATCTGCTGAATGCATGATTTTAAGTAACATTTTATAAAAATATTCGGGCCTGTCCTGCAAATCACGACATGTCAAATCACGATGATTTCAAAAACTTGATAAAAGCTAAATCACAGCTTTTGTAAATTTCACGATTTATAGCAATGGAAGTTGGAATAAAATATTCTATTGTACATGACAAAAACTTAAAAAACAATAAGAGTCCACTAACAAGTGAGTTATTAATAGTTTGTTTTTAAAATTACCGTGATTTAAATCAGCGTGATTTTCAGAACAGGTCCGATTGTATGAATAATTCAGAATGTTTTTTCAAATATGTTATTATTATTACTTCATAGTCGCTTTATTTGTAGACCGTTTATAGAAATTCTGTTTTATAAAAGAGGTACCCTCAGGAGGAGCACACCCACTTGCTATGGAACTTAGCACTCCCTTTGGGCTGTTGTATTGGCACAGTGGCCCTCATACGATATAAAAGACGAACAGTTTGTTAACGTGAAACTTTTTTTTCCCCGATTAAGCGAATATTTCACGATTCTTACGAAAATTAGCACACATCTAGAAGAGTGGGGGGGAAAACGTCCGTTAATGTTTGGTATTATATTAAGGACATTTCCTTTAAATAATCAGATTACCGCGAAACTTGACTTATACTATGGCTCTTGGAATGACATAATAGTGATTAAAAAAACTGGTTGAGGCTAAGTTTAATAAAATTTAGTATAAAATTTCACTTAACGGATTCTTAGGGAACTCAGGGCACACCCTGGACTTTTAAATTGAGACACCATGCAGCTAGTTCACACATAGCCAAGTCTGTTGTGGCAGAGTTATACCAACATTTTTTATACAGAATTTTTAGCCTTAGCTGCTTAGCGAGATGCTCTTTTTTTGTTGCTAAATTTTTAATGAAAATTACTATTTTCGTTCTATCTAACCACTAACCAAAATTTATAGAAAAGCTTTTTTGGGTGTTTTTTTTTATTATTTCATTCCATTTATTTATTTTTATTTTTTAATTTAATATTAAACGTTTTTGTTTTCACTTCACATATTTTTTTTTTTATTATAATTATTTGCTTAGGACTAGAATTGTTGCTTAACAAATAATCTGAGTATTATTACCACGTAATGATGCTTGATGACTTACACTTTCAATTTTTATATTAAATATTAATCTTATTATTCTAGTTTTTTTTTATTAAAAACTTTTAAAGTATAAAAAAATTATTAATACATACACAAATTATGATTTTAAGAGATTTGTGACTTTTGGTTTTTTGTTTGTTTTGTTTTTCTTCGTTAAATGCAAGAATTATTTGTTTGTTTTAATTTTTATTTTCAAATCATTTTATTTTCGTTTTAATTATAAATATTAAGAGTAATTTAATATTATTTAAGGGAGTTTACTTATGGGTATTCATTATCGTTAATAATTATAGCTAAACTATGGCTAATAGTAGTTGTGGTAGTGTGTTTGTTGTATAAATGTACTATGTATGTATATGTTAGGAAGGACTATGACCGAGTGTGTGTGTGTGAGCTTATAAAGGATAATTTCGTTTCATTTCGGTTAATTTAATATCTTATAGATGCAAGTACATATTTTCAATAATTATGATTGTTATGGATGTGTGTGTGTGTGTGTGTGTGTGTGTGTTTATGCCAGTATTTTAATTTCGTTTGGAAGTCTATAATAAATGGGTATTTTTTCTAGGTGTTTCCATTAAATATTAAATTGCTGGTTGGTTTGGGTTTCGTTTTTGCGATTTTTCAGTAATATTTATTTATACATAGAATACTTGAATTTTATTTTTATATTTAATTTTGTTTATTTAATCGTATAAAAAAAAATTAAAAATTTCTTAATTATTTTGTTTAAATAAATAATTGAAAAATATTACATTTGTATGCTTGTATGATTTTATTTATTTAAATAAATATGTAGTTATGCATGTATGTGTGTGTGTGTGTGTGTGTGTGTAAGTGTGTATTGACTTTATTTGCTTGAATTAATTACATTTTCATGATTTTATTTATTTTTTTCTAGTGAGTTTTTGTTCGCTTTTGAATATTTTCATATTTAATGTGGGACTTAAATAATTAAATTTATCTGCCAGTTTACAGAAACCATGTAAAAATTCTCGTCTGCCTCAAATTTTGTTTTTGTTTTCAATATAAAAAGACAGCCGAGAATTTTTATATGGCTTCTATAAACTGGCAGTAAATAAGATATTGTATATGTTTGGAAACGCAATGCTTTACACAGTTTAATTCTTTTTGAACATCTTCACAGCAGGTAATTTTTATATTAAATTTAAATGGAATAAACTGACAGTATAAATGGATTTCTTTGTTGTTGCTATTAATTGCTGAGGGAAGTTCTGATCTATGAACTATGACCTTTATCCGCTATGGAGCTAAAAGAGAATGTATGCTTTTTTATTTAATTTTTTTAAATCTCGAAAAGTTATATTGATAATTTATAAATGCAAAAATCGGAGTGGCAAACTGCACGAATAAAGGATTCTTTGGCATATAATGTTAGCAGGATTTGTTTGGTAGACACTTAGCAACATTATTGCAATATATAGTTTAGAGCTATCACCAAGTCTGAACTAGCTAATGACACAATTTTTTGAGTTCGAATCTTTGGAGTTTCATAAAAAAAATTGCTCACCAAAATCGAAAAACTGAGTAAAGGGTTTTATTACGCTTTGGTGGTACTATCGAAGCTATACAGTCAGGACAGTGTGGATTCTTCACTGTTGCACAGTGTTACTTGACGGCTTGTAGTCTTTAAAAATTCAGTGACTTCAATAGTTTTAATTTTGGAGTTATTCAAAAGCCTTAAAAATCTTGTAGATATTTTCAATCCAATATTCGCAAATGGAAAATAATTACAAGGCAGCCACTTGTATTAGAAATTTTTTTAAGCATGAATATATTTATTAATTGCCGATTGTTGCTAATTAATTGCTTTTTGCTGGTTACGTTATTTAAGCTGTTAAGGCTCTATTATTCTGGCAATAATTTTAATTAGAATTTTATTATTGTAGAAGGATCTCTTTTTTTTTTTTGCAAACAATTATTATATGAATTTTTTAACAGATATTGTTGTCAACCACACATGACTCTTTTAATTTGTGTAAATAAGACCTGCTGTGAATTTGTTTTTTTTTTAGAAATTTTCAAATTGAAATTTGCTTATCATGAGTAGTTTCTCTTTTTTTTTGTTCATTAATTCTACTTGTTTTTATAAAATTTCATTAAATTTACTTTTTAAATTTTTAATGTTTTCATTAAAATTATTTAGGCTAGTTTTTTTGTTGCTACAATTTCTTTTTTTTTGTATTAATTACATAATGATCATAATGTTTATTTTTTTAATATTATTTTTCTATTTTTTTATAAATTATATAATCTAAGTTTTTATAAGTATGTGTAAGTGTATTTGTATATATGTATGTATGTATGAATGTATGTTTTTTAATGTTAGTCACTATTTTTGTTTTGTTAATAAAATATTACATTATATACAAAAATTTTATTTACTATTTTTTTTAAATCTTTGTTTCTTGTTATATTATTTATATGAAAAATATTGTTGTGTTTTTGCAATTTGAATTATTGTTATTATTTCCTTAAATATTAAGCCTATTAGAATAAAAAATAATTTATTTCTTTTATGTATTTTTTTTTTCACTTAAAAAAACTCCATAAATTTTTCATTCTCACTTAACAAAAAATTTCAGGGAAATAATTCAAATTTTGTTTTTGTTTGTTTTTAATAATTGGAAATTAAAGTTATTTAATTTAATTTTATTAACTAACAAAACAATAATATTTTTAATTCGTCCAAAACGGTTTTTGTTGCATTCAAAATTAATGGGTTATTATTTCTAGTAAATTTGTATGGCAATGTTAGAAAAATCTCATTCGTCGTTATTATTTTGGTAAATCTAGAACTTGGTTTTTTTCTTGAACGTTGTAAAAAAATTTTTGGTTGTTTTTTTCTTCTTGTCAATGTGTGATATTCTAAGTAATTCATAAAGTTGATTTTGGAAGTTCAAAAGTACATTTTTTTCCACTTATGATTTTTATGTATTTCAAGTTAATACACGTTTTAAATGTTGTTCATATGCCTCAGCCGTGTGGAACTCTAATCTGCTGGAAAGAGAAAAAGGAAAATATTTAAAAATTTGTATTAGACTTTTTATAGATTTAATGTCAATGACAGTTGACTGCCTAAGCAGATATTATGAAAATCGAGTTAAAAAAATTATTTTGGTTAGACGAGAAACAATATGTCATATTTTTGTTATTAGCATTTGTGTTGAAGAGGGTGTTTTATGTTCCGTAGGCGATAAAATTATAATTTCTATTTTATAGCAATTATTTTCTATAGCTATGCTATTTATTGCGCGGTACAGGAGTTAGGACGTGATTTGCGTAACAAAAATAATCGACACTATTACAGTTATAAATTTATTTTTGTTTTGATTTCTTTGTACTTAAAAGTAGCGAACGAAAATAAATGAAACAAAATTGTTTGATTTTGTTTTGGTTTTTTTTTTGTATGAGATTGGTTTCATTGTAAAAAAAGTAGGCGGGAACACGCCCAAATTATTTTTTATTTGATTTTATTATGTTCTATTTATTTGATTTGAATGCGAACGTTAGCAAAAACCTTTGGTTTTTGTAATTACACAATTTTAAAGTAAAAAAATGGGCGGGGCTACGCCCATTAAAACTAGTTATTATATCTCACCATGTTCTACTTAAGCGACTTCTACCAAACTTACCACATACCTTGAGCTCTTAAATAGACACAATCTTCCATTTAAAAAAAAGGGCGGAGTTACGCCCACTAACATTTTATATTTTATTTTAAGTGCTTCTACTTTACCGATTTATACAAAACTTAACACACTCCCTGAGCTCTGAAAAACACGCAAACTTGCATTGAAAAAAATGGATGGAGGCACGCCCATTAAAATTTAATTTCAGACAGATTTTCAAAGTTTCTTTTGTTTAAAAGAGTTTACTTCCAGTCGAGGTCTAATTTTTTTGGAGAAATATGTTATTATATCAATATATTTTCAAACTTGAAAATTAAATGAAAAAAAGCTTGAATTAAACTTGGTTTCCCGTTAAATATCAAGTTCTTGAATTTTAATCTCCATATGCAATAAAGATAACGTGTGCTTCAACTGCACGTTAAAGCTGGTTTTTGTAAGGAAATTTTGTTTCAACGTACACGTCAAGCACACGTTACCTTTTTTTTTGCATATGGGGCTAAGTTTTTGATTGCTTATAGAGATAAATATAAATTTTTTGCTATCTGAATGTTATAGATGTGATCATATCAAATGATTTTAAAGAAACTGCAAAGTTTCTTCTTTCTTTATTTATTATTATTCTTATTATTCTTAACTGAATTCTATTCTATATATCTTCTGATTCTATCTAATTTTTTTGTAGATGACAGAAGTTACAAAATCACGCTGATTTCACAATCAGCTATGTACATTTAAGATTAAAGGAGTTAAGGAGAAAAATATAAAAATATAAATGGCACGATAATGTACGGTCTGATTTGATGGTTAATTTATACTTGTTTTGTATGCAATCTCCACTAAAATCATACATATTTTAGTTTTAAAATTTCAAAGTGTAATCCTTAGCTTTATTTTCAAATTTTAATAAAACTAATAGCAAGTTTATTACGAGAACAAGAATTTCAATGGCGTTCAAATGAAAGAAACAATTTTTCACTCTCGTTAGTAGTCAATAACTAACTAACTAACCCTTCATCAAATGTTCACTGAATCCTTTAAACATATTTCGTTGGCTTAGAGTGTAAACCTGCTAAAACTATTTTTTGCAACAAATGACATTTTCAAAAGAGACGCCACATTGACTGGCTAAAATGTTTATTTTAATTTGAAACTCTCTATGTCAAAACAAGTTAGTGTACTAGACTAGTCTCTTAAGCAGTGTCTAGAAAATTTTGTAAAATTTAGTTAGCAGTTTTACACTCTAAGCCGATGAGCTATAAATATTAAGCTGTTTGCGTGGAAGTACATACATATGTACACGCAAAGAAAAGATATGGTTTTAAAATGGTTGAGAAAACAATATTATGTTCTCTGAAATAAATGTGTGGTCGTTGAAAACTAGTTATTGTTATTTTAAACATTAATTTCGTTACGATAAACAGTGTAATGTTTGAATTTAATAATTACATTATTATATGCATAGAAAGTGCGATATGGTTAGAGTTTAACAATATAGTTTTGTTAAAAATTTATGACTACAATATAATTTGTATTATTGTGTAAAAATAATATGATGTAAATAACAATATAATGTTATCCAAAACCATACTATGTTAAGTTTAAAAAAAATCTTTTTCAGAAACACCTTCTGTCAGTTCAGTATTTTGTATTATTGGTAGTGCACGTGTGGTGTTAAATAAATAAAAAAAAGTATAAACAAAAGGGTAGATAAATAAAAATAATATGTATGTATATCTTTTTATACAGATATGTACGTATTTCGTGTATACACATATACTTATGTAAGTAAACATACATTTTCTTTCAACAATATTAATTTATTTTTATTACGGATTTACCGCACAGCTGTTTTAAACAAAAGATTTGCCAATAAATATGTGATTAAAAAACAAAATGTTATTATTGCATAAAATAATAATATGGTCGTATTTAAAAATATTATTATAATATTAAAACATGGTATGATAAGTCTCAATTATATTTTCGTCACATCTAACAATAGCGTTGTCTTATTTACAATAATAAGATTAGGTATAACAAAGTTAATTGTTTTTGTAGATAATATTATTAATAACTCAGAAAATAATATTATTTAAACTTTGCTTTTCCGTTGACAATAATATGATTTCACTGCAACCATATAATTCAATCATAGTATGTTGCTGTTTGATTATGGTTACCTCAACCATATTTTTTCTTTGCGTGTATATATATATGAACATCATTTATATGAGTAGCAAATTATTGATAATGCTTTAAAAGAATTTTACTTCATATCCTGCTACGGAAACTGATTTATTTAATTATTTGTGTGTGAGTTTTACCAACATAACGTACATAAATATCTTTGCACTCTCCTTCATATTAAACATGGTGAACAATTTCTTTGTTTTTGTGTAAAGCATTATGTCTATGTCTATGTTGTAATATAGAGTAGAAATTATAACAACAATTTTCCAATAAAACGAGCAAGTTAAACATACTTGTTGCTAATGAATTCCATAATCGATGGCAAAAGGGATTTCTGGATTTTTTGTACAAACACAATAACTTATTAATTTTAAGGGATTACAGCTTACACCATACATGTATGTTTGTTAACATATAAGTGTGTTTGTAGTACTATGCATAGTTTTAAACTAGGGATAATGAATTTTGCGCACACGATTAATTTATTAAAAAAAAAAAAGAAAACAAAAGTAGAATTTGAACTTTTTTGAGGAAAATATTTTGGGCATACTGAAAAAAATCATTTAAGTTGCAGAATTAAGAAAATTGTAAGTCAATTATTACTTAGACAATACCTGCAATCCTTGTCTATAACTTAATTTGGCAGTTAATGCTTTCGTGTAACAGAAGACCAAATGGAATTAACTGCAAAATGTTTTTAAGCATAAAATAACAACAGCTTTGGCAAATATTTCTTGGAAAAATTTCTAAAATTTTGCTTTTGCCTAAAGAATTTTTAAAAACTTTTAAACAAATTTTTGTTAAGTCCCAAAATTTTTAATACTCCACAGAATGAAGTAGGAAATTTTTGCCATCATGATAAATTACTGCAAATTGGCAAGTTTGGAAATATTTGTGCTTTAAATATCTACAGCAAATTATGATTTTTCCGTCGTTATTACGTACATACGAGTACATGCTTTTCTAGAAATTCATAATCCTTTTATCTTTCCGTTCTAACAACTGCGTTGATTTCATTTTAGCGTGCTAATTTGAGTATTTTAGTCTACTTGCCCATAATATTGAATGCAATGCAAGTGTGATACAGAACCCTTCTTATGCTGTCCCTTTTCCGCAGCTATACTGACTGTACGAATGCAGTAATTGATGGCGAATTACAAAATTAAGTTCAAATCAACTTCACTATTTGCAAATACTTTGTTTTATGCAGATTTGATTTTGCATTTGGAGTTTCAAACAAAAATCACTGAATAACCTACATTATGAGCAGAAGCATGCATTCACATACAAACATATCTACATACATATGTACATATCGTTACCTTAATGGATAACGGCCCTAATTGAATATATTTTTTTTAATGGAGATTTTTAAAATTTTCGATACATTAAATGTTCTGCTATCGAAATATACAAAAAACTCTATTGCAAAAAAATAATGACTTAGGCCTTTTTATATTGAGATAGCGATATACATGTATATGCCAATATAATTTCTGGATTTTAAGCACTTTTGTACACTGAAAAAATGTGAAGGGCCTATGAATTAATTGAAATCTATTACAAAAGCCATGCAGTCGGGCATTGATGAACTGGGAAGGTTGATATAAGAAGTAATCTCAATAGAAACTATTTTTCAATTATCTGATAGAAATTCTTGGTAACATAGTTTTTTTTTTGTTTGTTTCATTTATCTACCACTGATTTATAAGCACACATGTGAGGGAAAGTTTTGGTGTTTGCACGAAAAAAAAAACGATCATAAGCAACAACTCACACATAGTAAATATATTTTTCGAAATATGAATTAAATTATAGCACGATGCTTTTTCCTTTAAGTCCATTTCAAATAAATTTCTAATTTTATTTCAACTGTAAACTAATTTTAAGGCAATATAATTGTTAAATTTTATCATTTAAGAAATTTATTAATCGACATATTGTCAAAAGTACTTTAATTTGAAATTTATTTGCTGGTGGTTCAGCGATGTCTATATGCATTTCATTGTTGCTGTAACAAATCGTCAGTAGACTTCAACCACAAATCTTGAACAGTCGCAAACCTCTTATCTTATGTACAGACTTTCAAAAACTATTTGAGAATTCACAAATAATAATATTTTTGAAAATCACAAAAGAAAAATAAGCATAGTAGGCTTAGAAACTTATACAAAACCCAGCAAATAATTTATATTCGATATGAATCTATTCTATTTTTCTACACCTTTATACAATCAGAAATCCTTTGGATAACAATAAAAGTAATTATAAGGCAAAATGAAAAATAAAATCTAAATTTAACATTTAAGAAATTTATTAATCGACATATTGTCAAAAGTACTTTAATTCGAAATTTATTTGCTGAAAGTCTGTACATAAGATAAGAGATTTGTGACTGTTCAAGATTTGTGGTTGAAGTCTACTGACGATTTGTTACAGCAACAATGAAATGCATATAGACATCGCTGAACCACCAGCAAATAAATTTCAAGTTAAATTTTATCTCCATCTTTTATCCCTTGACATTTAAACTGACATTTGCATTAAACAGTATTTTAGCACAATGAACGTTAAAGGCCAGTATAGCGAGATAAGCAAATATTCATTAACTTACCTGTCACTCAAATCACGTTTTTTTCGTCGATCCTGGGAGAGTGCCTCAACACATAATACTATTAGTTTACTATCACACGTCAAACGCTCCTGATCTAATAGTTTGTTCCCCAGCAAATTGCTGGCATAGCCAAATTTATCTCTAGCACCAGAATGCCAGGCATCACAGTATGTGTCAATTGAACGTTCACCGTTTGGTAGAGCACCATGCCAAACATGTTTTTGCGGCCTAAAATTATACAAAGAGCAAAAGAAGCAATAAAAAACAAATTAATTTGTTAACATTTTAAAACATATAAGAATACGTTTGCAAAACTTCATTTAAATTTCATTTGTGTATGGGCATATACAAACCTACATACATATGTACATATTTTATTTAACATTTTAATTTTCGAGAAAAATATGTATTTATAAAAAAATAGAGACAATAACAGATTCCTTATTTGATATTAAATATTTAAAAGTTTTTGCACCTTGAACAAAAAACTATTTGAAATAAGCAATTACAGGGTTCTCACCATAACGTGAACATTTTTAATATAAAGAAATTATTTAAAATTTTGTAATGTTTTTCTGCCTGTTCTACAGAAAATTCTTGATCTCCCATTTACTAAGACAACGTCTCAGCTCAAAAAACTATTTAGCCATACAACGAGTTTGATGTTTTCAATTTGCTCAAAACTTTATTTTTTGAGGAAACAAGATATTTGCATGCAATATTTACACAATATGAAGAACGACATGAGAATTAATTCTGCATCACTTTTATTTTTGAGCTTTGACGTTATTTGAGTAAATGAGTAACTATGTAGATAAATATGTACATACATATGTTTTTGTTTTTATTTTCTCAATTGTTTTTTCTAATTTTGGAAAAGATTAGGGCCTGAGGATGATATTAAAAAAATACCGATATATAGGCAATTATGGTTATAAGAGACAAACAACTGACCTCGAATTTTAAGGAATTGAGCAAGATGTTAGGAAATATTTATAATTAAAATTTTCAATTTAAAAATATTTACGGCCTGTCCCACAATGTCACCTGTCCCACAATTGTTCGATCGGCAATTTGTATTGCAAACAACAATAACATTAGAAAATTTGTTGTTGTTTGCAATACAAGTTGTCGATCGAACAATTTCTGGTGACATCGTGGGACAGACCGTTACAAATTAATTAATTTAATCTCATTTGTATTTATAGTATGTATTAAGTTTTTGATATGTTCTGAAGTGTACTTAAGAAAATCTTGCGTATACGAAATATGCTGTTCGTTATATTGAAATATCACTCATACGCAAAATTTTAAGAAAAGAGCATACGTTTTTGCGCTCTTGTGTTGTAACAAACTGCGAGTGTGTGAGTGTTTTTGCTTCCACTGAAGGTAGAAATTTTGTTATTCTTTAAAAAAACGTTGCATACTTTTGGGTGGGTAAAAAGTAAGTAAATCATTAATTGGTGCGTATGAGTAATAAAAATTTGGGTATGTAATCCTACCAGAAATGAATGACTGAAACTAACACAAACGTCATTTCTTTACTAACACATTTGCAACAATTTTATATTGACATCAACAGTGACAGTTAGTTGACTGGTCATTTTACCAGTAGTGATGATGCATACATTTATTTTCGTTCGGTCTGTGAAATTAACATTTATATAAGTGTTAAAAAGTTAAGTAAAAACAATATTGAATAAAAAAATTTACAAAATTTAATTTTATATACATACATATGTGACCTTCTCCGAGAAAAGGGACCTAGTGTGTCAAAAAACGGGTGTGTGTGTCAAAATCGATAAAAACGAGAAAAACATTAAAATTTAATTTTTTTTAAATGGGTTTTTCTTAAAACTTCATTTTCACACACTAGGTCCCTTTTCTCGCAGAAGGTCACATATATGTATATTTATTTCACTCTTTTCAATTTTTTTTTTATAAAAAGTAAGGTGTGCAGGAGGTTGAAAGAAGCGTGAAGGGAATAGATACCACCTACGTTATTTTGTATATTTGGTTGTTCTTCTTAGTTTTTAAATATTTTACTTATTTATTTATATTTTTTTATAATAAAAACATTTAAAACAATACGAAAATTGTGTTTACTTATGAAATTATGCATGTTTGACTAGTTTAGTATCACGGTTATATACAGCAAGTTTGAGCAGTCAGAAAAATACGGCAGAGTAAGCAGGTCAGATATAAATGATCCATAGTTTATATTTTTAATTAGTTAGACAAAGATTGCAAAATCACACCTACACAAAAGTTTACATCACTTTTTACAAATTTGGTAGAAACTTGGATAGAATCCATCACCACGGTCGGTCAAATGACCGGGTAATCTTGTACGTTTGTTGGCTATTGTACGAAATATTTTTTTTAATAGGCAATAGGTTGTATTTAATGTGAAGACACTAGTGATGTGCACAATAGCAAATTGTGATGTTCACGAATACGAATACGAATGCTCGAAACAATTTTCGCGAATACGAATATTATATGTGAAATTTATAGTCATTTAATTGGGGTTCTATGACCAACTGCAAAATGGCATATGAAAAATATTGTATGAAAAAGAACTTGTACATTAAAGTTAGTAAAAACTATTAAAAATTTTAATGGTCGTCAATAAATAACATTTGAAAATAATACAAAACACAAATTTCTATCATAAATTAAATGGGAGTCCTTTGACATGACAAATTTTCATATTATTTTGAAAAGGATATTTTTTACAAGACTTTGAGATTGTGTCCTCTAGATTAGTGGACCTGTATAGCTTTAGAGGAAAGAGTTGTCGCGCGATGGGGGAAGTGGTCAAATAGACCTAAATACAATAAATTTGAAAAACAACAACAAATCGCATTTCTGTCTTTGGTAAGTCCCCTTCCATACAGGGCAACATTTGCTGCAAAATTTTTGAGTTCGTCAGTGAACGGGGAAGGAGGAATGGAAAACGGTATTTATTTTGTTTAATGTACACGCAATTCTTGTTGAGTACGACATTATCGTCTCATTTTCATGAGAAATATATAAGAAAATGTATTAAGCTGCAAAACAAAAACTTCACAGTGTGGACACGAATGCAGTTTCAAAAGAGAAATCAAAAATGTTTCGCAGCAAATATTTTAATGTACGAACAAGGACTAATAGATATAATTTTGAGACATTTGATGTCGGAAAACATCCCAAAAAAGTGTATGTATAAAGCCCCAAGCTGAGTGTAATCGTTAGAAAATTTTCAATTTTAAAAATAAAATTAATTTTGTTTAAATAAATTTACGGCATATTTTATATGTAATTGAAGGTGGCCAAACAAAGCTTTATGCAAGCTCTCTTACTCAAAATCCATATTGCATGCGATTAGATGAAAGTTAAGTTCCCGAAATTAAAAAAACAGATCTCTGAAGTTGCTTATTGCAGGAATATTTTTTTCTATGTAGTAGATACATACCGAAACAATCATACGATATACAAAATAATATAAATAACAAGAATAAGCTTTTTTTATATCTATATAATCAACGATGTTTTATTTATTTAAGCAGTAATTTCTTGATAGGAATCAAATTTAGTATTTTTATACTTTTATTCGAGCATGACATAGAGAAAGTATTTTTTTTCCTAATTTTTAAAATGCATTTAATGCGCAAGTTAACATTAACAATAGTAAACTGTAAACTGATGTTAAGTTAAATACAGTATCAATATGTAATTTAATTTCTTTGCAGGGATGGAAACCTTAGAACCTTCTGAATAAAAACTACTGACTTACATTGCATGTATGTATGTGATTATATAAGTTCACATCAGAAACATTTGTGTATATTCTGCTCTAATAGAAAAGCAAGTCCATTTTTATCATTTCATTTTCCAAACCTGATTTACATTTATTGTATGTGCATATTTTTTTTTTTTTTTTTTTTAAAATAAAAAATAAAATTGTGAATTTATTTCTATTTACTTCGGTTTCATGCCACCCAATACATGTACATTTATTTGCAGTACTTCGTACATGCATGCATCGAATTGACTCTGTACGAGTCAATAAAAATGTTTTCATTTTCTTACAATTCTGGGTCTTAAAACAATTTTCTCTAAAGATTTCTTATTGTATTCAAGTCTATACACTTTTGTATATAAATAGAGAATTTCTGCTTTATATTACACATATTTAAAATGTACAAACATTATTTTAAATAATTTATTGTATTGTATGTGAGTACATTTATACAATACATACATATGTACATACGTTGAAGTATGGTAAGCTTGAGCAAATTTAAATAAATGTATATTTGGAATGTGTATTTACCTAAATGATGTCAACCGCATACAAACCACACCAGGGTTCATAATACCATGAATACAAATCAATGCTCATTGGGAGTTAGGAATTTTTAAAGAAATAAAATATGTGTGTATAAAACGAGGTCAAATTTGAAACGCATTGAAATGTGTATTTGCATAAATATCTTTAAGCAAGACAATCAATCATTTTGATAGTTTTGTTAACAAAACAATGAAAAGACACATTTTGTTTGAAATTGATATAAGAATTATAGTGGCTTTTGTTTCCAAACCATGAAAGCATAAATCGTTAGAGCCTTGAAATTGTGGAAACAAATTTAATTGTTTTCTGCACAGTTTAAACATATTTATTGCTATTATTTTGGTCTCCAGTGCCACTTGACTTCTAACTCTACACCTGTTGAAAAATTTAATAAAGTCTTCTTAAGGAAAAAGTTCACTTTATTGTTTATCAATCTGAAATACAAATCTATCTATCTATCTATCTTTTTTCTTGATAACTGACAATCTCGAGTTACAGAGTCAATTCAAAAAAACTAATTTAAAGGGATTGATACACAGTACTTAGTGTATACAAATTGACTACGAAACCTTTGACCTTACCTACTAAATTTGATTTTGTTGACCTCAGTTATTTCATACAGTCTCAGGCAATAACATATTCATGTAGTTAAATATGTGCATTAGGGTGGGTAGAATTGATCGTGTCAGAAAGAGCTTATTAAAAAATAAATCTAGGTAGAGATTTGAAGAAAATTCCGCATAGATTTGGCCGAGACTGCACTGATGCAATACAATAAGTTTATTAGCCTTAAAGATATGATTCGCTTTAGTTGTTGTTGTTTCTAACCCATATTTTATAGTATCAAAAGAATTATGAAGAAATAAGAGCTGAGGACAAGGAAAAGGTATGCTCTGAGGAAATCTTGTTATCGAAAAGATGCTGGTGGGTCGAACATATAGTTGAACTGTTCGAAAAATAGAAGTAAATTTAGTAAGAAACTTCAGTTTAGCTGGTCCCCCAAGGATTAACAATGGAGTAGGCATCTTCAAAAAAAAAATGTTTTAGACAGAAAATAACGAGAGTTCATCGTATATTTGACCACTCTAAGAACAACTTTGGCATAGTTTTAGTTGTGGCAGAAAGCTCTATATAAAGTTCTTTTATCTAATAAAAAATAATTTGTAATTGGAAGGAGAAAAAAAAAACAAAAAACATAAATATCATAAAAGCCAAAAATAAATATCCTGAAGAAGTTAACCGAAGGTTAACAAAATATTGAACTAATAAAATACAAATATCAAGCAGACCTAAAGCTCAAAAAAATACTTTAATTAAAGCTCTATATAAAAATATAATTTTTGTCAAGTAATTTGTCTGGCTTTTCGGAGCGAGCTTGGGTTTGATATACAGCTTCTTGGGGAAGTTTCAAAAGTATTAATAGCAGTTTATGGCTTGCTTATACCATTTTTGAACCACCCTAATATTCACTAACACACATACATACTTAGATACACATCTAAATCGTTTTTCAAATCCTTATGTATATGTGTGTACATTTTATGTTTAATGCCTTAGAATCAATCCTCATTCAAATCTCTCGTGTGTGATTTGTATTTTAGTAATTTTGTGAAAAGTAATTTAACATTTGTTAATGAAACAATACCTATGTATGTATTTGTACATTTATGGGTTTATGTTTTTGCAACATGAAAACACCAGCAAATGAACTTATGCTTAATGTATACATTTGCAAATAATTTATCCAAATGAATAAATGCATTTGATTTTAAATTAAAATGATTTCATTCTTGTATTTCGGGTCCTCACTCACACATCAATGATGTGTGAGTGAGGACATATTAAACATATGAAAGTTATGAAATGATTACAGGATTATCATAAAGTAATGCTTGTGTTGGTACAGTTTCAATCAAAGTAAAACAAACAGCTACTGGTGCTTGATTAAAGCAAATATTAATTTCTTATTTCTCTTTATTTGTACATTAAAAATTTGTAGACTTAATTTTATTCTCTTGACTTGAAATGTATTTGTTTACTTTGTTTTGAGCAAGGACAAGGACTTTCAGATGTGACATTTATTTTGTGGTACTGCAACAAAAGCAAATAGATAATTTATGCATGAGGTAAATTGAACTTGTCTATAAAGTAGAGTTCTAAGTAATATTTATTTATTATTTTACTTATTAGTATGAAAGTCAAATAAATGCACCAAATACATAAATTATTCATTTTCTTTCGAACTGTAATTTATATACAACAAGCAACAAAAAACAATTTCTAAGTCAAGCTCAAGTTTAATATTTTCTTCAAGTAATTTTCATTACTAAGGCTGAGTTTACATCTGGCATTTCTTGTTTGTCATTTGCCGAAAAAAACGTAACCAACTAATTACTAATGAAAAACAGTTGGATTGAGATATGTATTTATTGATTATTAAATTATTATTATTAAACAGTTTCCAATCATGTTGGATTCTATAAAATTGTCTATTAGTTATGAATGGAACTATTTAACTTAATAAATACATGTCTGAATCAAAAAGTTTTTCATTAGTAATTAGTGGTTACGCTCTTTTACGCTTGTGTGACACATGGCACACAAATGGAAACCCGGCATAACTATTGTGATTTTCTTAAGAAGGTAAAACAATATTTTTTTTTAAAGACAAGTAACACTCAGACAAGGAATGCCTACTACTTTTACTATGTGTTACTTTTCTTACGAAAAGAATAGTGATAGAGAAGACAGGTGGTGAACACAGGAACATTATTTGTCAACTCTGCTTTTTGCACGTTTTTTAAATAATGCAGTGTTGCAGCGCCTCTGGTGCCAGTGAGGCATTTTAAATTTTTTGAAACTGTGTTCAGCAGCCAGTTTTGTTGGCTATTTTACTTTGCCGATGATTTTGCTTCACAATACTGACGAAGGAGGTAGTTGCTCTGGTGTTATATAAGGATAAGTATCATCTGAAGTCGGTATAGTTCAGTGGCCAGTGGGGAAGAGAAAAAATTTCCCGGGAAATTTCATAATTGTAAAATGTTTATTACTAGAAATCCAGCGCTTTCAAATGTCGGGCTTTCCAGCGCACCCCCAATAGCTTCTTCTTAGATCAATTGTCACAAAAATTGACAAGACCACGTATACACAATTTATTTCCTTTGATTTTATGTACTTTTACTCATGCGCTTGAGACAAAACTTGCCACGCACTATGGGCTCTGATAGTGACATGATTTTGAATTTAGAAAACTGAGACTGACCAGTTATGTTTGCAAGAATAGGTGGGGCATACAGTAAAACATTTTTGATTTCTCTTTTGAAACTGCATTCGTGTTCACACAGTGAAGTTTTTGTTTTGCAGCTTAATACATTTTCTCATATATTTCTCATGAGAATGAGACGAGAATGACGCACTAAATAGGAACTGCATACACATGAAATAAAGTATCCTTTCTCATTCCTCTTTCTCCGTTCATCCTCAAATTCAAAAGTTTTGCAGCAAATGTTTCATAATGTGGACGATGAATTACGAATATTTATTTCGATTTTGTTTTGCCTTCTCCAGATGATATCGTAGGATTTTGTTCATTCCGAAAAAGCAACAATTTGATTGCTTTCAATTTATATATAACAATATTGGCCAGAATAAAACAGAAAACATATGGAAATTAGAAAAATAGAACAAAATACAAAAGGCATTAAAATTTTTTATTCAAGTGGAAAAAATTAAATACAGAATGTTTTGTTTCCCAGAGATGTCCCGACTGTGACGTAAAATTGCTGTGAAGCGCACTGAGAAACGCTTTAGATACACTTTTATATTTAAATGCAGTGTATGTCTTAAAGCGTTATTTATTTTTATTTGACTGAAAAAAGTATTTCAGTTTTTATGATTTCTACAATTTTTCCTTAAGGCTTGAAAGATATGTAAAAAACTTAAATAATACAAAAAAATTTTCAATAAATTGTTGCAAAACATATTTCTTTGTTTAAAAAAATTTGTTTCAAACATATTTTTGTACTTTCACATACACAAAATTACAATACCGAGCATTAAAATTAAAGTGGTTTCATCTCGAGCAAATGCTTGGTTTTTGAAGAACCTAATTAAAATTAATTTCGGTCGAATTTGCTTTCTGTGTTAGGCCTGTGGAAGTTGGTGCCAATAATATTTGTATAGAGCAGCTCAGATTATTATACAAGCATAAAGGCTTTCATCACATTTTACCACAAAGAACTTTAACCATATATGATTCCACTAACAACCAAAAATAAGCACACAACTTCTCAAATGTTATATATCACACCCATATGAAATTTTAAGAGCAATAAAGTCTTGCATTTTGATTATAATATACCATTTAAATTCATAGCCTGCCACATAGAATATGGGAGTGTCTTTTATACATTTTAAAAATTGTTTTATTAAATGGAAATATAGCTTTTACCCATTTTACACATGCTACCTTGACTTCCACTTTCCTTTATAATAAATAAAGTAAATGAAAATCTTAGATGTTGGTGTTACAAATTTGACCTGAAACTATTAAGTAAATGCTAATGTCATGCAGGATGCAACTAGACATGGCATCTCTTATTGTTGGTGCTATTGAAGCATATACAGAGACATATTATACATAGGTATGCATGTATGTAAATGTGTATATGTATGTATGTGTGCTTATTATACTTAAAATATGATTGCATACTTTATGGGTGCGTGTGTGTTTTGAGGAAGCATGTAAATGTAACTGCTGCTACAGAAAATTCAAATGGGAACTGCGTTTGGATTTTGAATTATTTAAATAACATTCTGATATATGTGCATACAATCACGAACACATGCACACACACACACTTATACACACGCACACACACACACGAGTTCAGGCGAGTATGTTTGTTTATAGTATTGAATTTCCGTTAAGACACATACATGCTTATACAAAGTCTTCAATAACATATTCGCTTGTATGTTGTATACGGTTGTGTATATATGTGTGTAAGTTTGTGCTCATGCATGCAGATAAGTACATATTGTGTGTGCATACATACATAGATATGTACATATGTATGTATATACATATATATCTTTATAGTATAATGTTCGTGCGACTGAACATTATAGTGTTTACAAATCTACTAATTGCATTATGAAATTTATAGCTTCTGTACTCGAAAAGTCACAACAAATTCATACGCAGAGACACACACACATACACACACATATACTCAAACAGCACATACAACGTTCTCGCAAATGAACTTTAACTAAAGTGTATTATTATTTGGAAAAGGGCAAGAATATAAAAGCAACAACTAACAACCAGCAGCATGAAATTCGAAAATTTCAAAATCATTATTCAATTTCGTTAAGTTGTAAAAATATGTAATACTCGTATATATTTTATTTAAAGAAAATGCATGTGTGTATGTTTAGCTCAAGTTTATATATATATATTGCGAATGTCCGAAAATAAAAATAATGAGATTTGGTGAATAAATACACCTGAAAAAATGTTAAAGTGCAAAAAAGAGGGATGTAGCTCAATTGCAATTTTGCCCGGGGAGTTTGTTCTTTGCCCTTTCACTTGTTCGCGAGGAAAGCTCCTCTTCTAAATAGCTCGGGAATAAACAAATTTGGAAAAGAGTATAAAATCTGAATCAGCTGTTTAATGTTCACATTTTATTCTTTAAAAACGCAAGAGTTCAGTAATAGAAATTTAACAAAAATTATGTGCTTTAGTTACCAAAAAGATTGTGTGTTAATAACAAAGTAAAGTATATATACATATATATGTATATAAGGCATAACTTTCAGCTAAAACGGAGACAGGTGCTGATGCGAATTGTTTAAATTCCCAATCATTGTATGTCCAAGAGAAATTGTCTTACACAATCAGGCCCATTATTAAAAAAATATTATTCTCTTACAATTTTCGTTATTTATATAGCGGATATCTTTATCACAGGATATTAAAAAAATATATAATTGAATACAGAGATTTTTGTCATCAAAAATTAGACTTGTTTTTTTATTTAGGTTTGACATGCAAACTCCAGCTGTTGTGTTAAGTTCAATAGTTTTGGATTGAAAAGAATAGAAAGAACCATTTCAAGAAGAGCTTTAAAATGTTCCACAAAATTTTTCTTTACAAGAGTTTAGATAAAAGTTTCAAACTCATGCTGCAGCTAAACTCAAAGCATGACTGATGTCTGGTGTTAGAGTTCAGTTTTTAGCTTTGTTGTATAGGGTGGTTAAATTTTAAGGGCCAATGTCGATATCTGGGCATATATTGAGTTGCCATAAAATGATTTATATTATACATAATTTGTTTTTCACATTAGTGATTAATGACAGTGCGTTGAATACAAATTTACCTACGTTTTGTTGTAGACGTGAACATTTTTATTTACTTTGCACTTACAAATTAATAGCCTTATGTATTTATAGTCTTATAGCAGAATCTTATGTCGGATAAATTTTTGCAGATTATTTTGATCCGTGATATCCTCGTTGAAGACTACTTGTTTGCTACTCAATTTTGTAAAGGGATCAAAAAGACCAGGGGTCTAATCGCCGCATTCGATAACGAGCTGATTCGATGACGTCCTTTCAGTTTCAGATTAAGGCATTCGCTATCGAGACATGCAATAATACTGTTCGATATCTTATGCCACAATCTGAAACTTGAAAAACGGGATCGGATCAGCTCGCTTTCGATAACAAGCTGCTACGATCATGTTTATTAAGTTTGAGATTATGGCATTCGCTACCGAACAATGTAATAATATGGTTCGATATCGCATGCCCTAATCTCAAAGTGAAAAATGTGGTGGAATCAGCTCGTTATCAAAAGCGATGATTAGATCCCCAGTACGCCATCCAATAAAAAATAAACAATGCCAGGACTAATTCTGCCAGTGTAAAACAATTTGTTTTATTAAAAAAACTTGGTTACATTTGGTTTATCGTTTAGGGCTTCTTTGGAATGCAAACAACAGCAAACAAATGTAAGCAAAATACACACACACACACACGCGCACACAAATGCATATACATATACATACAAATTCATTGAATCCACAAAATTTTGCAAGTAAATGCATAAATAAATATTTATCTTGTGTAGATTTGTAAATTTGTTGTGACTTTGCTCTCGACTCGAAGGTCTCAACACAGGTCAATAATATATCCACATGACTGCATGCTAAATTATTATTTTCCTTAATTTTAGAAAGGATGATGGAGAGAGACAGAGAGAGAGAGAAATTTCCAATCGAACTACGGCAAGTGCAGTAAAGCAAATGAAATTGGGCAATAACCAAAATATGCTGCATGTTTAACATTTTTGATATTTATTGGTTTCAAATTCTAGGGGGTGATGTGGTAGTCTTAATCTTAAATAAATAAGTTTTCTATCCTATAAATAATTATGTGTTTAAATGCATTATTTAATAATTGCAGACAAAATGAAAATGGTTGTGAGTACATAAATGGGCTTCAGAAGCAATTTGTCATACCATTACTAATGAATTAATAAGTTGAGTTTAATGGAAGAAAATATATGCCAGAATGTCATGCATGTGCATGGTTCATCTATTGTTGTCTTTAGAGCTTTGAATTGAAGGAGAAGAACGAGAAGTAGAAGTATAAGAATACTAGCAACTTATTAAAAAAGGACTTTAACAAGAAGTAAACAAAGAAGTAGTACAATTTCTTATAATTTCTAGTGATTTCTTAATAGCTAGACTTGCTCTGGCAATAATTTTTGAAAATATTGTGCTAAATATGCTTTTAAAAAAGAACACAATGGGCCTTATTACGAGTGTCGACTTCGACTACGACTATTTTGTACTAGACTAATGAACATTGCAAAATTTTTTCTTTAATCTAGTACAAAATCGTCGTAGTCGACACTCGTAATAAAGCCAAATATGTTTGAATTTTTTATAAAAGAAAATCAATAGTGGGAAGACACTTTCCACTTATTTGTATTTTTAACCCTCGACCATAAAAAAATGGTGTTATAAGTTTGTAGTGTACATCTGTGTGTCTGTCCGAGTCCACGTACAGACCAAACGGCTGGACTGATTTTGATTATGTTTGTTTGCTTTTGAAAGGTGACATGAGCGAGAGTGTTCTTAGCTATGTTTGAAGAAAATCGGTCCAGCGATTTAGAATATATCACATCTCTTCTAGAAATATTTTCAGTTGAAGCTGCGTATCTTTGACGCCGTAGCTCCCAAGCAGCTATACCGATTTTAATTTTGATTTTTCTGTTGAATCCTGACTTGATCTAATATCTTCTCGCCCATACTTGCGGAAAATTTGTCCAGTCGTTTGGTCAGTACGTGGGGTGTGCTTAAAATGTTTAATTTTTGTTATATTTATTTACTAAATGTTACAAATGCAATTGCATTTTAAATAATAACTTAGTTTTACGATCATGGTAACAAAGACTTCACTCTTCACTTCACTCGTATATTTGATGAAAATCGAATCCATGACAGCCGCAATGATATCCTAGTACACTTCACTCTGGGCTACCGTGACACCCAGTGTCCATTTATTTTATTCATTACTTATTAATAATAATTATGAAAATATTTTTTAAAATTGTATAAAGATGCCTTAACTAATGCAAAAAAATTAAATTTTCATTTTAATTTATAAATCTCGAAAATATATTTCATGCAACTCGACCATAAATCAGAAAGAAACTTTAATTGAAATGTTTTTGTTTCATGCATGTTCATATGTATGAATGTGTGTGTGTTGCTCATATTTGTAGTATCTTGTAGTGTTGCTATCTTAGTACTTTCGTTTATTTTTGTTGGTGTTTCGAATGCATAAAAAGTAAGAGTTATCGTGTAATAATTCAAATGTATACTCAAGGGTGCAACGTGTATGATATCAATGTTATAAATTTTTATTTCTAACATGCATAGTTAATCGTATAAGTAAACTTGAGGTTTTTAAATTAAATTCGCTGAAACTATTTAAGATTTCTTGGTTACTAGAAACAGTATATGTTTAAATAATAGCAAGTAGAAGTCTATACTCGTAGTAGTGTGCAAAAACAATTAAAATCCCACAATTTGCGACAGTATTGTGATAAATGGAGAGCAAATCGTAATTGTTGGAACAACGAAAAACTTCGGCGTAATTTTTAGTAGCAACGTGATATGGAATGATCATGTTAACTGCTTGGTTGGCCAAAGTTTTATAAAGTTGCGATCTCTGTGGTCAACACAGTACTTTACACCACTAATCATTACAATCTTACGTACACAGAGAAAACAGTGCCTACTAAATAGCTCATAAAATAGAACAAAATTAATAAGAAATCTCTATGGTTTTTTTTCAATAAGGAAATCTTATTAGTTTCATAGAGAAAACCTTTTTGAAAAAATCAAGAAGAAATCTTGTAGTTTTTATGAGGTTATCTTATACATATACATATGTATGTATGTAGTATGCTGTAGATGTTATTTATTTATACATAAATACATACATACATACACATTAGGTTATATTCTTAACTAACTTACTCACCAAGTATTGAACCAGTAAACTTCTACCTGATAGACAAGCACTCTACCCAATATGCTAACAAGCAGCCTGAATAACCATTGAAATTATTGTGCAAACATTCTTACACAAAAATGAAAAAGATCATAAAAAAAATTTCTCTATGTCTTTTTATAGATATCAAATAACAAGACACCTCATAAAATCAAGAAGATTTCCTTATTAAAAAAATCAATAAGATGCTTTACAAATAATCATATAGGAATCTACTAAAATCAAGAAGGAAACCTTATTGAAAAAATCAAGAAGAAACCCTTTTTAAAAAAATCAAGAAGGCAACCTAATAAAATCAGTAAGAAATCCCTATAGTTTACAATTTGTAAGAAAACTTAATAGAATCAAGAAGTTTTTCTCTATGGATTGTTTTTTTGGTGCCAAAAATAACGGAAATTGAGTAAAAAAAGTTGTGAATAATAAGATTTCTTCTTGATTGTATGTGGTTTTCTTCTTGATAAAATTAATAAGATTTACCACATAAAAGCAATAAGGAATCTCTATGAAAAAATCTTTGCTTCTTTCTGCTGGGAAACCGCTTAGCCTAAAAACGTTTCATAGAGAAAATCTTCTTGATTCTATGAGACAGTTTTTTCTCGGTGTACCTCAGTCCTATCTGAGTATGCTTACACTCAGCCTGTGGATATTTATTCGGATCAAAAAATAAACGCATGATACTCGGGATATTCATTCATTAATCGCCACAGTATGCATACAATTGTTTATATAAATGAAGCGGAAAATGTGTGAGTGTGTGTGCGACAGTTTGAAAACATGATTTATGTGTGTGTGTAGCCCTGTATGTTCTAGAGTTCAACCGATTAATCGGCTGCGGCTTCGGCCTTCGGCCAAAAGTTGGTAATCGGCCAGCATTCGGCCTATGGAAAAAATCAGCCGATTAGCCGAAGCCGAATAGAAATAGAAATTGTTTTGTTTTTATTTTTCTTGTTATATATTACAGCTATTTCAGTGATCTCAAAAAAGCAAAGTTTTTTCTTAGTTCATGTAAAACGTAAGTATCATTTTTAAAATTTAAAACATTGGGCTTCGGTTTTGGCCGAAGTTTAGGAATTTAGCCGTCTTCGGCCAAAAAAAAAAAACGCCTTCGGTCGATCTCTAGTATATACGCTTGTGTAGCCGCTTCATAGCCAGAGTATTTTAATACCACATACGTGTGATTGTAGCTTTTAGTTCATAAATTTCAGTTGTAATTATTTCTGCTGCGTAATTTAAAAAACGTGTATAAAAATAGTTGTTCGATGCTTATACTTATTTCATTTTGAATATGGTTCCATCAAGATTTTAGGGAAAAATAATTATTTCAATGACTGAAAACAATCATAAAACAGAAGAAAGTTGTAATTTGATATTTATTGCTACTTTTTATATACACAGAAAAAAGATTTCATTTATTAAATTAAATTTTCAATTCTTTGTATTTGTTTAAGTCCATTATCAATTTATTTACTGCGCAGAAGAAACAAAATTTAATTTTAATTAAATACATTTATTATATCAGTTAATAGTTTGCATAAATGCGGTTCTATAAGAACATTTTAAAACTCTGATAACTTTTTTCCAAAAAGTTAAATTTAACAGAGTTCGGCTAAGAGAATTTGTTATTAAAGTATGTTGGTGTTTATCTTGTTTGTTGTTAGGCATAACGTGCTGTTGTGCTCTTGTGCTCTTGTGCTCTTGTGCTCTTGTTGTTGCTTATTTTGATTGGTCGTCTTGTGTACATGTAAATGCCGACAATTAGTCGAATAAGTTCGTGGCCTGTTTTTGCTCGTTACAGTTTTTTTTTTTTTTGGAAAAAATTACTGGAACAGTTAAAAATATTAACTGAAACTAAATCTTATTTCAAACAAATGTTTGTTTGAAAATTTTTTTTAGAACAATATTTTCGATGTGGTAAAATTTTAGTTAATGTTTTTATAAATATTACAAAATTTAAATTGATATTACAAACATTTTTATAAAAAAACACTAATTATTCACCTTCATGGGGAATAAAAGTTCACGTGAAATGTGTTCCTTTTCCCTAAAATTGTGATCGTAAATGTTTGCCTTGTTGTTGTGCCAGCATACTATTTTCTTATTTTGTTCACGTGAAATATTTCACGTGAAAAAAAATTGTCGCATTTTATTCCCGATAACTTGACTGCAGCCGGTCAAAAAAATTCTTGTGTGGCAACAATCTATTCTGTAATAGCTGTAGTTGTTATTTACATTTATTTTCTTTACATACTTCTTTCAACTACAATTCCTTTTTTAATTTCCTTTCTTTTTATGAATTTCATATATGTATTTGGCCCTAAGTCTGTTTTTTCAATGACCATAATTAGCAATTTGATCATAAATGATCACGAAGTGGTTAGATATTCATGAGTTGTTGTCAAAACGCTTAATTTTAAAATCATTCGATTAACATAACATTCGTTCATTGAATGGCGAAGCCTTAATTTTGTCACTTAAAATATTAAGAACAAATTGTTTTTCTCGAACAATCTCCATAGCACTTTCAAATTAATAAAGGAGTTTACAAGTTTCCAAACCATAACATTGGGCCGCACAAACCAATTCTATTGCAGTGTATTCCGCAACATGCACAGATTCCATCTTGTTACAGTAAAATTACTACATGGAAAACATCTTGAAAGTCATCTCAAGCGTATATTTGGTACGGTTGCATCAGTGGTTAGAATCCATCTAACAATCCTTTTTCTTCTTCTAAAAAAAATATTTTATTTGTTGTATTTGTAAGAGGAAAACAAGAACTAAACTAGAAACCAAAATGTTTTTCCAAGATATTTCAATATTTTAGTATTCTATTGCATATTCATAGAAATAACATGTTATATATTTGCTTGTACCTATTTAAATACATAAATACATACACACATACATACATACATATATGTACTTATGCAGGCATGTATGTATGAATGGTTATGTATACTCGTATATTTTGCGGTTTCTTTAGCAAACATGTCTGAGGGTAAAAATACTTTCAGTTTATACGTTTGTTTGTAGGGATTTATCAATACTAGCGAACTTATTTGCTTTTATATTTTGAATGCAAAATATAGCAAACAGTCAAACATTCCTTTGCAAATACTCGTAGCAAACTTACTTCACTCAAAATGCAAAGATATTTAAATAAATTTGTACTAAATCAGAAACATTCAATAAATGTCATTAGTCTATACATACGTATTCAGATATTTGTCAGCACTTGTGAAATTTTAATTCTTCTCAAATTCTTGTCCTTAAAGGCAGGCGAAATATAATCAAAATGTCCGTTTTTTTTATCTGCCAATGCTGTATGTAGATATGTATGTTTGTATGTTGATATATGTATATGTATATTAAAATGCAAATTTTGTGTAAATAATTTAAATTAAGTTTTGTTTGTTTAATGCAATTCAACGTGATTTGAAATTTTTGTATTGATTTGAAAGAGGTTTTGATGGTTTTAGTTTAAAGACAGCCATGCTTTCTAGACTATATAACTTGTTTTTTAAATAATTTGAATAAAACAATTGCAAAAATGGAAAATTTAACAGGCCCTGGAGACCATAAAGAAAGCTCGTCAGTCAAAGCATATGTGAGAGTATCGTAAGTTTGTGGCTTAAAAGGAGAATGAATATGTAAAGCAGCATTTATATTTTGACTTTATGGCGCAATATAAAGTTTTGTTCGTCCTCCCTATCGTCAACAAGAATAATAAAGGATTTGATGTTCATTTTTGTCAATCAGAGTTAAAGAAGATTAAGTAATTACAGATTAATAATTAATTAAAACACACAACACAATCAGAATTGATAAATTTATTTGATCGTATTCTTAAAAGTTTATTGAGAAGCTCCAACAAACCCTTAGTTATTGTGAAGTAACAAAAATGATAATGAAAAAAAACTTGTTGATTATTATTATTTCAACTTTTGAAAGTTTATAGCATAACATAACTCTAGTTGTTCTAAGAAATTGTTGGGTAAAGGTTCCCTGATGATCTGCATTAGCAACAATGAAATGCGCATAGTATCCAGCTTAACCCCTCAATAATCAATTTCAATGTATTTTTAATAAGAAAATATTTTACTGATAAGTAAAGTAATAATTTATAATAAATAAAGTAATAATTTATAATTAGTGAGTTAACAAATGTTAAACTTAAACTGTAATAATTCCCATAAAAAACATTAATTTTGCATTGTTGATAATTTTAGCTCATTGAATTTTAATTTCAACAAAAAAAAAAAGTAAATTTTTATTACACATGTCACTTAAGATTAAATCAGTGAACCGCACGCTATACCACAATTGTGGACAAAAAAATCGCACACATGATTATGCTCTTTCATGGCAAATCATTAACAGTGTACTGTTAACTGCAAAATGGTCTCTGCTAGAGATTTAAGTTTTTGTCTCAGCTATTGAAATTAAAATTTATTTTCACAAACATTAGTTTCTGTTACTGCTTGATGTCCATTATGATTTGTTCTCACACTGATTGCTGGAAGTCTTTCATACTTGAAGAGATCTCCACGGGTCAACTTTGTACACTAGAGGTTGTTAAAACAGAATATTCCAGCTGGTTCTGTAACCAATTGTCGCTGTGATATTTATAATACCGAACATTTAATATAGGCAATTCCCTATTACTCCATAAAGCTTGAAAAATAGGAAGATATTTTCAATAGACAGCTGTCAATCGTTGTCGGCAATAAGTAGACATTGTATTTGACGTGATGTCATTAGAAATGAAAAGTGAATGAGAAGGCTGGAAATTTACTCGAATTTTCAATGTCTACTTTTTGAATTATCGATACTAAGAGCAGAATTATTCTTTGGAGCAGCTACTATATCACTGCCTAGTAGTTAAACCACAGAAAATAACATTTTCCATGGAAACAATGAGATGAAGAGGGAAGCTTATTCCAATCCTTCAATGTCCCTCCCCCCACCCCAATTACACATCAGAACTGAATGGACTAAAATGGCTGGAAATCTCTAAGCACTAAGTTAATGTAGAAACATTTCAAATCCAAACTCAATTACGAACCTATGCAATTACCCAGCAAAAAAATTCGGAACTAGTTTGAAAGGTCTACCACATTCATTGCATATCAACCACTACAGGTATTGAATTTAGTATTCTTACTGCTTCTATCTTTATTGCTTTATTTTTATAGAAAATTTGTTTTATAAACCTCTTATAAAAACAAAATATTTTTTATGAATTAGGCTGTTGCTTATGTCAAAAATTGTTTAAGCGCATCCCATTCAGTTATTTGGATCACTTCCGTTCTATGACAACCACGTATTAAATTCATTTATGTTTCACCAGAAATAGAACGGCTTGGAAGTGAGTTTATCAATGTTGTAACTAATAATGTGTATGTTAATTTTTTCCTGGGTATTTTTGTTTTTAATGTTCAAACAACAACGAAAATTGCGTATTTAATTACAAAAAATTTTAGTATTTAACCGCTCTATTTTTTATAGTTCAGTATTCGGAAACTAATGTGCAGTTTCCACAATGCAAGCAAGCGACTTGTCTAGAAAACATATATGAAAAGCACTCAAATTTTTGAGTGATTCCTATACAAATTTTCTAGACAAGTCGCTTGCTTGCATTGTGGAAACTACACATAAGTCTTTTATCACACGAGTAAATAATTTGATAGTGAAAGTAGTTGAATAACAACTTTAGTTTTGGAAAAACTCTATTATTAAAAATTATCAGGTAATTTCTATGTGACCTATTAAACTTTTTCTTCAAATAGTCTTCATTAGAGAAAGACAACGAATAAAAAAAAATTGGCTTCACTAGCACAATGGTTCCCAGATGGGGGTCCACGGACCTCTGCGGGTCCCTATCACTCAACCAAGGGGTCTGCGTGAAGAGCAGATAAGCAAACTTTTTTTATGATTATTATTTTTTTATTTTTTAATTTATATACATTTTTTAATATAGAAAGACCCTATTTAATTTTTTTTTGAAATTTAGATTTTTGCATTTTTCGATACAAGATGTTCTTCTATCGAAATATGCCAAAAACTCGCTTTCAAAAACTAATGAGTTAGGGCATTTCTATACTAAGGTAACAAAATTTGCAAACACAAAAAAATAAATATTACTAGGAGCTTTTACTACCACACTCTGTACTGATAGTTATTGTCATCTCTATCAAAACCAGCTGATATTGTTCCTATTACCATTTAATTTAGTTTGACAGAATGTGCAGTGAATCTTAAACATGTCAAAGAAGAGACAATATTTTGAAGATAAAAGTAAAAATTTATGCCGATAAAATCCCACTTTTAATTATCCATTAATTAAATTAATGGCCCTTAGTCATATAAATAGTTGAAAAGTTATGAAAATTAAAAAAAAAATTTATATAAAGTAGTTAAGGAAATTATTCGAATATTGGACAAAAATTATTCGAATAACTCTTTATTAATTATGGTTCGAATGAAAACACTAGTAGTGTATAAATATAATTATTTATTTATTACTTACACATTATTATTATAAGCGGCAGAGTAAAAATGTTTACTGCACTGATTTGTACAACTTAACTATAATAAAATACGCCTCATATTAATTTATTTCTGTATTTGCCACTTTAATTCTAATAATATATTGTTACGGAAATGGCCGTCGACAAGATTAATGCATCATTATGCAAATAAATTCCAACAGGGTTAATAGTGCGAAAATATTCCTACAGGGCAATTAAAGAAGTATCTGGAATAATAACAAAGAAACATCCAGAAGAAGTAAACGTACACACGTACATACATACATGCAAGCACTATAACAAATAACTATATACGCATGCCTAGTACATACATACGTGATTAAACGTAAACAACCAACAACAACTACAAGCTTCTGCTTGTTGTGAAGATAGACATAGCTACATGCATACATACATACATGCCTGGCAATTCCAACGAAAGGTAGAAATAAGTAAACAACCACTTAATGATGTATGCATATACACACGTATGTACATAGTTACCACAAGAACTTAATTACGCGCTTTATAAACAACATTGAAGATAATGATGATTAGGTCTAGACTTTGCATGAAAATTCTAGTGGTTGTTGTGCGAAGTATAAAAAGGGGTTGACGCATCCAACAGCAGTTCAGTTGTGATTAAGAGTTCAGTCGCGATCAAAAGCTCAGTTGCGAATAAGTGCAGTTGCTAATAAGAATTCTGTTGTTAATCAAGTGAGTTGATATTTGAGTCTGTGCTTTACAATACGTGAGTTGGAAATTGAAGAGACTATAGTACAGTCTATAGTGACAGTTAGAGTCTGTCGTGATTTGAGTTTATTGTGGAGTCCCTTGAGTGAAGAGTAAGGGAGCAGCGAAGCTGATAGACGTGTAAGTGAAGCCAGCGAGTCCTGATTAGTGTATCAACTGCGAGAGTCTGCCATAGAGTTGTTATTGGTGTATCAACTGTAAGTGTCGGCAGAGTGAGTCTTGCGAGTGACGAGCAACAGAGAAAGCAGAATTGTGTCAACACTAGCGCAGCCAGTGGTCTAAGACGTACGTATACAACAGCGAAGAAGGCATAGTGGTAACCAGTTGTGAATATTGAAGTAACCTATGTGTTTGTATTTAAGCTCTTGAATTAGATTAGTATAAGTGGTATTTATAGTAAATAAAGATTGTATCATTCTTAACCCTAATTAGTACACTGGGGTCTTTTATTTATTGCAAATCTACGAATCTACGGAAAAGCGTTTTTAACAGAGAATAAAAACGTAACATTTGGTGTCAGAAGTGGGATTTGCAAATAAAAGCGGCACGTTTAAAAAAAAAAGGTTAAACGTAAAGTAAGAGTGATACGAAAAGGAGAACCTCACACGTTTGAAAAGGTTAAACGTGAATAAAACCACATACGTTTGAAAAAGTTAAACGTACGAGCAAGTGGTTTTGAGGAAAATGAAATATCAAGAGCTTAATGTGGAGCAACTCAAGGAAGAGTTGAGTAAGCGGAAACTGTCGACAACTGGTGACAAGGTACAGCTACAGGAGCGACTACTGCAAGATTTCCAGCGGCGCAACATCGACATAGAAAGTTATGAGTTCGACGAAAAAGAAAAATATGAGATGGAAGCATCCACTCCTTCTATTAGCACTTCAATCAGTACAGACATCAGCGCAATGTTAGCTGCTTTGATGAACGAAATAAAAGAAACCTCTCGAGCAACCAATGAAAAAATGGAGGCAAACAACGAAAAACTGCTAGGGCAAATGACTGAGAAGTTTCGAGAGTCTACTGCCGAATTGAAAGCTGAAATGAAGGATACTTATCTAGCAACCAATGAGAAACTTCTAGGTCAGATAGATGCCATATTTGACAAATTTAAATCAAAAACCGTGACTAACGTTCAAGAATCATCTGGAGCCAGTAGTGAGAAACACCATGAAATTGCTGAAACCGTAAACAGACGGGCAGATGGTGTAGAAATGAAAGTCAGTAAATCGGACGAAGAGTTGTTTGACTTGGGAAACAGTGTCAACGAAGACATTTCTGGCACAAAGGAACACGCTGACGAAAAACTGAAGACAAAAGATGAAATCAACAGTGGTCAGTGTCAACAAGTTGGACGTGAGCGAAGTTTGCCAGAAGTTTCCAGCACAGTAGGGGACGTTGGTCACTTAGATGATAGTCAAGCTGTTTGTGACACGGCGGAATCAGCTATGGAAGAAATGGTCGCGTTTGCTCAGGGCAAAGAAACTGCTACCATATACGAAGTACGCAGCAGAAAAGCAGTAAGGATGAAGAAGACAACTTCTGTGCAGATCTTCAAGCGAGTGGTAAGGCGAACTCTAGTCGAGGGACAAGGTAGAGTCGCAGCAAGAGGCCATAAATGTGGAATGGTAAGGCGAACTCTAGTCGAGGGACAAGGTAGAGTCAGAGCCAAAGGCCACAAATGTGAAAGGAGTAGTCATCTCCAGGGTATGGCAAGGCAAGCTCTAGTTGAGAGACAAAATAGAGGCAGAGCCAAATATCACAAATGTGGAAGAAGTTGTCATCTCCATCTTAAAACAAGGCAAGCAGTAAAGGAAATACAAAGCAGATTCTGTACCAAGGGTTGCAAGTGTCAAGGAAGGTTTCAGCTCCAGCATACGGCAAGGCAAGCAGTAGAGGAAATGCTAAGCAGAGTCAGTGCCACCAAGGGCCGCAAATATCGAAGAACTAATCTCCAGCGCATAGTAATACAAGTCCCAGTTGAAAGCCGAGGCAGAGCCAGAACTAAAGCCTACAAATATGGAAGAGGTAGTCGTCTCCAACGTAACTACAAGGCGTATAGAAAACGAAGAAAAAGAAAGGCGATGATGTGCCTATTCGGGACGAATAGGCTTAAGTGGGCGGCAGTGTTACGGAAATGGCCGTCGACAAGATTAATGCATCATTATGCAAATAAATTCCAACAGGGTTAATAGTGCGAAAATATTCCTACAGGGCAATTAAAGAAGTATCTGGAATAATAACAAAGAAACATCCAGAAGAAGTAAACGTACACACGTACATACATACATGCAAGCACTATAACAAATAACTATATACGCATGCCTAGTACATACATACGTGATTAAACGTAAACAACCAACAACAACTACAAGCTTCTGCTTGTTGTGAAGATAGACATAGCTACATGCATACATACATACATGCCTGGCAATTCCAACGAAAGGTAGAAATAAGTAAACAACCACTTAATGATGTATGCATATACACACGTATGTACATAGTTACCACAAGAACTTAATTACGCGCTTTATAAACAACATTGAAGATAATGATGATTAGGTCTAGACTTTGCATGAAAATTCTAGTGGTTGTTGTGCGAAGTATAAAAAGGGGTTGACGCATCCAACAGCAGTTCAGTTGTGATTAAGAGTTCAGTCGCGATCAAAAGCTCAGTTGCGAATAAGTGCAGTTGCTAATAAGAATTCTGTTGTTAATCAAGTGAGTTGATATTTGAGTCTGTGCTTTACAATACGTGAGTTGGAAATTGAAGAGACTATAGTACAGTCTATAGTGACAGTTAGAGTCTGTCGTGATTTGAGTTTATTGTGGAGTCCCTTGAGTAAAGAGTAAGGGAGCAGCGAAGCTGATAGACGTGTAAGTGAAGCCAGCGAGTCCTGATTAGTGTATCAACTGCGAGAGTCTGCCATAGAGTTTTTATTGGTGTATCAACGGGAAGTGTCGGCAGAGAGAGTCTTGTGTGTGACGTGCAACAGAGAAATAAGAATTGTGTCAACACTAGCGCAGCGCAGCCAGTGGTCTAAGACGTGTATATACAACAGCGTGGAAGGCGTAGTGGTAACCAGTGTGGTAAATTGAAGTAATCTTTGTATTTGTATTTAAGCTCTTGAATTGAATTTAGATTAGTGTTATTTATTAGTAAATAAAGAGTGTATCATTCTTAACCCTAATTAGTACACTGGGGTCTTTTATTTATTGCAAATCTACGAATCTACGGAAAAGCGTTTTTAACAGAGAATAAAAACGTAACAATATTATTTTTATTGTTATCCGATTTTTTCTATTTCATTTTAAAACTTTACAGCTTTATTAATGAATTCCCTCCACATGGTAACCCTTTTCTTTTACTTTCTCTACTTTGATTAGTTTAATTACTGCATTCGCGGACATCACATGTTGTTAAGTAAATCGCTCATATTAAAATCAAAATTTAACATATTTATAGTGAACTTTACATTGAAAAAAGTCTATTATAGTATAAAGAAACTTTTAAAGTTAATAAATGTATAAAAATATTGACGGAAAATGTTGAAAATAATAGTGAAAAAGGTGTCTAAATACCAAAAAAGAAATGCAAATTGTATGCAAAGCCGTAAGCGTCATTAAGAAAATGGTGGTGTGTTATTTGTTGTTATTGTTGTTGTTTGTGTAGTACTCTGCTGTCTGAGTAATTGGTCTCTCTCTCTCTCTCCCACTCATTAAATGTTTGAGATTACGTTTTCAGATAGTGCTGATAATGTTTCATTACTTGAGTAAATTAAGGTATTTTAGTATGTTTTTTTTTTAGAAAGGGAAAGGTGAAGAAATTAAAAAAATTATGAGGTTAGCTTTAGGTTTTTTAGTGTGTGAATTAATTGATACTTCCGATGTGAAAAAAGTATATAAAGTTAAAGGGATTAAAAACTGTTTATTAAAAAAAATACTCGTACTAATGAAATAAAGCGGTAAATGATTAAAGTTAATTCCAATAGGTATAAAAAATTGGTAACAATACTTCCCATAAAAAAATAAAAAGAATAAAAAAACAAGATCGCGCATTGTGCAAGATCCTTACTAGGGTTCCGTCGTACACCAAAGTTATACATATAGACACTTGAAATTTGCAAAGTTAGTGTATTTTTAAACAGACTACAACAATTACCACTAAAATTAAAATCAAAACAAATCAAAATTAAAGGGTGTTTAGTTAATTGTTTTTTGACTATTTATTTTGACAACTTGCTGTTTCTAAGATGGAAACCCTAAGCGGCAAACTCTTGAAATTAACAAAAATGCTAAAACTAGAAAATCCCAGAATTATAAAATTGCCAAACTAAAACAAATCTCTAAAACTAAAATAAATCGCAAAAAACCGAAAAAATTTCCAAAATGAAAAAAATCGCCAAAATGAAAAAAACGCAAAACCCGAAGAAAGCGCCAAAACGAAAAAATGTGCAAAACTAAAAAATCGCTAAAAAACAAAAAAAAAAAAAAAAAAACACCAAAAACCGAAAAAATCCCAAAAACAAAAAAAAAAAATGCCAAAATTCGTATATTATTACATATCTAGTGTCCGTTTGGAACCTTTCGTGTGCGAGTCAAAATCGCACTTTCCTGAATTTATTTTATATTCCATGATGATTTTTGTAGATGAGCCGTAGAAAATTTTTTGGCACAGCTGATTAATAAATTAATAAATAGTATATCTGTTAAAGCGATAAAGTGATGATTTTAATTAGATGTACATATGTGCCCTTTATTATGAAAGTGTTCTAAGTCATGTGCATTTTTGATTCGAAATATCAAATAAATCTTTAAAAAACTTCAATTAAAATTTAAAAAATATTGAATAAAATTATAAAAAGCGAGACATGTGCAATTGTAAATTAAAATGTTGCATAATATAAAGATACTTTTTAGTTTGTTCAAATGTAATCACTAAATATCTCGACCAAAGAAATATATGACTTAAACCACTTTCATAATTAAGGGCACATATGTATGAACATATTTTTCAAATGTCTATGATAAATGGGCAACGATTAGAATATGCTAATACTTACAACATTCTAATTGGATCCATTTCACAATGGACCCAGTTGGGTCTCCGAGTGAAGGCGCGGTATAGCACCATCCTTTCTAATCTAACCTAACGACATTCTTAATTTTGTAATTATATTAATTAATATCGATTTTGAAACGCCTTATTTTACTAAGTCAGTGAAGGACATGAATTGTTTTATAATGATAAAAACTGAATAAAAGTGCATACATACATAGATATATACTTATTGAAAAAGCGTTTAAATATTTTATGCAGCATCAGTGGGATAAAACTATTTTTATTATATTACAGGAATGTACATTTCTACATATAATTACATACATAATTGGAATTCAAACGCTAGTTATAAATTGCTATAAGTCAAAGTCAGCTACATATACATCTACATATATATATATATCGACATAAGGTAAGTGATATTATCTTCATTTTAATAATACTTATTAGCCCTAGATATTGTCATAACTAAAGTTTTAAAAATATTTATATTTTAATGCATTTATGAGATATGTTGCTTGATTTTGATACAAGATGCACATATGTATGTACATATGTATGTATCTCTATCAATATGTGATGTAATACATACATACATACATATGTATATATGTGTCTCTATCAATATGTATTGTAATAGCTTGAGTCGGCTTAAAAATTTAGCTTTATTATATACGAGTGAAAAGTCACAGTGGATATAATTATACAAAGGTCGGGTTCACTGTGCGGGTTTAACCGAAAAACAGCACATTTCTTTTAATGTTGAATTTCAGTAATACTTTGTGCAAAATAATTAATTTTTTCTCGCACTTTTTTTTAAAGAGAGGAAGGAATATTTAGTTTTTACTTTTTTCAGCGTAACTTGCAAGGACTAATAATTTTTCACTAGCAATATTTGGCAAAGCAACAACAAAAGCTTAAAATACTAAACTCTAAAATTTTCAAAATAAGAACAGCAACAATAACAAAGAAATTAAAAAAATGCAATAAAAATATAGTGTAAGTAGTAAAAAAAAAAATTTAAGGTATAAAGTGGTCTTAATGAGTTATTTAGGGTACCTAGACACGTTCAGATCATATTGACGAAGTGACAAAATTTGTCCAGCTCTACCGTAGCTAAATTTTTTACAAATATCGTTGGCAAAAAATTAGGAGTCCTTGCAAGTTATTCTGGAAAAAGGGAAAAAGAATTTGTTTCTTTAATTTTTCCAAAGAAAAGTGAACGAAGAAATGATTTTTTAGGCGTAAGATCTTAATATGACTGGTTTGGTAGACTCTTAGCAACATTATTGCTAAATATAGTTCAGAGTTATCCCCAAGTCTGCATTAGCTGTTGGCTAAACACTAATAACACCATTTTTTGAAGGCGCAATGATTTTCGAAATCTTTGGAGGCCCATAAAAAATGGTCTGAGTATAGGGTTTTACTAGCCTACACTGCCCAGTTCGTGTGTTTTCCCAAAGTCTATATTTGTTGCATAGTGTTACTCTATAAAATATTTAATTTAATATTCTTGAAAATAATCCTATATTTATATAGTTAATTTTTTTTTCTTAATTTCATTACTACACTCACGACTATGAACTTGTGCCTTTATTTGCCAAACTAAATACTGCGTGCAGTTTAATCTTATATATTTTTATGTTCGTATGATCCCCTTATGCTCCCAACTTTATGCATACATCAGCTACATACATATGTACATATGTATATACATAAATTTATACGTTCTTATCTTGTTTGCTTTAATTTGTAATAATGAGTCTTCGGTGTTGTTGTACGTTTTTCACCCGTATAATAAACATATATGTTTCAACTGAAATAGTCTCCCATTCTGCCCTTATTGTCTTTGTGAATGCGTGAAACCATCTATAGATACATACTTGCATACATACGTACATAAACATATACATATGAGCATGTTTTTCCCATGTGTGTATGTGTGTGTGTGTGTGTGTGTATGCTTAGTTTAATGTATGCAAATATAATTTTGGTGCATTTTTGTATTCTTTTCTTTTCTTTTTTTTTTTTGTTTGACTTGCGTTCCAGATATTTTGTATTCTGATCTTTTGTCTTTTTGTGCAACTGACATTTCATATTGTATGAACAATTTATGTACGTATGTGTGTGTGTGTACATTTTGTTAAGGTATTTGTTGGCATATACTTATTTAAGTTACCAGGCTTATGTACATATATAGAAAACTAAGTAAGTTAAAGGTATGAATATTTTATGCTACTCCTTTGTTAAGGTATATGCTGCTCCTTTGTTAAGGTACACAGTTTTAGTTTTTTAGCTCTACTAGTTTCTAACTACTAAAATTGTATTTGATTGTAGTGGTATTGGAGATGATGTTTGCTTGCGTGGTTGTTATGAATTGTGACAAATTATGTGTGTGTATTCACCGGGGCACCAGTGAAATGTAAGATAAATTATCTGCAAAATTATTTAAACTACAGTTCTGTATACAAAAGCTGAATTTTACATGTAATCACCTAAAAGATATGATATAAACAATTCTATTTCTTTGTTGCATTGAGCGCATTATATCATATATAGCTTAGCTAGAAGAGGAAAGAGATCTGACACAACGACCGGCTGATGGATCTTTTCTCCTATAAATCTGTAAACTTAATTAATTTCTGCATGATTTTCCTTATGAAAGTGAGCAGAGAGGAGATTGGAGTAGCCCACCTAATATCGTCTGATTACAGAAACTCAGAATGATAAACACGCCTTCTACTGTTTCATAAGACGATACACTCGCAAAGAAAGTCTGTTATTGTTTCGTCATCTTCTAAAACAAATGATATAAGGGTGAACGAACTGGGTTATTTTTACACAAAAGCTAACTCAGTCCAAAGTGACCAGAAAGAAAAGTAAAATTTTTATTTCATTTTTTGTATATAGAAGTAACACTCAGACTATGAATGCCTACTACAGGTAGTGAAGTGGTGGTGCTTTTTTCACGTTTTCAGTTATGCAGTATTGCAGCGCCTCTGGTGTCAAAGAGGCGTATTAATTTTTATTGAAGTTGTGCTTAGTGGCTATTTTATTTGTTATTTTACTTTGCCGATTATTCGGATACACAATACCGGAGAAGGAGGGAGCCCTAGTATTCGTTGAAGCCGGTGTAGTTCAGTGACCAGTATATATACTTGAATTTTCAGTTGAGGTTCAGCATGTCACTATATAAAAATGGCTGCATCAATGCTTTGGACTGCCTTAAACTAGTAGAAATCAACCATATTTCCTTTGCGGTCTAAGTATCATTTCCTTTGATCGGAGAGATAGCTAGGTACGAAACATATGTATATTCCATTTCCTCCTCGCAGATTTCTCTCATTAATTTCAATGTATTCATTATGAGAGTGTGAAAGTTGCACGACTTTGAGCAAAAAGCATTTTATTTGCGAACATAGTCTACCTTAGGTTAAATACATTTAGTCCAGTATTCTTCGAAAATATAAATTTTTTACAAAAAAAACATCTTCGTTTGTCTCAGATATTTTACTATCTAGCAAGCTTTTCAAATTAAGAAACAATAAATAGTTGCAAAAGGCTAACTCTGCAGAGTATGCTGAAACAATTCACATATTCTATTTGCATTGAAAAATATGTATAAAGAAATGAAGTTTACATCACACACAGTAAACCAAATACAAGAAGGCTGTTGATTTAGGCCTGATGTCCTTCGAAAATAGCATGTTGTTGTCTTTAGTACAAGTTGTTCCTTAACAAATATCCTACAATTTCCCTCACAGAGCGATATGATTTTGCGCATCATCGAATCATAAACAAAGAAACTAATAAATATCAAACAAATGCAATTAAACTAACTACTAATTAATTTTATTAGTAATTTTTGAGTGTGAGTTTTGTTAACCATCATCACGCCATTGCTTACCGCGTGAGTGAAAATTTTAACTCATCTCTGTAGCGCTTCTCTATAAATTTAATTTTGCTTATTAAAACCTCAAGAATTGCTGTTATTTTCTCAAAACTCGTTTCTCTGTTCTTGGCTGTTTATTGTGGCTTATGTGTTTATAAATTTACATTTTTATGGTATTTTTACCTGCAAATAGTTGTCATTTACATGCATTGTTGCCTTAGTGCAACTTTTGCAGCGAGCTTCAACATGATTTTAAAAAAGAAACCTTTTTTTTTCAGTGAACATTTTTGTAAGTTACACTGTATAACAATTGAGAACTTTTTCACTGAATTGAGGCGTTCTATTTATGTATTATGGCAGAGTTAACCAAACAAAAGAATAAATATGTTGGCGATTAGAAAGATCACATCGGCATTTAATTTTAAGGATGTACTTCAGATGTGCATAGTTTCACACAAATATGCTTCACGAACAGGCCAAAGAGGTAAAACCTTAACCCCCTTAAAATAAAACTTTCATGTCATCTTTCAAATTGTCGGCACACGAGTATTTTTATTTTTCTTTCCTCTACTATTAACTTGTTTTGTGGTTTACTATACACAACATAATTTCGAAATATCTCTCAAACTGAGCGTAATAAAGTTATCGTAACGAATAATTAAAGGGCAATATGGTTTTTCCAAATATGCTGGTCAAAGTATTTCCTCAAAACTTACGCAGAAAAAACAAAATTTAATTTTCAGTATCAAATACAAATAATTTTTAAGTTCTGATATTAATTTTGTAAAGATTCAAATTTAACAGAGTTCGGCTGAGAGAATTTTTTATTTGTGTTGGTGTTTATCTTATTTGTTGATAGATACAACGTATTGTTTGTTGTCTTCTTGCTGTTGTTTATTTTGATTGATTGTATTGTATGCATGCAAATGCCGAGAACAGCCCTCGTATTCTGTAACTTGCTAAAGCAGACTACCGACTACATCCTAGCAACAATTGTAGCCATATAGCCAGCAACTTAATTATTTTGAAGGCGGCAGTGAGATCATAAGCATCTAATATTGAAATATATACAATTTTTTTTTCATCGATCAACCGTGATTACCTCTATTATCCGGGATTGCAAGCACGCAAGTGTTTTCAGCCAAAATATTTTTTTCCCTTTATAATACATATTTATGGATTTTATGCGGTTTATACAAAGATTTATAAGTAAGTACAAAAATATGAATAAAAATATGAAAAAAAAACAATAAAAGCTGCTACGCCATTAACCAGCAAAATCGATTATCTAGAATGCTCCCGGTCCCGAGAATTGCGGATAATCGAGGCCTAACTGTATTTACAAATTTCTTCCATCTCTTTTCTTTCTAATGGTTGCCTACGCCGAATCTCATGGCGAACATTATTGCTCAGACATATGTTCGGACATTCATGTCAGAGCATGGACGAAACATGGACATAAGTGGTTACTATTAGCCATTTCCGACATGATGCCCATACAAACTTCATGGCTGTAGAGACCGCTATTAAAAGTATAAAAATTAATCTTTCTGTTAAATAATATCCAATAATTTCAAGTTATAATTCATTTTACATTTTGTATTATATTGGCAGCACTGAATGTGCTAATTGTCACCAATAAGAATAGAAGTTAGCCTAAGTTGGCTACAACCACTAAAATGGTCGTATATTCGTATTGCCTTAAAGATAATTGTTTCCATATGTACCCATGTATTCTATTTTTGACACTGGTCCTATGTTCCTTCTAGGAATTACAGGATATAATATATATATACATTCTATTTTGAGTTGTAGTCGGTAGCCTGTTGTGGTGAATGTGCTTAGAGCATAAACCTCTATTGCTCAAAATATATAAAACCGATTTATCGATTTTCGGCTACGAATACAATTTTCAAACGTGTATTAAAATCTAATCTGTCGATATTTTACTATTTTATGTCATCGCCAAATATTTAAAATTTTGTATTTGTTCAGCATTTTAGCGATCGAATTTAGCTTTAGCTTTAGCAAGTTACAGGGTCAGGGTTGTCAGATATAGCGAGAAATTGTTTGTCGTCTTAATTATTGATTAACCTACATGGCGATTTTTCTGGCGATAAATAAATATGTTGGCAATTTTTGGCGACTTAATTTTTTCAAACAGAAATTTAAATTTTTTGTAATTCAGAAAAATTACTTTCTTGAACAAGTTTTACCAAAACATAAACAAAAAATTAGAAATACGCGATTTTGATGATTTTTTTAATATTAAATATAGTTATTAATATATTTTGAATTTGGATAAGAAAAACTTACAAGAAATAATTTTTGGTGATTAAGTTTTCCTTTGGCGATTTGTGCTAACGAATTATTATTTTACAAAAGTTTATACCAAACAAAAGTTTTATATGTATATTAAGTTTTATATAAAAATTAATTAATTATTAAATATATGTACATTAAGAAAAAGGATATAAAACTGATTTGGCTACTTTTGGCGATTTTTTAAAATCAATGTGGCGAAATTGGTCGAAAGAAAATCGGATAGCCCTAGACGACAAATGTCGTGGTTTATGTAGTTTTTTTGGAACAATTAGTTAACTAAAACGCTAGAAAAATATTTGTTTGAAAAATTTTCTGTGTACGTTTTCCTTAAATTTTTATTTCCGCTAAAATGAATCCCTTCCTGCTACAGTATATTATTTTAATTTAAAATTTTTTTTGTGAATTTCGGAATACTTAAGTACTTCCAGTAATTGAGTAAATTAATACATCATTATTCATATGCTCCAGTAAATTTTATGCCTTGCTGAGGCAATGTTTTCACAATTCCTTTACACAAAATTAAAGCTCTGACATAAACAATAAAATTCTAGAAACTCTCAAAAACATATAAACTTGTTTTGTTCATAACTTCAATGTTTAATTATGTATGATGTTAAAAAAGGAACATTCAAGTCTTCCAAAAGTCAACGAAACTTGCTTTTACTACAATTGTTAGAAAATGGCAGATATAAACAGAATATAATAGAAAAGCATGAGTTAAACTTCAGCAAGAATAAACTATAAAAAAAGTCTTATGATACAACTGCAAAACTATTTGATGTGACAAACTTGTATTTAATTTTGCTAATGACCATGAGAGATGGAACAGTGTAGCATTTGTGCTAGTGAGTAAGCAGAGTAAATAAAAATAAATAAGAGAGTGTAAAAGTACTTTGAAAAGGATAGAATAATTTAAGGCAAATAATCTTGTTGTGAAAATCAAACAGACACCAGGACGCTAAAGGATATTTAAATAATAAAAAAAGACAAATTTCATACTGCAGGTCTCAGCTTAGGAACCAGCTGAGTGGCAGTGAGCTGACATTTACATAAATTGTTAACTAAATATTCTTTGTATAGAGTGACTGGATAATAATAACAGGAAATGAAATTCAATTAAAGCAACGATATTTTATTTCGAAATAACATTTGTGACATAAGATGGCCACTAACAGTTCAACTTAAGGCACCTTCAATTTATCCAAAGTAAATAAGATATTGTCAGACATACGTAATGGACAGGCAGGCCAGTTTTCTAAAAAAATTTCATACATAAAATTCTCAGCAATTTAATTCAACTTGCTGCCCCACTTGCTGTTAAAAAAATTCAATGTGACCATTCTGCTTTTTACAAGAAAACTATTATTCAAGGCAAAAAAAATTAAAATTAAAAAAAAAACAATAAGAAAAGTAGAGTGCAAGAGCACAAAATGTTCACATAAAAAGTTTATGCGTTAATTACTTTGGAAATTAATTTTGACATTTAAAGTTTTCAGAATATTTAATTTTTTCTTTTAATTTTGCTTGTCCTTAAAAAGGAAAAAGGATAAACATTCATTTTATACAATAAAAGAGCACAAGAAAACGAAATATAATAAAACTCTAATTGCTGCTCGTAAAATCCATAAAGATTGCCAAATGCACTATTTAATGTATTTTTCAGTTTGAAAATATATACGACTAACTAACTATTCTCAAAGTTAAGAGAATTATACAATTTTGTGTGTTCAAAATGTAGTTTTGTTTGTCGTACAAACTTGTTGATAAATAGAATGGACAAATGAAGCTGATGTAGTTTATTTGATATTTAACTCGAGCAAAATAATTTAAGAACTTTTGACAACTTAGTGTTGAGTATAAAAGGTTTTTGATTTAAAGAGTGATTGGCATAAATATTTTCCTTTATAACTATCGAGGTTATCACAGTATTTATTTTAGTAAAAAATATTGTTTTTTCTTCTTATTTTTTTTAATATATATATTGCATATGTTTATTTAATGTATCTTCAAAATTAAACTAACAATAAGTATTAAAACTTTAAGTCTAGATATGATTATTAGGCTCGACAACTGTCGTACATAAAAAAGTAACTATTAAATATATTTAATAAAGGAAGGATAGTTAAAGTTACTAAATCATATATATGATGAAAAATTATTTGAATACGATAAAATATGTGATATGTTTCCTATAGTTATTTTGTCAATAATATTAAACTATTTTTTCATAATTTTTTAAATAATTTTTATTTAACTTGGTTGCACAGCTTTTTTAAATTATTCTAGTGCGCTTTTTAAAAGTCAGTAGCTGAAATTGGCTTAAAAATTATTCTCAAAATCGATGGAAATTTAGCACAAAATTACTGATATAAGATCGTTTTAAAAACGGTCATCTGCCATCACATACCTGAATATAAAATTATTTAATTTAGAATTTACATTAGATAATATTTATTTGCATTTCGTAGGCAAGGAGATATTAACAATCTTTGCAATCCATTTTCATATTTCTCCGAAAAGCCGAAAAGGCATCGGCCTGTGCAGAATAGTGCATCCAAAAGCATGGGCATGGATGATTGAACAAACCTCCCCTGCTTTTCTTCATGAATTTCTGTACAGGACCTATAGTATATAAGGAACTATGGAAAAATTATACTCTAGGTAGAAAAAGGGTATTGATTTTTTACGGATGGCTCTCAAACTTATGTGTGTCGTGGGTTACGGAGTTTACTAAGCTTTTTATATTATAAATCAGCTTTTTGATTACTGCAAAGCTTACCAGCTATGGAGCCTTACTGCCAGGAAAGTTTCTGATTGGTTGAGACAACCGAATCTAGTTGAGTCATTATGATGACCCTGAAATCTCCGCTTCTAAGAACATAAATAATTTTCGTGTGGCAATAATTTCTAAACGACATGGCAGAGCAGTTTTATATTAGGATTATCTCGGCATACAGGGATAACTTTACAGATTTCACTGTATCTGGAATGTGTTCGTTTCCAGTTATGGACTCAACTAAATACGAAAAAAGTACAGATTCTTTCATTTTAAGAAAAAGGAAACAAGTTTTGGTTTTAGCGTCCGTGCTGCCCGGACACCATCTCATAGGCAGGCATTATAGTTGTGCCCCTGCATAAAATCGAACTGACACAAGACTAGTCACGTGACCGGTCACCAAGTGATAGGGACCAGTCCGAGTTCTAACACTTCCTATAAGGCGAACCAGTTACTTTTACATGGGGATGGCGTAGGATGGGGTTAATTGTTACGAGTACTTTGTATGCACCTTGTGACTTTTCACTGAACTATCCCATAGGGACCTATTAGAATAATATAAATTACATATATTTAAGTGTCATTCCGACATTTAACTGTAAAAATGCACACTTACAAATTCTTTTATTGTTACAAATATAATGACATATTATTTTTAATGTGAAAATTTTTTGACATTCGAACCGAAAACCTCGTGCATGACAGGCGTGCTCACTATCCACTTAACCACAAGGCCACTCATATGTCAAAAGTATAAATACCAGTTAAGCTTAGGTTAATATCTAAGTATAGTTACGTGACTGATTCCAGAGTCACATTGGAGGGAGCAATTAACATTATATGTGCACTATTTGACAGGTCCATGTATTCAACCACATCGAACTTGTTCAGTGCCATTTATAACAATACTAGACCGAGTCCCAATTAAATTGACTCAAGATCTAGACGATACATTACAAAATTGGTGAATATGTAACCATTTACACGATATGTCTTTTTTTTATAACACTCGCATTTGCTTAAATCATAGGACGAGTACGTTTGGATCAATTGTATCCAAATTGTCTGCAGGAATCGTACAGTTTTTTTTTAATTACGAGTAGATCGTCAAGATCTAGACGATACATTACAAAATTGGTGAATATGTAACCATTTACACGATATGTCTTTTTTTTATAACACTCGCATTTGCTTAAATCATAGGACGAGTACGTTTGGATCAATTGTATCCAAATTGTCTGCAGGAATCGTACAGTTTTTTTTTAATTACGAGTAGTTTGCGTTCCAATCAGAAGTTGGTCTAAACCCATTTAATTCACATTGAAATTTTTGATCAGACTTGTATCCAAAAGCTCATTTTAGTTCAAAAAGGCTGTTGAACATAACTCTAGCAGAAAAGTAATGATTTTTCGCAGCTGCAAAGCCATTGATGAAGAAGAAAATGTAGAATATTTTCTATGGCAGTTTCCTGGATTAGCAAGAAAGAGAATGGACTTTCCGACATTGCTAGAGTTAAACTGCAATATGCTAGTAGCTTTCTGGTGGGTTTGAGATTGCGGACTATGCTTAGCAGAGTCCCTGTGGTATCACAATTGACCACAACGCTCTATTGAGTGTGGGATTCTGACTGTCACTGTTACCTAACATAACCTTACCCAAATGTGAGGTTAGAAAGTAAATTGGCTGTCAAATGATGAAATGCCAAGAAATGAGCTGACATCCTTTGTAATTTAGCTAGTAAAAGATTAAGAAATTTTAACCATGGAAAGCAACACTATTTAACAAAGAATTTCAATTGTAAAATTTGTGAATTTTAATTTGAAAGACCAGAAACAACTGACACTCTAAAACATTCGGCCATGTTCTCTAAACCGAATCCGAGTAAATTTCTCGTTTTCGAAAAATAAATAATGGCCCCATTGATGTGTTTTATATCATACATACTAAATAAATTTCAGATATGATATTTCAAGCCCTAAAAAATAGAAAACTACAAAAAAGTCTTAAAAAAATCGCTATTAGTGGATTTAATTTTTCTAAATCGAAGGTTTTCAAATCGACTCGATTTACAGAACAGACAGGATTAAATTCTTCGCAGCATTGACGATATAAGCAAAGCTCTGGTGCAAAATGTGGTTCTAAATTTTGTGAAAAGAGCGAATGTCGACATTATATTCTATTATTAATTCTCATATTTTTCTTTATTCCTTATTTCTTTATTTATTGCTATCAATAAAACTGAATTTGTTAAAAAGTGTATTTTTAAGACAATTTACTTGATAGCCTTAAATTTATCCATCCCTTAGTTAAAAAAGCTATAATGTATTTAACCATTTTATTTTCATTATTAACTAAAATTTATTTAAGTTTATTTAATTTCCTTTTTGTTTCTCTAAATATTCATAAAATAATTTCTTCTCTATTTAAATTTAATTAATATTATGATTTCAAGTTTTTTCTTACAGAAAATATGTCTACTTTTTCAATAGTTGTGCATAAAAACAAACAAATACCCAAGTTATTCATACAAAAATACCTACACACACACACACAAACACACACACACTCAAACACGCTCATTCACACATACATAGCTAGTTCATTAGGTATTTTTTTTTTTTACATTTAGTATTCTTTTTAATTTTACTATAAAATTCACTGCAATCCTTTACGCCTAGTCTTCTTCTTTATGTTCTTCATTACTATGACGACTGCTGGCTGCTGCACTTAATTTACAACCTGAGGCTGTTACGAATTAAAACTTGAATAAAAGCAAAACTTTTTCATTCACATTTATATTCGTTCATATTTTTCATTATTTTTTTATGGCTTAAACTACTTTCGCTTTAGTTTCATTTATATCATTTTTGTTTTTGTATGAATTGTTGGTATATGTATATGATGGGTAAAAAAGGCTTATTTGTCGTATTTTGTTAGAGACTGTTTTTTGCATAAAAAAATTAAATTTTTGACTTTTATCTAGTTTTTCTCATTTCTTTTGTTTTCTGTTTGTTTTTATTATAGGAAACACTTAAGGTAAAACCATTAAAACGTGTTTGTGTGTTAGAATTCAGGGTCTTACTATGGGACAAAAACTATAAAATATATTATATGATAAGAAAATTTACTGATTTATTCACAAAAAAGTGTTTTTGTTTTATAGCAGATTTATAAAACAAATTTTGTAGGAAAATAAATTTTTTTAAAAAAATTTTCATAAACTAAGAGATCCTTGAAAGTTATTAAATTTATTTACAGCAATGAATTCTAATTCTTAATGAAATCAAAAAACCATAACTTAGTCAAACAAATGTTTTAACTATTTCGTTTTTCATACTGTTTCAAATTGTTGAGGCTACGTTTTCTTGTTGTTGTTGTGTTTTTTAATACAGGAAATGATCGAAGGAACGTATTATATCGGTAATTTAGGAGACAGAAAAAAATGTTGTAGCATACTTTTAGGGGCAATGAATAGGGCTTTCTTCCTTAGTATTGTGTGTTGAAAAAATGTTTGTAAACTTACGAAATTTGAAGATTTAACATTGCAAAAGAACGGAAATTCTCAATTCTTTGAACAACTCGATTAGTCCTTTTGCATACATTTTAAAGCTAAATTGCTAAGGCTGCTGCCATTACGTCCATTACTTATTCTCTTGATTAAAAGCATTAAGGAATTGAGAATATAGATGGACGCTGATAATAGGAGCCATAAATAAATTTTCTCCCATTTAACTTTATCATTTATAAATCTTTATGACTTGGTATACTCTTCTAGTTCATCTTATATCTATATTACATTTATTTGTTTGCTGGGTATAAGCTCAAACATGCAATTTAAAGAATGGTTCTATGACTCTCAAGAGACAAGCAGACAAATGGTCATACGGCACACACAACCTCTAGTTGTCAAAAAATTAAAAAGAAAACACACACAACCAGGAATGGGATTTGCTATTATACGGAATATTTTCTGTAATAATTAAGAAACTGTAGCCAACTTAATGGGGGAAAATAATACAAAACTAGTTAGTAACTAGCACGATCGTAACGAATTCCATGAACCGGACGTACATTTACACCAGAGATCTAGTTTCAGTTTTCTATAAATTTTTTGTTGGCAACGCTTTATGTTATCACTCAGGCTTTCCCGGTTAGCTGATGTTTAAGAAACAGCGTTTTCAGTACCTCAGTCACGCCAACTACAAAAAATCTATGAGAAATAGCCTATTTTTGAATAATAGAAAGACAACTGTAACTTGCATATTAGGTGGGTTTAAGAAGAGGGAACTATTTATACTTCTGCACTTTTTGTAGAATTTTAGGTATAACATTTTAATATTCCAGACTAGTTAGTTAAGTTACTCAAATGGAAATTGAGTCGAGCATTCGATTTTTTTTTTGGAAAATTAGAAGTCATTTGTCAGATATATGTAAGTCGAAGTTCAAAAGTTCTTTGTTTAATAGTATTTTGTTATTGTGGCATTAATTGGGTTAAATTTTGTTGAATAACAAATTATTCGCAAAATTTTTTTTCCTAAGAGAACCATTTCAAAAGTGCATTTTTTTCAAACCGCATCTAAAAAAATTTTGTTTCTTAAGGCAGCTTTTAAAATATGTATGAGTATTATTCGAAAATAAGCCTATTCTACCCTATTTCCTGCTTTTGCATATTATAATTAAAAAACATATTTTTTACGAATTTCTAGACTCTGAGGCTAGAATTTTTCAAACGGTGCAAGCGATACTTCACCCCATCTGATCTTCTTACTACGAATATTAATACCACTTATATCCGACCGAAAATGAAATACAGCTCTCATGTGTGGGCCGGCGCTTCAAAGTCAATTTTGGGGTTGCTCGATTGCGCGCAGGTGAGGGCTAAGAAACTCATCGGTGAGATAAGAATATCCAACTCTAATGATGCATTGGAGCATCGACGCAATGTGGGGTGCATTTCCTTGTTCTATCGTTACTATAATGGAATGTTTTCTAATGAAATTAGGGAACTTGTTCCTGAAACCCAAACATTTTTACGCACAACACCTGATTCATTCAGGGCACATCATTTTGCAGTCGAATGGCCAATAAATTGCACTACGCATTTCAGAGAGAATTCTTATTTTGACCTACTGTTCATATGTGCAATAAAGTACTTGCGGAAATCTTTCCTGTAAAGTTTAAATGCCCACAGACACTACTCCCTCTATCCTCCTCGCAATAACCTATTTTTCTAGTTCTAGAACAATGGATTGCATGGGTAGAGGTTATTCTCTGAGTTCTGGTCCTATTATATAAAAAAAAAGACTTGGCTTTTTAATTTCAGAAGGTACACGAAAGACTATTAGTTGTTGAGATCTAACTACAAAATTAACATTTAGGATATACTGTTCCTTTTTTTATTTTTTGTTATATATTGGTACAAAAATACCCTTTTTACATATGCCGATGAATGTACAATAGGCAATACTCCTCTAGCAATTCTTGAAATATCGCAAAACATCGTTTCATTTACTTAATTTTTTATTTCTAATACTCTAAGGGACATATGTTATCTTTTCTGAAAGACTTAATAATTTCTACATCAACCAGCGCTTGAAACTGGTTAATTAAAGATTCAGTATTTTTCTTGCGTCACTTGCGGCATTTAATGTTAAAAAAAAATATTTTCTGTAGTGCTAAATTTGTCACGAGGGTGCTTTGGTGCTTTTGACCTTCAATAGTGCTAAAAAAATACAATTGTATCAACTTTTCCATCCCTGGGCTACCATCCTCCACATTATTTGTTCTGTTCTCTCCATAAACTAATTTTTTTCAGTCTTTAAGCATTCAGTGTCGGCGGTGCTTGAAAGATCAATGCATGTCATTAACATTGGAAATTATTTGGAGATATGGCCACCGCCGCTGTTTTTGGAAAATTGCATTCTGGTCGTCCACTTTGCGTAACTGTTTCGAGCACTGCTTGCCGTATGTCACGAATGACATGAATAAAGTCGGCTTCTAAGGGCTAAACTATTCCTAGCTTATCAGCACAAATTAATGACTTTACGTTGCCCTACAAGTACTGATCAAGAATTGTCAAATCACATGACTTTGGAGACAAAATTATAGGTACATTTTTTAATTAGCTTACAGCCAAATTCAGAGCCAATAAGTTAATGGTTGCACTCACCGTATCTCAAATAGAGCCATGCTATTTAAATCAAATCTCACCCTGATCAATATCATCAATATTTTCGAGCAAAAAAAAAATCATTGATCATGCTGCGGTAACGACATCCATTGACCGTAATACTCTGGCTTCGTTTATGATGAAATAAAGGTCAATGAGGCCAAACGCGTGTTAACTCAAACCAAACGGTACATTTTTCTGGATAGTGGAGTCTGTAGAATCTGTTGTTGATTGGCCTTGCATAAAAATCTTCAAAATATTGTGATAATGCCAAATATGGCAGAGAGTTAGTTGGTTGGTTTACGTGGTTGCCTACTACACCCAGTCATTCAAGTATAATCTAGATGAGTCCATTTTGAAAGGAGTACTACACTCATCGATGTTAACCTGTGTAGAGCTGTATCTAAGTATTCTGATAGGTTGACCCAACCCGTCGCATTGAGATGTCTTATAAGGCCACTCAACCCAATCTCAAATAAATCTAAAATATCGTCTAGTACATGACTGCCTAAAAAATTGTGTCTCGAGAGATGCAAAGCTGGACATTCGCAAAGAAATTGAAAGATTGTCTCTTCTTTGCTTTCTTCTCGGCAGAACTCATTATAGGGTAGACCTATCCTACTAGCATGCCTGCCGACCGTGCAGTACCCCGTCATGACTGCAACTAGCCTCGAGATACCCCTATGGTTCCTATTTGTTAATTGTATTGAGCGCCTATCATTGTAGCAAGGCGAAATTTTCTTAGCAATCTTGCACGTGACTATATTGTGCCATCTAGATTCAGCCTTAAGAGATAGTGCTTGAATATAATGCTTCAACTAGCACCAAATGGCATGGCTACCGATTCGGTATTGGATGCATTCATAGCAGAGCCAGCTCGTCCGTCCGCTCGTTACCTAAAGACTTGCTTTGTGCTGGAACCCAGATGAATTTGAACCTCATCCCAGCCCTGATAAAATGACTAAAATTAAGGTTAGGGGAAACATTGAAAACTTACTAAATGGGTAAAAAGTAGAAATAAAAAACGGAAACAGAAGTAGAAACATTACTACTGCATACCGGATGTGCCTTGTAAGAATCTCAACCCATAGCACATTTAAACTCACGAACACATTCAAACAAATTATCTCATACATGCATAACTAAATGTAAGCTTAACACTTAACATTCACGTACATAAATATTTTCATTTCGCCACTTTGCTGCGGCGCACTAGTATCTGTACATATAAAAGCAAAGATAAATGTATGATTATGTGTATGTAAATGTATTGTATGACAGGTCAAGCGTGAAATGTGTATGCCACACACATACACTTGCATACACTTACACTTATACTAACATACAAGTTATAAATTGCCAAATTGTACCCTAGAATATTCAAGTTGTTTTTTTAGGTTCTGTTTTTTACTGCCACTGCTGTTGATTTTTTTATTTTTCATTTTCTTTTTATTATTTCCTTGCCCTGGCCTTCAACTGCAATTGTCTTTATCTATTTTTATTGTGTGCTGTGTCTATATCACACGTACTTGTTATGTATGTATGTATGTATATATCTTTAAGTACATTCTTTTGTATAAACGAATTTGTCTCTGGGAATAGTAAATATATACATATCTATGAGTAAATCTAAAGCAGAAACTCTGAATAAGCAGCAAAACAAGCCTTGGAGAAAAATTTTTTTCTCCTTGCAACTGTTGAGTGACAAAACTGTCGAGAAGCAGCCAGCAGAAAAATGTAAAAAGTTCTTTAATTTGTTACAATTATAATGTGGTATTTTTGACTGATAAAAGTACTAAATAAAAATGTACAACTCAGAGAACATTTATTTTTACTAGGATATTTTTTAGGTTGCGGTTATGGGTATGCTTAAGAGGTGCATATGTATGTTTCTGCGTGTGTTTGGGTGTGTGTTGTGTGGGTGTGTGTGTTTAGATCCTTGTAACAAGCAATACAATAAAATTCTACAGAAAATATTTGAGTGCGTTAAAAGAAAATGAGGATTTCCTTTAAGTAACTACATTTAATGGAATTAAATTTTACATTTAAAATATTTTATATTTGCATTTCATTATCGCCTTAGTAACAGACAAAATGTTAATTATGAAAATAATTTTTTTTCTTAATATATTATAAGAAGCTTGTAAAGTTGTGATAAATCAAATGGAAACCACTTAAAAGTTTTATGAATATTTTAGTTTTTAATTAGGAAATTTTTCCAATTAGCTAGAAAAATAAAAATAAAATAAGTATTTTATTTTTGCTACGTACAAAAAGAGACTAACACTATGGACTTATCTAAGCGAGTGAGATTGATTTATTTAATTATAAATTCATATAGGACTCAATAAATATTTAAACAATGCTGCAATCAGGTTTGCTGAAAGCATTAAAGTAGGGCTGACATAGTGGAAGTGAACAAGCAGGAATATCTAGCATATTCCGCTGTGCCAAATCTTATGTAAAGGGTGGGCAAATTGAAGGTTTGGTAGTAAATTGTCTCAAAAACACACAACTCAATTCTATTGATTCCAATATAAAGTAGACTTATGGAATTTAATAAATGTTAAATGTCCCTCTCTAGCACATCGGCCGACGTCCGTTCTTTTCACAAAATTTTGAACCACATTTGGCAACAGAGTGTCAGTGGTTTCTGGTTTGCTCACGCCGATTTAGAACAAAAAATATGGAAGGAGAACTGCAGGCAAACCTTTTCAGACCAAAGAAGAATTTGGAAATCGCTTCCCAAACGATAGTGTTATACATAAGGAAAGGAAGCGTCCTGCTCCGATTTTCTTAGAAAAAATTAAAGATTTTGATTTCTCTTTTGTTAAAAATGACAGAGTTTTGCATTGGAGCAACAACTTTTCCCCACACATACATTGTATGCACATACAAAAAAAATTCAAAATTCAAAACTATGTCTTACTTTTATCTCAATACTAGCCTTCAACAAAGAGTAGCTTAAAATATGATATATTTCTTTTCTGGGTTATACTTTTTTGTTGATGGTAGCATACATATTAAAAATGCCAACAGATGCCTTCATTTTAAATATAAAAATAATATCTTTATTATTCAACTCCAGTTAAAAAAGAAAAATATCTTGATACTTTGCCAAAGAAGAAAGAAAAATTTTGTCAAATATTTTATATTTTATATGTGCAGTCGCATATTTGAAACGAGCAAAGTAAAAAAATAAAATATTTCAAAATATTAATTTGCCAATATTTCTGTTTGATTCCACATTAAGACAAATATAGAAATTTATTTACAGAAGTAAAATTTTAAAAATACAAATAACTAAGTTCGTGCCAAGGACACTGCCAGTTACAGTGGCTATGTTTCAATAAAGCAGAGCTGAGAAGGAAGGATTTCATTAGGATATGAAATATACAAAATTCAACTAAACAAAGTTAGAAAAATAGTCAGAAAAACTTTTATATTTATAGCCCTTAAATAACTAAAATAAAAAGCATTTGTGGCCTTAATTCTGAAAGTGGTCTTAGTCATATATTTTTGTGACCGAGATGTTTAGAAGTGCATCAAAATCAGAAATTATTTTTTATTATGCAATATTTTAATTTAGAGTTCTACTAGTCTCGCTTAATATAAATTTATTTAATATTAGTTAAATATTTATTAAAGTTTTTTGAATATTTGTTTAATACTTTGTAGCAAAAATTCATATGACTTAGACCACGTTCATAATTAAGGACACATTTCAAATTCGAAGAAACGTTTTATCTTCTCTTTTGTTAAAAATAATTATCATGAAATGTTTTTGAGTAATTGTACTTACATATATTTATTATTTGTGTGCCGAAGAGAAATTCCTAAATGCTTACAATTCATTGAAAATTTAATTTTGTGCAAATTTGTATGTACATATTTTTATTTTTGCTTAAAAAAATTGTATTTCATTTTATTTAAAACAAAAAAGTTTGTGTGAGAGTTGCCTTGAATTTCGTAGCATTTGCATAATTAAATGCAATTGAATTTAGAAAAGACAAGAAGTCATCAAGCAACAAAATAGCAGAAGAAGAAGATGAAAGAAAAAACAACAAACTAAATAAGTAAAAAAGTCAAGTAAATTTTGACACAAACACATACATACATAAATACATACATATCTACATACATATGTACATAAATAGAACACAACACGTAGAAAACACATTTCTTTAAATACTTTAAATGAGCAACTGACAATGAAAGTATTCTTTATATTTCTAAGCTTCATGTGTGTTTATTTATAGAGAAAGAAGTGTTTCAGTATTTATATGCAAATTTTCTCTTTATGCATATTTAATTATAAATATATGTAAAAATTTTAAACGCACAATTCTATTACGCATCCCAGCAAAAAATGGTGCTTCGCTGGAAGCACCTATATAATTGCTCTTTTGGTAGGCAAGCGCTTACCCGATGCATGAAATTTTGCATGATTTTTATATGGGATTCCTCGCGTAGAAGCTCTGCCACGTCGATCTAAAATGTGATTCTTTCATGCCTGCCGGAGTGACCTGAATTCAGCAAAAATATTCGACTACCTTGAAGCATGTCTTTATCAGGAGTCGATCCCAGGATTTGCGCATGTTAGGCTAGAACACTACCCACTGATCTATCGAAGCACATATTTATTTTTGTACACAATTCCATTAAACAATAAAAAATCAAAACTCGAAGTAAAAATTGCATTCGCATCGAAATTTGTATACAGGTAAGCGAGCACGGATGATCTATAAAAAACTTTGAGAGTTTGAGTATAAACAGCCGACTGACGTCGTAGTGTTTGTGTTAAATTTCGTCATTCGCTTAAGTTATTGCATCCTCGTAAGGCAGAGGGGATGCACTGTGTGCTTTTCCGCGCTTCCGAAGCGCTTATTTTTGTGTTATATTAAACTACACAACAGAAAAAGATGCTATAAAAATGCAATAGAGACTTTTATTAATAAGCAATTGCTTCTAAATCTCGATTATTGTTTTTGCTGGGATGCAGGAAAAAATAGATATTTAACCTTAGGAGGAAAGTAAAGAATTAAATGTTTTTAAGAAAACTAAGTTGTGTTGAAATGTTAAGTTCAACTTAATTTTGTTAAAAATTTAAGCTTCTAGATAACTTTATAGTGGAGATTTTCCACTTTCTTTCTGGATAAAACAAAACAAACACAAACTCTTTGGAACAGCTACGTTCAAACACATACATATACTCTTGCATTTGCATTTGAGGTAAACAGCTTTGAAAGCTCTTAAATTTGTTTTTGTTTCTTTGCAAGGTAATATCAAGCATTTTTGTTGCCGATATCTGATTGGCTGTTGTGCTCTCTTGTGCTATCGTCGGTGTGAAAGCACAAAAGCTCTTTTGTTAAAGTTTACACATTGTCCATATGGCTTGGACGTAGCTTCTTTGGAGTGACAGATTACTAGCTGATTGATTTTCCATCTCATCAAACTTTGGATACAAAATTGGTTAATATTTAACATAAGATATAAATTAAGCTTTCAATTCGCTTGTAATTTTTTGTTTGCTACTTGACAACTGTAAAAATTGTTGTTTACGAATTTGAAAAAGTATTTTCTGTCTGCGAGACATGGTTTTGTTACCAAAAAAGTGAGCGTGTCGGCGCCACCCAATAGTGTTTAGTACCCTCGTAGATCTAGCATAATTATAACATTTATATATCGCACACTAAATTAGAAACAGTCACAACTCAAACTTATCAAATGGGTTTTGCTTTTTTATAAACCAATAAATTGAACACATCTCTAACGCCCCAAACATATTCTTTTGCAATACACTCTTCTTGAAGAATATAAAGTACCGTCGTTATGCTTGTTTTTATGTTACATACTTTCGTCATTTGTACAGTATCAATAATTATTTGCCCCTACTCAGCATCTGAAATTTTTTGAGTTGTGAATCTTTATATATATATATTTTTTTTAAAGCTTAAGATTCATTTACTATCATTCTTTTCAAAAACCAGTCACTGTTGACCACTTTCTTCTCTTGAGGGTTAAATGACACTTTAAATGTTTTTAAAAAGTTGTTTATGCAATTTCTTTTTATTTATTTTCTTTTTGTACACACATTTCGATTTTGCTTCTTCATTTTATTTGTGGCATATAATTGAAATTTGTTTTATTTTACTTTCAAATAAGGATGTCTTTTAGAGGTAAATTGAACAAATGAAAGTTCACATACATTATAAATGAAGATTTAAGAGCAATGGTATAACATTTATGTTAAAATATGAAATTCAATTAAGTTTTTAGTTTAGTTTAGTTTATTTCAAGAAAATTTTAAACATTTTACCTATATATACATACATACGTACATATGTACGAGTATATGTAAATAAGAAAATCTAAAAGAGCTTAAGTGTATTAAAAAATTATAGTAAATTTTTAAGAAAAACATTTTCATAGAACATTTTAATCCTTTATATCCTAATTTGAGAATGCTTAAAAAGGGGTGTACGTACCCTTTTTGTGAAAGTAAAAAAATCACATACGCACTTCATATATTCACTTAATATACTAATGTGAATATACAGGAAATTAATACTTAAATGCAGTTCAAGTTGTTCCCAATTTTTGGTCTTGGCGTTGGGTGAAATAGTACGTTGAATGCAAGCCGAAGGTCCTGCGTTCGAGCCCGGTCACTCACAAATTCATTAAATAACAACACCATGCATTTTCCTGCTCTGCACTAGTATCACTTTGTGTCTAGTTGTTATAGGAAAGTTCAAATGATGAAAGCATAGACACTAGTCACTTAACTACACCGGCTTCAGTGGTTACTAATCCTAATGTAGCATAAGAGCGGATCTTTCACCGGTTTTGTGTACCAAAAAAAAAAATACAATACATCGGCGAAGTAAAATAACCACTGAAGTAACTACTACACAATAAAGTTTTGATGATTTAATACGTCTAATTGACACCAGAGGCGCTCCAACTCTGCTGTACTAAAAAGCAGAATTGTAAAATAATGAACCATTCCTCCACCACTTGTCCCTATATTTCTAAGCCTTTCTTAAAGACGCAACACTTAGCAATAGTAGTAGGCATTCATTGCCTGAGAGTTAATTTATTAAAAAGGTTAAATTTCAAGCTTTGCTGACTGTGCAGACTTATCTTACAATAAGATGATTAGTTTTAATAAATTGTCGGGTATTTTTTATAACTGTAAAGAGAAGGATATCAGCAAATTAGATTCTTGCAGGATCACATTCTTGTAATAAAATTGTCTATCAGTAATTCACACATTTCAGCTGTATGTCCTTGATTACTTCACTAATTCAATTTTTGGAGTCTTGGTGTAGGACTTAACACTTTCACTACTATTGGAGTTATGAGTCCCAATTCGTCAAATATACAATCATCGCTTGATTTAAAAAAAGGTATTGGACAATGACCTAAAAAAGTGTTTTAGTTTTAGGAACTGCGACCGCGAAATTTTCACCATTTTTTGTTAAGCTGTTCTACTTTGCCAGGTTCAGTGTTTAGAATTTTATTGGAAAAGCTTTGGTTTTGTTGTGCAGTGTTACAACCTGAACACATAATTATTGTTAAAGAGTAGTGCTTATCTTTCAAATAGATTACATTTGTTGGTAATTTTGCTATTATTTCAACAATCTCTAACACAGCTGAAATGTAAAACAACATCTTCTTGGGCTGAACTCATGACACTTTTCCGCAGGCACCAAAAAATTAATTAACACTATAAATTATATTCCCATTAAATATAGCTCATTTACAATTACAAAAATGTAAGAGTAATTAAATTCTTTATCATTATAACAACATTTTATTAGATTAATGTTTCCGCACAACAAAGCATTTCTTTTGAAAATAAATCTTGTATTGAACATACAACATTCTCATGTTAATTGTTAATCTAATAAAAATGTTTTATAATCAAATATGCACGCATATAGAAAATAAATAAATAATGGAATTGTGGTAAAAATTAGCTTTGTTTTATATAATAAAAAAAAGTAAAGTGCTCTACATTTTCATCATCATAATCGCTAAGACTTTAAAAATACAAACGGCCGATCTGCTCAATGGCTCTGTTATCTTTTCCATTTAAATTTTGGACAAATGTCTACGCTTACATTTCTTTTTTATTTGCGTATACTCGCAAAATCTTAAATACCAACAAAATTGATGGCCACTTAAATTTTATGTGTACAAAGGCGTCGGTCGGTTGGCAAAGTACAGCGACTATAAAATAAATACCCCAAGTAAAATATATAAAAAGCATTATATTATTAAAAGAAAGAAATAACAATTGAAACAAAGAATTTTATCTTGTTTGTGGTTACAGCCACAAAACACAAAAGGAATATATAATAGTAAGGAAAGAATAAAAAAATTAATTGAAATTCTTACAATTGAAATAATTTCGTAAGAAATATTTATTTTCTCAGGTTAGGCAGTGGCAGTGGAAGATGAATGTTTGTATAAGCACAAAAAATATTGCAGGAAGGCTAAATAATAGATATAGAAGAATAACAATTTTTGGCAGAAAAATTTAAGGTTACTAGAGGTGAGCATAAAACATTTATTTGTTTAATCTGCATGATGTGCATGAGTGAGTTATTCTCTTTTCTATTACTCTGGCTTTTATGAGAACACTAACACTATTTTGCTCTTTTATCACAAGCCTGCAACATTATTTACTTATCTGCCAAGCAAGTACGTTACTTATTATAATATCGAAGTAAATATCACTATTGCATACCGATTAGGCAATAGTGTCAAGTGAAATGAAATATTGTCTTTAGTGTGACAATGTGTGTAAGTGTGAAAGAGAAATTAAACAACGCAGATTCTTTGAGCGTATTAGTTTATTGAAACTGTGTGTTCTTTTATCTGTTACAAAAACGTCGTAGTACATGATCAAACAGAATAAGTCCGCAACTTCAGCAAAAATCGCTGTCAAATTAACAAAGTCCATAATAAAATCTACCGCAGTAACTTCAAATGTTCTCTAATTTTTATTTTAGTTTCTTTTGTGCTTATTTTTCTTTGAAGTTTTGTTCACAAAATGTATGAAATTCGTTGAAAGTATGGTAACATGTTTAAGAGAATAATTATTTATATGTGAGAGCATAAGAAAAAACGCCGTCAAAATAAAATAGAATCTATCTCTCGACTGCTTCCTGGGGCTAGCTTTTGTATCATTTTGTATAGAAAATGTGTTTATGCCGCAATTCTGTTTGATCATTATGAGTCGAATTACTTCAAACACGATTAGGGGAGAATATTTTATGAAATTTTGAGTTTGTGAAATGAAGTGTAGTGCCTACGAAGTGTAAATTGTGTTTTTTTTTATAGAACGACACAAGTTTAAATCATAATAAAACAAGAAATTATACTTTTAATACCAATAAAACGGGCTTTATGGGAAAGAAGATTTTATGAAGTTAATTTTTAAATATGATTTCTGCCATGTAGCCACCACGGTTGGAACGTGGTGTTTGTGGTTTCCCTATGTGGACAAGTGACTTAACATAACCCCAAAGTAAATAATACAATGGGGTTAAATCACACGATCTTGCTGGCCAATTAATTGGACCATTTCGTGAAATTATTTTTTCATCAAAAATTTATTTGAATAAATCAATTGTAGTGTCAGCTGTGTGGTATGTGACTCCGTCCGGTTGGAACCATATATCAGCAAGGTTAATGCCACGTAATTGAGGTACGAAACAATTTGGAATCATATACCTTTCACCATTGACAGTAACATTCTGACCATCATCGTTTTTAAAGACATACGAGTATGGGCCAATGAAGCCTCCAGCCCATAAAGCGCACCAAAAAATAATTTTCTTTGGATGGTGTTGCGGCAAAAGCTTGCGGATTCTTCTCCCTCCAAATGCAAAAATTCTGCTTATTTAGGTACCCATTCAACCAGAAATGGGCTTCATCGGAAAATGGAAGAAAATCACGATGAGTGGAACAATTATTTTGATTAAAAATTTAAACAATTTGCACGCGTTACTCTGGTGTGAGTCGATTAATAATGAAAGTTCTAAGCAAACTAAACAAAAAGCAACCAACAGCTGTTAAAAGGTTGCTGAAATAAGGTTGTAATGCCAACTCAAAGTTGTGGATTCACAATAAAATTGCTGCACACTTGACACAACTGTCTATCTAACTGTTGTAAAAGAATTTTGTGCATTTCTATATCATTGTTCTCTGCATTTGATTTACAATCATTTTGAATTACTACTACACACAAAAAACTAATATGAATGATTTTGTAATATTAATTAAAATATTTCTAATATCAATTAAAAAATTAATGAAATTTTCACCTATAAGCAATTTGATAATATTAATTAAATTTTTCCACTCAAATTAATAAATACAATTAAAAATTTAATTGAATCTATAAATATTTTAATTAAAAATATTAATTGGTGAATACTTTTTTCTGTGTACAAAAAATATTCGGTTTTGGAAATATTACAATAGTGTGCACTTTTCAATGTCTTGCGCTCAGCTCTAGGTAGGTGCACATTTTTAATTGTCGTCAATATCCTCGCAGAGGTATCTCTTTGTGATAAGGGTTTTATCAACCCGGCTTTTCCGGGCATTATCTTTGGCTGACTATTTATAGAATTTATCGGCCATGTCACAGCGTTCAATTCCGTTCAGAAACGGAATTCAATCCACACCATTTTTGTAGAAGATGGTGTCTAAAAAAGAAAATTATGTAGGAAAATTTGTCTAGCGTGGCCAGACTGTCAGTGGCGCTAGTATGCTGGAGTATGATCCGGATGAGGCAATTCAATTTCATTTCCGAACGGAATTTAACTCTGTGACATGGCCGTTTGTGTTAATATTCAATCTGTGACACAACAGATAGTTGTTCATATATTTATTTAAAGGAAATAGCTTTGCTAGGTGCCCGATAAAGATGAAATGTCACCTTTGAATTGCTAAACTTTGAATTCTAATCAGCATACGAATATTTCTGTACAATTATAAACGCAGAAATATGAGAACGCTGTATTATTCAATAGAAAGTGCTCCTTGTAATATTTTAGAGAAAAGTGCTGAACACATTTTATAACTCAAATGCAAGGATTTCAAGGATTTTTGTGCCAATTCTATGCTAAGCCATAATAATACTTAATGCTTGATGAGTCGCTCTACTATAAAAAGTTCCGAGTTAAACCTTCAAAATGCCGCTTCAAGTATAAATTTGCTTGTATTTCTCTGCCAGAATCAGTCCTTTCAACACTAGTATTTTCTTTTTTTATGTTGCACGGTGTAATCAAGAGAACAAGATGCCATACATAATTGCTCTCATTAGTTTGGCATTGGTGAAATTTTTATAGAGAAAATTCTTTAATTTATAAATCTTGTTTGTATACTGCAAAACATTTGTATGACATAAATCCAGTTTTGATAAACTTCCTAAATATACTTTTTCCATCTAAAATACATATAATAAATCAAATAAAATACATATAATAAATAAAACAAATTACTGCTAAATGATGCGTAAATGAGATTTGTTCTTGCTTAAAAGATTTGTTGTGTCTTAAATACTAATAACAATATTGGCTTTTGACACAAAATAAGATAAATTGATGGACTTCAATCTTTCGAAAGATAATAGATGACCAATAAAATTACCCATCCTTATAACATTAGAAGTAGAGCAACACCTACAAACACAAACATTTATTATTTACGATTAAGGAGGGCTGTGGTATTATTATGTTTTAGTGTTTCAGAATTTTTCCATTTATTAACGCAAAGCAAAAATTTCATAGCTTAATGTTAAATTAGAAAATTCCAACGTAACAAAGCAGAAAATTTTTAAAATATTTTGCAATTATAAGACAAATCCCCAGCTCTCCAAAATTAATGTGTTTTCGTGGCTTTAGCACAATTTCGTAGATGAAACTGAAAATGAAAATATTGTGTTTAAAATTTAAAATGTAGCAGGAGATTCGGCTTGCCAGTGGTGCTGGGATATTCTTTTTTTTTAGCAAAATAACGTTGAACAGCTTTTGATTAGAAACCAACTGCTTGTATTAAGTATAAAGATGAACAGGAATTTACAAAATTTATATGTATTATGCCAGCACAATACAACGACAAGCAAAAGCACATTTAATACTTAAAATTAAATTTTAACTTAATTTTGGGGGTGGGGGTCTTATGGCCGTTGCCCCTTATTATTAGTTTTGTATAAATTTATTGTTAAACTTACCACAATGGATCCGTTAAAACACTTTTGCCACTGAAACTATAAATGCGTGGTGCTTGTGAAAAGAAACCACCTTGTCCATTAAATATGCCCTTCCATGAATTGAATAGAACATCACCTCTGGTATTTACCACAGGCAAATCACGGTCTGCAACACGTACAATGGAATCAAGATTTTGTACTCTGCAACGAAATACGTGAACGAAAAATTTATGAAAAAAAAAATTTATAACAATTAGAAAATTAAAGCTTGTGGCTAAATACATAAATTTATAAGTTTAAAAAAGAAAATATGTTGCTTGGCATTTTATAATATAATACACAAGGACAACTAAAGAATTGTTAATTAATCATTTTTGGTAACGTTATTACACAAACGGGGGGGGGGGGGTGCATTAAGATTCAAAATTAATTTCCACTCACATTAAAGCAGTTCAAAGTTAGAAACAAATTTAATTTAAGACAAAACCCTTACGATTCACCAGCTTTGCTTGTGAATTAATTATATTTACATAGTTGCATAGTGGCTATAAGGAAAAAGTATTTAAGTGGAGATAAGTCAATTTTAAGCTATTACGACGAAGCCAATCTTGTACTTTTGAGCAAAATCTGAATTATTTTGTGCAATTTCTCAGGAAGTTACAACCCTATGATTTGCTGCTTGTCTTGGCTTATAATTTCGCATGGAATAATAGCTTAGTTTAGCTTATACTTTGGTATATTTCAAATTATTGCAGTAAAAACTGACTTAGCATTTTTTCCTTAAAATACATTAAAATAGTAGTTTAATATGTTATAATAAGATATTAGATTAAGTTGAAATATCAGCTTGCTGTTGCCATCTGGTTTTTGGTGATACCCAGATGGTGGCATATCCCAGCGAAAAATTTCAAATAAATTCAGTAAAGTGATACTCTGACTAGCGCATGAAGTGTTCTATACGGACAATACATATGTAATACTATACGAACTTTAGTCTACCCGACCTAGACATTTGTAAAAAAATTTTAAGTACCCGATAAACTTTTTTCGGTTTTTGGCGATTTCTTAGTTTTGACGCTTTTTCTTCATTTTGGCGCTGTTTTTCGTTTTTGGCGTTTTTTCACATTGACGTTTTTTTTTTCGTTTTGACGAGTTTTTCGGTTTTTGGTGATTTACTGGGCCTTAGAGATTTTTTTAGTTGCAAGTTTTTTTTGTGTTTAAAGTTTTTTTTGTCGATTTTTTAAATTTTGGGATTTTTTAGGTTAGGTAAAGTTAGGTTAGGAAGGGTGGTGCTATAGCGCACCTCCACTCGTAGACCCAGTTGGGTATATTGTGATTACCTTCTATTGCCTGTTAAAAGTAATATTTATCGCCTATTTTCACTCAGACGTAACCCTATTATCCTTCATTAAGCCACTGAATTCCCAGGATTAAGCGCCTAGTATCCTCCAGTTTCCACTTCCCGTTATCATTAATGCCCTCATGGAAACGTCTGCTCAGCGTTATAGGTAGTGGCAGATAATATGTTTTTGGTTCCTCTTCATCCCTGCACATCCTACAGAAATCTGAAGTGTCAGTTTCCCACATGCTGGTGCTTTCTCTGACCGGGAAGTTACCAGTTAACGCGCCTATCACGATACGCATTGCCTTCCTATTCATATACAGTAGCAGTGTGGAACTTTCTGAGTCAAGTTTTTGCCACATAGTCCTTGAGACTCTACAATCCTCCCTACTTTACCGTGAACTGTTGGTCCTACTCTCTACCCAATTAATGAGTTTCCTGTAGTAACAATAATCTATTTGTAATTTCACCGAACTGTCTCAGATTTCCTCATCTAACGCCGGACATATTCTTGCCACATCATCGGCAATTTATTATGTTTACTTCGCAAAACATTCGCGTCATCTATTAAACTAAATGAATAAGTCTTCTTATCAATCAACCTCTGCTTGTTTCTTTTTTTAATTTTATACAATGTGATTTCGCAAGCAGAAAACTATGCTTTTTGATGCTTATGTCTAAATGTTTGCTGGGATACTCCAGCCAGATGTTGAAGCTTACGTGTTTTGCTAGTTTAATAGTTTAAATTTAAATTATTTGAAGGCACTTTTTTGCGGTCTTGGAAGTCCTGTTAACAAAAATTAGCTAAACGTCTCAGCCAGGGCGTCATTATTGACAAGCGGTTGAAAAGAAGTATTTTTAATGATTCTCTACCTTCTAAGACCACAAAAATCATCTTTTACTTGTAACACCTTTATTTCAAGCTCTGTGACTAAATAAAAATTATAATAAATGAAAAATTTTTACATTGCTTAAAATATAATATTAATATTGTCATTTGTTATAATTTTGTTATTTGTCACAAAATTCAGAACAAGGGGTTAAGACTAACAATTTTTTGTTTTGGTAATCGCTACTCATGTAGCGAAGGCTTAGATCTTTTTTACATATGTCTGAGTGTCACGTATTTTGCCACAGTTAGAAAACAAATGAAGCTTGTTACCACATTAATGCTTCACTTTTAAATGACTTGTATTTTTTTTTTGAGTGAAATAAAAAAAACTTTTTCAATAACTAGTTGCAAAACCAAAGACAGGTGTCAAAAAAAAAAAACAAACAAAAGATAAAAAATATTCTGCCAGAATTGTTTACCATTCAATTTAAAACAATGACAATCGCATTAACCGTCACATTGACCAACAACAATGACTCTGCCAGAAAGGACAAACTATTTAAAACAAGACAACTAGGAAAGAAAAAAGTGGTCGTTGCCAGTTAAAAAACGAAAATTTTAAATGTAGAAAATAAAAACAATTTCCAGCAATTTATTTTAACCACATCGGAAAGAAAACATTAAAGTTAAATCCTGAAATAAACAACGTAAACACGTTCATAGTTGCCGTTAAAAAGGTTTGTTTCCTTTTTTGTCTTAATATGTTGCTGCGGCCATTGATTGTGGCCATGTAATCAATGCGGTCAGTTAACTGATACAAGAGTAACCGCAAGAGGATTAAAAGTTAAAGAGATGGATATAGTGATGAAGGGAGGGAGAAAGACAATCAATCCCTCTTGCTTTTAGAAATAAATATATATCGTTACCTTGCTACAGAAAGGCCTTAATGCATTAATTTTGAATTCTAGTTTTTGGTATATTTCGCTGAAAAACATCTTGCTATTGCTTTTAGAAAAAAATATATATCGTTACCTAACTACAGAACGGCCTTACTATTTTTTGAATTTGAGTTTTTTCGAATGTATTTCGTTAGAAGAGCATGTAATGTATCGAAAAATGCAAAAATTTCGATTTAAGGCAACAATATGTATGTATATATATTATATATTTTATGGTGTGTTCAGCAATATCAAAAGAAAGCGCTCGTTCGATAATTATTATGTTATTCTCGCTTACAGTGCGTTAAGATTTGAACAAAATCTGGTACTTACAAGATTTCAGGTGAAATCTAGTAGATTTACCATACAAAATAAAATCTACTTTGTCACTAGATTTTGTCAAAATATACTTAACATCTGGCAGATTTAACTGATACAACTACAAATTTGTACCACAAAGTCATCCGGTGTGCTTAAAAAGGTGTATGAATTGGCTAGATTGCAGTTGTTTGGTTGAAGGTTTGGAATATTTTCAGTTAGTGGGTTTTGATAACAAATCTTGATAAATGTCAAATACACTTGGTGTAAACTAGGGGTGGAAAACTATCGATTCTACTATCAATAGTTAATTTTTTTTTGGACTATCGATGTCTTAATTCTGCCATCGATTAATATTTAAAAACAATCGATATCACTAAAACAGAAAAATGTAAATATGTTGCTTTTCATATACAAACATAACTGAATGACGGAACAATTCTTCAGCTGATCTCACTTATTTTTCATACAACTATTTCGGTTTTGCAATTTATTGAACTGACAAATAAAATTCTATTTTACTTTGTTTAAAAATATTTAGTTTTGAATTTTTGTTTTAAATAAATATGTTCATTATACGAGAACCATAAAACTTCGCTACTATCACTAGTTTTTATAACTTTCGATAGTCTTGAATCGCTACATCGATAAAGTTTTTTAAACTATCGAAAAATTTCGTTACTGACACTATCGATAGTTTTCCACATCTAGTGTAAACGGTATATATTTTCATAAAGATTTTAATTAAACTTTGCAAATAGCCTATTATGCATACTTTTTTTTGTTTTTAAAGGATTTATAAAAATATAATTGTTTATGAAAATTTGATAAATAAACCTTTTATAAAACCAGGGGGATTATTATATAATCTGAATCGAACGGAAATGTGTTCGAATTGCTATGTTAATAACATACAAATTCGAACAGTTTTCGTTTCGAATCGAATTACATAATAACCCCCCCCAGAATAATTTTAAAAGGTCCAACAAGCAAACTACATATGCAATATCTTAATTTGATGAAAATATGGAATTGATCCCATAAATATTTACTGCCTTATTCATAAAAATAAATATTTCATATTAAGGGCTTATAAAACAAATTTTTTTTATGTAAACTTGTTCTATTTGCCTTTTATAAATCACAAATATTTTTTATGAATAAGGCCTTTAATATTTTTGCTTAAGTAAATTATATTTCTTTCTAGATGCAGGCACTTAAAATTTAACAAATTTATTTATCAAATAAACAAATGCTCTGTGAATATCCAGTAAAATATTTAATATTTGGTATTATATTTATATACATATATAATATAATATTTAGCAAGAAAGTAAATATTTAAATACATTTTTTTCACTAAGTCAATACTTCTGACCGAGCCCATAAGTACATACTTTATTATTTTTATTTTTTTTTAATAAATACATTTTTTTTTCTTAAAGCAGTCACTTAATATTAAATGTATTTATTTATACAAAAGTCCTTAATTCAAGTATTAATTGTGCTACAGAATAATTTAAGTGCAAAATAAATAAATATTCAAAATTTATTTACAATTTTGAGAGCACTTCCATTTAGTTTCGCAATTATTAAAAAATCGCTAACATTTACAAAAAAAAATTTGTTATAAAAAAATTATTTATTTACATTAAATTTTTATAATGCGAGTACAAATAAATTATCTCTCTGTGACTGTAAACGAAAAAAAAATTATATAGAGGGGTATATAAAAATAAAAGATTTTCACTTGTCTGCGCTTAACAAAAAGAAAAATTTTAATAAATTAAAATGTCGTTCATTCAAAAACCATTCATCTTTGAAAGTAATGACCAATTTAAGTGCCACCACACTTTTATTATTAAAAAAAGAAATCCTTAAGTAAATACATTAATACGATTATAAATAAAGAGCGCGCGTGTCAAAACAATAAACTCAATTGTGAAAAGTAACGAATGGTTGCGTTGCTTGGCGCTGTTGCTCAAATGCTGCAGGTATTTAAATAGAAATACATAGACTGCTAATTTTGAAAGTGTCCTAAATCCATTTATACAAAAATTAAAGCTTATCTGTTAATAATATTTTAATTCTGTATTAAAGTAAATCATATAATAAGTATTATTGGAAAATCTTTAACCCTTTTTTTTTTCTAAAAAAAATATTTTTCGAAAATGTTACGGGTGAGTCCTAGTATGAAAATCGGAAAACAATAATTTTCACCAACTGGAATTCTAATTATTGTGCTTAGTGGAGGCAACAAAAATCCTGAAAGAGCTTCTGGGAGGCGTAGTTGAATAATAACATTTCCTTTTGATGGACTACAAGGAGGGTTACATTTAACTTTAGTAACTGCCTTTTCTAATGAACGTTGTTATCTATAACTAGCAATTTTTGGTGCCGTAGAAATGCTTACAATTCCGTTTTTGTCTTCTTTGTTGTTGTCTGCATTTTCGTTTTCTTCTAATGAGTCTTTATGCATCATAATTTTCTTAGAATTTCTTCTTTTACAGTGAAAAGAATATTATGACAAGTTTTTCTGAAGAAAAATGTTTTTGAAATTGATTTTAAATCTTATTATTGTTTGTATTTGGTTTGATGAATTTATAAAATTTTTTTCAATAAAAAAATTTGTTTTTCATGCTATTAAACTGATTTATTTGAATATTTTATTTATGTTTAAAGTGTGTTAAAATGAGTATGAGTTAAAGTGTAGTTTGCACATTACAAACGGGCAACTTGTTTGGAAAATTTGTGTAAAAATCACTCAGAAAATTTAGTGACTTCCATATACATTTTCTAGATAAATTGACTGCTTGCAATAACAAAATACACCTTAAAAAATGTATTTGTTGTTGTTGACTAAGCACGTCTAGATGCTTTTCGTTGCTGCTAAGCAACACTTCCGTAAACTTCAGCCACAATTCAACTTTTATTAATTTTGGTATTTAATTTTACGAATTCTATGGTATATCCTATTTCTGAATTTTGTAATTGAATATAAAATAAAATTTTTTCTGTGTACTGTCCTTCGCTCTCTAATAAACCTAAATGCAAAAATATTACAACAACAATTACTCGAATATTAAAATGGATACTCACAAAATTTTATTATACTATTAATTATTAGCAAAGTAAGTTATTGTTGTAAAGTATCAACTAGATATTATATTAATTAGCAATTTTATGAAGCTGTCATGGGTATGATCGACCAATTAAGCCACAAAACTATAATTACAAGACGTTCGCAGTTCCTAAATCAATAAAAAGAAACTAACTGCCTTATTCATAAACATACTTTTGCTTAATAAGAGGTTTATGAAACAAGTTTTCTATCGAAATTCGATTAATAAATCTTTTATAAAATCAAAAAATTTTTATGAATTAGGCTCCAAGGTCTTGATTAAAAATGTCAAAGGTCCTAAAAGAAAATTTAAAATAAAGGCCAAACATACAAAGAGGGAGAGCAGAGTGTTCAGTATAATACGAATTTCTAAGCGTTTCGGAAGTAATTAAAAATATAAAATATCTTATATATGATTTATAAGAAGTTTATAAAGCAGTTTTTCATATAAGATTTGTTTTGCATTATCTCTATAAAACAAGTAATTTTTCATGAATGAGGCAGTTAATATGTTTATCACACATTCTCCCAAAATTAATATTTAATCTGTTCAAAAATATATATTAATTTTTTTCTTAAGAATATATTGAAATGTATTATAATATTAAGAGTTAAATTTTAATTTTGGGAAAAAGTGCGATGAAAATATTGAAACTTAATGGTTAAACAGAATTGCGACATAAACACATTTTCCATACAAATTGACACAAAAAACAGTCGCAGAAAGCAGACGACATATAGAATATTTTACTTTGATAGCGTTTTTTTATGATCTCACATACATATATATACTCATTCTCATTCTCTAAACTTTCAGCAGATAAAACTACAAAGAAATATAAGCACAAAGGAAAATAAAACAACAAGCAGTAATTAATTAAAAAAAAATAAAAAACCCGATTGCGACCAAGTTTGCACCATTAAATATCGAAATGAAAATTTATGAGAGAACCTAAAGATGATTTTTAAATACCTGTCGAATGATACCCATTTTGGTGTAGTTCACTGACTTTTATTTTTTTTTCGTATTTACAAATATGGCCGCCATATTGAGATTTGACTATTGACATATGCTTAGTAATACTCCCAGGGCTAAGATAAATTGATTGATTGATACGTTCGGTTAATAAAGGGCCGCAAAGGATTAGTCGGGTAATAATTAGGGAGAATTTGAAGTTACTGCTGTAGATTTTGTTATGGCATTTGTTAATTCGACAGCAATTTTTCCCGGAGTTGCAGACTTATCCTGATTGTTCATTTCATATAAAAAAATTCCCACAAATAATAGAATTTTTTTTATTAATTTGTTTGACCATAATATGTCATTCCTTTTTGGGACATAAGTTGAAAGATTTTTGTAAATCGTAAAAGTAAATTATGGATGGTTTGTCTGGAAGTATGCTTTAGTTGGTCACCTTGTAATTTTTTTTAGGACTTTAAAAATAAACTTTTATATTTAAAAGAGTTGTTTAAACTATTTTAATTAAGATAAAGGGTTTTTAAGCCAAGTACGTGCAAATTAATGAGGAGCCGTTCACAAAGAAGGGGCATGCTAAATTTTTGACATAAAACACTTACGATATAATACCATAGTATTATTTAAGATCATAACAATAGCTTGATTTAAGTCATTTTAAAATTAAATGGCTTGTATAGCTTCGTTTTTTCTCTTTGTTGGTTATATTTTTAGATACGACGACATGTTAAGGTTAACGTAAATCATATTCTTCGTTCAGATTTTGCATTATCAAATTCTCAGAAATTAATTTATATTTTAAAATGTAAAATCCATTGTCTGCAGTATAAACGGTGGAATAATAATCTGCATGTCTTTGAAGTATATTAAGAAATAAATTTTCGTTTGGGCGGGCATTTTATAGCAACATGAGAGTGGGCTCGCAAATATGTATATATATTTCTGTAAGCAATTTGATTTTCTTTTGATTTGAATATAAATATAATTGAAGGCTAGAGGTTAATGTTTGTTTTTTATTTTCCAAAACACAAGAGGAATGCAGCATATATCTTTGAAAACCCTAAACAGTCGAGCATACAAAAATAAATTCCAAGCATACGTTACTAAAACAAAAATGTCCAGAAAACAAACAACCAGATGACAAAAATTAACTTTAAATAATTTTAATTCTATAAAGCTCCATAAAAATGTCATACTTACTTCTTTTTCTATACAAAAAGCTCCTACAGGTTAAACTGCTCCATTGGAAACACCATGTTTGAATTTATTTCAATGGCATTTAAAATAAAATTTTCATGTATTTCTTTTCTTCCCAAAAAAAAAACATATAAATACGCAGAAATTGCAGACCACCAAAGCCAGAAGTTTACTTATCATATTTCTGATTAAATTAAAATAATTTTATATTTAAGCAAGCACCTGTTCTTGTGCTCTACAAGTAAAATAGCAGTTGCTTTTAAATACATCCTTTTGTCCCTGAATAAATGTTTGATTTTTCTTATTCAACCATTCGGTTGTGTTTCCATTTTTCTCTACTACTTTTTGAATTCTCCAGTTTACTGTTTCGTTATAATTTTTATTTTATTTTATTTTATGAAAATGCTGCAACAACCTCAGCTCAAAGGATAGTAAAAACAAGAATTTTTTCGTGCCAAGAGATTTGTAAACATTAATAAGAAAAAAAAGTTATTGGGTTAAAGGGAAAGCTGTCATTGCCTATAATAGAAATAAATGGAAGTAAATTACAATGTAATATATATATGTAAATATATCAGCGCTAAGTAAAAAAAAATTATCAATTATTGGATAGTTTTTTTTTTTTAATAATTACACTTGCGGCGAAAATTCGCCTGTAGTTTAGTCTTTGTGTTTTTAAGCCAGGCTTAATTAGTAAGATGATGAAAGCTTTTTATTAATGGATGTGATTTATCTTTAATGCCAAAATTGTACTTGAAAAATTTTATTTATACCGTAGCTAGCCAATGTCAATCGAACATCAATCGGCTTCTTATACAAATACATACACATACGCTAATACACTTCTCTCGGTGGCCAGCATCGATTTATAACCCCTAAGGACTCCCATTAGCCCAAAAATTTTAACAAAACTTGAAGCGATAAAAAACTTTATAAGATCTCGTTTAGATGAAAACCTACGTAGCAACGACGACGCTTGCGATCTCTTTTGGAGTCCCTTTTAAATCCATGTGCGTTTAAATGACGATCTTTTCGTTCCAGTAGTCAGTAGACTTTTTGGTATTAATTTGATCAATACTTTTTATTCATTCATTTCTTAGCAGTTTTTCCGCAAAATAATTAGTATATCCATACACTTAAATTATTTATCTAATGTTTCGACCTTTTATATATGTTCAATGAAACTATTTTTTTAAGCTTTAAGTCAGTAAATTTTACATATTTTTATAGTTTTATTTTGATATTTCGTTAACCTTTGAGTAACTTCTTCAGGATTATTCTTATTTAATTTTTTTGGTAATTATTTTTTGTCTTTTTTTCTTTTCAATCGAAAACGAATTATCAAAAAAATATAATAAGAATAATCCTAAAGAAGTTAACTAAAGGTTATTTCGATATAAAACTATAAAAATATATAAAATTTACTGACCTAAGGCTTAAAAAAATTGTTTCATTGAATATCCAAACAGTTATACTTTTTTTAATTTTCTAACAAGATACAATTACTTCTGTTCTCTTCTTAATTTATTTTTTTTTTATAATTTTTATACTTAAACTGTGTATTTTATGCACGTTACGAGGGTGGATCATTAACTAAGTATATTTTTGAATTTCCCGCCTCTTGTTTGAAATGGAAACACTGCTGCTATCAAGAAGCAACTGTCAAGAAGCAACTGTTGAGTCCTGCCTAAATTTGGACAAGCTGTGTTATTTAGTTGATAACAGACTACCTCGTCTTTTGAGAAGAAAATGTTAAAAAGTAAATTTCGTGTGGTCATTAAACAGTATTTTTTGCGCAAAAAAAGCGTCAATCAAACCAAGGAAAAGCTCAATAAATACTATGATGACTCTGCACCATCGATTTTAATGGTAAAAAAGCGGTTTACTGACTTTTTGTTGTGGTCGCAAATGACGCTGAACGTTCTGCACGGCCAATTGAGGTCAGTAAACCCGAAAATGTGTGACAGCTTTAAAAGATTGTTTGCAGTTTTAACCACCATCCGAATAAGTTTTCGCGGCGTTTTGTAACTGTGAATGAAACAAGGATCCATTACTGTACTCCAAGCAGCAGTCTAAACCTGCTCCGACGAAGGACAAGGTGAGTTTGTCGGCCAATAAGTTGATGGCAACAGTTTTTTGGGATGCACGCGGGATAATCCACATCGTTTACCTTCAAAAGGGAAAAACGATAAACGGCGAATATTATGTCAACTTATTATACTGATTTAATGAGGATTAAAAAGGAAAACGAACCCATATGGCCAAGAAAAAATTTGTTTTTCATCAATATAATGCACGAGTGCACACGTGTGCAGTCTCAATGTCAAAACTTTATGAATTGAGCTACAAATTGGTATACCACATCCGCCATATTCTCCGGACTTAGCCCCTAGTGACTAAATTATATTTCGAAACCTAAATAAATAGCTCGGTGGAAAGAGATTTAGTTTTAACGGCCAAACAAATGCCTATTTTAAGGATTTCTAAAAATCATATTTCTTGGAAGGGATACAAAAACTGGAGAAACGTTTGACTAAGTGTATTGAGTTAAAAGGAGATTATGTTGAAAAATATATTTTTGTTTTGCAAAAGACACTGTGTTTCATTCAAAAAGTTACGGACTTATTGATCCGCCCTCGTATAAATTAACTAATCACTTATTTACCAAGAGCATAAAAAATAAGGCTATATTTGCTCGCACATAGCATAACAAAAATATGAGGGTAAGATAAAGAGTTAAAATTGACACTTCAATTCCCAGTACGTGCAAGTTTTACTACCCCGCACTTCACTGCTACACCATAAACACGCCTCGCAAACGAGGTATCGCGGCTATAAAAATAATTTTTTTCTAAAGGCCTTATTCATAAAAATATTTTGGATTTATAAAAGGCTTATAAAAATATTTCCATTAAAATTTTTTTTTATAAAGCCTTCATAAAACAGAATTATATTTTATGAATAAGGCAGCAAAAGTTTACTTTTTGTGACAAGAGGCCTTTCATAATAATCGCCTCATATCTATTTGGCCATCTGAAAAGTTTTTTAAGGAAAATTCTGATGAACATGATTGAAAATTATAAAAAAAATTCCGACTAAAATTGAGAGAGAATATATTTATTTAGTAATTGTATAGAAATAATTTATTAAATATTGTTATTTATTAATACAAAAAATCATCACCTTAATTGTAGCCCAAATAATTCATTATCATATTTAATTTTGATATTATTAAAATTTTTCAGTTATTCTTTAATGTTTGAATTTAAGGCAGCTTTTAAACAAAAAAAGCTGTATGATATATTAATTTTAATATGCTTTGACACATTTTTGGCATAAATTATGCTTTTACCTACACCCAATAAGCATTCCACACTAAATTTTTTAGTTGCTTTTTTGCTGTTAGTGGTTGTGTTCTATAAAAAGACTCTGTGCTTTATCTCGAAACTCAACATCATATTGTGCAGTACTTGATCTTTGTTCTCCTTCTCTTCTACTCTTCTTGTTTTTATGTTTTTTTTTTGTTACTTTTTTTTGCTCATTTTTAGTTTGAATTATTATTAAAGAATTTTTATTAATTTCAGTTTTTTTTGCGTTATCACTCGCAAAGAAAAATTTTGCAAACTTTTTATTATTTATTTATTTTAATTTAGAATTATTTCCAAGTATAGCAATAATAAATCTCTGGAAGCTTATTGAAGTGTTAAAGTGCGTGTTAAAGAATTTTGAAAGAAATCTTTGTAAGAATATTAACTAATTCGGTCAGTGTCAAGGTAAATAAATTTAAGTGTAACAAGTGTAATTTAGAGTTGTGGCTAAGTGAAATACAAATATTTGGATAAACTCAGGTAAATGAATCTTTGCAGAATAAATAAAATTCACACAAAATTAACTTAAACATTTAATTATGTAAAGACATCCACATATTATATATAAACTTATTTTGATAATTATACTAGCAAAGAGCTTTGCCCGCTTGTAAGTGGAAATAAGATTTGTGGACAAGCGTACCACTCTCTATTATATTAGGGCTATTACGAGAGCAGCCACAAAAAAACCAAAAAAAAATTTACCAATTTTGATATTTTTAATTCGTCTACTGCAGGGGATCCCATCAAGTTCTTGTACACGGACCCCTAGTAATTTTTTCGGACCGCCTTTGAGAACTATGATTTATATAATTTTTTAGGTTGAACTAAAAATGTCAAAAAAGCAACATACAAAAACAACCTTTTTTATTTTGATTGAAAAATTTATTATAAAAGTTATTATATCGAGCCATAACCGCCCAAAAAGCTTAACCGATACTTACTTTTGACGTTGTTTTTTTTAAGGAAAATCAATTATTTACGATAGCAAATGATAGATTTTGGCCAAAAACTTAAATTCGAAAATATGTAGCTTAAGCTTTCTTTTTTGGCGATTATGGTTTGAAAATACTCCGTTTTTATTTAAATATGCAAGTCGAAATTTTAAATAATCTTTAAAATATTATTAAATACGACTACGAGCGTTTGGTAATAGATTAAAGAAGACTTGAATAGGTTTTCTTTAATCTATTCTCAAACAGTCGTAGTCGTATTTGAAATACGCCAACCACGATAAGGCAGATTGTGTCTTCTTTGACATGTTTAAGCTTCACTCCACATTCTATCAAACTAAATGAAAAGGCACCCTGCAGAAAATTTGGCGACAATTGAACCAAGCGTACTCGTCGTTGGACTTAAGAAAATGGTAGTGGTAAAAAAAGTAGGGCATAGTGTACGGTTAAAAGAAGATATATCATTTAAATGGTTACATATTCACCATTTTCGTAATGTATCTATTATTATATTGTAAAATGCCAAAATCGTGATTTAAAAAAAAAGAGTTAGCAGTTTCTATATTAAGATAACTGTGTTGTTTAATAGTTTTTATACGCTGCATTATGTTAATGCTAATGCCAATTTATCAGAAAATGTCCAACCAATTTCTTGAAAAAAAAAATGGAATTATATAAAATCTACCTTAAAGTAATTGGGAATTACTTCTAGTTATTGGGATTCATTCTAGTATTGTAGCTGAGTGCAGGACCTATCAAATAATATAAGTATATGTTATTTTTTCTTTGAATTTTCTCTTTATTTAAAGCTGAAAGCGGGACATGATCCATCAATAACTGGGATTTAAAAATAAATATCTTTTAGGAAGCGGGATGTGTATTATGTACATATACAGTTTCGTATGTACTTCAGATACACAGTTTTCACAGTTTATAACAATAGAAAATGTTTATACAGGTAGGGCATATATAAATTTTTTTGAAAAACTCCTGAAAACTCGAACTTCAAGAAATTCTGAATATGCACGTTCTTAGAGGACCACTTGGACATTAAGCTATTATACGCCAGCATTCATTCTCAAAAAAATGCGGTATCCTTCAGAAAATGCCAAGTTCAAGACTTGGCAATTCGAGTATCTAGTTCAAATTCATGTTTTTCAGAAATACATAGATTCATGGGCAATAATAAAGGAGGAGCATTACTTTTTCCGTCTGCGTTGCCTCATTTACTGGAAAAGTCCTTTAGAAATGCATTGTAGCTTAACAAAGCTCTGTCAAGACTTAAGATCTGTTAAAGAACAAGGTTTGTGTCAAGGCTTATAAATCTATACAAGCAAAAACTTGAAATTACGCCGATTCTGACAGAAAATAGCGCAGTGATAATTTTAAAACTCTTTATAACATGTTGATAATGAGAATTGTATTCTACAAATTAGCTGAACTACGAAGCACACAGGCACTTGGATAGTTAAGCAATAACTGCAATTAAATAATATTTGGACTGAATTTGTATCAGTTTCATTTTAATAAAAATCTAATAAGATATTAAAAATTTCAATAGCGGGATATGTAGTCAGGCTACCCGTAACTGAATTTCATATCACCATAAAGGTTTCAAAAGTATATTAAAACTTTACAATCTAGACTGAGGATTGAATTTCTACCAGTTAATCACCCAATGTATGTGAGTTAATTTAAGCTTCATTTGTATTCGCTACAATCAGTTAGGTGTTTCCACGTAAGCCGGGTAAATGTTACCTGAACACATTTTTATTCCCTTACTTTTATTCTCCATTAGTTCATCCATAGTTCGGTAGGGCACTATTACGAATATTATATATTATATGTACTACGAATATTTTTTTTTGCTTTGTATGTCTATATAAGAAAGACACTTCCAGGGCATGTGTTATGTATTACGAATATTTTTCTTTTTTGGTTTAGTATATAAATATAAGAAACACTTGGCTGGGAAAGACAGTGAATCGATATAAATGGACCGTCAAGTCACTCTGGAACAACTCCCGTAACTATACTTAGATATTAACCAAAGCTTAACAGGTGTTTATACTTTTGAATTATGAGTGCCTCTGTGGTGGAGTTGGTAGTGTGCAAGCCTGTCGTGCACGAGGTTGTCAGTTCGAGTCCCAAAAAATATCTACTAAAAAATAAATTATCGGCCATGTTACAGAGTTCAATTCCGTTCGGAACCGGATTTCAATCCACCCCATTTTTGTACGAGATGGTGTCTAAAAAAGAAAACTAAAATGCGGAAATTTGTCAGGTGTGTTCAGACTGTGGGAGGCGGTGGTTTGCTGGGATATACACCGGCTATGACTTGACATTTTGAGGTTTATTCAATTTCGATTCCGAACGGAATTGTACTCTGTAGCATGGCCGTATAATTGAATTTGTAACAATAAAACCTAAGATTATAAGTTTATATTGTTACATTTAAGTGTCGGAATGACATTTTTAAATAATTATATTATTCTAAACCGAATAGGTCCCTGTGGGATAGTTCAGTGACAAGTCAAAAGGCGTATACAAAGTATCAATTAACCCCATCCTAGGCCATCCCCATGTAAAAGTGACTGGTCCACTTCATAGGAAGTGTTAGAACTCGGACTAGTACCTATCACTTAAAGACCGATTACGTGACTATTCTTGTGTCAGTTCCATTTTCTGTAGGGCAATAAAAACATCTTTTCTTGATAGTGATGGCATTAAAAGTCAGTACAGTATTTGAAGCAGTGAGAAGTAAAAATTCCCACTAAAATTTATTACTTTCGGTTTGGAGATTTCCCAAATGGTTATACATATGTATATATCTATGCATTTAAATAGAAACAAATATAATTAAACATAAAGAAAGTATATAGAATGAAAATAAAAAATTATATTTTTTTAACACTTTTTTGACGATTCTATACGTGGACCCCTTGGCTGACAGTTATTGACCCACAGTGATCAGTGAATCCCATTTGGGAACCCTTGTCCTATAGCATTGTCGTTTTTCGAAAAGCTAAAATATGGCAATGTTTAAAGCGGCCCATCCATTATACAATATTATTGCATATAATGTTGTACATATTATTGTTGTTTTGACCTATACTGTGCAATAAATGGCACAATATTTTGAAAAAAAATATTGCCCAATTTTCCTGACAGTAAATAAGTAAACAATATTGCACAATATTACTACCACATTACACAATTGTCTTGATTGTACAATAAAAATTAAAAGTATTTTGATATTTTCCAATATATTGTGCCACCTTCGAATATGACATACACATTGGTGATATTATTGTACAATACGAAAAACTGCACAATTATATTGTAAGTGGGTGGGCCGCTTAATGAACATTTAAACAATAGGCAAATCGAAGTTCAAAGCTTTTCATCTTTTTTTTCAACTAAATGACTTCACTTTACAAAAACCAAACGTCAGTTTTTCTGATAACATTATTATGTCACATATTTAATATACAACCAGTATGTTAAAAAAATTTATGCCGTTGACAAATAAATTATAAATTTGTGCATTTACTTATATGAAACCAAAAAAAAAAAAAAACATTTTCAGAAAACACTAATTACATTTTGCATATTATTGTACGAGTGATTTTTAATTATTAAACGCCAATCATTCATGTTAGCGGTTTATTATGCGCAATATTTAAACAGCTCAATATCATAAGTTTATTAAAATGTTGTTAAACATTTAAAAGCTGATTTGGATTTATTAAATTGTAAGTTTGTATAATGTTGCAATGCAGGGGTTCCACCAACCTTTGGTTCACGGACTCTTTGAGAAATAAGTTTTTGTCCACGGACCTCCTATTGAGAATATATTTGGGATTTGAAGGTTTTGATAAAAATTTAATCATTAGAAAATTATTGGAATTGCAAATCATCTAAATCAGAAAGGCGATTGTCTGTTTAAACTGATGAACCTATGCTACCTATGCTCGTGCTAACTGCCATAACATGTTATTTACCAAACTTTAAGTTGCAATGGACGATATTCGTAATGCATCAATCTACTAATCTAATTTCTAAACAGTTTCTACTTATATAATATTTTCTATAATTTTCTTATAATTTTTTATGTTTCATCTAAATTTGTATATACATAGATAAAAAACTGTATCAATGTATCAAGAAGATTTTCTCTATGAAACGTTTTTAGGCTAAGGGGTATGCCAGCAGAAAGAAGAGAAGATTTTTTCATAGAGATTCCTTATTGTTTTTATGTGGTAAATCTTATTAATTTTATCAAGAAGAAAACCACATAAAATCAAGAAGAAATCTTATTATTCACAACTTTTTTTACGTTATTTTTAGCACCAAAAACATAATCCATAGAGAAAAACTTCTTGATTCTATTAGGTTTTCTTATAAATTGTAAACTATAGTAATTTTTTATTGATTTTATTAGGTTGCCTTCTTGATTTTTTTAAAAAGGGGTTTTTTTCTCGATCTTATTAGGTTGCCTTATTGATTTTTTCAATAAGGTTTTCTTCTTGATTTTAGTAGGTTTCTATATGATTATGTGTAAAGCATCTTTTTAATTTTTTTTAATAAGGAAATCATCTTGATTTTATGAGGTGTCTTGTTATTTAGTATCTATAAATAGACATAGAGACAATTTTTATCATGAGCTTTTTTATTTTTGTATAAGAATGTTTGCACAATAATTTCATTGGTTATTCAGGCTGCTTGTTAGCATTTTGGTTAGAGTGCTTGTCTATCAGTCAGAAGTTTGCTGGTTCAATACTTGGTGAGTAAGTTAGTTAAGAATATAACATAATGTGTATGTATGTATGTATAAATATATAACATCTACAATATACTACATACATACATACATATGTATATGGTATAGAATTTAAATGAAAATACATAAGTACAGATAATAAAGACGCAATTTATTTTTTATTTTTTATGAGGTCGCCTAATTAAAACAAGAAGAAAACCTTATTGAAAAAATCAATAAGATAACCTAATAAAAACTAGAAAATTTCTTCTTTATTTTTTCAAAAAGGTTTTCCCTATGAAATTAATAAGATTTCCTTATTGAAAAAAACCCAAAGAGATTTATTATTAATTTTGTTCTATTTTATGAGGTATTTAGTAGGCACTGTTTTCTCTGTGTATATTTTTATAAATTTTTTTTCTTATATGATTATTAAAAACCACTCCAATCGTTTTCAAAAGCCGCGTTATAGCCACCTCGCCACAGCCGAATTTAGTTCCCTTCCTTATTTCATAAACTATCCCCTTTTTGCACATAAAGATGTTACTTAATTATCACTTATACTTTCTAACACTTCTTTCTTCTCAACTTGAAAAAATTCGTGTTACCAATAACGTATGAGTAATATTTATTTAATTGGTTTAAAAAATATTACTAATGCGTCGCAGTATGTTTATGTAATTATGTAATTAAAAAGTTTATATAAAACAAACTACTGCATCAATTAAAAATTAAATTAATTACACAAAGAAAGAAAACAAAATGTACACAAATAGGTGCTGCTCTAAAGATATTTACACCCAAATAAATTCAAACTGGCAAACATTACATGTAACACACACGCGACATCATCGTCTCATTAAATATAATTACATAGAAGTTATTAAACTATAAGTAACAACTTGAAAAGACAACAAGTCTAGTATCTTGTGCTCAACGCACGAGAGGGCATACCAATTTAGTAAGTGTGAAACTGCTGCCAACCCCCTCCTTAAGCTGTCTTCTTCTATTTTTTTAGCAGCATTTTTAAAACGGGAAAAATGTTTGTTAGTGTTCTTGGCATAAGCAGCCATTTGCAGTCAGCCCTGCACGTTTTGTCTTACATTTAGTTCTTGTTTTCTATGCTGTAATGTAAGGGGGTTTGCTTCCTTTTTTGCACACATGGTTTTATTTATTTATAGTTAAAAGTTATTCTATATATACATAAAAGTAGTTGTTTGTCCTAACAAGTGAGCGCTTAAGAAATGTTACTAATTAAAAAGATAAAGTTAAGACAGCAGCTATTATTTGTAAAGAAATAAAAAGAAAACATGCGTGCAAGGAGGTCAAAAAGAAAAAACTTAACTGCAAAAAGATCTACTGCGATATCTACCAGGCTGGCACACATACATACATACATCCAATTTTATGTACATATATAAAATAACGCTTGCTTCCATTAATTTAAAAAATTACCTTTTTCTAAAGCAAAAAACTTATATCATTTCTTTTAGCCAACAATGAACTTACAAGTCCTGAGCATAACTGCTGTTACCCTACTCTTTCACAGCGACAATATTTCTCCGACAATATTTGATTTCATAATGTTTAACTGGGTTATAATTTTTAATATAGTTAAAGAACAAATTATACACTTGCTGTTACATGCTCGAGTTTCAAGGATGCCTTAAGCACAAGCAGAACATTTGTACTTGCAGTAAACTGATGCCAGCACACGTTTCCAAAATATATAAGAGACAAGTAAACATGACAGGAAATTCTTTAGCATACAAAAATATTTCAAGATATTTTTAACATCTTCTTTGAGTGAAGCAAAACAAACAAAAATTGTGCAAAGTAGAAAAGCTCTTTAGAGGTAGCGTTCATTTTATGTTTCGAGGTTATTTGATTTTTTTTTAATAATTTTTTTTTTGGAAACAAGCTGAACAACCTCACATAAGGCTAAGTAATGCAACCTAGAATGTATAAAAATGTTTAGAACACATGCGTGTTAAAAAAAATCTGGGGAAAGATTCTTTTTAACATTGATAAATTTTGTTGGCCAGCTATTCGCAGAGACCGATTTTGATTTTTTTTAAAAAGTACAAGAAGTTATTTTTTATCATATAGGCATTTCCATAGACAAGTACACCATTTGTCACGTTACACGGACACTGACGTCTATAAACGCCATAACAAAGGTTTCTGGTGGGGCATGACGTTCATACATGTCATTAACATATTTGTCTCTGCAAATTTTAATATTAAAGCAGCTATGTCCAAACAAACATACACTAATATTAGTATTTGGGGTAAACAGCTTTAAAAGCTCTTAAATTTGTTCTTGTTGCTTTGCAAGGTAAGAGGAAGCATTGGTGTCTGCTGTGTTGTTGTTGTGGATGTGTGCATGTTGTACTCTCATCGGTGTGAAAGCACAAAAATCTCTTTATAAAAGTTTGCACATTTTGCATATGGCTTGTACGTAGCTGTATTAAAGCTTTTTAACAATAGATCAGCATTTGTGTTTGATACATTGCTTTTGCATACAATGAGTGTTTGTATATAAACAAAGTTACAGTCATATCAAACGAGTATCATATAAAACCTTCAACTGTTGCTGCATACCAAAAAAAAAAATTTTATAGTTTCCGAAATGCACATGACATGTCAATTTGAAATACAAATTCCTTCATCCGTCTGACCGCTTAAACGTCATCGTCTCGAACGCCATAACAAAGGGTATAAAGAGAGCAATGACGAAAATAAACGTCAAAGATTGTATGTTCATTTTACCCATTAGACTTTTTTATTTTATTATTATTTATTTTTTATTTTTAATTCCGAACAAATTGGTGTTTTCAGAATTTCCCTATTTAGAAATATGACATAGATATAGCAAAGTGCCCATGGAAAACTTTTCGTTAAAAGGGGTGTCCGCGTGTTGAATGTAGGTTGTTTTTGGTATTGTATTGACGTGATAACTGAAATAGGGGTGATTTTGTCAAACCAAGAGGATGTTATTATGGTAAAAAAAAGATAAAAGCCTTAATACCCACCATTTTTTTAAGGTTTTAAGTAAAAAACGAAATCAAAATCGGCCTACACAATTGGCTTACCTTCTTCTTGCAAAGTTTTGAGACGAAATTTAGCTCTGTTGGAAAGTACCTGGGCTAAATATGTAAGTCAACATAAAATCATGTTTAAGGACATTCATTGTATGTATGTATGTATGTATGTATGTACAAGCAAACAAACATATCGTTAGCAGAAATTCAAATAATGCATTTAATTGAAAAAAACTCTAGATTGAATTTCTAGAGTTACTATTTTATTATTTAATAAAGTGGCGCAACTTCATAGTCAATACCATAATATAAATATAGAAGGTACCCATTCTCTCTTTGTGTTAAAAAATAAGGATTTTTGAAGTTTGGTTTTTGAGAGAACCCAATTAAAATGTTCCCATATAGTAAAAAATTTAAGTCTTTCCCTAGAATTTTTTTGAGAAAAACGTGTAATTATTTTAGCAAGAGTATTGCGAATAGATAAAGTGATATATCACAAAATCCACGGGAAAGTGTAGCATGTACGTGACAATACAGTTGGCCTTACAACGATGCAACTAAAAAGAAAACGATTTATAAAACCTTTCCATATTCTTTTCAAATTGTATAAAGTTTTCATCAATTTGTTTTTTTTAAATTGTCCATGGAAAGAAAAAAAAACGTAACGCAAGTTTTACAAAATGTTGACTTTTCTGTGGATTTCGTGATATATAACTTTATATCTGTGAAGTTTGAAACATGGTTATATAAGAATTTATCTCATATTTTTAAGTCTTCTGGCTAATACAAATCTTTTAACCATATTTTCATTTTTATAAGTTGACAATGAATTTTCATGAAGTTTAGCAAATATTAACTGCTATTGCATTTTGTTAAATCTACATAATTTGTTTCTTGTTGATTAGAACATCCTTTTCTAAAAAAAATTGGTTTAATAACCGATTAGATCTTTTGGCAAGTCTATTTCACAGATATCATGGGCTCTTAGCTGCTGTTGACGGACACTACGAAATGAAGGGAATTTAAGAAATGCTGCGCTCGTATTTTTACTAAATTGTTTAATTTATACATTCCGTTAAAAAGAAAAATAGTTTTGAAATAATTTTTGCATAAAATTTTCAAATAAACAGGAAACAGAGGGAAATATAAGAACGGTAGCACGACTTTGCTGGAAACTTCACTTTCCCTATACTTGTCAGGTGGTGAATGTCAAGAAAAAATGAGAGAATGGAAGTATGTTCTATATTTATATCATGGTCAATACAATGTATGCTTTAAGAGTTTGAAACCATTATTTTTTATGGTAATAATGCTTTTAGTTTAATTTTTAAATTATACTTGGTTTCGAATGAATATGCGCCAATTTTTAAAGTCATAATTTTATAAATGGCCATATGGCACAGCACATATCGCTCATTTACTTCGATAGTGTCATAACTCAAAAAATGAGTTAAAAATGCAAAAAAATGCGGCATTTTGTATTTTATTTTGTGTAAAAATCTCATATAAATAGCTTGTACCGTCACCTCCTGAGAGAAGAATATTTTTTCATGTCTTCAGGCAAATTGAAAACTTAAAAATTGTTTTCTGCAAAACTGGATTTTTTGAGTTGTGACGCTATTGAAGTAAATGAGCGATATGTAAGGCCAAACAATAATCACCTGAACTCTTTTAAGCTGATTTTTTTTCTCCTATAACATTCAACAAAACATATTTTCATACCAGGTTTTTTTCATTTAAGTTTACATTATGCTTACATACATATATACGCTATTAATATAAAAATATTTGCATTAAAATACACACTTGCTTTACAATGCAATACAAAAAAAAAAAAAAAAATAAGACTCGTAGAAATGAAATAGAATTGCACGCGTGAAAAAAAAAACTAAAACAAAAGCCAAGAAAGCAAAACAAGGTTAGTACCATCCATTTGAACGTGTGAAGATATTAAGTAAAATGTTACGAAGCTCCTTAACGATCACACACACATACTTAATCCTCTTCTGAAAACTCACTAGAACACCGACATGACTAAAATGCAAACTATAGCAAACGAATTACAATATAACACAAAATTACCCAGCAAACATGTGTGTTGAAAGTGCCATTAAGCTAAGATTTTTTTAAAAAGCTTAAAACACAGAAAAAATGTGTTTCCTATTAAAAAAATACAAATAATCAATTAATAATTTAAAGGTGTCAATTAATTAATTTGTGATTAATTAAATTTTTAAACAAAAGTTTAATTGACTAAATTTAACTTTTAATTAAAATATAAATAATTTTTTTTTTTTTTGCTGAACCAATAATTATATATTTTTTCAATTAAATTAAATTTGTTTAAATAGAACAAAAATAAATAAATTATTCAACATGTGCATGATTCGTATAGAGCAGCTACGTCGAAGCCATGTGAACAATGTGCAAACTTTTATAAAGAGCTTTTTGTGCTTTCACACCAACGAGTGTACTACATCCACAACAAAAACACAACAGACAGCAATGCTTCCTCTTCCTTTCCAAAGAAACAAGAACAAATGTAAGAGCTTTCAAAGCAAATATCAGTGTATGTGTGTTGGGATGTAGCTGGTATAGGGTAAATAACACAATGACAAGACTGTTGTAAATTACTGATGTTAAATTTGAGCTTTCATTACATAAAAAGCTTTCAATAAATTGAATCAAATCAATTCACATATTACATTTGCATTAAAAAAAATTTGTGTATATAGAGCTAAAGTTTACACCAATTCTCACCACACACACTGAAAAAATTACAAGAATGCTGATGATGAAGCTGTGACGGGATTTGTTAAACAGCATATTATTCCGTTCTGTTAGTGTTTGTCATAATGATTTACAATTATCTTTAGTGCAATTTGTGGTTTAAAACAAATAATGGAAAACTATAGCCCAATTCACAAACTTGTGCAAATCGTCTTGCATCGTAGCATGTGCTAAGTGCTGTAGTATATTGATATTTACCACTTAACAATTGTTTGTGGTGAATATCAATATAATTACTATGCCATATTTAACCTGCTACTATGCAAGACCGTTTGCACAAGACTGTGAATTGGGCTTTTATATTAATAAATTCGTTTGACATGCATACTTGTCCGGCAGTATTTATAAAAGCCCAATTCACAATCTTGTTCAAATGGTCTTGCATCGTAGTATGTGCAAAATGGTATAGTATATTTATACTCACCACTTAAAAATTGTTAGTGGTGAGTATCAATGTACTATACCATTTGCACAAGATTGTGAATTCAGCTATAGATTTTAATATATCTTAATTATAGTATGCCAAAAAAGAAATTTTTCTTAACATTGTTTCCAACTCGTTAATTAGTAAAGTAAATCAGAACTTTTTCCATCTCAATACTGTGTAAAAATTATTAGGTAGGGATGATCCAAATTTGCACTACTTGTCGATCATAAGTTCTAATTTTTCATGAGTTCTTAGAATGTGATTTTTTTATCGGTTATGTAAGGACTGGGGCTTAAACATCTATATGAACATCATAATATGATAAAATAATCAGTCTCTTATTTTTGACAATGTGTTTGTTGGGTAGATTCTATAAGCAACTACCTACATTCATATATCAAGTTTACTGCTTTAACTTGACCCAAATTATTACAGTTGTTATTGTTATGGAAGTATAAACAATAGCAATGGCAATATGTAGAAACACTACGAATTGCAAGAGCAGCAACTACAAATAAGTCTTTAGCATGTATATAAACAGGATATCGAGGCTAGTGGGAAAAGTGCATTGAGCTAAAAGGGGATTTTTGGGCTTTTCTTTGTTTTTAAGCAAAAAATGCTGAATGCTGACATTAATGGCAAAAACAAACTTTCTAAGCCAGAACATTAGTGCGTTTATGTGTGTGTGTGTGTGTGTGTGTGTGTGTAGTGAACTGCTGGTAAGTGCGATTTCAGCACATTTTACCATTCTGTTTTGTTGTCTTTTAAAAATTACTTCCTTTTTTTAATTTTTGTTGTTGTGTGTATATTGTAACCGTTTTAATTTTAATAAACTTCCTCATTATGAAAATTTTACTTTTTTTTTCTCCACCACAACAATAAGACGCATAATCAGATAAAAGGAAAAAAATAACACAACGCAAAGGACACAGGGAAAGAACAGAAAAGAAAGCAAACAAGTACAGAAAAGTAGTGTAAAGTTAATGTTGGCTTGAGGAAAAATTTAATTCTAATTTTATTTTAAAGCATGTTTCATAATTAAAACTGTGGTAAAAATAATAGCTAAGGTCCTTATATAAACGATTTTTGTTTACAAAATGTTTAACAAACGCCTATTTCACACGATGAAATTTATAAGGTCGATTAATCTTAATTTATTTTTGAAGTTGCTACCAAAAAAACCATGAAGGTTTAGGAAATAAGTTCTTTGATTTCAGCAGATTACTGAAAAATGTGTTTTGGTATCTAAGATATGGATTCGCATTAATTGATTCCACCTGATTTAAATAAGCCTTGAATTGTACTTTTTGTTTCAGGTTTTTTTTTTATTTGAAATATCTTTGAACTGAAGCAACATTTCAAATGAATTCCGAATAATAATTAGTAAAGAATAAAGAACAGTGGTAAAGACTGTTGCAAATTTAGAGACCGTAAAATTGAGCTTTCATTACAAAAAAGCTTTCAGAAAATTTAAATGCCATGAATCAAAACAATTCACATATTCCATTGGCAATAAAAAGTTGCGTATATAAAAGCAGAAATCTGCATCAACTGACACCACACACAATCGACCAAACACAAAGCACGCTGATGATGAAAGTGTAGTGGCCTTCGAAAACAGCTAGTTGTTCCGTTCTACTGCGTTTTTATCAGACTACTTACAATTAACTTTGGTGTTATTTGTTCATTAATAATTATCACATGTAATTTGGTTTACAAAGCGATACGAATTTTAGCCTGATCAAATCATAAACATAAAACCAAAAATGATGTGTGACAATAATAATTCAAATTAACAAAAAAGAAAATTCGTTTAATTTGGGACTTATTATAAAAAACTCCTAAAGCCTATATCAATAAAATGGCATAACAATTTATTGAAATAACTTTTGTCCTTATCCGCTAAAACCTCATGTTTCATTTTAGTGACCGCTTATATTTGTAATAAAGTTTATAAAAACTTTTTCGGTTGTTTATTATTATTTTTTTCCTTTTCAACCACGTTTTTTTTCCTTTTGTCATAGTAGAAAAATCATCAAAAGTTATTTGTGCTTGTACTTTGTGCTACTTTCCACTGCTCATGCTCTCGTTGGCCCTGTCCCTGTCATAATCATTATGGGCACCTGTTGTGCTTGTGTTTATGTTGAACGCCTTATTAAAAGTAATAAAATGTTTTTGGTAGTACATTTGGTTGTTATTGGAGTTGGCTCCTATATAAATTTCTTAACAAGATGATAGTTGCAAAAGCTCTTATTAAAGTTACTTTTTTCCATAACAAAAAAAAACATCTTTAAAACTTTTGAAAGTATAAACAAAGTTATTTAAAATCTTTTTTCCATCTTATTAATAAAACAAAAATAGGATTTTCTTAAGAAAATAATCGTATAAATTTGTATGAGTGTCAAAAATGTGTTTTTATTATGTTTATTAATTTTTTTTTTCGTATATAAAAAAATCTCCCTAATAAAGTTTATTACCATAATAGATGTAGAAACTTTTTAATTTCGCTCATTAAGTCAAAATTTTAAGCAAAATGCTTAAAATTTTTTAAATGTTTTGTGCTTTTAATTAATTAAGAAAAAAAAAGCAAAACAATTTGAAATGAAGTATTTTGAAGTGCTAACAACAAATAAATATTAGTATGAAGACGTCTTGTAAAGCGATGCTAGTGGCTAATTATATAATAACAAAAATTAAAAATTTAAAAAACCCCCGATATATCTAGAAAATATGCGATATCTTCTAAACGGCTGAACCGATTTTCTTCAAACATAGCGATCAAGTCACCTTTCAAACAGAAAAAAAAACTAGATCAAAATTGGTCCAGCCGTTTGCAGTACGAAGAGATAGAGGTAAGCTTCATTCTTTTACAACTCTGCTCTTTGCACACTTTTTGATAATGCAGTGTTTCAGCGCCATCTGGTGTCAAATGAGGTGTATTAAAATTTGAAGCTGTGTTTAGTAGCCATTTTATTGGTTATTTTACTTCGCCAATGATTCTGCTACACAACGAAGGAGGGCGCTCTGATGTTACATTAGGATTATTATCTGATGAAGTCGGTATAGTTTTTTAGTGACCAGTACCTTATGCCTGCATCACGAGAACTTTTCCCACAACAAATGATACAAAAGACACTAATGCACATCAGAAAAATGCGTGGTGTTGTTATTTTTATAATTACGTGGCAAAACTTTTTTTTTGGTTTTTGGTGGGATTTTTTTATAATTTTTATTAGTTTTGGCGCTTTTTTTTAGTTTTTTGGCGCTTTTTTCGGTCTATGGATTTTTTTAGCTTAGGCGTTTTTTTGTGTTTTTAGCGATTTTTAGCGATTTATTTTAGTTTTAGCGATTTTGTTTTGTTGTGGCGATTTTTCTTTTTGGCGATGTTTTATTTTGGTATTTTTTAGTTTTAGGGTTTTTGAAAATTTCAGGAGTTTACCTCTTACGGGTTTCAGGAAACAGCAAGTGGTCAAAATTACATTAACTGATAGAATATCATTTAATTTTGAATTTTTTAATTTCAGTGTTAACTTGACAATTTCAAGTGTCTATATATAATTGTCTGTAAATTACATTAGGATTTCAACATGTTTCGTTGCTCGATTTAAGAAACCTTTTACTTTTTAACTGTCATATGTTTGTTGTTGTAGCAGCTAAAGTTTTAAATATTCTGTGAAAATTGCAAGTCCTTAGCTCTAACGAGAAAACAACCTGTGACGGACAGACTGAGAGACGGACATCGGTACGAAAAAAAAAACTGAGTACAGAATGCGGTGATGCCACTTACATCTCCTTTTTGTTCTCAAGGACTAAATGATTGGAGGAATTTTTTCTCGAGAAATTTATTTTTCGTGAGAAATAAATTCCAAGAGATTATTCATGATGATGCTGATTGTAATTTTTTAAGTTATTCTCAACAATATATTTAGAGTATTTCATGAAGTTTATTTTTAGCTTATTTCAAAAATCTTTTGGTTGAAGTCCACTAAAAAACTTCGAAATACATTTAGTCATTGCTAAATAAGCAAACAACTATATATTCCAAGCAAGGAAACTTATGCAAACCTAGAAGACCTCATTCATTGGAACCAATTGTTAACTCAATGGTGAAGGAGAGAATACCACGTATGGTGTAATAAAAGTTAAGTTGCAGGTCTTTATTAAAAACAGATCTGTTGAGACAGCCTTACAGGTAATTTCATATCATATTCAGAACTTTGGCAAAACTCATTAAGACCATGTTAAATTTTGCACTTTATAATAACTGGCATGTATATTTTACTTAAACATAAAGCTCTTAGTGTTCTGCTGGATATTAACAGCTTATTTATAAAACTTAGTATGAACATTTGTTTTAAAAACACTTTAAAGCCTTAATAATTTGTATAAATAAAGCTGTAAATATATCTTATAATCGCAACTTGAGCTGTATTAGTTAGATAACTTTGCAACAGGCGACATTATTTTACAATGTTTATAAAATATGAACAATAAATACTCTTAGGCTAAATCTGTTGTCCTTTGAAGAAATGAATATTACATACCATAGAAATAAAATTCTAGCTTAGTGTCTTTGGTAAGCCAACACTTTATTCTTCCGCTTAATTAACAAGATAATTTTAATAAATTTCAAAGCAGTTTCAACAACTGTTACTTTAAATTGTTAATTTAACAGAAATTTGATTTGGCTATTTAACAAACTTGAATGTTGAATGAAAGCTTTGCAACAATATATTTATTAATTCATTAAATTAATTATGAAGATAAGATTAACGAAATTGTAACATACCTTGATGACAGGAATGCTTTAAATGTTCCAAGTAAGCCAGCTCTTCTGCCCTGGCGATAGCAGGCAAAATCAGCACCGCGTATACCTTGCAAATCTCCAATATACGGCTCATTTAAGGCAGCCACTCGTAACTAAATGAAAATGATTAAAAAAAATATATTAATATAATATAAAAATCTCAAGCATTTAATAACGTTCCATTTTAAAGTATTTAACTATTTAAATAAAAAAATACTTAAAACTTTATTTACTTTGGGGGAAAATTTCTCGTTATCAACGTTAAGGAACCATTTGCGGATTTTGCTTAATTTCTTTTTCAAAAATATATTAAAATTGTTTTTGATTTTTCTATCGAATATTTTGAATTTTATAGAGACATTAGAAAGTTTTTAAGTTGTGTTCACTTGGTTTTACAAGCATAAAAACACAAATTTTGAAAGTTTTTAAATGGATCTCTTGGGCTTATTAATTAGATTTCTTATATTTTATTAAAAAGAACAAACAGGCAACGAAATTTTTACTGCTAATGAATGCTAATGAGATTTTCAGTAGAAAAAACTTTAATACATATTTTAAAAATTATTAATATTTTAGGATATTTTAAGCAAAAAAAAAAAAAAAAAATTGGGAGTAGATTGTGCTGAGTATTTTGAATACTTTTTATTAAGTATGATTTAAAAACTACAAATTACTTGTTAACGATATCGATAAAAAGCTTTCTATCACTTAATTATATTGAAAACAACAATATATTTTGTTGTTTAGTTGTTATTTTTAATACAAGTTATCGATCGAAAGTTTTTCGTCGACATCGTGGGCCAGGCTGAAAGTGTATTTATTTAACTGTGTGGAGTTCAAATTCCACAACGAACTACTAGAAACGTATCTGTTACAAAATTTTTCTTCTGCTTTTAATTTAATTTATTTCATTGAAAGTTCAATTGAAATAATTAAACTATTGTGTGAAAGTTTACATCACTAAAAGCTGCATTAAAAATTAAGTTGCATCAAATACCTTTTTCTTAAAAAAAAATTTGTTAAAAACTTTAATTGACAGAATTATTTTTTTTTATTAAAGGCATTGCTTGAAGACTTATTTTTTGTTATAAAATTGCAAATACATGCTCACCAATATATTATTTTTAAGCAAAAATTTATTTTATGCAACGAAATTTTCAATTAAGCTTTTAGTGAGTTTAATATTCAAAGAAAAGTTTAATTGTTTCAATTAAATATTTAATTAAACTGTAATTCAACTAAATTTTTCAACAAAAGTTTAATTGAAGGAATTAAAATTTTAATTGATTCTTTTGTATTTTTTTTTTAAATAAAAGTTTTAATTGGAGAACATGTTTTTCTGTGTTTAAAAAAATTAATAAATTTTTATGTATTAAAAAAAGAGTTCGTTTTGAAATCATATACATTGAAATAACTTACCATACGTGGATACCACTATTTAATAATAGATTAAAGCGATTTAGAAAGAATGAAAGAGAAGAAAGTTTTTAAAAACGAATTAATTTAAAAGAAATTTTATAATGGTGAAAAAAACAAAATTTTTTTATATGCAACTATATATTAAAAAATATTTTTAATTATTCAAAAACAAATAGAAGAAATTAAGCTAATAATGTTAAAAAAGAAGAGAGGTAGCTTAGGATACCTGGTTATAGCTATGCTGCTTAGCTATATAAAAGAAACTTAATGTGTTTGATGATGATGTCAAATTTGCCGCAAATGTTTCAAAACGTTTCCAATTGTTTCGCATTATTTTCTTTTCTAGCGGCGTACGATTAAATTAATATATTGATTGTGTTAGGCGGTGGCTGTTAGCCGGCTCACAGCCGATTGGCTGTGTTATCTGGTTTGTGGGCATGTGCAAAAATAATACAAAAACAAAGTGAGCAATCCTTCTCGTTGTTTTTGTTTTGTTTTTTTTCACTCACTTCAAGAAACGCAATAAAAGAAAATTAAACAATTTATTTCGTTTATTTTCGTACTTAGGTTTTAAGTACAAAAAAATCATTACAAAAATAAATTTATAACTGTAATATTGTCAAATAGTTTTGTTACGAAAATCACGTCCTAGCTCCCGTGTAGTGACATAAATAGCATAGCTATAAAAACGACATTAACTTTGCAGTTACGTTTAAACCAGCTACGTCCAAACACACATACTCTGATATTTACATTTCATGTAAACAGCTTTGAAAGCTCTTACAATTTGTTCCTGTTTCTTTGCTAAGCAAGCACGGGAATTTTTTTTTGTCGATATCAGATTGGATGTTGTGCTCTTGTCGGTGTGAAAGCACAAAGCTTTTTTTCTTAAATTAAATATAATATTATATACAACATACCCACGGTCAGACCGAATCCCTTTTGTGGACTCGTATCAAATTGAATCTGGGAATACCAGAAAATATATCGGATAAAATCTCGCTGAATTGGGGTATAACAAGAACAAACCAGTTCCACTTTGAACTCAAATAAATACTTCATTAATAAACAAGAAGAATCAACTTTTATTGTTTATTTTGATAAAATCTCTTGAAGCTTTTTCTTCACAAAAAAACTATTCTATATTAAGGTTTGTAAGAGAATCCTTAATCTTTTTTTTTTACTTTTTTATTTTGATGGTTTCAAAAGTATTAGAGTTTCACTATGATAATACGCCAAACATACCTCTAATTTGCAAATAGAGAAACAAGCATAGTAATTAACGAATTAATCAAGAACCGTACAAAACAATGAATAAAACAAATGAAATTAAATTAGAAAACACGCAAGTAATTTAAATGAGAATTTTACAGAAAGACTTAAAGCTACATCCTTAAAAACTTCAAGTTGTGCAAGAATTGAAGCAACAGGATAACAGACAGAGGTTTAAGTTTTGTGAAAAATTTAATTTCAGATAAAATTATATGAATTGGCTATCACATAGTCCTGATTTAATCCCTATTAAGCTATTTAAAATCTAGTTTTCGCAAATAAAATGTCTTGATTAAAGCTTTTAAAAGAAATATGCGTCACAAGGTTACAGCCATAAGGAATATATACGCCTAGCCGTCATAACCTGGATGAAATTATGCTTTTTAGAAACAAGTAAACAATTTGTTTAGCAAAGGGTCTAATTATTTGTATGTCGTAAAGGGTCCACTGTATCTGCTTCGTTAACTAGTTAAATTATTTAAGGACACAGAGCTATAAAGAGTGGTTTAAAATTGCATGTCTAGAATGCGTTTCGTCAGCAGCCATATGGTGGCCATAAGTCAAATTTCAAATTTTAATGACATTTTTAAAAATTAAAAATGTTAAATATAGCAAAATTAATGCCACGTAATTGAGGTACGAAAAAATTTCGAATCATGTTCCTATACAGTTCACCATTGACGGTAACATTCTGACCATCTTCGTTTTTGAAGACATATGGGCCAATGACTCCGCCAGCCCATAGAGCGCAAATGGAAATTGACTTAATCGGAAAATACAATTTTTACATTTTTTGGAAATTCTTAAAATTTCAACAATTTGCACGCGTTTCTATGGTATGAGTCGATTTGTAATGAAATTTCAAAGGAAACTAAAGAAACTGCTTGGTCAAATAAAGCAGTGATGCCAACTCAAAGTTTTGACTGTCTAAAAAACACCCATTGCTATTTTCTGTTTTGTTATATGTTATACCTGTGTGTATTTAAACTTTTTCCTTTTTCCCTTCTTATTCAAACATTTTGTTAATGATTTCCTTCAAACACATTTTGTTAACATAAAGGACTTCGTTCAAATTTTTTTTCCTTTCTATAGTAAAAACTCAAGACTTTTCAAAGCAATCTTTACGTGTGTAAAATCAGTCTAAGAAAGATTTCTTTTAACAATGTAGTGGGCTTTTAATAACAAGTGTGTTATAAATCTTACCAAATTCTTTTGTGGTCTGTAAGTTTTTTCTCTCATATTTTAAACATAGAAATGGAAGGAAATTTCAGCAACAAGATTCTGTTTTTTTTTTTAAGACAATGTGGGAATTCACTGAGATGATTTGTTAAAATTATACTTGTGCAATTTTCTTTAATAATTGTTGAAGAAAATTCAAATAATGAAAATTCAGAGGATCTTCATCCAAGACCATAAACTTGGATATTCAATTTATTATACATCTGTTAACCACAAGTCACAAAAATGGCACACGCAACAAATCGGTCTACCGAGACACAACTTAAATTTATTTATTCTGCTGTAAATGAAATCCCTTTTAAATGACTTGCCAGAAACTTCACCTGTGCTTGTGTATACTTGCATTAATGTATATGTATTTATGTATACATGTATGTATATATGTATGAGCATAGTTTTGTATACATTAAATTTTTTTTTTCCAAAATTATCTATTTTAGTAGGATTCCCTTAACAAACATGGATTAGTTATTCCATGGTGACCCCTGCAAAATATATAAATTCTTTTCTTATTTGCCAAACATTTTTGATTTCCCACATGACTCCATTGAATATTTAAAACGAAATTAAAAAAAGTTTTCCATTTATGTGACACATTCAATCTGTAATTTTTTCTGTTTGTCCCACCGTCTGTCTGTCTTCTTTACTTTAAGTTTTATTAAAATTTCCTCTTTAAAAAGATTTTTAACTTTATTTTATATATAAATTTTTTTCTAAAATATAACAATATTATCTCCAAAAATATATAAACAAAAATTAAGCAATAAAATATATTTTAATGAAAATAAATATATGTAAATATTTAAAATGCAAACAAGGACATATAAGATAAATATAAACACACACACACACACACACACACACATACACACATTAATGTTACAGCACAATTACATCAGTTATGTCAGTTTTGTAAGGAGGTGGAGAAAAAAGGGTCTAGTTGGCTTAAACAAAAAACTAGAAAATACTAGATGACCGAAAGAAAAGAATTTAAGAAAAAAGGCCACCAACTTAATATGAAAATCCTAGTTTTATCCCAATTGAGAGCAGAACTAAGCAATCTTATATGTTACACTCGTTTCAAAGATATTACACTTAGATTCATATTAAATTTCGCTCTCTTGGTATAAATACATACAAATGTAAATATGTTAATAAAAACGGATGTAATGGATGTGAATATGTATGTTATGTACATACATTATCCGGGGTTGTAAGTTAATCACACACTTTCACCTTTAGCCTCCATCGTCCTATTTATCCTTGCACTGGGACAATACATATTTGTTAAACATGCCACTTGTATGTTCATGCATATTATAAATACAATATAAATCATCATGGCATTCGATAATTGATTATACTTTGCAGTTGCAACACATGCTTCAGCACAAAAAAAAAAATAAAAAAATAAAATGAAACACAATATCAAATTGATAGACCCAATTATTTACACATAAAATATGTTTGTAGAGATTCCAGACAATGGCTGCGTGCATGTGTATGTATGTGTATATGTATGTATGTGTTTGGTTGTGTAAATGATTTTTCAGCATATACATATGTGTTTTTATTAACTTTGTAGTGTATCTAAAAATGATTTAATGATAATTTAAGATGTTAAGGCTGGAAGTTTTAGACATGTGTAATAATTAATAAAATGCCTTTAAGATTGATATGTTTTGAACAAAAGCTATTAACAGAACTCTTGCACGTAAAGTCAAAGCAAAAATACTAAAGGATTATCCATTTAGTGTTTCTTTCGGTCTGGCAAGGCTGTCAGCTGGTAAATATCTATCATCTGTATCTGGGTTTTAAAACCAAAAATCGTAATATTTATCAATATATTTATTCGCTTGCGATAACGATAATGTGATTCTGTAATTTATTTGATATGATATTGGACATCTGGGTTTTACAGGGTGCCTCTCAGTCCAGAGGTCGCGGTTTCGATTCCCGCCATAGACCCTGGATATTTTCCGCAGGCAAGCTAATCGCTTCGCGGGTGTGTGTGTGTATTATAAAAAAAATTTAATTTCATATCAAGTGGCGTCTTTGCATTTCGCTTGTGATAGCGATAATGTGATTCTGTAATTTCTTTTTTATGATAGTCTGCATCTGGATTTTACTCGCCATTTAATTGCTTATCATGTGGCATCCCTGCATACAAAATGCTTTTAGCTTGTCCTTTTACTTGTTTTTACTTTAAACGAATATCGTTAAAATATGTTACTGGACAGTAAATTAGATGAATTTTCGTTATATTTATTATAGCGATACAATTATAGTAATAAAAGCTATACCATGTTCACACTTACGGTCTTAAACGTGATTAAGGCAAGTATTTTAAAAAACCAAACACGACCGTTCATATTATATTTGAAATGTTTAAGATTGACATTTTGTCAGTAAATAATTGTAGTTGTAAAAAATTACGTGCAATTTTGTTTTGTATTCGGTGTATTATTTGAAAAGAAAAAACTAATGTTTTTGTAAATAATTTAGTATTTTCTTACTAATTACCTGTTTACCAAATAATTTTTCAGATGCCGTCATTAATAACATTACAAAGTTCCCAGAGTTATCAAAACACGCATTGAACATGGTCCATTTACTTGTTTAAGCAAGTGTTTAAATCTAAAACATCTCAATTGAGATGTTTAGCAACTGAAGTCAAGGTGTTGTAAAACATCTCAAAATCGTCGTGTTTAAGCTCTTAAACACAAATGAGACGTTAAACACATAATTTTGAGCATAGTATTAGTGAATTAGATACTGACGGATCATTCATTTAGTGAAAGTTTTTCCACTTAAGCATATGGATCGTTTAACAATCGAAGAACCCATGAAAATAGTTGAAATTTACTTAAAAAAAGTGGTGTTTCAAAAGTGATAGTGATTTTTTGAGCATTATAGGGTGACTAAGGTCGTCATTACAGATGTCGTCAAGTTTAATACTGCGAAAATATGGCTTCAGTTAGTGGCAGTATGGCGCATAATCCGAATTTGTCGACTCCACGGCGTTTTTAGAAATTGCTCCTATCTTACAGCCTGCAAGTGAAGATTATGAACTGGATAATATGTGGTTTGATCAAGACGCTTCCATGAGGCACAAAATACGTCCGACTATGGCTTTATTGAGTGTGAATAAATGAGCTTGAAGGTCAACTTTGAGGGGCGGGCACACCCCCTAAAACACAACTTATCGCTATTAAATTTTGTTTATTTCTTTGTTTATATAAAACTGAACCGATGTGGGGGAGAGAATATAAGAAATAAAACACAAGAGAGGTGTCTGAGCACACCCGGTTATAGCTATGCTGCTTAGTTAAATAAAACAAATTTCACGTGTAAAATAACAATGCAATATAATTATATTATCTGACGATGTAAAATTTGCCGCAAATAATTCAAAACGTTTCCATTTATTTCCCATTATTATGCTTTCTAGCGACGTATGATTAAATAAATGCATTGTTTGTGGGCTGTTGCAACTGTTAGCCGGCTTACAGCCAATTGGCTGTGTTCTCTGGCTTGCGCTCATGTGTAAAATAAACAAAACAAAACAAATTGACCAATCGTCGTCATTGTTTTTTTTTGTTTTTGTTTCACTAACTTCAAAGAACGAAACAAAATAAAATCTAGCAACTTGTTTCGTTTATTTTCAACTTTGCTCTTAAGTGCAAGGAAATCAAAACAAAAATAAATTTATAACTGCGATACCGCGCAATAAATAGCATAGCTATAAAAAATACCAGCCAGCTAATGTATATACTCCACATATAAGTAGGTGGAGGATATATGAGATTTGACAGAATCGAATATAGCACTCTGACTTGTTTTTAAATTCGTTTGATGTGCTAAAAAAACTTGGTGACAGTAATCCTTTTAGCAGAAAAATCTTTAAAATCAGAAAGAATTTTTTATATATATCTATATGGAAAAAAATTTATCGCAAATTTCTTACTGCAGGGATTTGTTTTCACACACATGTCGTCATGGAAATTTCACAAAAAAGACGCTCCGTTTACGCAACTGAAAAGTTTTTGGGATGTGAGCCTTGGATCACCAAGCTTAGCGTATCTCTTAGCTGTTGAGCATGTGAAAATCATTGCAAAGAGAAAATTAATCAACTTTATTTTTGATGTAAAGGATTAATTGTGAAGGATAATTTGTTTTTTTAGTAATTATAATTGCAATATTCTGGAGAGAACGATATTGTTAAATATAGACAAAGTTTAAATTGGGAAGCTACAATTGTAAATCTTTAACAAATTTCAATTTCCTAAACTTTCGAATAACATTCCAGTTATTCCTAATTTTTAACTTCAAATGACTCTACTGTACTCTGCAATACAAGCCTAGTTAGCTATATACTCGTAAAAAATTGTTAACACGTTTTCAGGTACCATTTTTATAAATCGCAATTTTATGTCAAAGAACATTTTAGAATTATGTGACACTGATTTTGTTGCTGGCTTAAGTGCGTGCTCAAAAGTTTAAAAGTTAACAAAAATCTAATGACAGTGAAAAGAAAATAAAATATAAATATGTAACAGCTGTTAAATCATTATAATAAATGATGTTGTAATTGTTTTATTAGTCTTTGCTTATGACTCATGCTAGCAACTAAAATTAAGCATTTACATTTCCTTGGAACATGATACAATTAATGGAAGCCAAGAAGAAATGAAAAATAAAAAAAAAACTAATCTTTCGCACACATAAAAGTGATGAAAAATTACAGCAGCATAAATTTAAAGTAAATCAAATAAATTCTTTTGTAAGTCAGCTTTAAAATAAATAGAAAAAAATAGAATAAATCACGGTTTGATAAAGAGAACATTCACAGCAAAAAGTGCTCACCAATTAATATTTTCCTTTAAGAATTTAATTGATTCGATTAAAATTTTATTTGTATTAATTAATTTGAGTGGAAAAACTTAATTGATATTATCAAATTGCTTATAGGTGAAAATTAAATTAATGCTTTAATCGATATTACAAATATTTTAATTGATATTATAAAATTATTCATATTACTTTTTTGTGTGTTTGCAAAATTAAATTTTACAGTCAAATATTATCTATGCCGAAAGTTCCCAACTTATTATTTTTTTTTGAAATCGAGTTCTTTGTATATTTCGCACAGAAAAAAGTATTCACCAATTAATATTTTCAATTAAAATATTAATTGATTCAATTAAATTCTTAATTGTATTTATTAATTTGAGTGGAAAAATTTAATTAATATTATCAAATTGTTTATAGGTGAAAATTTAATTAATTTTTTAATTGATATTACAAATATTTTAATTAATATTATAAATCATTCATATTACTTTTTTCTGTGCGATAGAAGAAAATCTATTGAATCGAAAAATGCAACAACGATTTTCAAAAATTAATTAGTTAAGGCCTTTCCTTATTAGCGGTATATATGTAAGCACATTCTTTATTTATTTATTAGTGCTACGGCTAAAACTTCATGAAACAGTAAAACAACCCAGCGAACAATTTTAAAAGAGTTAATCGGATTTGGAATAAAGCATTTTTGGTGGAAACTTTTTCCTACTGGATTACCAATTTATTCTTGAGAACTACTTATTTTATGTATATGACAACATGTTAACGTAATCTATTAAAACTAAAAGAGTCATTCTTCTCACCGATCAACTTCTACATAATTTTTTTTTTTTAAGTTTATGTAATGAGATTTGTAAGCGAGTAATGAAATTTGGCATGCAGAAAAGTACGTCACTCTATATGGCAAGTTGTTCTGATGGTCATGTCTAATTGTTTGCTGGGAAGTTTTTAGTTTTCCTATTTTCTTGTGCTGTTTATAAAAAAACTCATTTTATAGAAAAATTTATTTTTTATTAGTTTTTATTTGCTTTATTTATTTACCCCTTCTCCACAACATATTTTTAAGTAAGTATTACAATTTATCATGAATAATATGTATATTTTTATTGGTTACAGACAGACACATGTATTTATATAAAATAAACGTGATTGCTAAATATTTGTTATCGTTTGGGAATATTGACACCTGCTTGTGCGGATGTGACAAATTTGACAAAAAACTAAACAAAAAATATTATGTGTGTATATAAAATAAATAAAATATTTAAACAAAATAAAGTGACGTAGAAAAAAAATCACAACAACAAGGTGTCAAAAAATTATTTATGATAAACTATAAAAAGTCATCAAAGAATAGGCAGTCAGACAATTGACTAGTTATTGACAGTTGTAAAATATTGTATACAGTCTGGGCATTAATTTATGAAAAAATATGTTTGTTTGACTTTTTATATATACATATGTACATATATAAAGGTATTTTTGTATTAATTTTTATAAATATTTTTATATTAATTTCTATAGATATTTTTGTATTAAATCGATGGGATACCGTGAAAAATTTGTTTTATTTTTGGTTTTTTTTAACAAAGTCTTTTAATTTAAAAGCCAATAATATAGTACTAGGATAATTAAAAAGAAACAAAAATTTCATTCACATGTATTAATATTTGTAAATTCGATTAAAAGCAATAAATAATAGAAATAAAATCATTTTGTCATATGAATATGATATGATATGAGAAATATTTTTCTGTCAGGCATGCATAGATACTTAAAGATAACATCAATTTACAAATTTGTCAATAAAAAACGTCCTAACTCGTATATCTCGTGAGTATTAACAAAGAATATAAATTATATAGAATGCGCATCTGAGCTAAAAAATTTTAAAGTTATTATTTTTAATGTATTATTATATAATTTACTTTAGAAAAAGGGGGACAAAAAGAGGGAAGGCAATCGAAAAAGTAGCAATTTGCCACTGTAGTCGATCAAACGGTCACACTGTACGATACAGCGACAGAGCTTCAAGTTCTGCTACAGCTTGTCGTCACTGTTGCCAGTTTTGCAGATTTCTCTGCATTTTGCTGATTTTTCATTGAAAAAATTATAAAATGAAATTTGCAGATTTTCTGAAATGCTTGTGTAATATCAATATTTCATGTTTTTCTTTACTCCGTAACAGAAATAATCATGGTGTCACTGTCAGAAACATACATATAAGAAACACTAACAAATAAGTTGTGTTTGACGTTTAATTTTGCAGTAACCATACCACCAACATAACAATGGTAAAAAGAAACTAGCTAATCTGTGCAAAGATGTATGAATATACATACATATAAACATATCGCACACTAAATCATAAACAGTCACGCATATGTGCCATTATTTTAAAGAATTTGTAATATCGGTATATGTTTTTATACAGCAAGATAATTTATCTTAATTCGCAAATTAAATAAAAAATGCATATGACGAGCATATAACCTCCTCCTTAATTGAAGACGGTTAATAATTCGAAAACAAAATGAAAAACAGTTCTAAATATAGGGGGTTTTATTGTTGCAGATTTTTTTTCCGATTTTTTAAAATAATTTTGCAGATTTTTCAGATTTTTTAGCCAATTTTTCCAGATTTTTTGTAAAATGTTCTGGCACCAGTGCTTGACGTTGTAAACATTCACCCCTATCGTGAATAAAATGTGAAATTTTTGAACCAATGAAATTTTCATTCATTTTCATGGGAACGTTTGTTCCCGCTATTGATTCGTAGTGAATGCAAAAAACGGGAAGAAAATAAAACAAATTTATGTTTGATAGTGAGAAATACACACATTTTTTGTTTAGGATGCAATGTTTTTAAGCTATTACATTTAAATTTGTAATTCAGTTTCATATTTGTATTGAGCTTTATTTTCGATATTTATCGTAAGTGAGATTTAATTGAAAATATACCTTTTTATTTAAATTAAAATTTTATGGGCCTATCCATAGTTAAGAATTATCAAAATGCCAAATATTTTATAACTTTTAAGATACGAGTACGGGCTGTAAAATTTTATCGTAAGCGAAAATTAATTATGTGAAACAAATTTGAATATTATAAAAATAATCTTCTCTTCTAATTTAAATACCATATAAAAATTGTTAATTTTGTGTTAAAAAAAGTAACCAAAATGGAAAAAAGTACACAAGTACACATTGGAAAAAAAGTAACCAATTTTGGTTACAAGTAACTAAAACGGCAACGCTGATCAATGCATACGCTGTCTACGAGACTGTAAAAAAGCAAAATAATAAAAATCAAACATACTAAATACTAGGGATGGGCAAATGTAAAAAATGTATCGATATATATCGTATCGATGTTTTTGAACAGTATCGATATATATTTTTTGAAAGCATCGATATTTCGATATATCGATATTTTTTGCAGCATTAATTTCGAATGCACAATTAGTCACTTTAAGAAATTTAATACAAAAAAACTATTTATGTTAAGTTATACGTAACCTACTGTTGCTCCTTAAGACTTCGGCTGTGTTCGTAAATGCATCACTGCGCTGCAAATGGAATTTTAAATGTCCAAACTGTTTCACTGAAATAAATAACGAACAAATAAATGTCAAATATGGTGCACAGACATGATTACTACTAAAACAGGTTATCAGCGAACTTATACTGCATTTTAAATAAAAGTTTGCATGTATGATGCAGCGCAGTGATGCATTTACGAACACAGCTTTCATTAGTCTTTACTTTCTGTTGCCGATCTGTGATGTGCCGTTCTGTTTCTAAATTTTTACTAATAGTTACTTTTTCTGTAATAAATTATCAGCTGTTTCGGACCAGAATGGTCACAGTTTTCCACTTCAGTGATAAGTTTTGCATCGTCCATTTCTGTTAGAGTTTTTCTTTTCCAGGACTTTTTCATTACCCGGGAAAGTGGGAACAACTTTTCGGTCAAAAAAATAATACAATTTCAGTTCCCGGCCGTAATTGTTGTACAGTTTTAGATATAGTTCTACCATCGCATTCATAAAGTGAATAACGACATTCATCGAGGAGTGTGTACATTTGTACAAACTAAAGTTGCCAGCACAAATTTCCCGTCATTTCTTTCCCGGAAAATCCCGTATGCTATGTACAAATCAAAAAGTCACCTGCTTTAGTCGGGTCACCTTATAAATTCGTCTGGGATGTTATTATGAAATTTCTCTTTATTTTCTTCGCATCACTAGTAGTGATGTCAATATCGTACAGTTAAAAAACCGCTATAGATCTTAAAAGTATCGAAACACGATATTCGTAAATAAGAATCGATGTATCGATATATGGGTTTTTGAAATATCGGCGATATATATCGATATTTATTTTCTCAAATATCGATATTTCGATATATCGATATTTTTTGCCCATCCCTACTAAATACATACATGCTTTCGCTCTCAGCAATGCGAGCGCAGCATACACTGCAGAAAGAAATGAGAGCACGTATGCTGACGGGTTCTACTGGAAATACCCGCATAGAAAATTTTAGCTTGTATGAGATGCGCATTCTATATGATTTATATTCTTTGGTATTAATTTTAAAAGATTTTTCAAGCATTTAAAATTCGTATTAAGACATGCTAAATGTTCCTGAATTAAAAAAAAATAAATAAAGTTTATAAAAAAATCATAACATATTTAGTCCAATCTTTAACTCGATTGACAAGCTTAATTTTTTTCTTGGAAAATAATTAATAATTTGAATATAATAAAAATTTGATTATTTATGTTTCATCACACATCTAACACCATACAAATTCTTCTATTATAAATTTTTTTAACATTTTACTCAATCACAAAAAGACTAAATAAAAACAATTGCAAATTTATTTAATTTAAATAGAGTAAAGTAAATAAATATGAAAAATATGAGCACATGAAAAAAGTCCCAACAATTATTTGAACTGCAAAAATTTATTTTCATTACATGCACGCACACACACAATATTTATTATTTATTTATTTAAATTTTATTCATTTGCAAACGTTTACTTAACAAAGAATAAAAATTACCAACAATAAAAATTGAACTCAAAAAATGTATTTACCGTTTCATATTCCGGAGCTGTTGTAAACTATTGAATTTCAATTGGCAGAAATTACAGGAAGTGAAAATAGAAAAACAAAAAAAAAAAAAAAACAACAAAAAGGAATATTTTTTTTAAATTGCCTTAAACTGTATTAAAAGTTTTTTTTTTGCCAATAAGGTTTTTACTTTACATATGAATATTTGAATTTAAAAATTTTATATAAAAAAAATATATATTATATATAATAATAATTTCCTATGAAAATATACTTTTGCATGAAGTGCAATATTAATACATAAATTAAAAATTATTCAATCATATATTTTTTTGTTATTTATATCGAAAAATAAATAGCTAATCGAAAACAATATTTTAGAAAAAAAAAAAACAATTGTTTAAATTAAGTGTTTTTTAATGAAAATATTTTTTGTACTGTTGTAAAATATTTTTATGAGAGTATTTTAAGTGTTAAAATTAACAGGGTGTGATAGTTAGAAAAAGTTTTATATATAAAGCCAACATAAGCCATGGTTCTATAATTTTCAAAATACGTACAACCGAACTATAGCATTTTCATATAGGGGAACACATTAGAAAAGTAATAAATATCATTATAAGCTTTACCGCCAATTTTGTATTTTTTTTTTGGCAAATGTAAACTTCTCGTAAGGCATTTTCTACAGCTAAGATTGGATGCAGTTAAAAAATTTGTATTGTTAATTGTGGAGAATTCATTTTTAAAGATTTAACCATGACCAGGGCTAATTTTTCTGGCTTTTTGCCAGAAAAAGCATTTTTTTGCATATTTTAATTTTTTTGTAGAAAAATGCTTATTTTGGATCACCTGGCTTAAAAAAGCTTATTTTCACTCTGGCAACGCGATTAATATATAACGACTCATATAACTCAAACTGGTGTAAAAGAAATTCACATAAAATATATTTCTCTCCTCTTCTTGCACATGTATGTCTGCATGTTATTAATTTTTTTCTTTACTTTTCTATAACTTCTACCACAAAGTCGAACCGAAACTATAACCGTCGGAGGCTTATGATCGTTTGCTTGCAGATATTCGATTCAAAAATACCTTTCGTTACTCTACGTCTCCACGAGCTATCAACTTGGACATGACATGAACATGACGCCTGTAGAGCAACTGTGAAAAATTCATCAACTTTTTGTTGTGGTGAACACGGGCGATGTCCATGTTCAGTCATATCAAAGTATTTTGGTGTATCGCAACAGAGATAGAATATTTACCAATTTTGTTCTGTCTCTTTTCTTTCTATTGTAAATGGTTGCGGACGGCGAATCTCATGGCGAACATCGTTGCTCAGACATATGTTCGGGCATCAATGTCAGAGCATGGACGAAACATGGACATGAGCGGTGTCCATTCGCATTTAAATACGCTCTTGTTACATCTACTGATGTTGAACGCATATTTTCCATGTATTCATCTGTTTTATGTGACAAAAGAAGATAATTTCTTTTTGAAAATTTATGCCCTAATTCAGTAAGAAGATTTAGGACGTTTTTGTTTGAAAATGCTTCCGAGTTCTTGTCTTTGAAGTCTCTAAATTATTTTCTTCAAAAATGGTTGTTTTCTTTGATAATGAAAAATATAGATATTATTGCCATGTTTTTAAAACATAAAAATTCAATTTAATTATTATACAATAGTTTGAAAAATATGTGTTGGATATAATGTTCGGAACAAAATCATAAAGCAAATACACGAACCTTCTAGCAGAGACAATAAAGAATAATCGTTTTAAAGAATCAAAACTGCTTCTTTTTTTTCGTCCATAGACAAGACGATACATTCGTCGAACAGAATTCGGGCATTAAAAAAACACATGATTGTTCATTGTAATAAAGATCTCTTTGAATAAAAATACTATGAAGTAACAAAATTGTTGATTTTATTCTTGCATATTTTGCATATTTGTGCATATAACCATGCATATTTTGAAAAAATTTCGTGCTATTCCTGGCGCATATTTTTAATTTTTTTTTGCATATTTTAATTAGCCCTAACCATGACTAAGGTTTTCATAAAAAAGTACTATTTTTTTTATAAATTTCCACTGTAAGTAGTTGCTGATTTTAACAAAATTTTCGAAAATCAAGTTTTCATCATATATCGACGTTTTGAGGTTCTGATAATTCATTCGGATATTTTCGGTATTATGACCGTATGTATGTATGTATGTATGTATGTATGTGTGTGTTTTTAAGCCATACGAGCTAAGGCTAGGAAATCTTCAAAAGATATTGGCAGCACGAGCTGGCCAATATGCACGATTCACATCAATACTTACTTTTTTTGGCTTACCAACGTGCCTAAGTGCTTAAACCTACCCTCGTTCGCTCCCTCTTGCAACCATTTTCCCCCGGGACCACTACAAAGTATTACTTCGGAGGGTGGTGATTTAGCGAGTGCTGCTTGCTAATAGATTATATCACTCTATTCCTTATTTCGATTTAAAACATACTGATTCTTCTACGAATCTCTTCAAAACTGCGTAGTTCTAGTAGAACTAGCTTTACAAAATTATTCACACTAGTCCAGTTATACAAGGATTCTAGAATAATCGGAACTATGTTCTCCACTCTAATGCTACGCCCTACACTAGCTTCTAAATACGACGTCCAATTGTAAAACCGTGGACAGACAAAAAAATACATGTTCGACATCCTCTACCACATTTCCGCTACAATTCGGGCAAAACGGATAATTGACGTGGTCGAAGCGCTATAAATATGACCTATAACAACCATGAGCAGTCAAGAACTGTGTTAGGTAGTAGTTTAAATCACCATCTTTTCTAGTAAACCATGTCGTGATGTCGGGTATCAATATGTAAGTCCATCTTCCCTTTTAAGTTTTTAACCAACGATCTTGCCAACATAAATCTGTATCTGTATCTTCTCTGTCTAAGACTTCTAAATCGATGGGCTTATACCTGCAATAAGCGGCTTCGTCCGACACAGTTCAAAATGCGCTACATACTCTCAAGAAAGTCAGCCTATACACCGGCAATATTAACCTAATATGAGTAGGGTATCTCAGTGAGTCTGAACATATAGGGTGTGCGTATAAGATAATGTTCCTTACAACACCAGGGAGTAGTTTCCTCTGTAGATATTTTGGGCCTCTTGTATTCGGCATAATCCGCAAGTGTTCATCACACCTAAGTATTTCAGAAATGGCTTGGATTCTATGCAACAAGTGCCAACATTAAGGGTAATAGTTTCCCTAATTTTCCGACTACTTCTCAAAAATACTTATGTCTTATGGTCAGCTAGAGTTAATCCCATTGAGCTAAGCCAGGGCTTTACGATCAGTACACTCATACTAACGCTATGTCATATGCAAATCCAACTATTTCCCCTTTTTTTGTATGTATGTGTGTGTGTATACATGTAAGCATATTATAACTTGAGAAGGGCTCAACCGATCGAAAGACAATTTGCAACATTCAAAAGATGCTGAGCCCACTTATGTGTCGTAAGATAGTTAATCGATTCAGTTCCGATGATTTCGAAAATTTTCGAAAATAAAATTTTAACAAAACTACTTTACTTAAAAAAGTTTTAAGCTACTGACCCCATCAAATTCTAAATCTTACCAGCTTTTAACCTTAAAGTGACATGTAAAATAGGATTATTCCTTCGAGACATATCGTTGACGAAGTATTTCGAATAAATAATTTATTTTTGTAATAAGGTTTAAATATTATTTAAAGACAGAAAAAATTTATCGGATGCTGCTAATTTGACCAAAATTTTTAGTTTTGCGGGAAGTTTCGGATGTCCTGCAAGGTCAGCTAATTCTCAATTTTTTTTTTACTAAAAAACTAAAACTTTGAAGTAAATTCTAGTGGTCTTATCTAGAATCACTCTTAATAGATTATTTCTTCATATTGTTAAGTTTAGTTTAAATACTAATAGGAGACATATTTATGCAAAAAAATTTTGCCATATAAAGACTTCTGACTAAGATAAGACATTGTACTTCCAGGTGTTACAGTTTCGAAAAGTTTTGTAGTTCAAATTGATATTAGGAATATAAGAACTTACGAGCCCTTTTGCACGTGCAAAGTTTGCTTTGAAAAAGTTTTTTGAATGTCCTTTTGAACTTTCTTTGACTTTTGCACATGCAAAATTTACTTTTATAAATGTTCGCTATATCACGAAGTAACTATACATAACGAAGGAATAAACCAACGAGGAATAAAGCAAATTTGGGAGTACATCAAAGTCTGTACTAAGCCCCGTAGTTTTTACCCTACAAACTCTAGACTTTGCAAAGCAAGCTCGGCGTGGGCAAAATTTCTCTAATTGTAGGCTTATGGCAAGACTTCGCCTGCACTGTAAAACTTTTCAGAAAATGAAATGAGATAAAGAAATCGCAAAAATATTTAGGCATTTTTTTTAAATTTAATGAAATATTTTCATAATTTGAATTCTTTGCAAGTATTTAACTGCAATAAGTCCACTATAATGTGCTCGCTAAGATTGCTCGTTAAGCGCTATTTCGTTTTTGAATAATAAATTTACGACTACTCTTTACTATACTTTTTTCTTCAATTAGATTGTGAAACATTAACTGATGTTTCGCCCTCTTTTTGTTATTGTAGATCTTATGAAATAATTGTTCGGTCACAAATATACCTTTTTTCCGTACAAAGGAGAATCTCTGACCACAAATATATCCCTTTACTTTAAGATTATCCCTGATTAAGCTTTTTTATCAATTATTTTGTGAATATTTAGCAACTACACAATTAGTTTTTCGCCAACATATGTTATTGCAGAGATTATGAAAAAATTGTTCGGTTACAACAAAGAACTAGGAAATTATTTCACCCAAAAGATATACCTTTACCATATATGTGGGGTTCTTAACATGTATTTATTTTACTTTGTTATAGCGAACAATGTGTGGAAAAAATTACACAAAAACGGGTTTAAAGGATCATTTCATTTCATTACGCAGTATTTAAATAAACAGAGTAAACATTTTTATTATTTTTTGTTTTGTTGTAGTCATGGAAGCAAAAATTAAACCTTTTTCACGAATTGGTTTATGAATTTCTACCTTTGTTGCCCTTTAACACTCTTACTGGTTAAAAAAAAATGGCGTGTGATTACTAAAGGACACTTGTAATTGCGTTTTGTTTACTGAGAAAATATTTTAAATAATATTATTACATACATATATTTTCCTTTTATTTATGCTGTATAAAAATGGTTAACATTTTCATGGAAAAAATTATACTTTTTTTAATTAATTTTTATACTGATCGTAGATGTCAAAAATTGAGCGCAGTATGACAGACAGTTCATTTGACACTTAACAGTTTCTTAAGTTCTATGGGGAATAAAAAAACACCTTAAGCAAATCTAAAGTCAAATTTAAAGATTGAACTAGACCTGCTTACAAAGTGATTATAAAGAAAAATAGAAAATTTTATATATTTTCCCTTGGCTGTTTGCAAATTGTAAACAAGTTTAAAAGTATGTTATATCAAACTTTTAATATGAATTTTGTATGTCTTTGGTGTGTTAATATTTAGTTATTTTGTTTGTATTAAAAATAAAAACATTTAAATAAACAAAAAAATAAAAAACAAAATTCAAATATTTCAGTAAAGTAAATCAAAATATAATAAATTATTGTGAAACAATTTGCTTACATTTTATTGCAAACGAATACATTTAGAAATATTGCAGCATACAAATTTTAAAAAATTTTTTAAAATTGTGCACACGAGTACATCGATTATTTTTACTAAATTTATGTAATTGAAATACTTGTGAAACATTGTTATTTATGGAAAAATTTCCTAACTTTTATACATTTCATGACAATTATTCTCACTGTACTGCATTGTTTCATTTGTGTTGTTTCGTTAGCATGAAAAAATAAATTTTAAATTAAATGGAAAATTTCATTTCACACATACATACATACATACGCACACATTTAAACATAAAATATATGTATATAAAAATAGATTTATTTGAAAATCAAACTTACCGTAGGTGTATTGAGTAGTGGCGGCAAATTATTTAATAAATTCGATGATTGTATATCAACACGTACAGGTGGTGCAATTGTTGTCGGTGGGGCGGGTGTGGCGATTGGTACCAACGTTCCAAGCTGCAAAGATAACAAACGAATGCAACATTTGAGAATGTACTTGAATTACAAAAACAAAAATCATTGCATATCTTATAGTTATTCTGACCATGTCTACTCAACATTGAAATGAAATATTTTTTTTTTTCATACTATATCAGATTAATTTTTATTAAACTATACATACATACAGACAGACGATAGCTCGCAGTTAAAAAAAAATATATTTAACTTTTAAATCGGGATTTTTTATGAATTTATTAATTGATCAATATGTTTGGCATTCGTTGTACACTGAAAGAATTTTCGGCATAAATTCTATGAATTTCTACATTAATCTAATGAAAAATTCATTAAAATTCAACCAACGTCACGCTTCGTTAGATTAATGAAACCAGTTTCGTCAAAATTATTTTATTGATAACTTCATCGAAACAATAAAATAATTTCTTGAAAATAATGAAATAACTTAAATATAAAGAGGTTTCTTAATAATTAGAAAAAATTGTTGTCATAAATCCAATAAAATATTCTTACGAAACCAGAATACCAACAAAGCAATTCTAACGAAATTCTTTCACAATATTCATGAAATTTTCATTGGAATTGTGAAATTATCATTAGATTTAAGAAAAAATTTTAATGAAATTGTTACATTGGACTTATGAAGCAAAATTCTTTCGGTGTATGGTTGAAGTGCAATGTGTTAATAGCTTTATATTGAACTCTGAATGCTTTGACGGTGAAGAATGTCTACGTAATATCAAAATGAAGCAGACGGGTCTAGGTTTGTACGTTATGACTGACACCCTTACCTATTATATATTAAAAGCAATATATCCTTCACTCAAAGCAAAAATAGTACATTTAATATTACAATGCGCAATTAGGAATAGTTTTCGAAATTTGTTTTTCGCAAAATGAGTAAATTTTCTTCTCTTACTTTTGTTTTCTAACTGTGTAAATTAAAAGTAAAGTACAATTTGTTCTTATGAGCAAAAACATTATGAAAGTAAGTTTCATATTCGTTTCAGATCAAAATAAAATGAAGGAAAACGTTTACTTTTATTTATTTTCGTACTCTGATAAAAAATAAGAGAAAAATTTAAATTCAAGCATTTGAAATTTAACTGAAAAAAAAGTTCGACTCAAGCATTTTTCATCTAATTTTCAAGTTTGAAAATATTTTGTGAAATAAAAAAACAAACAACGTATGTGTGTATATTTAAACCTTGTAAAAAAAAATATAATTTATTTATTAACAAAACTGAAATTGTGACGAAAAATATCAAAAATAAAAAAGTGTATTCTTAAAACAAAAGTTGAGTAAAATCGTGAAAACAATAGCGAAGGCAGATGTGCAGAAAATTAATATTAAAAAAACAAATGAATTGAATTTTCCTTTCCATTTGAAAAGTATTGTTTTGAAGCTAAAAATATACTCGAATTTAACTGTAACAAAAGACTTAATTCAATTATAATTCAAGGCTTGAATATAAACTGTAGTACAACTGAATTGTTGGAATTGTATTCAAGTTTCCTTTTCACTGGACAAAATTTTATACTTTTGAGATCAAAAAAGACTTTTTTATTAACTTTTATTAACAAAAAACAAGGGGACTTAACTCCAAGTTTTTTTTAACTCTCCTGTAAAAATTACATTTTTGTTAGTTACACGTCTTTTTGAATTTTAGCAATGATACGCCCTTTAAGTTTTGTGTATTGATAAATGTTTGAGTTCTGAAATTTTTGATAGGCCATACATCAATATCTCTACTCACAACTGCATCATGTTTTAATATACTGTACCATTTAATTTATGAAAAGTAAAATATATATATCGATCCTCTATTGCAAGATAATCATATCTCAAAAAAAAAAAATTTTTGAATTTACTAGTGCAGCATAATTCGTTATATTGTATTTTATCTTGCTGAACAATCTTACACATAAATTGTTTGCTCACTCAATTTTCGAGAGTAAAGAGTGTATTTAAATTAAAAAAAACTTTAAACTCGTCTTCTGCAAATCTATTTTTATTTTTTTAAGTTACGACTATGTTGCAACAAAAGAATGAACGATATATGTAATGCAAAACAAGTATCGCTTCCACTGAAAACTCTACCCATAACTTCGCCAATTGTATGCATATTAACTTTAGATTACATTTGCCACGCCTGAATATATTTTTTTTGGCTTACTGAATTTTTCTTTTTTATTGTATTCATGAGTGGCACTTACGTATATTAACAGCATATTTGCAGCATCAATAAATTTTTGTTTTTCGTAAATTGCTTAAAATTACCATATGAAAATATAAATCTGAAACATATTGTTTATCGGGACCATAAAAGGCTTAAAAACTTAAGATTTATAGAAATATTATCAACATCAACTCGTAAAATAAGTTATCGTTACTACTTTAAACGCATATAAATTAGATATAAAAGGCAGCTGGCGTGACTAAAGGGTAATTTTTATACCGAAAAAGAGAATCCTTTACACAAGTTTAATGATGTACTTGTGTTTGAGTGCTCGCAGGATAATCTTTTTTGACTGAAATTATATTTAATGTTGTAAAGGTGCCCATTGCCAAGGATGAGCGATTATATTTTAATATTTTATACGCTGATTCTGTAAATGGCATGTGTGTGTTTGTGTGTGTGGGTGAATAAATTTCTTTCATTGTTACAATCCTTATTTTTTTCTAACACGAATTCAAATTATAGCTGGCGCCACACTAAGCCCTGTCAAAATGTAACAGTGGGGCTTTAGGGTATATAAAGAGCAATATGTATTCGCAAACAGTTGCTAAATTTAATTGAGTAAAACTCCTGTCCAACAAAGCAAAATATATATATATTTATAGCAACTGATGTGTGAAAGATCGTTAATATATCTTCCGTTATTTTCGATTTGATCGCAAGCGACAAAAATTAAATTTTTCAGGAGAAGGTTTTTTTTTAAATATTCAAATTTGTTTTTGTACGTAAGTTGTCGCTAACGATAAAATTGTACAGCCTGTATCGTAAAAGTTATCAACAATTTTGGCATTTTGATAATTCTAAACTATGGATAGGCCCATAGAATTTTAATTTCAATAAAAAAGTATATTTTCGGTAACATTTCGCTTGTGATAAAATCGAAAATTAGGCTCGATATTATAAAGAACACACGATACACGAGATATTATAGACTCTTTACTATAGAGTTGTGCTCAAAAGCTCTTTTTGAACTAGTTTGAGAGCGTTCGAGTTAAAAGTTATTTCAAACCCATTTTATTTTCATTGACGTTTTTGAACGGACTTGTGTTCAACAGCTCATTTTAGTTCAAAAGAGCTTTTGGACACAACTCTAAATGTCTATTTATTACTATTGATATTGTGAATAATTTCACTGTGCAGTGTAAGGTTTTATGTAAAATATTTTGGGTAAGATTATACTCATATGTATGTATGTGAGTGTGAGTATGCTGAGTATGTGTGTCAGTGTTAATAACGTTACTAACAGAATGCGTAATTGTGTAAATGATAAATCGCTTTTTTCGCACATTTAAATCGTGCGTGTTGGTATGCATGAAATAGAGATGAAGCAAAAAAAAAAATTCATACATGCAAACATACTTATGTATGTATGTAAGTATATACGAATTTATGTAGAAGGTTTATACGCACATAAGTACACACACACATACGCATACACAAGCACACATACACATACACACACACATATATATAATATATAATATATAATATATAATATATAATATATAATATATAATATATAATATATAATATATAATATATAATATATAATATATAATATATAATATATAATATATAATATATAATATATAATATATAATATATAATATATAATATATAATATATAATATATAATATATAATATATAATATATAATATATAATATATAATATATAATATATAATATATAATATATAATATATAATATATAATATATAATATATAATATATAATATATAATATATAATATATAATATATAATATATAATATATAATATATAATATATAATATATAATATATAATATATAATATATAATATATAATATATAATATATAATATATAATATATAATATATAATATATAATATATAATATATAATATATAATATATAATATATAATATATAATATATAATATATAATATATAATATATAATATATAATATATAATATATAATATATAATATATAATATATAATATATATAACCGCAAGGGTATCCTTTTTTAAGGATAACGGGAGTAACGACCCCGCGGACCCTGAGTTATTATAGGTTACCAGGTAGATGCCCCAAGTAGACCTCTATTAAGTGTGGCCCCTTTTAATTGGTATACTACAAGATGGGATACTTATCCTTGGGAGAGGTAGCAAGGAGTCCAATAGGCCCTTGAATAGCCCTTACATTAAACCTACTAGTAACAAAAAATATATATTTATCAGTGGCAATAAGGAAAAAATGCTTAAGTCACATTTTACTGTTTCGAAGGAGAGCTTTTCTAAGCTTTCAAGTAAATTTTCAGAACTTTATTTGTTTTGCAGTAAAATTGGTTATTTTATTTAAAAAAAAACATCGTTCTAATAATATATTCAATTTGAAATATAGCAAAGATATTATTCCATATGAGATCATAAGTTAAAAAAATATAAGCAGCAGGACATAATGCTACAACTTCCTGAAAAATTGCATAAACTAATTAAGATTTTGTCAAGGAGTACTTTTTTATGTGACGACTACAGGAGTGATATTAACTTAACATTAGCTTATCTCCACTTATGCAATTTTTCTCTTTGCCACAGATATAAGAATGTATTAATGTACAAACATATGTGTACAAATTACGCATACACGTATATATATATTTGTTCCTTTTAACTCCTACAAGCAGCAAGGGGCCGTAACAAATATATATAATAAATACTTATTTTTCCCCCAACATTTGTATTAATCATGTTTTCTCTCTTCTTTAAATAGAAAAAAGTGAAAATGTATAATATGTGAAACCTCAAGATATTGGGGTTTATGTTTTTTGCATCAATACATAAATATTTCGACACTTATTTTTGTTTTTCAAAAAAAGAACATTATAAATTTGATGTAATGTTCCAGTAATCTTTTCAAGATTGTTTATCGAAATATGATAAACGATTTTAAATCAAGTACTTTGAGCTTATAAGCAAAGCAGGCTAAATAAAAGCAACAAAATCCCAAAATTAAATTTAGATTTACTTAGAAAAAATTAAAACACATGTTTAGTGATTTTCAAAACAGACTTTCTTTATTTTATATATTTTTTAAGTTGCACAAAGTATTAAAATCTATGAATATGATATATGATAAGTTACCAAAATGCTGCCAATAATTATTATTCTACAAAATTTAATAATTACCATTCTGCGAGAAATACATATCACTTGATACAACAGTGTCATAACTCAAAAAATGGGATTTTTGAGTAATTAATTCAGAATGAGTCCCCATATCGATATACATACATATATTGTTTAAAACTTTTATGCAAATATATTTTATACTCAACTCTTGAGATATTTAATTGTGTGTGAAAAGCAAACTTTAAGCCCGTTTTCTGTCAAACTAGTTTTTTGTTTGAGCTTTGCTGTTGTTGAAATAAATGAGAGATATGTAAACACACATGAAGACGTATCGTTAACTAAAATGCCAAAGGCCCTAACTAAAAAAAATTAGTATAGACTCCTTAAAATTCAAATGTATCAAGATATACATATTAGTAAAAAAATTAGACTTCCTAACAAAAACAAATAGACATTTCATTAAAAAAATTTAAAAGGAAAAATAATTGGCCAATTACATAATTTAACAAGTTATTTTGCTGCTCCTTACTGCTCTTACTAGGGGCATTTTGAGTTTCAGGTGATAATTTCTAAAAAATAATCCTTTTTTAATTTTAAAGCATTTTTAATGATATGCAATGAAGTTTTTCATTTTAAATCGTTAAGTTAGGCTAACCATCATATCCTTAAGAAGTCTTTTTAAAATGTGAAAACTTGTTTTTATTACGCGAATGCGTGTCCCGAAGAAGGGTATTGTGCTTACCAGCCTATGTATGTATGTATCTATGTAAGTATATATGTATGTGTGTTCCTTTGCGGCACTATATAAACCGAGCGCGTGGATCGGTTTTGATGATTCTTGCATCAATCGATTTATCTTAATCCTGGGAGTGTGAAATGATATGATACCAATAAAAATTCAATATTGCGACCAATAGACGTCATTTTATAAATACAAAAAAAAAAATAAAATGTCTGGGAATCATTCGATAGGTATTTTATTTTTAAGTCATTCAAGGCGCAAGGTTTTTTGATTTTTTTAATAACTACTTGTTTATTTAACAAGTCGATCACGGAGTATTTAAGTTTTAGACAAATATTATCAAAACGAAGCAGCATGGTGCTTTCATCATCAGCAATCTTTGCACACTAAATCATAAAGAGTCACAACTCAAAAAATTTCAGACGCTGAGTAGTTGCAAACAACTGCTGATACTCTACAAATGACGCAAGTATGCAACAGAAAAACCAGAATAACGGTATTTTATATTCTTCAAGAAGACTTTATTGCAAAACAAATTAAAATAGAATTCGAGACTTAAATGTTACTTGAATTTTTTTTTCCTGTACAATGCTTTATTAAGCAAGTTTTGGCGAAACTCTCCACTCTGAAACGATTAGTGCTTCTTTCACCCCTTGTTTTCACAAGTCAGGCAGGCGACTCGTCTAGAAAACTTTCATGAAAAATGATTACAAACTTTTAGTGTTTTTCATTTAAATTTTCGCCTCAAGTCGACCGTTCGTGTTGTGGAAACAGTGGGTTAAAATCTTTGAAAAACGATAAATAATACAATTCAGTTTTGTTTTAAGAAAATGTAGACATCAGTCTCTTAATGATGATGATGATTTGTTAAATAAATTTAGTCGTTGCTAAGGAAAGCCAATGCTTCAGCTGATATATATATATATATATACTAGCTTAACCCGGTGTGCTTCGCTACCCCTCCCCTCCCCGCAAAAAAATAAATATATATATATGTATATATATATGGCATTGGTTGTGCAATATGAAAATTGGATTTTACCACTCCCCTCCGCCCCAGACCGAAAATCAAAAATCAGACTTCACAGTGTTACCCGCCTGAATATTCTGAAGATTCCCTGAAAATTTCATCGAAAGTGGCCCAGCCGTTTTGGAGTCCATACGTTACATACATACATACACACATCATGTTTTATATATATAGATATGTATATAATGGTTTCAGTTTCTGGCTACCAGCGCAGAAGTGCTGTAACCCACATTGCTTGTTGGTTGCTGTTGTGATGATTAATACATTATATATAATACCAACTATCAAAAAAAGTAGAGTAAGCCATTTTTTGTTATTCTAAAGAAAATGGAGCTGAAAAATCGTTGTCGCTCAGATTGTAATGTTGCAAAGTAATAAATCTATTAAATAATTAAAAAGATCAATTGTTTCAATAACTTGATGTAGGTTAAACCACTTCTACGCTGATAGCCTCAAAGTTCGGAAACTTATGAAAATGTGGCAACTTAAACTGAGTACATGTCATGAGCTTGCATTTAAATTATAGCTCACTTTGAGGTTAAAGTGAATTTGTGATAATGGAAAAGGGTTTATCCGTCCGAGAAAATTCCACCTTTAACTAACTCCAAGCTACGAGTGTAATAATGGCCCAACCGATATGGGCGGTTGTTCTGAAGAAACAGGAAATTATTAAAATTTCTTCGAATATAAACAACTTTTGTGGAAGAAAGCCCAGCTTTCATATATATTATAAGAATTTTATGAGTCAGCAAAACTCAAAAGCACAGTGTAATAAAAACTTAGGTTAGGTTAGGTTGAAAAGAGCGAACAATATTGACTAAATCTGTTTTTGATTACAGTCCCTCCTTTACAGCATGTTGTACGGTCTTAAGAGAGATGTTAGTGAACTTTTCTTGAGAGGTACACTTATTAAAATATGAAATATTAACTTGAAGTACCCTTATTAATTTCAGTACGAACCAAATATATATATATATATATATATATATATATATATATATATATATATATATATATATATATATATATATATAATAGAATTATGGCATAAATTATTATACAAATGAGCACAGTGTTAAGCAAAAAAATTAAAGTAAATCATGCGTTATCTTGAGAAAGGGATTACATACATATATTTACTTATAGAGAGCTTAGAAGTCTCAAAAACTGCAATCCTTCTTATTTTTTATTTTTTATTTTGCTGGGATATGATAGTTTATTTAGACGTTAAAAGTGTGTAGTATTCAGCCCCTTAGTACATTTTTAGCTCTTAACACTAAAAAAATAGAAAATCTCAGCCTATTTCGCCAGTTCAATTTGCCCTAAAATCATAATTATACGTTTTTATGAACGAACAACTCCCTCTAAAAGTGCTTAAGGATAAAAGCAGAGCAACTATTTACAAAGAACAGAAGTAATTGCAGCAATTAAAAATTACAAATGCACAGTTTATTATTAACTTGAATTGAAGTAAAAATGTGTGTCATTTAGACACACTTCTCGCACTTCTACATATTTAATTATTCCCAATTTGTTGTAATTTAGATTTAGTGTCATGCGACAAATTTCACGATACAAATTTAAATATTTATTTATGTATGTAAGAGTTCGTGTTATTATATAATTAATAGAATAGAGAAAATATTCATTAATTTTAATTACAATATTTTTATTATCATCATTATAATTGTTTTTTATGTATACAATATCATATCTGTATATGAGTGGAAACGTTTAATAATAAAGATATGAGAGAATTAGAATTTTTTATAATATTATATTTATGTCGATTAGTCTCAAACACGTACACATCTACGGCCAAACAAAAAACAATAAAAACAACAATAAGGACAACAAGTATGTAGGTTAATATCAGACACATTTCAATTTAAAATTTATGTCCTCATATATTTTTTTAATGATTAAACTTGTCTTTAAGGGGATGAATGGGCGGAAACTTTTTATCTTTCATATTGATATTTCAGCTTTAAGAATTATTTTTTATTTTGTTCGTTATATTGATTAGCAAATATGTAATAATAATTAGCAAATATGTAAACTTATTTAGAGCATAGAACGACAGCTAGCTGCTTTCCAAAATGTTTGAAGTGTTTGTTGAGCTTTTATCAATAATTGTTGGGTTGAAGTCTTCTGAAGGGTTTCTTAAGCAGACACGAAATGCCCATAGACGTTGCTGAGGACTTAATCTCGTTCAAATATACTTCAGTATTTTTTTAATAAACATTAGTTTTAATATTTGATTGCAAACTTTCCAAATGAAATGAAATTAGATAGTAATAAAATTCAAGCATTTTCTATATATTCTAAGCAAACCCCAACAATGCGCAAGCTGCAAGTTTTATTTGTGGTCTGAAAAGAAATTGAGAAACTGATAGTGTTCACTTTAACTCATCTTCTTCTAACGAGACCAGCACAACATTGAACAACACGTGCATAAATGAGCAAGAGCATACAAAGAAAAAAGAAAAAGAAAATAGAACAGTTCGTTTCGTTGTGGCCAATGAATAACACCGTTGCATTTATTTTCCTGTTTCACAGTTTATTAACATGAAGTGTAGCAAATTTACATATCAAGCTCCCAGCATCATGTTGCAACATAAACACTTACTACAACAACATACGACAACGTGCACTTCATTTCACTTAACTAGTTCGTTTCGGCTTGTAATATTCTGCTTTGTAGCTGTTTTTGCTGATGCTGCTGCTGCTGCTGTTCTTTTTTTTGTTTGCATTTTCTGAACTTAAGTCAAGCAATCTAATTAGATTGCAGAGCACGAGTTAACTGCCTTAACTTGGCAAAATATTAATTAAAAGTTTTGTCATCATTTTGGTACAAGCTCCGGCAGAAAAAAAAAACACTCTCGGTCTTATATTATTTAGTCTTTTTTATGTTTCTTCACATTAAGTTGAACTAAATAAGGTTGAATTTTAAAAATAACTACACGAAGGCCGCTGCTGTTTTTGGCTGCTTTTTCTTTGTAGAGTTTTTTCTTTTTTATTTATTTATTTATACCGTCATAAAATAAGGCAAATAGGGTTTTTATGCCAACAGAGATTTCTGCTGCCGGTTATCTAAGGTTTTATGGGAAAATGTTGTATATGAATTTTTAATATTTGTTTTTGGAGGTTTCAGCAGGAGGTTGCCTCTCCATTTTGTGATTATAATATTTAATGTGATATTTTATGTGTTTTGTTTTAATATTCGGAAGTTTGAAAGGAAAAACTGCCACATTAAGATATTGATGAATAATAAATATTGTGTTATTTTAGTGTGTTTTTTATTGTTTGAAAGGGTTGCTAAATTTATTTGAGAAAAATTTGTCGAGTTTAACCTTTAAATCACACTTGTGTGGAAAATCACACAAAATAAATAATTTTTGTATGATACGTGTATCAAAAAAAAATTATTGGAGTATACTAATAAAACTGCTTGACTTTGTTTTTTATATATACTTAGCACAGAAGAAAAAGGTTTTTGATTAAAAAATATAATTTAAAAATGAAATATTTCAAAACCTAGGCAAGTTACCCTCGTGTATGGTTTTTCACACATATGAAGTTTTTACGTACAACATTTTCGTTTTGGCAATTGTCAATATTTTTTATATTGTTGCTTTCTGAATGCAATTTATGTTTTATGAAGTGAATGCTCACACAAAATAAACACAAGCTATAATTGCAATGTATTAATTCAAATAACGAAACAATGTTGGATTTGTTCGATGGTGACTATGGACGTCCCATATTTAAGCGATAATGTAAAAAAACATTTCGCTACATGAGCCGTGTAATTTCTTTTGATGACGTTATAAGCAGACGGTAGTAAGCAAGTTCTATTAAAAAAATTTTCTCCAATTCGTGAGATTTTCCACAAATGGTCACAGTTGTTGAGTCATTATTTCAAACCATCTGAGTGTGTTGCAGCTGACGAACAGTTGCTTGGATTTCGTGGCAGATGCAAGTTTAGACAATATATGCCTTCTAAACTAGAAAGATATGGCCTTAAATGTTGGCTATTGGTTTGCTCTGAAACGTGATATGTTTGGAAAATTCAGCCGTATTTGTAGTTTACCTGAAAAAAAAATCAGGCGGAACATGTTATTTTGGACTTAGTTCAGGGACTAAAGAGACATAACATTACAATGTATAATTATTTTTTCATCCTATCAACTTGAAGAAAAGTTTTTGTCTCGACGGCTAACAATGGTAGCTACTAGAATGTAAGACGCTTTTGTTCCAGTCAACTTTTGTATTTACCGAAAACACAACTCTTGTTTCATATATCAGGAGAAAGGTTAACTGCGTAGCAGTGCAAAGTACAATGCACCATTTGAGTGACGTAGACTCTGATGCAAAAAAAAAAATTTCCCAGAAATCATTCAATTCTATAATAAAACCAAAGGTCTATTTTGATGCCTTTTATATTAGCCTTAAAGCTAATATAAAAGGCTTTAAAAACTTTATTCTATAGGTGGTGTGAATAAAGTGAACAAAATATTATATTATCTTGCTATAGTTCAAAAAGAAAAAAAAAACTCAATGGCCAATTGCTATTTTCTCATATATAATTGACATTTAAATGCCCTCATTATGTTAAAAGATATAAATTTAAATTGGTAAGGAAATACGCCAATTGCACATCGGATTTTTCTGCTTGAGCTTGGATTATCTATTGCAAAGCCTCACATGACAATATGAAAAATCTTACCTAGAATTCAATAAGCAGTGTCTTTACTTTCTGTTATAGGCGAAATAAATTTTATTGGATGAACCTAAAGGCTCAATTATCCCATCAAAAATTTTACTGGTTCGTAAAACTTCTGCAGCTTTGTAAAGTTCATCACAATCTTTCAAAATTTCTTCAAAAAAGGAAAATACTATACTAATGTTTAATGTTATATAAATGCTGATATTGATTGCAAAAGAACTATGTAGCTACAACAAAATACATTGGCGGTATTTGGTGTTTGATGCAAATTGTCTTACGTTATTGTAAATGCAAAATATAGAAGCTTTTCTTTCAAATCCAACAACAAAATACACACACAATCCAAAGAAAAGCTGCACTATTTTGCATTTTCACTTACGCAAGACCATTTTCATCAAACATCGAATAACGCCACAGATATTGCATATGTATGAAAAAAGCACACACGAGGTTAACTAGCGTGGGGGTGACTTAAAGGTTTAACAAAGCTTAAATAATATTTCTAAGCTAATTTAATATCTGCATAACTATATTTTAACTATAAACACTTTTATTCTTGCTGATGTGTATATTACAAATTCTTTCTTGCTTCAAATAAAAAAAGTTGCATTCAAATTTTAAAACTTTCTAATTAAAGTACTCCTAGATTTAAATTCAACTAACATTTTTCATATGCATATTTATTTTGTTTGTATTTCAACTAATTACAAACTTTTTACACTTTTAAAAATAAAACATGAGTTTGTTTTGTCGTTTCTTGTAGCTGAAAGTCTTTTAACAAATTAAATAAAGTTTTAAACTTTTTTTTTTTTCTTTTTTGGCACAAATATGTTTAATTTAATCACTAAATGGCTTGCGAACAATAAGGGAAAAACTTGACTTTTTCAACTTTTGCTTACGGTTGTTGTGTAGTTTACTTCTTCTGAAAAATGTTGAGTGTTTCCTGAAATATCAAATGTAAACTATGGAATGGTACAGATGGCAAATATTGCAGCTCTTTGTACATAGCTAAGTCTTGTGCAATGCATATATGTATATTTTTCTCGGTTTTCTTTGTTAATTTTGCCAGTATTTCGTTTAAAGTTCTTTGTTGGTTAAACTAATTGCTTCTTGTGTTTTAATTTGAATAAAAATCCTTTTTTTCAGTTTTTCCCGATATTTCACAGATTTTTGTCTACTCTTTCAAGGTATTGTAATTTATGAAAAGAACTAATTGCATACATAAATATTTAACATACTCTACATAGGAACATATCATTAACTTAATAAGGGAAAGGCCCTAACTCACTATATTTTTTAAACGATTTTTGCATGTTTCGATGCATTGGCTGCCTTATTCATAAAAATATTTTTTCATTTATAAAATGTTTATAAAACAATTTTTGTATGAAAATTTTATTAATAATATTTGTTATGAATAAGGCCATAGATATTTTTCTATCAAACTGTATAAGAAATCGATTTCCAAATATAATGAGCTTTTATATATTACAATATTTTTATATAGATATGTTAAAATAAATAATCAATCAGTTTTCTTTCAATTATCAGTCATTAAGATTACAATAAATTTCCGCAATATAGTTTCCAAAGCAAAATAACTACTCATTCAGGTCTTCATGGCAACTTCAGCTCTATGATTCATTTGCATGTTAAAATTGATTAAGAATCTGCTTAATTTTCACCAAGAGCAATTTTTTTTATATTAGTTTTTTGTATAGTTTTCCCAGTTTCAAAGCATATAATTATTTTAATTAAATGCGCATAGTTTTTAAAGACACCCATAACATATACTTCTAAACAAATAACCACATAAAAGTTAAGTTGTTGCTAACAACTCTCTACAGAAGCAACAATTAGTATGATAAGTATCTTAGTTTTTTTTTTCAAAAAAAGTTTTCCTTAAGATTTTTCCAAACATAAAAATTCATTTAACTTTCATATTAAGACATTCGAATGTTTAAGGAAAATTTAAAACAATAATTTCAAGTGAAAACGCGTCTACATATTTTCCTACAGTGTGTGTGTGTGTGTGTGTGTGTCTGTGAACGTGGTTTGCAAGAAACCACAAAAGCCACTCGCACCACTGGCACAAAAAAGCCAAAAAGAAAACTTTTTGCTGAATAATACCAATAATAACTATATATAAACATAAGTTTTAAAATCCTTTTTTAAAGCAAAAAGAAACAAATATAAAATAAATTTTAAATGTAGCAAAGATAAGGCTATTTGTTTTCTTTTAGAGCTTATGCTTAAGCTAAATAAGTTTACTGATAATGATAATGTTGAATGAATAAAATACTTAAGAGTTTTTTTTTTCAAGAAAATCATAATTTTTGAAGATGTTGAATTAGACTAAAGAACAGATAAGAATATACATATACATTTAATTGATACTTTGGGTGCAATAAATAAATAAGTCGAGCATTAAAAAAAACTACAAAATATTCCGTATATCTTTATCATGTTTTTGATGGAGAGTGACGAAAGTTCGCAACAAAAAATTCGTCCAAGTTGTGTTCCTAGCATTAATTGAATTGCATGGAAAAATTTAAAAAATAAAGTGCTGAAAATGACCTTGATCGGACAAGATATTCAACTTTATCGGAAATAAAAAGCGAACATTTTGTTCATGTGACACGTTTCCCGTGAAAAAAAAATGGTGAATAAAATTAGAAAATAGTAGCCCAATTCACAATCTTGTGCAAATGGTCTTGCATCGTAGCATTTGCTAAATAGTATAGTATATTGATACTCACCACTAAGAATTGTTAAGTGGTGAGTATCAATATATTAACCATTTTGCAAATGCTACGATGCAAGACCATTTGCACAAGTTTGTGAATTGGGCTAATATACTTCCTGGCGATCAAAGTTTTAGTGAAAGGGAATAAATTTCACGTGAACTTTTATTCCCGATAAGAGTTTTGTTTCAAAAAATATATTTTATACACCGAAGTAAAAATATAACATAAAAATAAAAAAAATTCAGTAAATTGCGACCTTGGGTCGCACATGAAAGGTTCGGTACGGGTACCACACAATGTAATACTATACGAACTTTGTACTGATCTTATCTTATCTTAAGCGATTTTTTTTTTGTTCTTATTATATTTATGATATTTATTTTATTTTGGCGATTTTTCGTTTTGGCGATTTTTGTCGTGTTTTGGTCTTTTTTTTTTTTTTGTTTTTGTTTGTTCTACCGATTTTTATAATTTCGGCGGTCTTTTTCGCTTAAGCGATTTTTTTTCGTTTTGGGGATTTTTTAGATTTTGTTTTACTTTTGGTGTTTTTTTTTTGCATTTGCACGATTTATTTTATTTTTGGTGATATTTTTCATTTAAGCATTTTTTTATTTTGGCGATTTTTCGTTTCGAAATGTTTTTAATCTTGGGATTTTTTCGTTTAAGTGTTTTTGAAAATTTCAAGAGTTTGCCTCTTAGGGTTTCCAGGATACGGCAAGTTGTCAAAATTACACACTCAAAGTTATATTAACCCTTTAATTTTAATTTTTTATAAATTTCAGTGTTTATGGGTGTAGTCGGCATAAAAATAATCTAACTTTGAAAATTTCAAATATCTATATATGTGACCTTCTCCAAGAAAAGGGACCTAGTGTGTGAAAATGAAGTTTTGGAAAGACGCATTTAAAAAATAAAATTTTAATGTTTTTCTCATTTTTATCGATTTTGACACACACACCCGTTTTTTGACACACTAGGTCCCTTTTCTCGGAGAAGGTCACATATAGGTAATTGCCTGTATATTGCAATAGGATTTTAACAAGTTTCGTTGTTCCTTTTAAGACACCTTTTAATTTTTAGCTTTCATATATTTGTTGTTGCAGCGACCAAGGTTTTACATATGGTGTGAATCCTGCAAGGATTTATAGTTCGCTACAGTAGTTTTATATAAAGTAGATAAAAGGTAGAGCACAAACACAATAAGATTTAAACGAATAATAATTAGCAATCTTAAAACTCAAAATTTTTTCGCAGAAATTGCTGTTACCTTAGCACTATTTTTACACATTGAATATTCTATTGAATAATACTATAAAGAATTGAATAATAGTATAATGCATATTCATCACAACATTACATTTTAAAATAATTAATTTGCTGTTTATTTAATTATAGAGATCTGTAAGTCATATTATAAATTATCCGCATGAAATACCATAAATACTGTATTTTCGTATTGCATCCATTATCAGAATATCTTGGGGAACACTTTAGCTGTCTTTGGAAAGTAATCAACACAGTGTGCAAATACCAGCATAAGTGTGTACGTCTATATTTTAATGCGTACTTAATTAAGAAAACGCCTTCAGAAAAGCCTCAATTTATTTAGTGAAGCATAACTCAATTAACTTTGTTGCTATTTTTGCTCTTTGTCATGCTCTTGCCATACTCTTCTTCAACACTCTTTAGATGCTTGACAAGCGCATACACTTGTACTAGTTGTGCCATAAAAGCCCAGTAGTTGCCAGAAAAGGAACGGTTAAATGAAAGGAATTTCTTTTTAATAGAAGATAGTCTTAAGTTATATTTGAAATACAAAACTTTTTGTTTTGGGATTTCGATACACTTTGCAATATGTTGTTGCTAACTGGTATGTTCTTGTGTTGATTGCATAGTGTGTAGTCGTGTTTATACCTTCATTTCAGGTTGCATTTCAGGTTTCAAAAATATGAAAATATTTTAATATTCTCTGGTTGCATTGATGTTGCTTGCATAAATTGAAACGCTGTTTAGTCACAATTTACAGACGTCAACTTGTGATTTATTCTGGTCTTTATTACAGCTGAATTGAGAGTTGATCAACAAAAGTTGAAGAGATTGAAGAAGGACTTATTGCTTTTACTTGTTTAGTTTATTGAAGGAAAAAAAAAGTTGAGAATGTGTATGATTTCTTTCCACCTCAGCAAATAGAAAACGGAGATTGAAGAAAATTATCGTTAGGTAAATTTTGTTAATTTATAAAAAAATTTACTAGATTTGCTGAAGGCGAAAAATTGCAACTTTCTTTTTTTATGTTGGGAAATAAAATAAAAAAAATTGTAATTATGGTCTAATTGTTGGTTGCAGTGTACTTATCAAAAAATTTAATATAATTTATAAAAGTGCTGTGCTGACATGTTGCAAGGTGTAAAAAGTCTTAACAACTTGCATGTCAACCCAGCATGCATAAAACCTTGTGAAACTTTAGACTGCGAAAAGGTAACAGGAAATACATTTCGTTAAATTTTTTTTTAAATATATGGCTCATTTATTGCAATAGAGGCATAACATAAAAGCTTGTTTTTTAGAAAATAAAATTTCAATATACAAACGACTCGCTGAAGTTATAATAAATATTTTCGCATCGCTAGAGGTTACTGCATTAATAACTCAAAATTTTTTTTATATGTAAAAATATATATATTTATTTATTGTATCTTCAAAAATTAAAAATCAACTAATAATAATTATTCAAATCTTAAGCATATCAGTATTACAAATCATAGCTGTTAAGTAATGATTACTAATTGTAATGATTACTAATTTGATTACTTTTTTTTAAGGGTGAAGTAATGATTAATTACGATTATATTCAGTTTCGCACGAATACTAATTGCTTACGATTACTAATAATGGAAAAGTAGTCTGAATTACTTAAAATTACTTAAAATAATCAAAAAGAATCAAAAGTAATCAAAAAATAATCCGATTACTTCTAAGGATTATTTTTGATTTTTTTTTTGATCATTTATTAAGAATCAAAAGTAATCTTTGAAAGTAGTCGCATTACTTTTTGATTACTTTTGATTCTTTTTGATTATGTTTAGTAATTTTAAGTAATTCAGATTACTTTTCGGTTATTAGTAATCGTAATCAATTATTTATCAGCAATTCTTTTGCAGGCAATTATATAATCATTACAGTTCTTTTCAAAATGTAATTTAATTGATTACTAATCGTAGTCGAAATTTAACAGCTCTGGTATAAATAGATAAATGTTGAATTAAGCACAAAAAAATTTGCAAGAAGTTTCATCTGCAGTGTAACGTATTAGAGCTTTAATGTTCTTCATTTTTAAACGGAGTAAAGTTTGAGCCTGGGGGTTTAGGATGGGAATCGAGTTTTGTTAAATATTTGCCCGCATATTTTGCACTTTCACGGGTCACTAGTTTCATATTTAAATAACGATGTAAAGTTGAATTTTTCATGTAATTTGTAGCCGATGTTATTAGCTAAACTTAATTTTTGTTTTTAAAGAGAAGCAGCACTCAGGAAATGAATGTCTACTTTTATTACTAGTGTGTTATTTTCTTTAGGAAAGGGATAGTAATAGAGAAGACAGGTGTTGCAGGAAGAGATAGAGGAAAGCTTAATTTTTTACAACTCTGCTCTTTGCAAGTTCTTAATAATGCAGCGCCTCTGGTGTCAATCAGACGTATTAAATTTTCAAAGCTGTGTTTGGTAGACATTTTATTGGTTATTTTATTTAGCCCATGATACTGCTACATAATAAAGATAAAGCAGGGCACTTTGATGTTACATTAGGATTAACATCGGCTGAAGTTGGTATAGTTCAGTGACCAGTGACTATACCTTCATCTTTTGAACTTTCCTATAACAACTGATACAGAAAGATACTGATGCAATTCAGAAAAATGCACGGTGTTGTTATCTAGTGGCTGTCGGAGATCGGGCTCGAATCCAGGACGCTCGGTTTTGTAGTCAACACCCTATATTTTGCCCTCTGTGGATTTCTTTACATTAGAAGCTGTAGCAGTGTATCCCATAGATAGGTTTTAAAAGCTTCTTGTATACTAAAAGTTTACAATCTAGGTTTAATGGAAAAATTCATTTTTTGTATATGTCTTTCTTGAAATAAAGGAGAGATATGCTTAAAAAATTATAAGTAGATTTTTTTTAAACTATTCAAAAGCGTACGAAAAACGTATGAGGGCTGTAACAAGGCTAACCGACCTGACATGTAAATGGAGTCAGCAGTTTGAAAAAGAATTCCTTGGTGGCAACCTCTTAAAGTTTTTTTTTTTGGATTTCAGGACAACTGTTTTAAGTTTTAATGTACATACATATGTTGTTAATGAAATTTGAATCACACGAACTGCTAGGCAAACAATGTCACATAAATCTAACATTAACTCTTAGGAAAGACAGAGATTTTGAAACCAGAATTGTCACACCTTAAGACACAAAGAGAGTGACATTAATAAATAACTATTTAATAGTCGTAAATTAATACAATATAGAAAATCCATTTCATTTATATTACTTGTAATTTAAATTATATCTTTTATTGAACATTTTCTAAAACAAAACAAAATTAAGCAAATCGAGCCTTATTTTCAGTTTTGTCGTAAGCGACAAAAATTAAAGTTGTCAGGAGAAGTTTTTTTTAAATACTCAAATATGTTTTTGTACGTAAATTGTCGCTTACGATAAATTTATATAGGCTGTATCTTAAAATTTATCAACAATTTTGGCATTTTGATAATTCTAAACTAAGGATAGGCCCATAAAATTTTAATTTGAATAAAAAAGTCAATTTTCGATAATACGTCAAAAAGATCATGAAAAAAATTTTCTGTATGTCTATTTATAGAAACGAAATAACAAGACACCTCATAAAATCAAGAAGATTTCCTTATTAAAAAAATCAATAAGATGCTTTACACACAATCATATAGGAACCTACTAAAATCAAGAAAAAAAAATCAATAAAATAGCCTAATAAAATCAAGAAGAAAACAAAATAAAAAAAAAATTAATAAGGCAACCTAATAAAATCAATAAGAAATTCCTGTAGTTTACAATTTAGAAGAAAACCGAATAGAATCAAGAAGTTTGTCTCTATGGATTGTTTTTTTGGTGCCAAAAATAACGGAAATTGAGTAAAAAAAGTTGTGAATAATAAGATTTCTTCTTGAATTTATGTGGTTTTCTTCTTAATAAAATTAAATTAAACAATAAGGAATCTCTATGAAAAAATCCTCGTTTCTTTCTGCTGGGAAGCCGCTTAGCCTAAAAACGTTTCATAGAGAAAATCTTCTGGATTCTATGAGGCAGTTTTTTCTCTGTGTATTTATTTAGTAAATAGTTGAGAAATTTTAACCATGAAACGCAACACTAATGAACAAAGAATTTTATTTTGAAACTAAAACTGAATTGTCAAATAAAAAGTGTGTCCTTAAGCCAATTTGCTTCCTAACATTAAATTTTCCCACCCTTTATTTGTGTAATAATTATGTATATACTTTTTATCAAAATTGTAAAATAAAGAAATTTCTTAATATTTTTATAAACAATAACGGCTTGTCCCACGATGTCACCAGAATTCGTTCGATCGACAACATGTATTGCAAACAACAATAACACTAGAAAATTTGTTGGTGTTTGCAATACAAGTTGTTGATCGAATGATTTCTGGTGACGTCGTGGTACAGACCGTTATTGTTTATAAAAAAAATTATCCACTTTATAAACCAGCCATCTATTGTAATACTGGTAATTTGATTTCAGCTGAACCGCGCGTGCCCTTTAACTGTCACACTTCTGTAATTTAAATATTTAGTAAATGTAGTTTATCTATTAAGCTTTTGTGTGTTGTTTGCTTATCAGCTGCATGAAACTTGCAGAGATCTACAGCCAGACACACAATTATTTCAATGTAGTCGTATTAGTTTGGTGTCAATGTTTTATTGAAAATAAATTGGTATGCGTGTTTATGACAGTAATGCTTTTGTATGTGTGCTTATGAGTGTATATGTATTTGTATATTTGTTTACGTTAGCTCGTGTAAATCTAGGTAAATGATTTTAATCTTATTGTATAGTGGTAGCGAGTAACTTAATTTTCAAGTTAATTAATCATTAATTTGTAATTGCTTTGATAGAAAGTAATTTTATTTAAAAAAAAATTTATCAAAGGTGGAAAAAGAGGAAAAGAAAAGAAAAATGTTTAGTATTTAAAAAAAATTATTTGTCGTTGTTGTTCAAAAAAGAAAACTGACAAAACCGCAATGCTTATAAACAAACTCTCAATAGATTATTAAGAGATACAAAAATAAAATGACAGTAGGTTAAGAAACTTGAAATAAAAGATTACATTATTCAGCATGTGTTGCCTTGTTTTCGTTGGCTGGAGCAGCAACGAAATATCTAGATGTGTTTAACCAACATCGCATACATCTTTTTAAGTTTTATGCTCATAACTATATAAATATAAGTAATTTATGATATATTTATATATAATTTTTGGATCATATTGTAGTTTCCATAAGACAACAATTTGTCTAGGCAATGAACATGAAATGTTCCCAGTTTTATCAACGATTTCTGCAATAAAAAATTAAGGTTCTCTTTATTGTATCACCTTTTTTTCACACAGTTCACTTTTCTTGTAGAAAAGATGACTGTGTCACAGCACACTTTTCTTATAGAAAAGGTGACTGTGTCACAGCACACTTTTCTTGTAGAAAATATGACTGTGTCACAGCACACTTTTTTTGTAGAAAAGATGACTGTGTCACAGCATAATTTCCTTTTAGAAAAGATAACTGTGTCGCGGCATACTTTTCTCATAGAAAAGATGACTGTGTCACAGCACACTTTTCTTATAGAAAAGATGACTGTGTCACAGCACACTTTTCTTATAGAAAAGGTGACTGTGTCAGATCATACTTTTTTTATAGAAAATATGACTGTGTCATAATACATTTCTCTTAAAGAAATTATGACAAAACACTTTTCTTAAAGAAAAACTTTATAGGTAGAAAAGTTGGATATGTCACAGTATACTTTTCTTATAGAAAAATAGTCTTCAATTTTCTTATAGAAAATTTTAGTGCATCACAGCACAAATTTCGTATAGATGGTGTCACTGCAAAGTCTTTTGGGGAAAAATTACCTGAAAAAAAAAACTATTCACGAGAGGAGAACATAAATGGTACGAACGATTTAGTGCCTCTTTCTATGAAAGCAAGCAGTTGATTGTACATTGCGCTATCCTAGTATGTGATTAATTGACATGCTACCAAAATAATGAACATTTTTATAAATAATTATTATTGGCCTGTTTCACAATAACGAAAGAAAACTTTCTACTTAGAATTTATGTATATTGAAAACAATAACAAATTTTCATATTTTATTGTTGTTTTCAATACAAATTTTCAGTCGAAAGTTTTTTTTCGTTATTGTGAAACAGGCCATATGTCTCAGTTATTTAAAGAAAGTTTGGGCTTTTCTAGTACAGCTGAGGTCTTAAACTCGGAACTTCAAATAAATTTGTGCTTAGGTTATTGTGTTTCTTTTTTACTTCTTTTTGTTTCCAATAATCCAAATTACTTTAAAACTTTTAAATGCAGAAAATCTGCTCTTAAATATTTCAAATTTTATAATCTTTTCTAAGCTATAAATAAAAAAATTTAGTTTTACAAGCACGTAAGATAAAAATTTAAATTGTTTTTTTCTATTTCTGCCCCAAGATTGAATTTGAACTTTTTATACTACAAGTATATAATTCTTTTATCGTAGTTATACTTCCTTTTATGCTTTTGGCAGATTTTCTTCCTTATGTTTAAATTAAATTTGTTTACTGTTGAAACCCTTTTTTTGGCAAAATTAAATCCCTTTGTACATCGCCCATGTTTTATTTACTTCCGTTCAAATTTTTCATCAATTTAAATGTGTTTGTAAAAAATGGTCAAAAATAAATATCTTTCACTTCTCGTGACACACAAGATTGAATTTTATGGAAACAAACAAAAAACCAAAAAAAAAAAAGAAAAATAAAAGAAATGGCTGTGATCAAATATTTATTTAGTAAACTTTAATCAGTTTTGTGTTCCTTTTGTTCACTTCGGAATTTTCTTTTTCTGGTACAGTAGCACATTGGAAATTTTTAAACAATTTCTGCTCTATTCAATTTGTAATTTTCAACATCATCAATTTTCTTTTGAACATCAGATGGCTTTTGTATGATAAAGTTTAGTTTTAAATGCTAAAGTAGCAGTTTGTTTGCGGCAGTTAAAGGTGTTTAATTGTTGGATAAGGGTACAACGTTTATTTAATATCTTCTTAAGTCGTTTAAGCTATTTGTCACAATTTCATTATATGTTTAAGCATGTTTTTAGGTTCTGCATAGAATAATTACTTTGCAGTGCTTTTATTAATCAAGTGTTTAAGATTTTACCCAGTTACTCAAACCGTGCATGCAAAGTATACTTAATCAGGACCAATTTCAATATAACCCTAATCTATATTTATGATTTGAACAGGCTTAAGTTCGTATCGCTTTGTAAGCCAAATAACACCAAAGTTAGTTGTAAATATTCTGAATAACAACAAATAGTTGAACGGAACAACTAGCTGTTTTCGAAGGCCACTAACCCTTCAACATCAGCGTTCTTTTGTACGAGTATTTGGTCCACTGTGTGTGGTGTGAGTTGATGTAGATTTCTGCTTTATATGCTCAGTCATCATTGTAAATTTCAATTGTCTATATGTGACCTGGTCTATGAAAAGGTGGCTTATAACTCAAAAACAAAATTTCGAGAAATCAGCTGTTAAAGATAAACAATGCATTTCGTCAGTTTCTTGGTAGTTGTTCTCCTTCCTTCCGTTTTTATGAGTCATAGCCACCTTTTCATAGACCGGATCACATACATGGAATTTAAAAATTTTTCGTTGCTCGTTTTGGAACACCCTTTAATTTTTACTGCCATTTATTTGTTGTTGTAGCGGCCAAAGTTCTACGTAAAATTTCCCGAGAAAACTGCCTGTGACCGACAGACAGACAGATGGACAGTGCAGCGAAAACAATAGGGTTTGTTTTCATCTTTGGTGTACGAGCCCTAAAAAGCATTTTATTGCGAATTTTCATTGAATAGTGCAAAAAATTTATAATTTTTTCTTAGAAAAGAAAATACAAGAAGACATAGAAGATGATTCTTATATTTATGGTGTTGGCTTAAAGCCTTAAAAAATAAAATATAAAGAAGAAAATAAAAAGAATACAAAACAAGGTAAGAAATAAAAACAGAGTATTAACTCTGTTTAATTTGTTTTTAAATAATAAATTTAAGTAATCGCTGTTCGTTATAACAAAGCTCCACTATAACACATTAATTCGAATTAAAAACAAATTTGATGAGGAAACCAAAAAAAAAAAAAAACAATTACAATATAAGGAATGTTACATTTCTTTCTTTTGTTAAAATGAAAATATAAAACCTTAAAGTTCCCTTGAAAGTGCCTTTAGATAGATACCTTTAAAATTTCCTATAAAATTTTGATAAATTACAAATGAAATGACAAACTTCCCAGCTGTGTTTAAGAGTACACGAAATAAACAAGGACAACATAAAATATATTTCTTTGAAAATCTTCAAAAGTTGTTGTGTAGCAAAAAAGTTTATTTTCAAGTTGAGAAAAAAAGAGTTTTACAACGAAAACAATTTTTCATGTGCCAATTAAAATTTATTTACTTTTGCTTCCCTTTATTGCTGTTGCTCAGCATGTTTTATTTTCTTTTGTTTCCTATGAGTTTGGTTGCTATTCAATTAAAATTTTTACTTTTTATTTTCTTTAGACATTTTACGACAGTTCCAAGTAAAACACACCAACTGTTATTTCTTTTAAATTTCAAAAAGATTAATATCATTACAGCGTAAAATATATTTTAAGAGATTATAATAAAACAATAACGTCACATAATTCTTAACTTTTTCCCCTGTTAATTTTTGTATCTATGTTCTAAAATACTCTGTCTTAATTAAGCTGATTAAAAAAAAAAAAATAAATAAATAAATAAATAAATCAATTGCTTAATCATCTTAAAGAAATGAAAAGTTGTAAATTTCGAATGAAACATGTAGCTGTAACACATTTTTTTATTTATTAGTCGAAAGTTCGCTAAGTGATGTATAATTAATTTCTCTTTCCCCAGTCACACCAAATCTATTTAGCAAGGCTTTCAAATGAATTGGCAATGATTTCTGTTTTATAAGTTTCAGTTAAAATTAAATATGAACAAGTGCCAGTTATTATTTATACAGGACATATTTAATTTATGACAATTTTCCATTCCACCTTCTTTTTGCGTGATAATTCTATTGCCTTTAATTTAAAAAATAAAATAATAATAATTTTCCTCTTTTCTTCTTATATCTTCTTATATGTAATTGATTACCCAATATCCAATTAGACTGTGGTGTGCATGTGTTAAAGTAAAATAAGCCAAGCAAAGAAACATATCGAATGCATTTGTATGACCGTTTGATGTGAATTGTATTCTAAGCACTACATTGTGTTAAAAAATCATTGAGATATGAGAATGAAAAAATAGAAACGTTCTATTTAGCTGTATCTACTTGCAAGTACTCTGCAGATACTACTTCCGCACTTAAGTGGCAAATGTCGATTTTATTGCAACTGTTAAAGAGAGGAAAAAAGTCCTAACGATAATAACAAGAACAGTGTCTAGATTACTATGGGATATATACATATATATATATTTTTTTTTTCTTATAAAGGATACAGTCAAACGCACAGTATAAGTAACAGAGGAAATAAATTCAGATAACGGGTGAACATAAAACAATAGTTTATTATACAAAATTATATTTTTTTTTTGGTAGTTTGGAAAAGTTTTTTATGGTATTCGATCAGTACTAAAATAAAAGAAAGTGGTTCATTTAAATCCATTCAGAGTGTTTCGGTAAAATGCTTAATATCTTTTTGATTAAACTTTTAAAGAAAAACACTTCGTAACGGTAAAGAAGTCATAACGTTTAAACCCTTTCATTAATACAACGACAAATTTCGCTAATAAAATGAAAAATTATACAGGGTGTCTGGTGGCAAATTTATATTTTTAAATACGATTATTTCAAAAAGCAATGGTGCGAAGGGAGGGTGGCGAAGGTGCAGATTTGTTAGTCACGATGTCGCAGTGGTCGAGTGAGCATCGCGCGTTCGATGTGGAGAAATTTTTTAAGAATAATGATTCTTACGTAATGTTTCTTTGCCAATTTTGTTCAAAGTTCGGTATTCCTGCGAATACGTGCTGGACCGAGTTCAAATTTAATTCGTTCGTGGGTGCAGCGATTAAGCGCAACTCCTTCGGCTATGAATGTTTCACGTCCAGGTCCCAGTCGATCTTCAAGGACTCCCGCAAATATTGAACTAAAAGCAGTTTACGTGAAAATCCGCGGCTTTCAATACGGAAAAGAGCTCTTGGGACTTTCAAGAGCAATTATTCATGAAATTTTAAAAAAGGATCTAAAGTTCCATCCTTTTAACATTCAAATCGTTCAAGAACTGAAAGAGAATGACTTTGGTTTGTGAAACGATGTTGGAGCGTTTTCGCACTGAAAATCCCATTTTTTTGGAGCGATGAGGCTCATTTTCACTTAAACGGCCACGTTAACAAGCAAAACTGCCGCTACTGGTATTCAAGAACCTACAAACTTCCCTTAAAATATTAAAAACCATTGTATTGCCCCAGGTTAATTGCTTGGTGAGCCTTATCCATGCATGGATCATTTTTATCGAAAATTTTCGAGGCCAGGCGATGAATTTCAACGGTGAAAATAATCGATTTATGATTACGGAATTCTTTTTGTCAAACCTGCGAGCTCATCCATCGTTTTCTTCACACACGTGGTTTCAATAGAATGGGGTGAATGAACACACAACCAGAGCTTCCATTAAGTATCTTCGGGGAAATTTCCCCCAAAAACTGATCAGTCGCTTTGGGGATATACCATGGCCACCGTAGTCACTCGATTTAACTCCCATAAATTTTTTTATTGGGCTACCTCAAAGAGAGGGTTTGTAATGACAATCCCTAATCTTTAAAGAAAAATATTCGTTGAGAAATCAGCTCAATTGAACCAAGTTTACTGCAGCGTGTGGCATAGTACACAAGGATCCGTTTTGAACAGTGTGTTTAACTCGACGGAAGACACCTGGATGACAAAATCTTTAAAAAATAAAATCCGCATTTCCATTCTATCGTTCATTGCTCTTACGAGTAATAAAACTTTGTGTCAATTATTACTTTTTTATTTAAGTTGCAACATATAAATCTGCTACCAGACAATCTGTATTAAAGTGATGTAAATTTTATTAATGGATAGAAAACTTTCTAATGCTTAATATTTTACATTTCGTAGTATCAATATTATTACATAATAATGAAAAACTAAGAAACATTTTTTAATGAAAAAAACTTGAAACATCTAGACTAACAGACTCGCACACATCCACTCAGTTACCGTCACATATTCGAAAAACTATCGAGAAAAGTTCAAACTTCGAACTTTGTTTGCAAAAATTCGAATTTGTTTAGATTTGCGAGCAAATAGCGAACAAGTTTGTTTCGAAATTTCTTCGTTTTAGTAAACATTCGTTTTTCTCGAATCTCAGGTCAATCAGAGTGATCTCGAAAATAGTCAGAACTGACCTGATGTGTAAATATGATAACAACTCGATTTTCGAAACTTGGGGTAAAACATTTTTAATTTTAAGCAGTTAAAAATAATGAAAAATTACCCCTCGTATTACGTTTTGGTTTTTGTGCTTGCTAGCGCATGAATAAAATATTATTTCAAAATATTAATGATATCATACATACTCGTATTTAAGAAAAGAAAATTTTGCAAGTTTGCGTGCATATTTATATTCAAGAAAAAAAAACCAAAACTTTAAGTTAAATTTAATAAGAAAACAGGAAAAAAATATGTGACCCAAACTTTAATTCCCCTTTTTTAATTTTATATGAAAAAATTTGCTAAAACGTATTTTTCATTACAGACAACTGATACGCCATATTCAACGCACGCGCTATCTGATAAGGTAAGTTTGTTTGTTTTTTTTTCAAATTCAATGTTTTAAGACTTGCATAAAATAACAATTTAAGAAATTTGCTTGCAAACACAAAAAGCAATGAAAATGGCACAAACAATATTTTACCCTTAAGCCTCAAGCCCACACTGTCTGTCAAAATGTTCTATGTAAAGATAACAATAGCGAAGGGATTAAACTAGCCACCAAACAGAAACTATACATTTTTTTTGTTTGGTTGTTAAAATACAAAATTCGAGATAAGCAAACATTATATGTCAAGTTGCCATGATGTCAATGGAGTTAAAAAGCAAAACAAAATATTCAAACTGGATATAATTTTTTTCCACAGATTTTATGATTTTTATTGGTGCAGCAAACGAGAATAATAAAAAAAGACATACGAAACTAAGGCAAAAAAAAAATTTTAGAGAAAATAGCAAATGTGTGTTAAATGAATTTCTTAGAAATGTTTTTCACATGCATGTTCTATTTCTTTGTTTTACTTTAGACATGACATTAAGCTCTTGTGAATATTTGTGAATGTTTTCGTACTATTTCGTTTTCACTTTTAACAATTTTTATTGAACTTTAAAACCGGAAAAAAGGATATGAAAAATAAACAAGCAATAAAAAAACAATGTTAGACAATCAGTAAAACAAGCATTTCACAGAAAGAGAGAGACAAATATTCATGAGCATGTAATGTGTGTGTGTGTATATGAGTGAATGTTTCCCAGTGAACATTTGACGAGAAACTAGGCCAGAATTCTGTCAGAAGATCGCAACCAGTTTTCAAATCGGTAAGATATTGTATCGAAAATCGTATAAGTGGCAAGACAGTAAAGAAACCTCGTTACCTGACGAGATTCAGAAAAATGTAGCGATAATTTGGACAAGTGTTGTAAATTATCTTCTTAAATATTTCAAAAATATAAGGTATATTTAATTATGTGCAGACAAGTAGCATAAGAGTCATATATTTTTGAGAAGGAATGAAAATAAACTTCTTAATTAATATTTAAGAAGATGGGTAGATGTTGGAATAACTACGACAGGATATTGAATTTCCTTATAATAATGACAGGTATATTCAGTATTAGAAGGAAATTTAATATCCTTTCGTCTGATAGTTATTGGGGAATATTTTATAAAATATGCATTTATACAAAGCACCAAAAAAAAAAAATGTAAATATTCGGCAAGCGGTCTGCTGGAGTCTTTGGGCAATTCGATTGGTTGTCTAGTATAATCTCATACTTTTACTGTGTTTAGATCTTGTGAGAAAATGTTCACTGGCCCTGCCTGATTGTGTTGTTATTGTAGCTATTTTGTGAATTTTAGGATATTTGTATGTTTTGCGAGTTTTATGTCTGTGTGCATTTGTCAGTTGTTGAAGCGCACATTTTTATGTGATTGCGTATGTTTTCTATTTTTTTTTGAGAATTTTTTCCTGAAATTTTCTTCTTTCAGTTTTGCTGCTATTTCTTTCATTTTGTTATATTCGACATATTACAGATGTGTTATCTATTTGTAATAATGATCTACTTAAAATCAAGCAATATCAATGCATGGAAATATAACTATGAGAAAGCACTTAAGAAACAACTTAAAATCATTGTCAATTCAATAATTTTGCCTTAGGGAGTAAGTAACCTTTCTTGATTTAATACGTTTGCCATTAAATAGTTGAGTTTTTATTTTCTTTGTTATTACTGTTTTATTTATTGGATATCAGCAACTTTCGGAAAAATATACAAACATTAGGTTGCAGCATAAAGCTTAATAAATACGAAGGTCGACTTAAACTGTAGCTAATATTTTCTTTAAATTTATTTTTATTTTTTTTATGTAGGTTACGATCCATATATAGCAGGTGAAAAATAGCTTTAAGTAACATTAAGTACGAAATTTAAATTATCTTCTGTAGATACAAAAGCTTTCACACTAAGTGAACGAGCCAATTCAAATAGGCTCGAATTCCATACTCATATGTAGACGTTCTACTGTTAATGGTGTTACATTTTCGTATTTGTGGATGGTATAAATATCAGGCAGGCAGCTACTTCTCATCTTTTTGGTAAGAAAAAAATTAGTATATTGTTTGTTAAACTGCATACAGTTTTCATATATAAAAAGAGGCATAAGAAATACTTCACTCCATTTGAGCTCATTAAAATAAACACCATCTGTATTCGAATACAACTATCATGTATGGTCCTAAAGTCTGAAAGACATATTTAGGGCTGTAAGCTTGATGGCACAAAATCTTATCGGTGATAGTTGGATGTCCAACTCAATTGACTCCTGAAATAGTGAATAAATAAGTGAACGAATTTCCCGAAACCTTCAGATCTCTACACATTATAGCGTTTGCATCCATTTTACGCATTACAAACAAGTGAAAAAAAAATCGGAAGTAATTATTCAGCAACTAATTTTTCCCTCTACTTCCCAAATATCAATATACATGCATTTATTACTTTTTAGGAATCTATTATTAAGAACATCCATATAACTAATTAAGAAGCTTTTTCACTTATGCGAAATTAAGGATCATTTACTTACGATATGTGTTAATTTTTTTTTTAAGAGAATTAAATCAATGTCATGAAGTATTTTTATTGATAAAAATAAACATTTATTTAAAAAGGAATTTAGGAAAAAAAAGACTACATGAAAAATAATATTTATTTTACATCATGAACATGACTTCCAAATTACTGAATATGTATTACAAAAGAGTATTGCTGGCACTGTCAGCTCTAAGTAAAAATCATTAGAAATGGTTCAAGTTTGCACAACTTCTGTATTACAAGTTCCGGATCTTATTGACTTTCTTTCAAACTTTTTCTTTACTGGGACAGAGAAAAATGGTCTTAACTTGCTTGGGTTTATATGTTGCCGGAACTATCGATCTTTCCTGTCACCTCAAATGGGAAAGGGGGAAAAAGATATGCATCCTATATGTTGCTTTCCAAAACTTATTTGTTTAGTAATAGCTTAATGCAGAGCATGAGTAGGGTCCATCTTCTGAGTAAGAGTAGAGACAAATCACTTCTTACATGATTATTAAATTATGCGCAGGTATGAAATTTAAGCAACATTTGCAATCAGCTTCTTAAATTGTAAGTTATACGGCCTGGCCCACGATGTCACCAGAAGCCGAAGAATCGACAACTTTTATTGCAAACAACAATAGCTTTAGAAAATTTATTGTTGTTTACAATACAAGTTGTCGATCGAACGATTTCTCGTGGGCCAGGCCGATAATTTTTTGCTTTTTTAGTTTTTATGCAAATTAATTTTTTCTTGTTTTCTGTAAAAAAAAACAAAAATCATCCAATCCAATCCAGTATATTTTTAATTTCTTTTGTATACGTACTTGTTTAACATAATAATAAATCTCTAAAGAAATTCTTTGATATTAAATGTATTTAAACAAAATTTATTGGATTTCTCTTTACAGCGAATTTATATTTTTGAAATATAAACAAAGTGCTTACAAGGCAAAAAGATAAAACAAAAGAAAAGAAAAATATTAAAGCAGTCGTTATAGATTACAGCAATGCATTAGCACATTTTTAATTTATTAATGAATTTTTTGCCTTTTGTTGAATAATTAAATTAAAATCAAAACTCCATAGCAAGATATACTTTCTAAAAGCATAATTCACAACATTAAAATATAATTAAATTTGATAAAATATAAATTTATACTTGATAAAATAAGAAATATTTTTTTTTAATACAGTTTAAAATGAACAAAGATTATAATGAGTGAACACAAAATGAAGTTTGGAGTATACTTAATACAATTAATTAATATTGCACATACGCTTGTGTGTAGTTCACGAACAGTGGACAGAAACAGTATGTTTGGGAAATAAATCAGCCATTTTTAAATGTTGAGACTGCTTTAAATGTAATTTCTTAAGAATATTCTTAAGCGTTGTTATTTTAATTTGCAACTATGGGGAGAATATTTTGGCATTGCCTGAGAGTTGCTTCATGAAGTTTTAAATTAAAAAACTATGAATACATTTATAAATGTCAGCACATTGCAACTATTGAACAATTTGTGGTGTTTAAGTTACACAGAGATACTGTTTCTCCAATTAACACATTTAATTAGAAAAAAAAAAAAATATTAATTAGAGATTTCATTGAGTCAATCAAACTTTTGTTTAAAAATTTAATTGAATTAAAGTTTAATTAAAAAATTTAATTTTGTTTAAAAATTTAATTAACTACAAATTAATTGACACAATAAGATTTATATTTGAATCTTCATATCTTTTTTTAATTCAAAATCCTCTAAGTAGAATTAAAAAAAAAAGTATTTTCAAGACTTAAGCACTTTAGTTCCTTGTATAAGAGTAATTTTTGTGCCCTTTTTTTTGAAAGTTAAAGTATTTCACAAAAAATTTAATTACAATATTACAACAATAGCAAAGTTACCAAAAGAGGAACAACTTTATATTACTTTTTACACGTTTAAAGACGTTCATATTTGTTCGGCTTCGTTCTATACACTTATCACTTACGGATGAGGGAGCAATTTGAGTTACATTTGAAGGCTTCTTGCACTCTTGCATTGTCCTGGTGAGAAAGAAATTTTTTCATTTGCCAAATTGCGAATGTTTTATTTTAAATCTTCATTAAATCATCGATCTAAGTTGTTACAATATGTATACAATAAAACCTCTCATAACCGGAACCCTTTAATAACCGGAGAAGTTTTGAACATCCAAAATTAAAATAAAAGAATATATTCGCCTCTCATAAGCGGACACCTCAAATAACCGGACAAAAATACCATGAGGGTGAGTGTCCGATTATGAGAGTTTTTACTGTATTCCATTCACAGCTTTATCTTATGGAATATAGTCAAGTTGGTTCTCAAAAACCAACTAAATGACGCAGTTCGCTCAAATTTTGGTAGGAATCGACTAAAGCTAGGTGTTGCTCCTTTAAATAAGAGTCCGTATATTAAAGTTATTGACCTGCGCTCACATTTCCTTATCTTGTCCAGTGTAAATAGTGTTGCCATATATGCTAGAGAAAAACATGCCTGTATCGAACAAAAAATTGTTTTTTGATAAACAAAAACTGCCCAAAAAATTTTTCAACAGTATTGTACTCGTATCTCTTTCAAAATCATCAATATTACTTTTCTTGAGATAAGGTTTCTTTATTGCTTGTTCCTCCCAAGATTGTTGTAAGATTTTGCCTTATGATTCTGAATAATCACATTATTTTCTTCATACATTTTTTTTAATACATATATTTTTTTATTATCTTCAAATATGAACTAACAATAAGTATTCAAATCTTAAAGGTAAATATAATTAATTAGGCCCAACCAGTGTCGGACACAATCTTAGTGATTGTTGTTAATAATACATAAGTCGTGATAAGCAAAACCAAACGTATTTTCAAGCAGTTTCTTCTGGAGTGTTGAGTATTAGAACCCATGTGTCCCTCTTTTTTAAGCGGATGTGTCCAGTAAAATTCAAGATATTACGAGCAAGGGGATTAGGATGGGTCTCGAGTTTTGTTAAGTATTTGCCTGCGTATTTTGCACTTTCTTCAGCCACTAGTGGCGTAATTAAATCATGATGTAAATTTGAATTTTTGATGTACCATGGAGCCGATGTTATTAGTCTTAAAATCTTTTTTTGCCTTCACTGGATTCTCTCTATATTAGAAACTGAAGCAGTGCCCCATTACTGTATTTCGTAGCACCATATTGGTTTCAAAATCGACTTATATATTAAAAGTTTACAGTCTAGACTGAGTGTTGAATTTCTAGCAATCAATCAATATATCTGAGTTAATTTCAGTTTCATTTGTGTTAACTTTGAGTCAATATGGGGTTTCCATGTAAGCCTTCGATCGAGGTGTATACCAAGGTATTTACGTATGAATGTTGAAAAACAAATTGATTGATGATTCGAATTGGGCAACAAGTATCTCTTCGCAGAGTAAATGTTGCCTGAACACACTTTTGCTCGTTTACTTTAATTATCCATAAATTCAACCATAATTCCAGTTGTGTAATATGTTCTTGTAGATATAGGGAAGCCTCGTGAGAGCTTTCGTGCATACTAAGGCAAGCTGTATCATCAGCAAACATACACGTATGGATATTGCTGCTGAAATGTGTATTACAAGTGTAAATCAAATACAAAACTGGCGCCAGTATGCTCCCCTGTAGCAAACCGGATGATATATATAGTCGGGCGCACTCACGAAGTCTCCTTCCACAACCGTAAACTTCCGGATAGTAATGTAACTTTCTAATAACTCCAGAAAATTTATTGGTAGATATGACTTCAATTTTAAAATAAGGCCTTCATGCCACACTTACTTTATCAAATGCCTACGAAGCGTCAACAAACAGTGCAGAACAATTTTTCTTTTCTTCACATGCTTTTCTTATAAAATGAACCAATCTATGCCTTTGTTCAATGGTATTATGTTGACTTCTAAAACCAAATTGATGGTCTTGTATGCACCCACTACCAATTAAAATAGGGAACAATTTTGTCATGAGTAGTTTTTCGAAAAGTTTTGACATTGATGATATCAGACTTATTGGCCTGTATGACTCAGCCTTGGTAAGGTCTTTGCCCGGCTTTGGAATCATTTTGTCCTTGGCAAGCTTCCAGCTGTGTGGATAATAACCCAGTCGTAAAATGGCGTTAAAAATATATAACAGGATTCTAATTGCAATACGAGGCAACTTTATTAGCATCTGGTTACTAATTCCATCAATACCTGGAGCTTTCTTTGGGTTGAGTTCAGCAATAAGTTTTTGTACATCATGCGTTTTAACTTTTATGGGTCAAGGGGGTAGCGAAACTACATTCGGAAAATCAACAACACCAGAACATGTGTACTGATTTTAAATGCTCAGCAAATATTTTACCTTTTTCACTATCGCTTCTTGCCCAACCTCCGGTAGATGTGCGCAGAGGTGGTTTAAACTCAACATGTGTTTTAAGCTTTCTAGCAGCACGCCACAAAGAGTAAGTAGATGCTGTTGTGACATCAAGACCTTCCAGATAGTTTTTAAGGGATGCAGTTTTTTCAAATGTAAGCAACTCTTGGAGTCGTTTAGTGCACTCTTTAAATCTGAATTTATGTAAGGGTTATCTGTGTTATTGCCATTCCCTTCTAGCTCTTCTGTTTTCACACACGAGACATTCAATATCCGTAGAATAAATTTCTATTAAACCCAGTCTGCTGATGGGAGGTTCCGCAGCCTGTGTAATCATTTCGTTAAGGTTGGCAATGTTAGCTTCAATATCTTCGGTGGTCTTAGCGTAATATTTTCCGTGCAATGACTACTAAGAGATTTTTTGAATCGTAGCTAATTTATACGACTGATCATCTTCACATATGATTGAGGTAAAGCACTTCTCCGTGGGCTACAGATTGTAACGATCGTGGAAGAACGATCAGACGAAAGATCTAGAGAAGCTTCAACGTAAATTAATTGCCTAGAAATATTTTTCATGACTCCAAAATCTATAACATAAGGAATTTTATGTATGTCAGTAGGCCATAAAAATGTCGATAATTAAATAAATACTTAAATTAAATACATTTAAATTCAATTTAGCATTATGTAATCAATGCTGCAAAAAGGTTGAGTGATAAGTAAAGCCCTTATCGTACAAAACTCATCACCAAGTGAAAATAGTGGACACTTCTAGAAAAAAGAAAATTAAAATATCAAAATATAAATTATTTCCTTTTTTAATTTTGGAAACTTGTATGAAAAACATACATGAAAAAATTTTTCTTATTTTTGACTCCTTTTTTTCTGTATCCTATATAAATTTGATAAGCTGATTTCGATGGCCCCATTCCATAACATGCTAAGTCGACATAGCATGTTATGCTGGTAATTACATTTCTGAATTCATCGTTTATAACCTTAGATTATGTAAAATTTTGATAGTAGTCGGACTACTCTATCAAAAGCTATAAGCAAAAATTACTGAGCATAATTTGTTAAGTTTATAAAACCTCCCTTTTAAATGTTTTAAGTACACTAAGCATGATTTAGTTTGCAATTAAGGAAAAAAAAAATTAATTAAAATTTTTTTCTAAACTTAAACATGCTATATGTACTTAGAGGGCCATTGTAGGTGAGAAAGTACCATCAGATAGGTGCTAAGTCTACTAAGAGGACAATCTTAAGTATTCTAAGTCACTCACAACAAATTTATAAAGTTCAAATAAACTTAAAAGGTGGTTACCCCACCTGGATAACTATCTTGTCGTGATGTGGTGGCTTAAGTGCAAGCTGTGGTTACTGTCCTTGCTTCAGGGACTACTGTGATTGCCTGAATTAAGGGCAGTAACTATAAAGGCATGCATACTAAAGGTTGTCCGGTTACAACAAGTGTCTGGTACATAGTTATGCCTACTGTCGTATAGTACTAGAACACAGAAACACTTTTTAAGGTCAAGGTGGTAGGGGGCTGTGCCGATGATCTGAATGGCTAATTTAGTGGATAAACAAAATTAGTCGCTAGCAGTAACCCTCCTCCAACGCCCATGGCACGGGTTGGTTGTAGACAATTTGCCTAGTCCGCGCACGCCGTCACTGCGCGGATGGTCCTCTCATTTACTGGCCTACTCGTGGGAATCAAAATAGACACTTCAAATCAAAAAATTCTTAAGGACGATGACGTGGACTTCACGGACGATACGTCGGGGGGAGACGAGTTGCTGACTCTCGTGCATGAAAATTTGCTCACGCAGGAGAGTCAGTTACTCAAAGAAATGGAGGAGGTTGATGAACTCAATGCTCCATCGGGTAACTCAGCTGCAGGGGTCAGTGAGAAGCTGGGGGATCTGTCACTGGGGTCGGAGGACGAGAGGGAAATCACACTGATTTCAACTAGCCGTCCGACTTCAGTGGCAGACCTCTTGGAATCTGGACCTAAGCAGATGAGTGGCTCAGTGGGTAAGGAGGGTCATTCATCTTCCTCAAACAAAATTGTTCGACAGGACGCCTTGCCAGGATATATGGGTAAGGAGGGTCGGACAAAATTGGATAAGGCCAAAAGCGGTACTAGGAAATCTCTGGACTATCTGGATAAGATGGCCAAGAGAGATCCGGGACTGTACACGGCAAAGGAGAGACATCTGGTCAGGAAGCACAGGCAGGACGTTAAGAAGTTCGAAAGAATTTATGGCCCTGTCAGTGTTCTCCTGGGCAGATCATCTCCTTTGGAGAAGGATGTGAGTGTGGATGGAGTCCAGGCTACAAATCGCAAGGGTGTAGAGGCAATATCGACGGGCACATCCAGCTCCAAAAACAAAATAAAGAACAAGGAGTCTGGCAGTGCATTGTTTGCCAAGGCCATCAGGTCCTCGATGGCTGAGGCTGACAAGGCACAGCCAGGTAGTAAGGGGAGGGATGTCAAACCACCTGTCTCTCTCAGGGACCCCCGAAAGGAGTCATCGAAGAGAGTCAGATCTGGCGATGACATACCCTCCACTTCAAAGAAAGTGAAGAAGTCGACGAGCCAGGAAGGTGACCTTCGGGTGGCTGTCATAGATAGGAATGATCCGGATGGTAGGATTAATCCTGAACTGTGGCAGCTGGTGGAAGGTAGGCTCATCGATGAAATCGGCCTAGCAGGGGTAGAAAAAGAGGAGGAATTACAATTCCGTGGCGCGGTCTGGGAGAGGGGTGTCAAGCTTGTTAACTGCGGCAATAGGAAATCATTTGATTTCCTTAAAACCGTCGTTGACAGGTGTGGCAACCTTCGCCCGGAGGCGAAGCTGGAGGTAATTTTAGCCTCAGATCTGCCTCTCCGGGCAGTGGTGACAGCGTGGTTTCCACCACCCGTTAGATCGATGGAAACCATTTTGTCGGTACTGGAGGCTCAGAACTCGCCTATCAGGACAAACCAATGGAAGCCTTTGGCTTCAATGGCTTGTAAAGAGAACGCGGGTAAAGATCTTCGGTTTGCCGTGGATCAGGAGTCTCTAAAGAGACTACAGTTGTTGGGGGGTGTTGTGAGGTTCGGCTTGGGGACTGTCAGATTTAGATTTACTAAATCAGATGGTCTCAAGAAGGCTGCGGGTGGTGCAGATAAACCTGCACCACAGTGAGGCAGCCTCGGCCGAGCTAGTAGTGCACCTCAACAAGTCGCGAGTAGACGTGGCTCTTATCCAAGAACCCTGGATTAATAAAAATAGGGTTTGCGGCTTAGGAGTCACAGGCTACACATTATATGTCCCTGTCACAGAGGATAAGGTAAGAACTTGCATTTTAGCAAGGGATGGGCAAGGATTAACTTTACTTAATTCTTTCAGTAAAGGAGACCTTACGGTCGTTAATGGAGGAGCCAGGGGTAAGCAGGGGATTGTGCTTGCATCGGTCTATATGCCCTATGATGCTGTTGATCCACCGGGGGCAGGTGTGCGGGAGCTGACCGAGTATGCAAGATCGAGAAGGCTTGCATTGGTACTCGGCTGTGACGCTAATGCGCACCATAGTCAGTGGGGGAGCCGCAACATTAACAAAAGAGGTGAGTTGGTGTTTGATTTTATAACTTCTAGCAATATGTTTATTTGCAACAGGGGTAACGTACCCACGTTCAGGAATAGGGATAGGGCAGAGGTTATAGACATAACACTAACTAATAGAGATAGGAACCTGGTAGAGGACTGGATGGTAGATAAGGACTGTACGTTTTCGGACCACAGTAGGATATCATTCAGTCTAAATTTTTCAGGGGAAAGGCGTGAGCCATATAGGAATCCAAGAAGGACTGACTGGGATACCTATAGGGCCACTGTTGATATTAGGGCAAGGGAAGCTCCGCAGGGTGTGGATACACAAAGAGGAGTGGAAGAGGAGGTGGAATATTTCACTAATACTTGTAGGGATTGCTTTGAACAGTCATGTCCAGTGGTTTTCCCGGGTAAAAGAAAGCAGCCTTCGTGGTGGACCAATGATCTAAAAGATCTGAGGTCCTCGGTTAGAAGATTGTTTAATAGGGCGAAGCTCACAGGAAGGAGTGAGGACTGGGACAATCATAAGGTATTGTATAATAAGTACAAGGGTGATCTCAAAAGGGCGAAGAGGGCCTCATGGAGGAAATACTGTGAGGAGATTGATTCCGTTAATGAGTTATCGAGGTTTCGGCGAGTATTGTCAAAGGACCCTAGGGCTCCTGGGAATATTCAAAGATTGGATGGCACATGGACGGAATCCAGCTCTGAGACACTTTCTGTTTTGATGGACACTCACTTTCCTGGCTGTAGGGAAGTAGGAGAAGAGACAATGACGGAGGTTAACTTTAACTACTGGTCGGAACCGGGATTAGAAGGAGCAGTGGACGAAATAGTGACGTTGGAAAAAGCAATATGGGCAATAAATACATTTGAACCGTATAAATCACCGGGCCCAGATGGTATTTTTCCGGCCATGTTGCAGAACGTCCCAGAGCGCGTACAACTGTTTCTGGTGCATATCTTTAAGATCTGCTTAAGCAGGAGGTTTATACCGAAAGGCTGGAGAGAGGTTAGGGTCATTTTCATACCCAAAGCGGGTAAGGCAAGCCACTCAAAGCCGAAGGATTTCAGGCCAATCAGTCTTTCGTCGTTTCTTTTGAAAACATTAGAAAGACTGATTGATCTGCATCTAAGGAACACAATTGACACCCACGTTATAAGTGGCGCTCAACATGCCTATCGTAAAGGCAGATCTGTTGAGAGTGCGCTTCATGACGTGGTTGGTGTTATAGAGAAAGGACTGCAGCACAAGGAATACACACTGGCTGCATTCTTAGATATTGAGGGAGCCTTTAACAACATAAGTATACAGGCTATTAGGGAGTCACTGGAAACCCTTAGGGTTCACGGATTTCTAGTGGAGTGGATAATTATCATGCTTAAAAGCAGAATTATCAACTCAGGTATGGGAAGAGAACGCCTGAGGAGATTAGTGACAAGAGGTACACCACAGGGAGGAGTTTTGTCACCTCTATTGTGGTTGTTGGCGATGAACGCAATTCTTATACGTTTTGATAGGAGCGGACGGAAGATAGTTGCATATGCGGATGACGTGGTTTTACTGGTAACGGGAAAGTTTCTGCCCGTTATCAGTGAAATCATGCAGTCGGCGTTGGGCGATCTGTCCTCCTGGGCTAGCAGTAAAGGACTAGGGGTCAACCCAGAGAAAACTGAGCTAGTCCTCTTTACCAGGAGATACAAAATAGAAAGTTTTGTATTACCCAGGATGGGAGGGGTGGAGCTGAGACTAGCAGAGGGGGCTAAATACCTGGGTGTTTACCTAGATAGCAAGCTTTCTTGGAAAATGAACACGCAGGAAAGGCTAAGGAAAGGACTCAATGCCTACTATGCATGCAGGAACTCCATAGGAAGGAACTGGGGTCTGCAACCGAAGGTGGTAAATTGGATTTACACATCGGTTGTCAGGCCGGTTATCTCTTATGGTTGTTTGGTATGGTGGGAGGCATTGAAGAAGGAAAGTCACAGGAGATTGTTAGCTAAGGTTCAGAGATGTGCCTCGATGGGCATCACAGGTGCTCAGAGGAGCACACCTCAGGCTGCCTTGGACGTCATTCTTCATCTACTTCCTATAGAGGACTTTCTGGTGGGGACGGCGACTAGAAGTCTCCTTAGACTTGTAGAAACAGGTTTGGTGAGGACAGGAATATCAGGTCACACATCGATCTTAAATAGGATAGGTTTTGGTGATCAGGAATCCGTAACCCCAGGGTTTACGGACTATAAGGTCGCTGAGATCGATTTTGGTAAGACACCCTTAATGGTAATTCCGGATAGGGACCATTGGGTCAATTCCGATAGGCTGTATGAGGGTAGGGCAGTCTTTACAGACGGGTCAAAAATGGGGGAAGGCACAGGCGCTGGTGTCTATATCCTGGGAACGAACATTCGTAGTTCTTTTAGACTGCCGAATGAATGCAGTGTTTTCCAGGCTGAGATCTTGGCGATCCTCAGGGCCACGGAGCTGGTGGCCGGAAATGTGGCTGAAGGTGAAAAGGTAACCTTCTACGTGGACAGCCAGGCAGCGCTAAAAGCTTTGAAAGGACACAATGTCAAATCGAAGCTTGTTAGTGACTGTAGGAAAGCCCTCAACTTGCTTATGGATAACTATAGTGTCAGACTATGTTGGGTTCCTGGTCACAGCAGTGTTGAGGGGAATGAAATTGCCGATGAGCTGGCAAGAATAGGATCAGCGTTAGACGAGGGAATGTCTGACAGATCGGTGAAATTACCGATAGGTCATTACTATAAGGAACTCAGTAATTGGGTGGAAAGCAGGACCAACAGTTCATGGCGTAGTAGGGAGGATTGTAGGGTCTCGAGGGGTTTTTGGCCAAAACTAGACTCAGGAAGATCTAAACTACTACTGGACATGGATAGGAAGGCGATGCGAACTATGATAGGCGCGTTGACAGGTCACTGCTCGGTTAGAGCAAGAACCAGCATGTGGGAAATTGGTACTCCGGATTTTTGTAGGATGTGCGGGGATGAAGAGGAAACAGAAACCATTGAACATATTATCTGTCACTGCCCGAAGCTGCAACGTCATAGGCTTAGATGGCTGAGCAGACGTTTCCATGAAAGCATCACCGATGTCGGGAAGTGTAAACTAGAGGACATCAGGGGCTTCATCATGGGGATTCGGTGGCTTAATGACGGATAATAGGGTTTCTTCTGGCTAAAAATGGGAGGGGTAAATATTACCAGTAATGGGCAATAGAAGGGAATCACAATGGACCCAGTTGGGTCTCCGAGTGGAGGTGCGGTAGGCACCACCCTTCCTAACCTAACCTAACCTAACCTAAAAAATTATATTGCAATTATTATATGACTACAAAAAGTCTCAAGTTTCTATCTCATAGCATTCATTAATAAACTTTGAAGGCGTTTATCTCAAAACTAGCTTTTTTGACTTAGCATGTTTTAGAATGGAGCCGTCGATTTATACGATGAGGACATTAATGGTCTTGTCATTATTTTGAACGCGTGAAATAATCTGCCTTATTGTGGTTGGCGTATTTCAAATACGACTACGACTGTTTGGTAATAGATTAAAGAAAAACTATTGAAGTATTCTTTAATCTATTACCAAACAGTCGTAGTCGTATTTGAAATACGCCAACCACGATAAGGCAGAATAATTACTGATGTTTTGATATATGTATGGGAACTGAAAAATTTACTGAAAAGTAAAAAAAGTAAAAGCAAAAATCTTTAAAAACTTACAAGTAAAAAAACTGATTAAACAAATTAAGACTTCAGAAGAGCTAAAAAACTGCACACTTGGCAACACTGTGTGTAATAGAACTATTTGGAGTATACGTAATAAAAATTACTCATACGTTAGTTAATTCAAGAAGTGCTTGTTTTAAAGGTGATGGAAATTTTAATTTCTTGGTATCCATATAATTATTCGTTTTCCCCAAAAATTTAATTACATTGACATACTTTTTGAAACTTCATATTCAAGACGAGTAAAAATGATGTAGTCTCAACTCCTCAGGTGAATATTTTCGAGTATGCCTTATATGAATTTGCATTGTTCATATTAAACAAAAAAAAAATATAAATAAAATTTTCAATAATCCGTTTTAAATAAAATTTATACTTATTTTTATTTATTTTTTTAACATTTTCAGCGAATTTATTTTCCTTGCAGTTTTCTTATTAAAAAAGTTTTAAGTTTTTGTTTTCACCAATACACAAAAGAGAAATAACTTACCGCAATATATTGCCAACCTTTGTTGACTCTCACTAATAATGCTTCTTCTTCTGTTATATATGCCAAAGTGCCGGGTGGATTCATGGCAGATTTCTGTTTAAAGGAAACAATAAAAAGAAAAGTGATACGCATTTATTATTTTAAATTGAAAAGAAGGAAAAATGTGGTGTGAAGGCAATAGCAAAGAAGGAAAACACAGTAAAATGGCATACAATTTACCTTTGTCATTTCATCAATATTAGGAAAAGTAACAGCTCCCGGCACAATACGCATATTCCAAGAAGATGCGGCTGAGTAATAAGGAGGCTCTTCCTCTTCATCATGATCATGATGGCGAGTACTGCTGGTTGGTGGTCCCGGTGGCCCAGGAGGACCAGGGGGTCCTGTTAATGGAATTTGTATAAATCAACAAATTAGAATTACAATTTTTTTTTGAGCTTAAAATAACAAAATGGAAAAAAGTTATTAAAAAATATACAAAAAAACACACATAAAAAACATAATGCATAAGTCATAACATAATTTCATAAAACATGAAATAAGCACACACAAAGAAATACAGTGCAAAGCAAATAAAATATGAATAACTAAGAGAAAAAAAGATTAAGCAGAAATTATTATGATGTTGTAGCAACACCAGGCAACATCATCATCAACATCAACAATAAGTACAGCAATGCACACCGACTGAGAACAATATTAATACTGGCAGTAGCTGAAAACAGGAAACGGAAGTGCAAAAAAATAGAGGAACAAAACAAACAGAAAATTATGAGTTGTTGAATATATAGTGATGAGTTGGGCTATAACATCATTATTGTTGCAGTTGTTAGTGCCACTTCTGCTGCTTTTCCCATTTTTATTTTATTTTCGCTGGTTCTTTTTATTGCCTGCAACATTAATGGTCTGGCATACACGACAACAATGAATTGTTTAATAAACTATAAACGACTATAATGCACAAAGAGAGTGCATGAAACATGGCATACAAAAAAAAAAGACGAGCCCCATTAAAGTATGAGAAATAATACACACAAACATTAAGTACTACAACACCATTTCCGGTCTTGTTTTTTTATAACAAAAACAAAAAAAAACGGTTAAATGGAATATAAAGTCAGAAAAAACTACAGGAATATAATTTTGTATTTAATTATGCATTTAAACGTTATAGGGGATGTTATATATTTTTAATGTGTTTTAAGGCCAAATATCAATATTCTGTTTATAAGAGTGTGAAAAATAATAAAGCATAATATATGAGCCAACAAATCTATAGTTAAAGAGCTGTGACAGTTTGTCTGCTTTTTTTAGTAATTAAATTTTTTTTGATGCCATATGTTTTAGGTTAGTTAATTTTTTTAAATTACATAATGAGCTCAATTACGAGTGTCTCAACTATGCCAATTTATTACTAGATTAAAGAACAAATGCTGCAATGTTCTTTAGTCTAAATAGTATGAAATTGGTGTAATTGAAGTCGAAATATGACATTTATAATAAGGTCAAGTATCTCATTGAGACTGCCCTATTTTATTGAAATATAAAACATTGTTTCAGACAAGTTTTTTCTGCAAAAAAAAAATTGTGGTTGAAATAAGTGCTTGAAATCAGCTTTAAATTAGATTGATTTTGTTTTATTTTAATTTGTTTAAATTTTTAGGCTGCTTGCTTTGAATTTTGATTCCCTGAATTCTTTTTAAATCAATTTGTTTTTGTTTTTTTTATAAATAATTTAGGCTGTTTACATATTTTAAATTAAATAACATCATTTAGTTTTAGGACAATAACATTTTCGTTTTATTTTCAATCATCCTTTTTTCAAGTGTTGAAAAATAAAGCTTTTCCTTATTTATTTTCCAAACTGATGTTAAATATTTTTTTTCTTGTATATATATTTTTTTAATATAAGAAATTTCATCAGTATTTATTTGTCCCTTTTTTTGACAGGCATTTATAATATTGGGATCCATATTAGTTAAATGTGTAAAAGGAAGATTGTGCCCTTCTACCAAAAAGTAGTTTTGTTTATTTCATTGTCTGTTGCCATACTGTACGCTACAAGAGAAGTGTTACATCAACTACTGGGTTTGCTTGATCAGTTCCAAAAGGATTCATTTGCTTAAGAAAACTCAATTTCATTTAATTTTTTTCTCCTGGTGCCCCTGTGACTTAGCGAACAACAAAAATATAACATATATTAAAATATAACAGACTTAACGTCACTTCTGGCTACATATGGGGTAGTAAATATTACTTTTTAATGGGCAATAGACGGAAATGACAACGGACCCAATTGGGTCTCTGAGTGGAGGTGAGCTATAGCACTATACTTTCCAACCAAACATACATGGGTATTTTTTATTCTACATTTAATTATACATTTTTTTTATTATAGTTATTTATCAGAAACAAATGATTAGTTTAAAATATCATACAACATAAAGTTCCCTTTTTTTAAAACAAATTCCTGGTTTAATACCGAAAAAGATCATTTCTTAAATGGTTTTCTTATTTCTTTTATTTTCAAAAGCAAACTCATTTAAATTCAAGACTGTCTTTTCTATTTCAGACGTACACACCATAACAATAGAATCACAATACAAAACAATACAAATACGTACACAAAATAACAAAAAAAAAATTAAAGAGAATTGTTGTAGTTTCATTTTTCATAGATAATGACAAACAAAGTGCATTTGCAAAATACAAACGAACGTGAGTTCACTGGACGAGATAAATAAATAAAATTATATCAAATAACAAATCGCGTAGCACTCTACAATTTGCGATTAGTTTCATAAGTAAAAATATACGAAAATATTTATCTATGTAGAGACTTTAAATAAATAAAGAAAAATAACTCAAATATTTTTCTACCATCAGAGTGAAATTTCTAGGAAAAACTCATTCTAATAGCTGCCACAAGAATAACTACTTTTTCAAGTCAGGCCATGAAGAAAAGAAACAATTGTATTCCATGCAAGTAGAGTAGGAGACAAATTGCAAATGAAAATATATAATACTCTTTCACAATAAGCCAGAGTGTGCCAGAAGAAAAGGAACAATACACTCACAAAAGGAAGCAAAAAAAAAAAAAAATAAAATAAATAATATTTGAAACTCAATCACAATCACCAGAAGAACGTAATAAACTAAATTGAATGCACTTGAATACAACAGCAAGAAAAGAAAATTTTAAATATATTTGGGAAATCAAAAAGATACAAATTAAACCAGATACAATTTAAGGCCAGCTAAAAAAGAATAAGTGAAGGAAAAATAATATTACCCGCGCTGCCATCTGGGCGATCTCTCAAATCTTGAAGTTCACGCAAGGCTTTTAGTTCATCTAAAGTGATAAAGGGTGTTTTCGAGAGGATTTGTTAGTGATTTTCAAGGGTTTTGGTTAGAGCAAACATAAAATTTTACACAAAAGGATTAATATTGAACAATTCATAAATACACTTGTTACGTATTTGTTTTACAGCTTCACTCAGTTATACTTACCCGGTCGTCCATAATAAGAAGCATCTCCGTAATAGCCATTACGGTTTTCCATGCCTGGCTCTCCCTTGGCGCCAGTAATTGTTAGCCCAGGCATGCCAGGTGCCCCGGGTGGACCTGGGGGTCCTGGTGGTCCTGGCATAGGAACATATTGTACACCTTCTCCAGCAGCTGCTGGCAAACCTGGCGGCCCCGGTAGACCATCGCGACCATCCTGTCCTCTATCACCCTTGTCGCCTTTGGGCTTTAGATAAAGATATAAAGAAAATATTTTTTTTTTATTTTAGTTAAAATCATTTGAAAAAATTAGTAGCGGAAGAAAAAATTAATTTTCTTATTTTCTAAGATTTTTCTTTAAGCAGCCTGTGTATTTTTTTTTTCAAAAATTCCCCGAAACTTTTCTTAAGCTTTGAGAATAATAAAACCTAATTTAAGCCATTTTGTGTTGTAACAATGCTTTAACATTATCAAATAATTTCTCGCTAAATTCACACGGCAATGGAAGGTTGGTTAAAGCAAATTGCTAAAATTTGTTTCTTTTAAGGGGTCTATATTAAAAGTATGTGTGTGTGTGTGTATGTGTTTCTTGGAATATCGTTGTCAATTAGTAACTAACAACAAACAATAACTGTTAACAGCGGGTAATTTTAAGGTTACATTTGCTCAGTATGGGATAAATACGAAGGAAATTGGAAAACTTATTTTTATTGACGCCAGCCAATATATTAATTATTTGAATGAAGCTTAGGCTTAGTAATAATAATAGCAATAATAATTTAAATTCTCAATAAATACTTTGGTTTATTAGTTACTCTAAGAGCCAATTTCACCAACTTATTTAAATATCAATTCATATTTAAAAGTCACTGGTCTATACAAAAATTAATGAAAATATAAATAAATATATGTATATGAATTGATATTTAAATAGAGTTGGTGAAATTGGCCCTAAATATTTTAAATTTTATTTTCAATTTTATCTTTTCTTGTAGGAAACCCTTGCAGATGGACTTGCAGTTTTCAATTTGTTTCACAACAAGTTCAAAAAATAATTGCCTTAATTATTATTATTTGCATTTCGTTACCTTAATATTGAAAGGTCCCAACTCAATATTTTTTCGAATTCGGAATTTTTGCATATTTCGATACATTATATGTTCTTCTATCGAAATACGAGTATATAAAAACACAATTTCAAAAAAATAATGAGTTAGGGCCTTTATTAAGGTAACAATTTATGTACTTCAACAAAGGGCTTGTCAATAAGTACGAGACTTTTTTAATGAAGCATAACATTTTGGATTTGAATAAAGAATCATTTGATTTTTTTTTATCCAACTTTTTTTGAATTTTTTAATACATTCTATAAAACAACATTTATCATGATCGTAAAGTAAGTATTTGCTTGCGAGATGATTTAATCGTTGGTGGGTGGGAGAACAAAGTGAATGGAGGGCAATTTTTAGCCTTCATCATCATCAGCGTTCTTTTGTGTTTGGTCCACTGTGTGTGGTGTCAGTTGATGTAGATTTCTGCTTTTAATAGTCAACTATCATTGCAAATGGAATATGTGAATTGTTTTGATTCATCTTATTTCAATTTGCTGAAAGCTGTTCTGTAATGAAAGCGCAATTTTACCATCTCTAATATATTTATTATTATTATGGCATAATATTTATTGTTAATATTTATTTCTGAAGGTAGTCAATGTAAATGTCAACGTGTGTATCTCAAAAACAGTTGCAATGACTTCATTAGCTGACAAATCTACATTAGCCCTTCCTTCACTGACGCCGATTCACCCTGAGAAACTCACTGTCGTTGACTGTGGTAGTTGATCTATGTCTCATCTAAGCTTATGAAACGGTGTAAAAATGCATCCATATTGCAGTTGAAAAACGTCAAACATTCCTACGATGCTCTCATACGATTGGAATTATGGTGATTTGTGAGCAAATCCGCTGCACCCATTCTGCTGCAAGCTTTCTCATACCCAACTGATCATTCAAAAATTTAAACCACTTAGCCATGTTAGATGCTAAAGGCTTTCACAATCTCTCTTGCTATCGTAAATATTTTTCATTTCTAGGGGTGCAGAGATCTCAATTGAACGTTCAGGATATTAGTCATCTTTCGCAAATTTTAACACTTAAGCTCTTAGTGCAATTCAATTTTATGGTGAAGAATCTCAAAAGTATTTATAAAGCTTAACCTTGCGTTGAGTGACAGTCGTTTCCCACAAATACAACATTTACATCCTAATCTCCAATCACGCAGTAGTTTTTAATGGCTATAAACTAAATGACGCAACCTGATCAAATTTTGCCAGTAGTCAACTGACAGAATATTTGTTTGATGAAGCAATATTACCCTCTCAGATAACCCTAGACGAATAATGATATTTTGATCGTCGATTTCACGATATCTTTTTTAACAAGATATTTTTTATAGAATATAATCAAAAGCTTATGAATATTATTGGAGTATGTGATGCCTAATATGTAAGAAAAAGATAAGATCAAGGTACGCATTAAAAAAATATGCATTCTATTTCAAATTTCCGTACATTCAATTCATCTTATTCATTTTGCTGAAATCACAAAAAATAACCTAAAATTTGATTTTGCTAAATTATGAGATAAAAAATAATTAAAACTTAAATGTGAGACATTCTCGACCATATTATAAATAAAAATAAAATTATTTAAAAAATTAGTTTTACCAAGATGTATAAGCTCAAATTTCACCATCAGACCACGGTGGTCATTTGAATATATTAATCTTCGACTTTGGAGCTGCTGGCAGCGTATCTAAAGGAACACTGTCCTATTCGATTTCGTTGGAAGTATCCGAATATTCATCATCACTTTAAACTGCATCAACATTGTTTGTGTCGCTTTCAATCGTATCTTTAAAATACTTTGAAAATTCAGTATCAGTTAATGTCCGCTTAGAGCGATTAATTTTATCATTCGATTAAAGTAATATTGCAGAGATCACTGTCACTGAGTAACTTTCTTAGACTAATGCCCAAATTCTGTTCGACGATTGTACCGGAGAAAAAAGTCGAAAGTTTTGATTATTTAAGGTAACTATTGGTTCTTGTCTGTACTAGAAAGTTTGTGTATATGCTTTGCTTTTTTGTTCCAAACCATTATATCCAACACATATTTTTTCATATATTTTTCAAACTATTGTATAAAAATTTAATGTAATTTTTATGTTTTAATGGTAATAATATTTGTATTTTTCATTATCAAAGACAACAACCATTTTTGAAGAAAATAATTTCGAGAATTTAAAAACAAGAACTCAAAAATTTTCTTCAAACAAAAACGTCCTAAATCTTCTTAGGGCCATTTTCAGAACTTGCCTTTAGTTAAAGACCAAATTTAGTCTGCCCGATAAATCCCAATAATCACTCAAAAATTAAAATTCAAGCATTTGAAATTTAACTGGAAACAAAGTTGAATTCAATAATTTTTTCAAGTAATATTCAAGTTTGAAAATATTTTGAAATAAAAAATCAAACAACATACATACATATATGTTCAAACCTTGTCAAATAAATAATTTATTTATTAATAAAATTAAAATTGTGGTGAAAAACACCAAAGATAAACAAAAAAAAGTGCATTTTTAAAAAAACAGAAGGTGATTAAAAACCTGAAAAGAATAGTGAAGGTAGATATGCAGAAAATTATTGTAAGACAACTTGTCGATTGAATTTTCCTTTATATTTTAAAAGCATTTTTTTGAAGCTTGAAATACACTTGAATGTAATTGTAATACAAGGTTGAATTACAGTATAATTCAAGGATTGAATTCAACTGTAATACAATTGAATTGTTCGAATTGAATCAAGTTCCCTTTTCACTGGAGAATGCTATTGAAATAAAGTGTAAATCAAGCATGATTCAACCCTTGACAATTGAATATGCGACTTGAATAACAATTGTTTTACACCTGGTTTGAAGCAAAATTACTTATTGGGATGTCTTTGCATTCTAAGATCTTTATGTATTATTTTTTTATCCATGATATATTATTATTATTGATAATAATAACAATGACAAATTTAAGTTGTAATAATGTAAAGATATTTATCGGGCAGACATAAACCTACCTTTAACTAAAGGCAAGTTGTAAAAATGGCCCTTACTAAATTAAGTCATAAATCAAGAACAAATAATAAAAGCAATATATTTTACACAAAAAAACATTGACGATTCTACTTGTGCTAAGGACAGAAACACACAGTTCAAGCAACCCTGATCAAAACAGACGACTGCTCATAGCAAAAACGGCTCAACAACTAACCCTACACATTACTAAAACATGATCGCTACAACCGTTACAAAGATAATGAAAAATGAAAGAGCGATGCTTAACCCTAGTACCCTAGGGTTAAGAGGTGAGAGTTAAAAAAACGGATTTAGTTGTCCGCCATTATTATAATGCCCTTATGCAAAACCGATTGTTAAGGCTAAAGCATGCTTTAAAACCGGGTTTGCCATACAAAATTCCTTTGTTAAACCAACTTTAAGTTTAATAATCGTTTTTGCATAAGGGTAAATCTTTAATTCAAAGAATAATTCTTCATTTACCACCTGTCTCCACAATGACTTGAGTTGAAAATTTAGATGAAACAGCACTTAGTTTTTTGAACGATTTTATGAAAGTTTTATAGATCAGTCTATTGCCTACTTTGTGGACACAGGGGTTAATTAGTTATCCTGGAAACAATAAAATTTTTTTCAAGAAAAACTTACAGTTTTTCATGCAAATTACATTTGAATGACTTTCCGAATACCATTCATGAATATGTAGTTCGCTTAAGTCAAATCATAAAGGTTCAAAAAAACCTCCTTGAAGCTTCTCTAAAATTAAAATTTAATTGAAAAAACTTGAATGTTTACACATTCAATTCTACTTTTAGGCAAATAGCAAAATACCTTAATATTAAAAGTAATATATAAAAGAACAAGTCGTTAAAGACGCATAAAATTCCATAATTTAAACAAGTGTAAAGCTACGGGCACACTTTACAAACATTTGCCCAAAAAAGCGTAACCAATAAATAATAATGCAAAATTTTTTGCTTCAGACACGTGTTTGTTAAGTTAATTAGTTTCGTATTTAACAAATAGGCAAACTTATAGAATACAATATTATTGGAAACTATTGAACTTAATGAACACTTGTCTGATTCAAAAGATTTCTCATTAGTATATACTGAAAATTAAACTATTTTTCCGAGCTTTAGGTCAGTTATTAAATTCTTGTATTTATTATTACGATATTAATTAGATAAAAATATTAGTATATACTGGTTACGCTTTCTTGGACAAATGTTTGTCAAGTGTGACCGTACCTTAAGAGTATGAGTTTATCCCAGTTTATGTTTATGCTGTTGTCTTGGCCACGATTCGTTAAGCATGGCTGGTTATTATGGCATTTATTTTTTTTTTGCTCCCAAACGAATTGTTTGTCTCCAGCCTTTCGTTTATAAGAAGCACCACTTACACAGTCCCCCTTCCCTTTGACAATTCTCCAGCTGTATCGTTGTCAAATCAACTAACTAACAATTCTGTGCACACTTCCTGTTATATTTTCTGACATTTTGGTTCGTTGATTTACTGGTTTATTTATTTGTTTCTCTTTGTCTTCATCGTACTGTTTGAAATCATATTTTCTGTGTTGAACACAAATGCTTACGCTGAGAGCTAATTTAACTACTGGCAATAATATGCCAGAATATTGCTGTGCAAGTTGGTGACTTCTGATAAGTAGTTAACTGTGACAATACACGAATGAACATTTATTTTATATGTATGTATGTATGTTTTTGCTTACGTCAGATGCTTAGACATTCCATATAGACCTCATTGAGTTTGTAATAATGACATGTTGCGTTTATTATACCTGCTAATCAGTGTTAAGTTAATGTCGTTTTCTGTAATCTCATTTTTGTTATTGATGTCTTGATTGGCTTATGTCAGATAAGCCAAATAAACTAAATTGCATGACTTTTAAAGACTTGATAATAGCATTCAGCCTATGAAGTTCACCATTTAAAAATACGAAAAATGGAATAATCAAATAAACTTATATAGAGATCTATGATATAGCGTGCGATTCAAAAAGAAATAACTCTAAAAACATATCGTGCCATAACCGCCAAAAAAGCTTAAGCGACCAAACTAAATTTTTCGCACTCGTAAATAATCGATTTTAAAACTTTTCCAAATATTTCGGTTTAGCTTTCTTTTGCGCTTATGACACGATATGTATATGAAATATTTACAAAAAATGTTTCTATTAAATTCTGAGTTACTACAAGATATGAAAATGACTTTCACATTTTTATCCCCATATTCATTAGACTTAAAAATTGTTTTATATGTATTTTATTTAAAGTTTTTTATAAAAAATTTTCTTAAAATAGATAGTTTATAAAGGATATTTAGGATATATTTAATTATTTTTTTTTTATATTTATTTAATTTCCGTCCTTGCACCAACTCTGTTTCTTATCTTTCTAAATGACCTTCTCTGTAAAACTTTCAACCCTATCTATTCTTTCGCGGACGACAGTAGCATTTGCCATTCTTTCTCATTCAGCAAAAGACCTAGCCCGCCGCAGGTTGAAGCTATACAATAAATAATAAATGAGACTTTAAACCATGATTTAGCAAAAATTTATGAATGGGGTCATGCGATTAGGGTCGACTTTAACGCCCGTAAGACCCAATGTTGCATGGTTACACATAGACGCATGACCGAAAATGCTGCTGCCTCTGTAACTATTTGAGGTATAAGTATTAAGGAATCAGATCCTCTTGATGTTCTTGGCATGAAAACACAGTATGATGTTCGATGGACTGAACACATTTTTCAAATTGCAAAAGAAGTATTCAAGTGCCTCGGCTTTTTGAAACGATGCAAACGATATTTCACCCCATCTGATCTCCTTACTATTTATGCCACTTATATCCGACCGAAAATGGAACACAACTCTCATGTATGGGCCGGCGTTTCAAAGTCTATTTTGGGGGCTGCTCGACCGCGTACAGGAGAGGGCGAAGAAGCTCATCGTTGACAGTAGGGTATCCAGTTCTATTCATTCATTGGAGTATCGACGCAATGTGGGGTGCATTTTATTGTTCTATCGTTACTACAACAAAATGTTTTCTAGTGAAATTAGAGAGCTTGTTCCTGAAACCCGCCCATTTATACGTACAACACGTGCATTCAGAGCACATCCCTTTGTGGTTGATTGGACAATGAATCGCACTACGCATTACAGAGAGAATTCCTTTTTTAGCCGAACTGTACGTATGTGGAATCAACTACATGCGGAGGTCTTTCCTGTCACTACCAGCGTGGGAAAGTTTAATTCATATGTCCACAGACACTACTCCCTCTATCCTCCTTCCCTATAACCTATTTTTCTTGTTCTAGCACAATGCATTGCATGAGTAGGGGTTATCCCCTGTAGTAGTCTTAAGGTCGGGCGCAAAAGCATTTTTCACCATAATGTCCTAGAATCGGCATTAAAATTGTATATACTTTGTGTTCTGAACACCAGTCAAGCTGGCTTAATATTTTCCATATATATTTTTTAAGACATTGCAGCCTCTTAGTTTTTTCAGATTTGTTGTCCTTATATACATATCGATGCTCTCATGTAGAAAACCCTTAGCTCGTATTTTTTACGAAATTAAGTTTTTCAGTGATTCCAGTACATTTCACACAAATATACCTCGTCAAAAAATTTATTGCAATAGTATAAAATATATATGAATATACAGTTTCTACTATTTTTTTACTTTCGCCTGAAAAGTTAATATTTTTTGAGTTAGGACCTTTCTACTGGAGATAACGATATATTCTTCGTGTGTGCTTTTTCTTTTTCTTTTCTTTTTTTTTCTTTTTGCTATCTCCTTATCTCTTTTGACGCACCTATCTCTCTCTCTCTCTCTCTCTCTCTCTCGTACCTTTTACGCTACGCTCAGTGTTCCCAGTTTTTTGCTAGAGCTTATTCCCAATTTTTTATTTGTCATCCCCAAAAATCCCCAAATTTGTTTTTTTTTATTCAAATTGTTTGTTTTGTGAAAAAATAAAATTTTTTAATTTTATTTAATAAGTAACATATTTATTCAATAAATTGATTTATATTGACAGCTATATTTACATTAATATTAATTTTATTTCTACTTATCAAACTTTTTAAGAAAAAAATTACATATATTTTAATATACACAATTATAAAAAAATTTTTAACCAAAGTTTACCATTTCAAAAACTTCAGAATAGAAATCTTCTGATTCATCAGCCACAGAAACTTTGTTAAACATAGTGCTTATATTAAAAAGCTTTAGGATTTTTATTTTTACAGTGTGTGCTTATTCTTAGAAGTGCTTCCAACAACTCATATTGAATTTTGTTACGTATTTTTGTTTTGGTAGTGGTTAATTATTAATTATTAATTATTGGTTAATCTGCCTTGATACTTCTTCTTTATTAGAAACCATTCACTATGAATAGTAATATACATTTTTAGACTTGCCAGACGCATATTTCTTAGTTCAAAAATCATTCTTGTTACCACCAGTTAAACGAAAAAATCCCAAAAAATCCCCTAAAATTTGGTTATCACCCAACAAATCCCCAGATCCCCAATACGAAATTATCATTCCCAATCGCGAGAAAAAATCCCTGATTTGGGGACGAGTCCCCCAAACTGGCATTACTAATTACGCTTTCTCGTCTCGTGCGTGTGTCTCTCAATGTATATTTCTCTCCCTTGCCAGGGTCCATGTTTCCCTGACCGCTTTTCTCTACTTGTTTTTTTTACTAACCTTGCCTACTCTTCTACCTAATAAATATTTTATTTTCTTCCTCTTTTTGACTGAGATGACTGTTTTGTTTGGGCTGGCTGTTTTGCAAGGCTGTCTGGTATGGCGATTTCTCCCCAAACGTGGCGATCTTTCAATTTTTTGGCCTCTGAATTTTTGATTTGGTGACGTGGCTATTTTTCTGGCCTTAAATACATTTACGGCTTGTTCATTTTTTTGAATTGAACTTTGAAGAGAATTGCTTATTTTTTGACGTTGGCTGAAGTAGTTAGCACGTTGACTATAAAACTGAAGGTCCTGGATTTGAGCCCGGTGTCTGACAGTTATTAAATAACAACAGCACGCATTTTTTTTATGTGCATTAGTGTCTCTTTGAATCAGTTGATGTAGGAAAGCTCAAGTGATGAAGGCATATACTAATCCTAATGTAACTCCTTCGTCGGTATTGTGTAGCAAAATCATCGACGAGGTAATTAACCAATAAAATGGCTACTAAGCACAGCTTCACAAAATTTAATACGTGCTGCAACTCTGCATTATAAAAAAAGCAGAGTTGTTAAAGAATGAAGCTTTCCTCTATCTCTTCCTTCACCCTCACCTTTCTTCTTCTCTATCACGATCCCTTTCCTGAAGAAGGCAACACCTATTAGTAGTAGTAGGCCTGAGTGTTACTTCTCTTAATTAAAAAAAAATATTGAAACAATGCGATTTTTCTCATATTAGTTATACTTACTGAGTAAAGTCTTTTGAACTTTGATAGGAAAAATTTACAAGAAATAATTTTTGGCGATTTAGTTTGTACTTTGGGCGATGTTCTGCAAAGTTTTTCTATAATTATTTCATAAAATATTTTTTAAAATATTATACGAAACCAAATTTATTATCAAATATGAACCTATTAAGAGAGACTACTTTAAATTGTCTTTGGAGACTTTTGGTGATTTTTTTAGGGTCGGAAAAAATCTGGCAAACCCTGCTGTTTTGTAGTAATTATTTCCTCGATCTTGTGTCATTGATGATGTTTCGGCGAATTGTCTATTATTGTATCTGTGCACGGTATTTTTGTATAGTCCGTATTAATAAATGTTTGAGTTAGTTTAATGTAAATTATTATTTTGTCTTCTTTTACATATCGCTCCTTTATTATAACGTAGTCATATCTCAAAAAATTAATTTGTCGAGATAATGATGCAGAATTACCCCCTGTTTGTGTAAGACGTTTGAGTTAGAAATCTTGGCGTTTTTGTAATAGATTAAAGGAAACTTGTACAACTTTTCTTTAATCTATTACAGAAACGCCAAGATTTTTAACTCAAACGTCTTACACAAGCAGGGGGTTAATCTTCATATCGTTATTTATATTGGGCCTTATTACGAGTGTCGTATTACGTCTTCGACTACGACGGTTTCGTCGTAAAAGTTTTTCTTTAATCTAGTACAAAATCGTCGTAGTCGCAGTTAAAATACGACACTCGTAATTAACCCCCTGTTTGTGTAAAACGTTTGAGTTAGAAATCTTGGCGTTTTTGTAATAGATTAAAGGAAACTTGGACAACTTTTCTTTAATCTATTACAGAAACGCCAAGATTTTTAACTCAAACGTCTTACACAAACAGGGGGTAAGCCCATTGTTTAAAATTTTTATACAAATATCTTGTTTACTCAGCTCTTGAGAGAAAAATAAAACTTTATTTTTTATTTTTAAACTCATTTTCTGGCGAACTATTCGTATTCATACGTTGCAATAAAGGAGCGATATTTTATTTTATTTATTGAAACCATATGCCCAAAATGTTATTAACAGTATCTTCAAAAAAAGTTTCGTGGCTGACTGTACGACCTATGCCTTCATATAGGAAGTCGCAACGTGGTTGTTAAAGAAATTCCACAAGAAACCGCAAGATTATACGGTTATCCGTGGCAGATCAGTCAACCAGTGCGAGCGAGACGAAAAACTCTCGAAGGCCAAACAACAGACACAAGCCTGACCGCGCTTGAGAAATAATTTCGATGACGCGAAATGATGTTCTTCAAAGGAGCGATATGTATTTGAGTTTTTGTTTGTCTGAATTTTTCAGGTACAGATTCAAGTAATTGATTATTTTATCTTCTTCAACAACCAGTGTAAATTTCATGTTTTTATGTTGTTTGTTCAGGCGATTCAGAACTTATTTCTCTTTATTATTTTCCAGTATAGATATGATATCGTCTAAAGTGCTGCTTATATTTCACTTACATATATATAATTTGAACTACTTTAAGAAGCACTTTCCTAATATATGTATATTTCAAGGTATCCTTAATAGCATATATATATGTACATAAAATGAGTCTCTACATGAAATAATATTTGCAAATAAAGCTTCAGGCCAAACTAAAAGAAAATTAAATTTTCTAATATGCAAAACTTGCTCCTTTCATATCTTACATAAGTATATATGTAAGAGTTTGCTGGGACATTTAGTCCTTTAAAAGCAAGTACCTAAATAGCTTGCTATAACAACAATATGTATTTATGATCTTAACTTTTTCTTACCTCATTTGCTTTACGTTCACTATACTTACTTTGTAAACATTGTAATGAGTTTCACTTTAAATTGCTTCTTTAGCATATTTTCCTTTTCGTACCTTCACTGGACCAACAAAGTGGCACACACAGACACATACAAACGCGAACACACCAATATAAATAAATGTATATGAAAATGTTACAACGTTGTAAGACTAGTTGATATGAGAGTGGGAGAAAAATAGTAACACCCATTCTACATATGAAATCAGTTGGAAATGTTTAACCTGACAAACCAAAAAAAAATAATAAAGACAAAATCATTAAAGGACTGAGCTAAAACAAAACTTATGCCGGCTCATCAACGCTGATAAAACAAACACATACAAATAAGAAGTTTTATGTGCGTGTGTGAAGAAAAACAAATACTCGTACGATAAGAAAATATGTATCACTGCAGTGTATCTAAGTTTGTTAATATCAGCATGTATGTAAATGGGTGTGTGTGGGTAAATATACCCTCTAGTCAGCCAAGAACCATATGTCTCTATGTCAACACTCTTTTCTCTAGTGACAATTGCACTAGTTGAAATGTCGACAACTTTCCTTCTATGCGCGAGTAGAGATACGTTAGAGACAGCATTTCTAGTGTATTTCTGGTGATATTGTCAATGAACTCGTCAATAGTTTGTTTTTCTTCTTTATTATGCTATGGAATAATTTTAAAAACTTACGTACATATGTATGTATGTATGTATGTATTTAAGTTTGTTGCCCAACCCTTATAAAATTGTAGACGAGGGTCACTAAAATGTACTAGTGAGTCCTTAGTTCAAATGTCTCCATATGGTCCATTACATTGGCTGCGGTACACCTATTCAGTTGTACTATTGACAATGTCACTAGTAAATCACTACTATTTTACTATTGACATCGAGCGAGGTAATATCGATATTGTAGACTAGAGCCCCTAAAATTTACTAGTGAATCTTTGGTGCCAATGTCTCCATGTGGTCCCAAAAGAACTACTTTGTCAGTATTGCTACAGTCTAGTGGTGAATTTTCAATGACAAGCTAATGTTAAATGTAAATAGATAATTACATTGGCTGGGGTACACTTGGTCAGTAGTACTACTGACAATGTCACTAGTAAATCACTACAATTTCACTATTCGCATTTTCTGCAGGGTATGTATGAAGACATATACATATGTGCGCCGATTTACACCCTGTAGGAAGCTTTGGGGTTAAGTATCTCCAAGTCGCCACTTTATTCGATTATTCTGTGACTTTTTGCTGACTCTTTCAACGGAGCGTTTACATATTAATATGTATTTGCTTTTAATGAATAGAAGATATTCTGCCAGATAAACACTCCCGGTAGTGACAGCTAAATGATAATTTATCGCCGGCATACTTTTTTTAATCCATAGTATTTTTTTCCAAAAGAATTGCCTAGTCAACAGTACCAACGCCAGAAGTGTGGACTAAATTTACTTAATTGTACTAGTGAGTCACTGTTTCCAAAATCGATATATAGTCCCTAAAGAAATACCTAGTCAATAGTAGTACCAATATTAGGAGTAGACTTTCAATGACAGGCATATCGTGCAAAACGCTTAAGCGTTTTTTTCCAACTTTATTTTTTGACACAAATCGATTATTTGCTATCGTTAATAATCGATTTTCTTGAAAAAATTTAATTCAAAAATAATTTGTCGGTTTAGCTGTTTTTAGCGGTTATGGGTCGATTTGTTAAACGTCTATAGTAAAAAGCATTGTCTGGGGTATAATTCATCCATATAAGTGGTGACAAGGTCAATAGTAAATCAGAACTTTTTTATTATTGGCACTTCCTACAGGGTATATTCACACATGGGTGCCAGTGTGAGTCCGATTTCTTTTTTGTATTTTTTAGATTATTTACTATGTACTGGTATGGTGAAGTTTACTTTCTTTTCTTTATAGCTGCATGTATGTATGTATCTGGGTGTGTATAGCCAAGTATTAGGCGTAATGAGTCTCTAAAGTAGTCAAGAAAAGTCATTTCAAGTGCTATAAAAGTACAAGAGGCTTTATTAGTAGTTAAAGACTTATCACATACCCATGAACTAAAACATAAACTTTATTTGTATGAAGGCAAATAAATACACATACACATATTGTACTTTCATAAACATCAGCAATCGGATGTAAATACTTCCCAACATAAGAGAATATAAAAGTATGCATTTGAGAGATGGTTAATTATGCAGCATTAACAATATTTTATTAGGTGTGTATGTATGTATGTAAATTTAAGATTATTTTCATGCTAAATTAATAGTTAAGACAAAAGTTTCAGAGTATATTTTAACAAGTACAATGGTGAGTTTTTTTAATTAGTTCAAATTGGCTTTAACCTTTTTGCTTCGTATTAAATGCTTTTATAATGGAATATTTATTTTGAAGAAATTTATTATTTGACTTATTGTCAAAAGCTTATATACAATAATTGGAATTTACTTGGTGCTGGTTAAGCATGTCTATGTACGCATTTCATAAGTAAGTAGACTTCAATCGCAGTTTGTGACTGTTCAAAATTTGTGGTTTAAGTCTACTGATGATTTGGTTGAAGCGCCAATGAAATGCGTATATGACATGCTTAACCACCAACAAATAAATTTCAATTATTGTATGAAATATTTATCTTAATGAAACTTTTCAACTCACAAGCTCAATCTTAAGGTTTATCATGATTTCTTACATGATTTTTAACAACTGTTAAAAATTTAAAATTTTTATTCAATATTAACAATTAAACCAGGAATGGGAATTTTAAATTTGTGAAAAATATTTATGAGTTTTTCGCGAAAGTAATTTAGATTCAAATAGTTTGAAAATTAAATTAAAATTAATTAAATATATATTGAGCATTAACTCAAGCTTATTTACTGCTGTTACATATTTAAGAGATTTTTACAAATTAACCCAACAAATAAAATATTGCCAAAACTGACCTTAATAAAAACTATTTGAAAATCCTATAAAATTCAATCGCATTGGTGTTTTTCTTACTAACATGGTTTTAATAAATGTTGGCTTTAACGTTACACCAACTGTTTAAACCTGGTTTTACCATACAAAATGGTTTTGTTAAAATCCACTTAAAACCTTTTTTGAATTGGTTCAAAGAAGGTTTTATGAAATGCAACCTTGATTTCGCTATACGAAATTCAGTGCTGCCAAGTTAAAATCACCGGATGCAGCTGGTAATGTTTATGCCAGTTATTACGAAAAAATAACGATTGAAATATTTTCAACTCAACAAATTAATGCAGTCATTACAACAATCATAAAATTCTAGAGAAAAATAAATTTTTGCTCGTAAAACTACGACAATAGTTGCATTGTCCTCTGGGAGGAGAAACTAGACGATATGACTGACATTCATCTGCCTATAAAAATGCAATTTTAGATAAAATAACTTGATTTCTAAGAACTTTTTTTACTATGTAGATAGATCCATAATTTTAGAATATTTGCTTACAAAGTATAAAATATAATTAGAGCGCTTTGCAAAATTTCTTAGTTTGTCAAAGAACAATTGAAGGTTAGCCGCGAATAACGTTTTAAGTGACAAAATAATAATTTTGCAGGAGAGCCAAAAAACGTATTTTGAGGCAAGATTGTTTTTTTCGTTTAAATTTTTTTAGCGTATCGAAAATAATGATAAGTAGCATTATCTTTTCTTTTTGTATCTCTGCTACATTTATCAATTATTTTTGACAATTTTGTTTGCATGATTAATTAGTTACTTACAAAGTTTTCCAATAACTGACTGATTGTAATTGTATTTTGACGGCGGTCAGATGCATAATTTTGAATGGTTTTATATTTGAACAACGCAAGAGAGTTATGTTAATGGTAATCTGTGAAAAAACTGGTTTTTTAAAAATTGTCTTTTACAACGTTATTCGCGACTGTGCTTCAATTATAAAAAGCATAAAAAAGTGCAGCAGCAAATACACTTATTTCACAAATATATAATATTGTGTAAATAGACGATTAGACAACGCATACAATGTTAATGCGAGCTTGCGAATTAACATTTTTTTAAAATTAGATTTTAAAACTAGAATTACGAATAAAAATTGTTTTGTAATATAAAAATTTATGCTCAGTATAAAAATTAGGCAGAACGACCTAATGAGATATCATGCTCCAATACGACATACACACTGGGTGTCAAGAACCCGTTCTTCGACCACTCTATTTCAAAAGTTGCTTGATGCAGTTTCAAGAGAAATTTTTAAAAGTGACATGTGAAGAAATTTTTTTTTTAAATTTAAGTTAAGTTCATACAATGGTTGTAAGTAAGAAATGCCTTGTATTTTCGCATAATTTACGTCCCTTTTCACAATGTATGATTAACAGCTAACGTGAACTTTAGCTGACAGTTATTCATATAAAACTTGCCGTTAAAGTCACTGTTAGCTTGTGATTGTACATTGTGGAAAGGGCCGTTAGTGATCTGCATGTAATTATATTGATAATACAATTTGACATTGAAATGTTAGAAAATTTGGAGTTTCTTTATATATTAAAAAATAAAAGCGTGTATGATAAGTTTTTAATAAACAACTTATTTTTATGTAGTTGGTTTTGATAAGGCTAAGTTTCAGAACCAATTAAGAAACAGGTTAATTGTAAGTATTTTGAAAAACACTAACAGAATGGAACTACATGGAGTACTTAATTCACTTATATTTATTCCCTTTATATCAAATATTTATTTTGAAAACTGTGTGCTACTACTTCCACTCTATTTCTTGTCAAAGGTTTCAAATTGCCTATCGCTGTCAAATCTGTTTTTTGTTTGTTTTTTATTACTTCCATTACAGCTGAATTTTGTGTGCTTAAAAGGGCATATCCAAAAATACCTGTAAGAACACAACTCCCTGTGATGACGCAGAAACTGCTAAGTGCAAAAATTGATAATAAACAAAATTTCGTTATTTACTCCTGTAGGCTGCTATGTTAATAATATGGGAATTTTTAAGATCCCTGAGCGGCTCTTTAAAGAAGTTAGAACATCCGACCCATTTTTGTTAACTAAAAAAAAATACTTAAAGTATATGGGAAGTATCAGTTTACATTTGAACTGCAACCGATAAATTTTCTCTTTTAAATTACCAAATAGTCTTTAAATTAGTTTTTTTTTTAAATTTCAAAATAGTTACGTTAATTAAACCAACTACACGAAGACCTTGTTGAACTGCAAATGAATTGATGCCAGCTACCCTAATGCCGAGTTTACATCTGACACACTTGTGTCCCAAAAAGCGTAACTACTAATTACTAATGAAAAACTGTTTGATTCAGACATGTATTTATCGATTTATAAATAAAATAGTCTATTAGTTATGTAGCTGAATCAAACAGTTTTTCACTAGTAATTAGTGGTCATGCTTTTTTTAGGTACATGTGTGCCAGATGCAAACTCTCCATAAGTCTGAAGTGACTCTATAAATATTTTAACATTATTAGTTTCCCATCATTACTTGAATCAAAAGCAATATTAAGACCCCTTTCATACATTATTTAAAAAGCGTTGATATATTTATTTCACTTCAATGTGTTTATTTATTATTATTTTTAACCCCCGACCAAAACAAGGGGTGTTATAAGTTTGTAGTGTGTGTCTGTGTATCTGTGCATATGTGTGTCTGTGTGTCTGTGCGTGTCCACGTGCAGCCCAAACGGCTGGACCGATTTTGATTTAAGTTTTTCTGTTTGAAAGGTGACTTCATCGAGAAGGTTCTTAACTATGTTTGAAGAAAATTTGTCCAGCTATTTAGAAGATATCACATCTTTTCTAGATATATCGGGGGTTTTTAAAATTTTTAATTTTTGTTATTTATTTTATTTTTTAAAAAAATCCTACTGATTTGTTCGTTAATTTACAAAATAAATGCAAGTACTCGTATGTACGCAGATTTTTTTATACAAAAATATATTTTCCTCTATCGTATATGTATTTATTTAATTTTGTTGAGATATATTCAAAGAATCACGAGCTGTAAGATAATTTCCAAAGACATATCAAGGCTTATAATAAACTGATCTTTATTGTTATTATTAAGACATACATATTTTGTCAAAATGTAATGAGGCGATATAATGTACAGATCTTATTTTATAAAATATGAAAAATTCATATGAGCATTTTCACAGGAATGTCAACTTTTTGTAGCGTGCGACACCAAGCAAATATGCTTGCTTTTTCAAAGAAAACGAGCTTTTTTTAAATTATTTATATATTTGCGCAGGACGTCAGCAGCTCTACTTTCGGTAAAATTTTAAGAAAAATCGAGTCACGTCGTTCGAAAACACAAGATAAATTGCCTTCTGTCGCACGTGACAAAAAAGTGGAATTTATCGTACAAATGCCTATATACAAGACTTTAGAATTATCGCTGTTCGATTTTTAGCGAGATCTGTTGAAATACTCGTAAAGCCTTTCCATAAAACTTAGTGTCAACCCATTAAAGGGCCATGATAGGTAATAGTTACTGCAAAATTGTTTACAAGGAAGACGTTGTGCTGTTTATTTTAAACAAAAATGGTTATATATTTTTTCCCCGAAATCGCCGCATTTAAAAGTTATGGTGCCAAAAGTGTTTAAAGTGACGATAGATTATTTTTTCGGTGAAAAGTGCAATGCGCACGGCCGGTTTGCATGCCATCAGTGCAGAAACTGCAGGTAGCGAATAAAATAAATACTTTCGGCTATTGGGGTGGTCTAGTGTACACATAAACAAGTCAGAAATATACCATCCTTTTATCAAGTTTACGCAAAAATTATGCGTAAAATTGGGATCTTTTTCAATAACAATAAATCCTTTGTGCAGTGTTTTTAGAGGATTCCTGATATATGATTAAACTAATTTATTATAATATTTATTAATATTAATATTAAAAAATTTCTCTAATGAAATTTGCTATGTTATTAGGCCTCAGTGTATTTTTTTTACATTTTCCAGCTAAGCAGTATTTGCTTCTCCATTATGTTTTTTTACAATTTTTTTTATTCCCAATGCTTTTTGTACTTACTGCATTTCTGCAGATGATAAATTTGGCTTGTTAAAAGTTAGAGCACTCAAGGCTTCATAAATCTATGGATATCTGTGTCTTATGCACACAAAAAAACATCTCTTTTAATACATATACAAGACTTTAAATTCATTTTTAAGAGTTGTCATTCATTACGCTAGAATTAACTTAAACAAATCTCAATTGAGCATATTTTATGATTGAAATGATTTTTCTATTTTTTTTCCAATTCTTTTCCTTCTTTCAAATGTCCCATAAAGTAAAGTAGAGTAGAAAAAAAAAGAAATATGTTTTGACATAAATTTGAATGCTTCTATTGCTAAAGGCTTTAAACGTTGCAGTAATTTTTTTATGATAATTTTTTAAGTCATAAGTATGGGCGGGATGTTTGAGAAAACTAAATTATTCAAAGCGGCTTGAACTGGCTTTAAATTTTTTTAACATAATTTCAAAAAAGATATTTATTGCTTTAAAAATTACTTACTCCTTCTCTACCACCAGAATCTCCTTTTGGTCCTTTAACACCCGTATCACCTTTTGGGCCAGGCATACCTGGACGACCCTGTGTGAAGAAATGCAAATTAAAATAAAATTAATATTTTAATTAAAAAAATTAGTTACTTAAATTTATCTAACAGCATTTGAGAACTTAGTAAGTTTTTTCCTTTTTACTATAAATATTACAATGTCAGTAATTCTGAATTTTTAGATTTGATATTTACCGATATTTTAACTAAAAAAATCATTTCTAACATCGTCATACTAAAGAGAAAATCTATTAGTATTTAGACCACAAAAATGCAACTGAAGCAAAATACAAAAATGTTAAAATTTCATAGAAAATAAAAAATTACCAAATAATACACTTTGGCATTTGTTGTCAGTCTGAAATTGTCCATAATATTCTATTATTGTAAAAGATAAATACTGCGGAAAGCTGCAATAGTCGATTCTGTTATCGACACTGCTCTTACTATTAATATTGCCCAGATAATAAATGTTAGACCTAATTTAAGCTGACAACATTACGAAAATGTAAATACTTTAATTTCGGTTAAAGATATCCTTGATTGATTGAACAGAGGCTGTAAAAAACTATTTTCTTTATATCAAGTTATAAATAAGAAATTAGATCACTTCAAGGACATATTAAATAGTTTGTTTCTTTGTGTATAGTCATGCATATTCTTTATTAAATGTATATACAAAGCTTAGGAACATCTAAGGGGATGGTCACACTTGAACAAGTATTTGCTCAAAAAACGTAACCACAAAATATTAATGAAAAAGCATTCAATTCAGATACGTGGTTTGTTAAGCTAAATAGTTTCCTATAATATTGGAATCAATGACGTTGTCTATTAGTTGTTTATGAAACTGTTTAACTTAAGAAACAATTGTGTGAATCAAATGGTTTTTCATAAACATTGAGTGGTTACACTTTTTTGGGCAAATGTTTGCCAAGTGTGACCGTACCTTAAGACTTAATTTTTTTTTAAAACTATTGGTAATGCGGAAAGGACACACAATGTCCACACATAAAATGAGCTTCTTAAAGTTTTTGGTGTAGCGGAAAACTCTTGTTCATCTTAAATACTATTGTGCAAAAATATTTTTCCCCGAATGTTTCCGAAAATTTAATTCATCGTCTTATCAAAACAAAAAGACAAAGTAATTTTATTTAACGCATTTTTATTTTGTATTTGTTAAATTTAATTGTTTAAATTTAAACATAAATATATACTTTCTTTTGAAAGTCCGTACTAGCAAATGGAAATTTCTTTATGAAATTTACCAACCTGAATTTCCGTAATTTTTTTTACATACTACTTATATGAGAACCTGAAATTCCGCATGAATTCCATACCAGGCCTTAGAAAAAAACACAAATATTTTAAATTTATTGCCTATCTTAAGGATTTATAAATATAAGTGGAGACTTTTTTCAGTCAACTGATACAAAAATTAATGTTCAAACAATTGTTTGGTGACGGAATTTTTGACATGTCTAATTTTCATCAAATTGTAATCAATTTCTAGTGTTTTTGTGAATTGTAAATTCAAAAATAAATGAATGTTTATGCAAAAATAATTTTACACAAAAGGGTATACTAATATTTTTCCGTGTAGAAGAAATTCCGCAAGAACTCCGTACCGGGCTTTAAGCCTGGTACGGAGTTCATACGGAATTTCAGGTTCTCATACAAACTGTATGTAAAAACAATTACGAAAATTCAGGTTGGTAAATTTGATAAAGGAATTTCCATTTGCTAGTACGGACTTTCAAAAGAAAATTACACACAATTTTTGAAATTTATTGCCTATCTTAGGGATTTATAAATATAAGTGGAGACTTTTTTCAGTCAACTGATACAAAAATTAATGTTCAATTAATTGTTTGGTGACGGAATTTTTGACATTTCTAATTTTCATCAAATTGTAATTAATTTCTAGTGTTTTTGTGCGTTGTAAATTCATAAATAAACGAATTTTTGTGTATGCAAATATAATTCTACACAAAAGGCTACACTATTATTTTTTCGTGTAAAAATAAATGTAAATTTACAAACCTGAAATTCCGTAAGAACTCCGTACCGGGCTTTAAACGTAATTTTTTTTTATAAAGAATAACTGATTTTAGCTAAATAATACTTAAAGCTTTTCTTTGACTTTTTAATATTATATAATAAATATTTTTATTTATTAAGCTTGTGTTCTTTTTTTTAACATAATTAACAATACTTATTTATAAACAATATTTCGACAGGCCTTAATTTTAAAAATCGATTATTGCTCATACTTCGATGTCCTGGGAGTTGACGGAATTTGTAGGATATTTATGTTTGTTTATGTATGTGTGTTTGTGTATGTATGTAAAGATTTCATAGCTTAATAATGGGTCAATGAGTCGGAAACAAAATTTGCCGCATTCGAAAGCTATTGAGCTCACTCAGGTGTCTGACGTCTAACGGTCAGTTCGGTGGTTACCAACTTCTTTAAGACACAATTAAAATATATACGTACATAAAATCGACATGTGATTTGAACAGCAAGGCGTTATGTACCACATAGCTTATATAACATTAAACATTTTTCACCAGCAATTTAAGGTACTGGTTATCTCATGCGAAGCTAATGTGAACTGAGTACCGAGATCTTGCGATCGCATCCCTTCAGGCTTTTTCTTGTAGAGTTTTTTTTCTTTTGAATCGTAGGCTTATTTAAATAAACCAGAAACTACAGCGACCCTCAATACCAAAACAATCCTTGCCGTCAGCCAATTTCAGCTTGATGCATTTGCCACAGTCATACAAAATTTAGCATTTTGGATGAGAGTTACCCACCGAAGCCGCGGTGGCGTTGCCATTTAATATAAAATGATATGGGTACTTGAGGTACTTGAGGAACTGAAAAAAATTTAATTATATTTTATACACATTTTTTTATTAAAATTTAATGAAAATAGATTTCAAGAGCTATTTAGATTTAGAAATTATTTATTGGTGATTTTTTTAATGATATATCTAAAATGTTCAACATTGCCACAAGTTCTCAAATTAATCAGATGTTTTCAGTTCTGCTTTTTGTTGTTATATTTTATTATGATAAGAAATTAGGTCCCGAAAAAATTCATTTATTATTTAAGAAGAGTTTCTTCTTCTAAGCTATAAGATATTATTTAATAATTTTAATACAAACTTTTCCTAAAAGGGATTTCAAATTCATTTTATTTTTTCATGAAAATGGGGATGTGCCTTTTAAAGATTTTCTTTACAATCATAAACGTATAAATATAGTGGCGGTATTCGATCTTTGATGCAAATTGTCTTGCGTAATGCAAATGAAAAAATCGTAGCTTTTCTTTGGATTGTGTGTGTATTTTGTTCTTGGATTTGAAAGAAAAGCTACGATATTTTGCATTTGTACTTACGCAAGACAATTTACATCAAATATCGAATACCGCCAGTGTATTAAAAATCCACCTCAACCATAAACAAACGAGAGCTAGAGCTGACAATTCATTTTGCATGTGTGCCATGTAACCTAGTGGGGAGTGGGAGGATTTCATATTGTGTATTTGTGTAAAAAACAATAATAACTGTAATAAGAATTTTATCCCACTTTAGTCAAATATGAAATAAACCAGTACTTTTTTGCCGCTAAAAATAAAGTTTGTCTTTAACCAACATAGTTTAGTACGTTGGAGTGCGAGAAGTTGTTGCCAACACTACGTTTGAACTATTGTCATAGTGAAAATAGTTGTGTTAGTTTTGCTGTTGTTGTTCCAGAGAATGGTGTTTACACAGTTAAGGGGTCAGTTGCGTTGCTCTGCTGTGCTGGCAAACAAATTTTTTCCATTAAATAGTTTTCTCTAGTTTTTGTGATTTTTTTTTCTGCTTGTTTCGTAAATTTTTGTAACAGTAAATAACACAAGTTACAGAGAGGCCATTGTCACAGTTAACTACTAAGCAGATTTTCACTACTCAGCAATAGACTTTGTTAGTGCTGCCAGGGAAAAGAAACAGAAAAATAAAACTAAAAAATAATAACGAAATATGTGCAGAAAAAAATTTATGAAGAGTAAGTACAATAGTTATTTGTGTGTGTGGGATTAAAAATATGATACTGTAGGAAAATATCTTATGTCTTTCAAGATTTAAAATGTGTTTGTAAAAGGATAAATACTTGCGTTTTATTATAAATAATCACTTCCTATATATTATTAATGTGATTATAAAAAATGTGCGTGATTTTTGTTAGCTTTGATTTTTTTTATTACTGCAAAAGTCCATTTATAAAATAATGCATCGTAAAAGTTTTGCTTTGTATTAAAGAATATTAAAATAAAAAGTAAAAATACTTTTGCATACATTTAGGAGGACCGAAAAATTTTTACATCCATAATTGTGCCCTTAATTATGAAAGTGGTCTAAATCATATGCATTTTTGCTTCAAAATATTAAATAAATCTTTCAAAACCTTTAATAAATATTTAATAAATACTCAATAAATTTATATAAATCGAGACTAGAACAACTATTAATTAAAATGTTTCATACTATATAAGTATTTTTTAATTTGTTGAATTGTAATCGAAGAAATATCTCGACAAAAGAAATATATGACTTAGATCACTTTCATAATTAACGGAACAATTGTTCTCTTCATATACAACCAGTAATGCCACTTCGTGGGTAATTATCAGAAATTAGTGTAATTTTTACAATCGTGGGTAATTTCTTTTAGATGCGGACCAGATGTAATTTAAAATTCTTTCATTTAAAAACGTAGCCTTCCATTTGTAATTTTTCATGTTTTTCGTTTTGTATGACTTAAGCCAGGCTACCTAAAATATGATAAAGAATTTTTTATTTCTCTTATCTAAGCTGTATAGGAAATTTGGCAGCGTACCGTTGTGAGTATATACACGTATATTCATACAGAAAAATTAAACGGGCTACATCGTACATTTTTCATAAAGAAAAATTAAATGGGCTATACATTGTATAATGGTATATTTCATCTTGCATTTAAAAAAAAATTGAATGGGCTTTGCTTTTAACGAAATTTACCCCTTTAAATAAAAATATGTGGAATATCTATCATATTCACAGAATAACTTACATATAGTGTAGATATGGGCTCAATCAAAAAACAAACACATGTATTTAAGGCAAATTGGAAATTATATTTATTTATTACTTCATCTTTTTTTACGGAACTACATAACCGATTTAAGAGTTTGATATCTCGTTTTGAAAACCATGACAACGGCTTCCAAAAAAAAAATATAAAAAGCAAAAAAAAAAAAATTAAATATATATACTCGTATATATACATCCCTATAGGAACTCAAACCCATTTGTAAGTAACTTCAAACTGGATTTTTAATAACCACAACTGGTTGATTAAGTGACTTTTTTCCTTGTCGCCGACTCACTATTTTAACATAGGCATGTCATAGGCGGTAGTCAATTGGCCATCTCTGCATGACTTTTAAATTGACTACTAACTACTTATTTTTCAACCAATTTGTAGTTAATTAATATTATAGCAAAAAAAAAAAAGATATATGTACATATATTTATATTATATATCTTATATATATACATATATGTATATATTCATATACATATATCTATGTAAATATATAAATACATATATGTCTATATAAATATTTATTATTATTATATTCACTAAAAAGAAAAAATTCATACATACATACATATGTATATACGTACATAAATATATCCATACATACGAACCGCTCATAGAAAATATTATTGAAATTATTTATTTTTTTTTCAACACAAACATTTGGCATTTGTTTTCATGGCATGCTTCTTTTTATTTTATTTATTTTCTTTTCATTTACTTATTTTGCTTTTATTTATTTCTTACGTGTGCTTCTATTCAATATGTTTGGTTGATATCTGCATGATATTTAAACCAATTTGTAGTCACTTGCAAAATAATTAATTTATAAGTTAGTGTTTTTTCTCAACTGATTATTTTATTTACTACAGGGATGTATATATGTATATATGGCATTGGTGGTGCAATATGAAAATTGAATTTTGCCACGCCCCTCCTACCGCAGACCGAAAATCAAAAATCAGACTTCACAGTGTCACCCGCCTGAATATTCTGAAGATTCCCTGAAAATTTCATCAAAGTTTTGGAGTCCATACGTTACATACATACACACATCCTGTTTTATATACATATATAGATAAGCTACAGATACATACTTATATAGTACATAAATCATAAGGAAAAATTTAATGGGCTATACATCGTCCATTTTTCATAAAAATTACATGAACTACAGGGTCCCACTTTTCATGGGATAAATTAAACGGACTATACATAGTCCATTCTCCAAACGAAATATCAAATATGCTATACATCATAAATTTTTGTACCGAAAATTAAATGGGCTATAACTGTACATCGTTAATTTTTCACACATCATTTGTAGCGTAATTTGCAATTTGATTCTGTATTACAAACGTAACAACTTCTCTTATATGCTTACATATATAAATTCTTCGACAATAATAGTAGCAAATTAATATGAGCTACTATCATATGAAATAAATTTTTCGAATATTGTTCGGCTAACTACGGTTAAATAATTCGAAAGACAACAACATTTCGGATATCGTTCGGCCAATTACAGTACAATAATCCAACGATATAAAATCTTCGGAAATCGTTCGGATAACGACAATTAAATAATATAATTTGGACGATATAAATTCTTCAGATATTATCAAAAATTAAAATGGGCTATCGTCCATTTTCCATAAAAAAGGGCAATTATACTCCATTTTTCATACAAAATTAAATGCAGTATTCATCATCGATTTTTCATGCAAATAATTACTTGGACTATACATCGTCCATTTTTCATGCTAAGAATTCAATGGACTATACATCGTCCATTTTCATGCACATAATTAACTGGACTATACATCGTCCATTTTTAATGCAAAAAATTCAATGGACTATACATAGTCCATTTTTCATGCAAAAGTTTAATGGACTACAATACGACGTTAATTTTTAATGGAAAAAGTTCAATGGACTACACATCGCCCATTTACATGCAAAAATTTAATGGAATATACATCGTCCATTTTTCATGCAAAAATTCAATGGCCTGTACATCGACCATTTTTCATGCAATTTAGTACATCATCCAATATTCACACAAAAAATGCAATGGAGTATGCATCGACCGTTTTTCATGCAAAAAATTCAATGGACTCTAAATCCTCCATTTTGCATGCAAAAAATTCAATGGACTATACATCGTTCATTTTCATGCAAAAAAATTTAAATTATACATGGTGCATTCTTCATGCAAACAATTCAATAGACCCTACATTGTCAATTTTTCATGCAAAAAATTCAATGGACTATACATCGTTCATTCTCAGGGAAAAAATTTAATGAATTATACATCGTGCATTTTTAATGCAAATATTCAATAGACATACATATCTCGCCCATTTTCATGCAAAATATAGAAAGAACTGTACATACATCGCCCATTTTTCACTCAAAAAAATTTAATGAACTTTACATCGCCTATTGTACATGCAAAAAATTTAATGGATTAATTTTTAATACAAACCATTCATAGATATCGCCCATTTTCATGAAAAAAATATAATGGATTATACATCGTGCACTTTTCATGCAAAAAATTAATTGGACTATACATACAAAATTAAATGGACTACAAATCTTCCGTTTTTAAATTTTTTATGAAAAAATTTAATTGACTATGGATCGCCCATTTCATATGCAAACAATTTCAAAGACTATACACTGTATATTTTTCATGAAAAAAAATTAAATGGGCTATACATACAAAATTTAATGAACTATATATCGTCCAAATATTTTAAAATATTTTATGAAAAAACTTACTGGACTATAATTCATCCATATCGTATGCAAAAAAAATAAATGGATTATATACGTTATCTATATTTCGTGCAAAAAATTTAATGAACTATACATTATCCATTTTTCATGGAAAAAATTTTTTTATGAAAAAAATTTAATTACTATACATCGTAAATTTTTCAATTTATTATGAAAAAATTTAGTGGACTATAAATCGTCCATTTCGTATGCAAAAAATCATAAGGACTATACATTGCCTATTTTGCATGTAAAAAATATAAACGGGCTATACATACAAAATTTAATGGACTATACATAATCCATTTTTAAAATTTTTGTGAAAAAATTTAATGGACTATATATCATTCATTTTTCATGCAAAAAATTTTTTATGAAAAAAATTTAATGGACTATATATACATCGTCAATTTTTAAATTTTTTATGAAAAAATTTAGTGGACTATAAATCGTCCATTTCGCATGCAAAAAATTATAAAGAATATAGATTGTCTATTTTTCATGTAAACAAAGATAAACGGGCTATACAAAAAATTAGATGAACTATATTTCGGCCATTTCGTATGCAAAAAACTAAATAGATTATATACGTCGTTTATATTTCGTGCAAAGAATTTAATAAACTATACATCATCCATTTCTCATGCAAAAAAAATTTTTATGAAAAAAATTTAATGGACTATACATCGTATTTTTTTTATATACATCGTCTTTTTTTAAATTTTTTATGAACAAATTTAATCGACTATAAATCGTCCGACTCGTATGCAAAAAATTTTACAGACAATACATCGTCTATTTTTCATGCAAAAAATTAAATGGACTGGCTATATATACAAAATTTAAAAGACTATACATCGTCCATTTTTAAAATTTTTATAAAAAATTAAATTGACTATAATTCGTCCATTTCGTATGTAAAGACTTAAGTGGACTATATACGTCGTCTTCTTTTCGTACAAAGAATTTAATAAACTGTACATCATCAATTTTTTATGCAAAAAATTTTTTATGAAAAAAATTTAATGGACGACTATACATCGCCTTTTTTTCAATTTTTTATGAAAAAATTTTATCGACTATAAATCGTCCGATTCGTATGCAAAAAATTTTATAGACAATACATCGTCTATTTTTCATGCAAAAAATTAAATGAACTATACATCGACCATTTTTAAAATTTTTATAAAAAATTAAATTGACTATAATTCGTCCATTTCGTATGTAAAAACTTAAGTGCACTATATATGTCGTCTTCTTTTCGTGCAAAGAATTTAATAAACTATACATCATCCATTTTTCATGGAAAAAATTTTGTTATGAAAAAAATTTCATGGACTATACATCGTCTTTTTTTCAATTTTTTATGAAATAATTTAATCGACTATAAATCGTCCGATTCGTATGCAAAAAATTATATAGACTATACATCGTCTATTTTTCAAGCAAAAAATTAAATGGACTGGATATATATACAAAATTTAATGGACTATACATCGTCCATTTTTAAAATTTTTATAAAAAATTAAATTGACTATAATTCGTCCATTTCGTATTTAAAAACTTAAGTGGACTATATACGTCGTCTTCTTTTCGTGCAAATAATTTAATAAACTATACATCATCCATTTTTCATGCAAAAAATTTTTTTATGAAAAAAATTTCATGGACTATATATACATCGTCTTTTTTTCAATTTTTTATGAAAAAATTTAATCGACGATAAATAGTCCGATTCATATGCAAATAATTTTGTAGACTATACATCGTCTATTTTTCATGCAAAAAATTAAATGGACTGGCTATATATACAAAATTTAATGGACTATACATCGTCCATTTTTAAAAGTTAAAAAAAAATTAAATTGACTATAATTCGTCCATTTCGTATGTAAAAACTTAAGTGGACTATATACGTCGTCTTCTTTTCGTGCAAAGAATTTAATAAACTATACATCATCCATTTTTCATGGAAAAAATTTTTTTATGAAAAAAAATTCATGGACTATATATACATCGTCTTTTTTTCAATTTTTTATGAAATAATTTAATCGACTATAAATCGTCCGATTCGTATGCAAAAAATTATATAGACTATACATCGTCTATTTTTCATGCAAAAAATTAAATGGACTGGCTATATATACAAAATTTAATGGACTATACATCGTCCATTTTTACAATTTAAAAAAAAAATTAAATTGACTATAATTCGACCATTTCGTATCTAAAAACTTAAGTGGACTATATACGTCGTCTTCTTTTCGTGCAAAGAATTTAATAAACTATATATCATCCATTTTCCATGCAAAAAATTTTTTTATAAAAAAAATTTAATGGACTATACATCGTCTTTTTTTCAATTTTTTATGAAAAAATTTAATCGACTATAAATCGTCCGATTCGTATGAAAAAAGTCATATAGACTATACATCGTCTATTTTTTATGCAAAAAATTAAACGGACTGGCTATATATACAAAATTTAATGGACTATACATCGTCTATTTTTCATGCAAAAAAATTAAATGGACTGGCTATATATACAAAATTTAATGGACTATACATCGTCCATTTTTTAAATTTTTATAAAAGATATTAAATTGACTATAATTCGTCCATTTCGTATCTAAAAACTTAAGAGGACTATATACATCGTCTTCTTTTCTTGCAAAAAATTTAATAAACTATACATCATCTATTTTTCATGCAAAACATTTGTTTATGAAAAAAATTTAATGGACTATACATCGTCTTTTTTAAATTTTTTATGAAAAAATTTAATCGACTATAAATCGTCCGATTCGTATGAAAAAAATTTTATAGACTATACATCGTCTATTTTTCATGGAAAAAATTAAATGGACTGGCTATATATACAAAATTTAATGGACTATACATCGTCCATTTTTAAAATTTTTATAAAAAATTAAATTGACTATAATTCGTCCATTTCGTATGTAAAAACTTAAGTGCACTATATACGTCGTCTTCTTTTCGTGCAAAGAATTTAATAAACTATATATCATCCATTTTTCATGCAAAAAATTTTTTTATGAAAAAAATTTCGTGGACTATACATCGTCTTTTTTCAATTTCTTATGAAAAAATTTAATCGACTATAAATCATCCGATTCGTATGCAACAAATTTTATAGACAATACATCGTCTATTTTTCATGCAAAAAATTAAATGGACTGGCTATATATACAAAATTTAATGGACTATACATCGTCCATTTTTAAAATTTTTATAAAAAATTAAATTGACTATATTTCGCCCATTTCGTATGTAACAACATAAGTAGACTGTATACGTCGTCTTCTTTTCATGCAAAGAGTTTAATAAACTATACATCATCCATTTTTCATGCAAAAAATTTTTTTATGAAAAAAATTTCGTGGACTATACATCGTCATTTTTCAATTTTTTATGAAAAAATTTAATCGACTATAAATCGTCCGATTCGTATGCAAAAAATTATATAGACTATACATCGTCTATTTTTCATGCAAAAAATTAAATGGACTGGATATATATATAAAATTTAATGGACTATACATCGTCCATTTTTAAAATTTTTATAAAAAATTAAATTGACTATAATTCGCCCATTTCGTATGTAAAAACTTAAGTGGACTGTATACGTCGTCTTCTTTTCATGCAAAGAGTTTAATAAACTATATATCATCCATTTTTCATGCAAAAAATTTTTTTATGAAAAAAATTTAATGGATTATACATCGTCTTTTTTTAAATTTTTTATGAAAAAATTTAATCGACTATAAATCGTCCGATTCGTATGCAACAAATTTTATAGACAATACATCGTCTATTTTTCATGCAAAAAATTAAATGGACTGGCTATATGTACAAAATTTAATGGACTATACATCGTCCATTTTTAAAATTTTTATAAAAAATTAAATTGACTATAATTCGTCCATTTCGTATGTAAAAACTTAAGTGCACTATATACGTCGTCTTCTTTTCGTGCAAAGAATTTAATAAACTATATATCATCCATTTTTCATGCAAAAAATTTTTTTATGAAAAAAATTTCGTGGACTATACATCATCTTTTTTCAATTTTTTATGAAAAAATTTAATCGACTATAAATCGTCCGATTCGTATGCAAAAAATTATATAGACTATACATCGTCTATTTTTCATGCAAAAAATTAAATGGACTGGCTATATATACAAAATTTAATGGACTATACATCGTCCATTTTTAAAATTTTTATAAAAAATTAAATTGACTATAATTCGCCCATTTCGTATGTAAAAACTTAAGTGGACTGTATACGTCGTCTTCTTTTCATGCAAAGAGTTTAATAAACTATATATCATCCATTTTTCATGCAAAAAATTTTTTTATGAAAAAAATTTAATGGACTATACATCGTCTTTTTTCAATTTTTTATGAAAAAATTTAATCGACTATAAATCGTCCGATTCGTATGAAAAAAATTTTATAGACTATACATCGTCTATTTTTCATGGAAAAAATTTAATGGACTGGCTATATATACAAAATTTAATGTACTATACATCGTCCATTTTTTAAATTTTTATAAAAAATTAAATTGACTATAATTCGTCCATTTCGTATGTAAAAACTTGAGTGCACTATATACGTCGTCTTCTTTTCGTGCAAAGAATTTAATAAACTATATATCATCCATTTTTCATGCAAAAAATTTTTTTATGAAAAAAATTTCGTGGACTATACATCGTCTTTTTTCAATTTTTTATGAAAAAATTTAATCGACTATAAATCGTCCGATTCGTATGCAACAAATTTTATAGACAATACATCGTCTATTTTTCAGGCAAAAAATTAAATGGACTGGCTATATGTACAAAATTTAATGGACTATACATCGTCCATTTTTAAAATTTTTATAAAAAATTAAATTGACTATAATTCGTCCATTTCGTATGTAAAAACTTAAGTGCACTATATACGTCGTCTTCTTTTCGTGCAAAGAATTTAATAAACTATATATCATCCATTTTTCATGCAAAAAATTTTTTTATGAAAAAAATTTCGTGGACTATACATCGTCTTTTTTCAATTTTTTATGAAAAAATTTAATCGACTATAAATCGTCCGATTCGTATGCAACAAATTTTATAGACAATACATCGTCTATTTTTCATGCAAAAAATTAAATGGACTGGCTATATGTACAAAATTTAATGGACAATACATCGTCCATTTTTAAAATTTTTATAAAAAATTAAATTGACTATAATTCGCCCATTTCGTATTTAAAAACTTAAGAGGACTGTATACGTCGTCTTCTTTTCATGCAAAGAGTTTAATAAACTATATATCATCCATTTTTCATGCAAAAAATTTTTTTATGAAATAAATTTAATGGACTATACATCGTCTTTTTTCCAGTTTTTTATGAAAAAATTTAATCGACTATAAATCGTCCGATTCGTATGCAACAAATTTTATAGACAATACATCGTCTATTTTTCATGCAAAAAATTAAATGGACTGGCTATATGTACAAAATTTAATGGACTATACATCGTCCATTTTTAAAATTTTTATAAAAAATTAAATTTACTATAATTCGTCCATTTCGTATGTAAAAACTTAAGTGCACTATATACGTCGTCTTCTTTTCGTGCAAAGAATTTAATAAACTATATATCATCCATTTTTCATGCAAAAAATTTTTTTATGAAAAAAATTTCGTGGACTATACATCGTCTTTTTTCAATTTCTTATGAAAAAATTTAATCGACTATAAATCGTCCGATTCGTATGCAACAAATTTTATAGACAATACATGGTCTATTTTTCATGCAAAAAATTAAATGGACTAGCTATATATACAAAATTTAATGGACTATACATCGTCCATTTTTAAAATTTTTATAAAAAATTAAGTTGACTATAATTCGTCCATTTCGTATGTAAAAACTGAAGTGGACTATATACGTCGTCTTCTTTTCGTGCAAAGAATTTAATTAACTATACATCATCTATTTTTCATGCAAAAAATTTTTTTATGAAAAAAATTTAATGGACTATACATCGTCTTTTTTTCAATTTTTTATGAAAAAATTTAATCGACTATAAATCGTCCGATTCGTATGAAAAAAATTTTATAGACTATACATCGTCTATTTTTCATGGAAAAAATTAAACGGACTGGCTATATATACAAAATTTAATGGACTATACATCGTCCATTTTTAAAATTTTTATAAAAAATTAAATTGACTATAATTCGTCCATTTCGTATGTAAAAACTTAAGTGCACTATATACGTCGTCTTCTTTTCGTGCAAAGAATTTAATAAACTATATATCATCCATTTTTCATGCAAAAAATTTTTTTATGAAAAAAATTTAATGGACTATACATCGTCTTTTTTTCAATTTTTTATGAAAAAATTTAATCGACTATAAATCGTCCGATTCGTATGAAAAAAATTTTATAGACTATACATCGTCTATTTTTCATGGAAAAAATTAAATGGACTGGCTATATATACAAAATTTAATGGACTATACATCGTCCATTTTTAAAATTTTTATAAAAAATTAAATTGACTATAATTCGTCCATTTCGTATGTAAAAACTTAAGTGCACTATATACGTCGTCTTCTTTTCGTGCAAAGAATTTAATAAACTATATATCATCCATTTTTCATGCAAAAAATTTTTTTGTGAAAAAAATTTCGTGGACTATACATCGTCTTTTTTCAATTTTTTATGAAAAAATTTAATCGACTATAAATCGTCCGATTCGTATGCAACAAATTTTATAGACAATGCATCGTCTATTTTTCATGCAAAAAATTAAATGGACTGGCTATATGTACAAAATTTAATGGACTATACATCGTCCATTTTTAAAATTTTTATAAAAAATTAAATTGACTATAATTCGCCCATTTCGTATTTAAAAACTTAAGAGGACTGTATACGTCGTCTTCTTTTCATGCAAAGAGTTTAATAAACTATATATCATCCATTTTTCATGCAAAAAATTTTTTTATGAAATAAATTTAATGGACTATACATCGTCTTTTTTTCAGTTTTTTATGAAAAAATTTAATCGACTATAAATCGTCCGATTCGTATGCAACAAATTTTATAGACAATACATCGTCTATTTTTCATGCAAAAAATTAAATGGACTGGCTATATATACAAAATTTAATGGACTATACATCGTCCATTTTTAAAATTTTTATAAAAAATTAAATTGACTATAATTCGCCCATTTCGTATGTAAAAACTTAAGTGGACTGTATGCGTCGTCTTCTTTTCGTGCAAAGAGTTTAATAAATTATATATCATCCATTTTTCATGCAAAAACATTTTTTTATGAAAAAAATTTCATGGACTATTATACATCGTCTTTTTTTCAATTTTTTATGAAAAAACTCAATCGGTTATAAATCGTCCGATTCGTATGCAAAAAATTATATAGACTATACATCGTCTATTTTTCATGGAAAAAATTAAACGGACTGGCTTTATATACAAAATTTAATGGACTATACATCGTCCATTATTAAAATTTTTATAAAAAATTAAATTGACTATAATTCGCCCATTTCGTATGTAAAAACTTAAGTGGACTGTATACGTCGTCTTCTTTTCATGCAAAGAGTTTAATATACTATATATCATCCATTTTTCATGCAAAAAATTTTTTTATGAAAAAAATTTAATGGACTATACATCGTCTTTTTTTAAATTTTTTATGAAAAAATTTAATCGACTATAAATCGTCCGAGTCGTATGCAAAAAATTGTATAGACAATACATCGTCTGTTTTTCATGCAAAAAATTAAATGGACTGGCTATATATACAAAATTTAATGGACTATACATCGTCCATTTTTAAAATTTTTATAAAAAATTAAATTGACTATAATTCGCCCATTTCGTATGTAAAAACATAAGTGGACTGTATACGTCGTCTTCTTTTCATGCAAAGAGTTTAATAAACTATATATCATCCATTTTTCATGCAAAAAATTTTTTTATGAAAAAAATTTAATGGACTTATACATCGTCTTTTTTTCAATTTTTTATGAAAAAATTTAATCGACTATAAATCGTCCGATTCGTATGAAAAAAATTTTATAGACTATACATCGTCTATTTTTCATGGAAAAAATTAAATGGACTGGCTATATATACAAAATTTAATGGACTATACATCGTCCATTTTTAAAATTTTTATAAAAAATTAAATTGACTATAATTCGTCCATTTCGTATGTAAAAACTGAAGTGGACTATATACGTCGTCTTCTTTTCGTGCAAAGAATTTAATAAACTATATATCATCCATTTTTCATGCAAAAAATTTTTTTATGAAAAAAATTTCGTGGACTATACATCGTCTTTTTTTCAATTTTTTATGAAAAAATTTAATCGACTATAAATCGTCCGATTTGTATGAAAAAAATTTTATAGACTATACATCGTCTATTTTTCATGGAAAAAATTAAATGGACTGGCTATATATACAAAATTTAATGGACTATACATCGTCCATTTTTAAAAATTTTATAAAAAATTAAATTGACTATAATTCGTCCATTTCGTATGTAAAAACTTAAGTGCACTATATACGTCGTCTTCTTTTCGTGCAAAGAATTTAATAAACTATATATCATCCATTTTTCATGCAAAAAATTTTTTTATGAAAAAAATTTCGTGGACTATACATCGTCTTTTTTCAATTTTTTATGAAAAAATTTAATCGACTATAAATCGTCCGATTCGTATGCAACAAATTTTATAGACAATACATCGTCTATTTTTCATGCAAAAAATTAAATGGACTGGCTATATGTACAAAATTTAATGGACTATACATCGTCCATTTTTAAAATTTTTATAAAAAATTAAATTGACTATAATTCGCCCATTTCGTATGTAAAAACTTAAGTGGACTGTATACGTCGTCTTCTTTTCATGCAAAGAGTTTAATAAATTATATATCATCCATTTTTCATGCAAAAAATTTTTTTATGAAAAAAATTTAATGGACTATACATCGTCTTTTTTTCAATTTTTTATGAAAAAATTTAATCGACTATAAATCGTCCGATTCGTATGCAACAAATTTTATAGACAATACATCGTCTATTTTTCATGCAAAAAATTAAATGGACTGGCTATATATACAAAATTTAATGGACTATACATCGTCCATTTTTAAAATTTTTATAAAAAATTTAATTGACTATAATTCGCCCATTTCGTATGTAAAAACTTAAGTGGACTGTATACGTCGTCTTCTTTTCGTGCAAAGAGTTTAATAAATTATATATCATCCATTTTTCATGCAAAAAAATTTGTTTATGAAAAAAATTTCATGGACTATTATACATCGTCCTTTTTTCAATTTTTTATGAAAAAACTCAATCGGTTATAAATCGTCCGATTCGTATGCAAAAAATTATATAGACTATACATCGTCTATTTTTCATGGAAAAAATTAAACGAACTGTCTTTATATACAAAATTTAATGGACTATACATCGTCCATTATTAAAATTTTTATAAAAAATTAAATTGACTATAATTCGCCCATTTCGTATGTAAAAACTTAAGTGGACTGTATACGTCGTCTTCTTTTCATGCAAAGAGTTTAATAAACTATATATCATCCATTTTTCATGCAAAAAATTTTTTTATGAAAAAAATTTAATGGACTATAAATCGTCTTTTTTTACATTTTTTATGAAAAAATTTAATCGACTATAAATCGTCCGAGTCGTATGCAAAAAATTTTATAGACAATACATCGTCTGTTTTTCATGCAAAAAATTAAATGGACTGGCTATATATACAAAATTTAATGGACTATACATCGTCCATTTTTAAAATTTTTATAAAAAATTAAATTGACTATAATTCGCCCATTTCGTATGTAAAAACATAAGTGGACTGTATACGTCGTCTTCTTTTCATGCAAAGAGTTTAATAAACTATATATCATCCATTTTTCATGCAAAAAATTTTTTTATGAAAAAAATTTAATGGACTATACATCGTCTTTTTTAAATTTTTTATGAAAAAATTTAATCGACTATAAATCGTCCGATTCGTATGAAAAAAATTTTATAGACTATACATCGTCTATTTTTCATGGAAAAAATTAAATGGACTGGCTATATATACAAAATTTAATGGACTATACATCGTCCATTTTTAAAATTTTTATAAAAAATTAAATTGACTATAATTCGTCCATTTCGTATGTAAAAACTTAAGTGCACTATATACATCGTCTTCTTTTCGTGCAAAGAATTTAATAAACTATATATCATCCATTTTTCATGCAAAAAATTTTTTTATGAAAAAAATTTCGTGGACTATACATCGTCATTTTTCAATTTTTTATGAAAAAATTTAATCGACTATAAATCGTCCGATTCGTATGCAAAAAATTATATAGACTATACATCGTCTATTTTTCATGCAAAAAATTAAATGGACTGGCTATATATAAAAAATTTAATGGACTATACATCGTCCATTTTTAAAATTTTTATAAAAAATTAAATTGACTATAATTCGCCCATTTCGTATGTAAAAACTTAAGTGGACTGTATACGCCGTCTTCTTTTCATGCAAAGAGTTTAATAAACTATATATCATCCATTTTTCATGCAAAAAATTTTTTTATGAAAAAAATTTAATTTAATTTAATTTTTTTAAATTTTTTATGAAAAAATTTAATCGACTATAAATCGTCCGATTCGTATGCAACAAATTTTATAGACAATACATCGTCTATTTTTCATGCAAAAAATTAAATGAACTGGCTATATGTACAAAATTTAATGGACTATACATCGTCCATTTTTAAAATTTTTATAAAAAATTAAATTGACTATAATTCGTCCATTTCGTATGTAAAAACTTAAGTGCACTATATACGTCGTCTTCTTTTCGTGCAAAGAATTTAATAAACTATATATCATCCATTTTTCATGCAAAAAATTTTTTTATGAAAAAAATTTCGTGGACTATACATCATCTTTTTTCAATTTTTTATGAAAAAATTTAATCGACTATAAATCGTCCGATTCGTATGCAAAAAATTATATAGACTATACATCGTCTATTTCTCATGCAAAAAATTAAATGGACTGGCTATATATACAAAATTTAATGGACTATACATCGTCCATTTTTAAAATTTTTATAAAAAATTAAATTGACTATAATTCGCCCATTTCGTATGTAAAAACTTAAGTGGACTGTATACGTCGTCTTCTTTTCATGCAAAGAGTTTAATAAACTATATATCATCCATTTTTCATGCAAAAAATTTTTTTATGAAAATAATTTAATGGACTATTATACATCGTCTTTTTTTCAATTTTTTATGAAAAAATTTAATCGACTATAAATCGTCCGATTCATATGCAACAAATTTTATAGACAATACATCGTCTATTTTTCATGCAAAAAATTAAATGGACTGGCTATATATACAAAATTTAATGGACTATACATCGTCCATTTTTAAAATTTTTATAAAAAATTTAATTGACTATAATTCGCCCATTTCGTATGTAAAAACTTAAGTGGACTGTATACGTCGTCTTCTTTTCGTGCAAAGAGTTTAATAAATTATATATCATCCATTTTTCATGCAAAAAAATTTGTTTATGAAAAAAATTTCATGGACTATTATACATCGTCCTTTTTTCAATTTTTTATGAAAAAACTCAATCGGTTATAAATCGTCCAATTCGTATGCAAAAAATTATATAGACTATACATCGTCTATTTTTCATGCAAAAAATTAAACGGACTGGCTATATATACAAAATTTAATGGACTATAAATCGTCCATTTTTAAAATTTTTATAAAAAATTAAATTGACTATAATTCGCCCATTTCGTATGTAAAAACTTAAGTGGACTGTATACGTCGTCTTCTTTTCATGCAAAGAGTTTAATAAACTATATATCATCCATTTTTCATGCAAAAAATTTTTTTATGAAAAAAATTTAATGGACTATACATCGTCTTTTTTTAAATTTTTTATGAAAAAATTTAATCGACTATAAATCGTCCGATTCGTATGCAACAAATTTTATAGACAATACATCGTCTATTTTTCATGCAAAAAATTAAATGGACTGGCTATATGTACAAAATTTAATGGACTATACATCGTCCATTTTTAAAATTTTTATAAAAAATTAAATTGACTATAATTCGTCCATTTCGTATGTAAAAACTTAAGTGCACTATATACGTCGTCTTCTTTTCGTGCAAAGAATTTAATAAACTATATATCATCCATTTTTCATGCAAAAAATTTTTTTATGAAAAAAATTTCGTGGACTATACATCATCTTTTTTCAATTTTTTATGAAAAAATTTAATCGACTATAAATCGTCCGATTCGTATGCAAAAAATTATATAGACTATACATCGTCTATTTTTCATGCAAAAAATTAAATGGACTGGCTATATATACAAAATTTAATGGACTATACATCGTCCATTTTTAAAATTTTTATAAAAAATTAAATTGACTATAATTCGCCCATTTCGTATGTAAAAACTTAAGTGGACTGTATACGTCGTCTTCTTTTCATGCAAAGAGTTTAATAAACTATATATCATCCATTTTTCATGCAAAAAATTTTTTTATGAAAAAAATTTAATGGACTATACATCGTCTTTTTTCAATTTCTTATGAAAAAATTTAATCGACTATAAATCGTCCGATTCGTATGAAAAAAATTTTATAGACTATACATCGTCTATTTTTCATGGAAAAAATTTAATGGACTGGCTATATATACAAAATTTAATGTACTATACATCGTCCATTTTTAAAATTTTTATAAAAAATTAAATTGACTATAATTCGTCCATTTCGTATGTAAAAACTTAAGTGCACTATATACGTCGTCTTCTTTTCGTGCAAAGAATTTAATAAACTATATATCATCCATTTTTCATGCAAAAAATTTTTTTATGAAAAAAATTTCGTGGACTATACATCGTCTTTTTTCAATTTTTTATGAAAAAATTTAATCGACTATAAATCGTCCGATTCGTATGCAACAAATTTTATAGACAATACACCGTCTATTTTTCATGCAAAAAATTAAATGGACTGGCTATATGTACAAAATTTAATGGACTATACATCGTCCATTTTTAAAATTTTTATAAAAAATTAAATTGACTATAATTCGCCCATTTCGTATTTAAAACTTAAGTGGACTGTATACGTCGTCTTCTTTTCATGCAAAGAGTTTAATAAACTATATATCATCCATTTTTCATGCAAAAAATTTTTTTATGAAAAAAATTTAATGGACAATACATCGTCTTTTTTTCAATTTTTTATGAAAAAATTTAATCGACTATAAATCGTCCGATTCGTATGCAACAAATTTTATAGACAATACATGGTCTATTTTTCATGCAAAAAATTAAATGGACTGGCTATATATACAAAATTTAATGGACTATACATCGTCCATTTTTAAAATTTTTATAAAAAATTAAATTGACTATAATTCGTTCATTTCGTATGTAAAAACTTAAGTGCACTATATACGTCGTCTTCTTTTCGTGCAAAGAATTTAATAAACTATATATCATCCATTTTTCATGCAAAAAATTTTTTTATGAAAAAAATTTAATGGACTATACATCGTCTTTTTTCAATTTTTTATGAAAAAATTTAATCGACTATAAATCGTCCGATTCGTATGAAAAAAATTTTATAGACTATACATCGTCTATTTTTCATGGAAAAAATTTAATGGACTTTAAATATATACAAAATTTAATGTAGCAAAAAATTTTTTTATGAAAAAAATTTAATGGACTATACATCGTCTTTTTTTCAATTTTTTATGAAAAAATTTAATCGACTATAAATCGTCCGATTCGTATGCAACAAATTTTATAGACAATACATCGTCTATTTTTCATGCAAAAAATTAAATGGACTGGCTATATATACAAAATTTAATGGACTATACATCGTCCATTTTTAAAATTTTTATAAAAAATTCAATTGACTATAATTCGCCCATTTCGTATGTAAAAACTTAAGTGGACTGCATACGTCGTCTTCTTTTCGTGCAAAGAGTTTAATAAATTATATATCATCCATTTTTCATGCAAAAAAATTTGTTTATGAAAAAAATTTCATGGACTATTATACATCGTCCTTTTTTCAATTTTTTATGAAAAAACTCAATCGGTTATAAATCGTCCGATTCGTATGCAAAAAATTATATAGACTATACATCGTCTATTTTTCATGGAAAAAATTAAACAGACTGGCTTTATATACAAAATTTAATGGACTATACATCGTCCATTTTTTAAATTTTTATAAAAAATTAAATTGACTATAATTCGCCCATTTCGTATGTAAAAACATAAGTGGACTGTATACGTCGTCTTCTTTTCATGCAAAGAGTTTAATAAACTATATATCATCCATTTTTCATGCAAAAAATTTTTTTATGAAAAAAATTTCGTGGACTATACATCGTCTTTTTTCAATTTTTTATGAAAAAATTTAATCGACTATAAATCGTCCGATTCGTATGCAAAAAATTATATAGACTATACATCGTCTATTTCTCATGCAAAAAATTAAATGGACTGGCTATATATACAAAATTTAATGGACTATACATCGTCCATTTTTAAAATTTTTATAAAAAATTAAATTGACTATAATTCGCCCATTTCGTATGTAAAAACTTAAGTGGACTGTATACGTCGTCTTCTTTTCATGTAAAGAGTTTAATAAACTATATATCATCCATTTTTCATGCAAAAAATTTTTTTATGAAAAAAATTTAATGGACTTATACATCGTAATTTTTTCAATTTTTTATGAAAAAATTTAATCGACTATAAATCGTCCGATTCGTATGAAAAAAATTTTATAGACTATACATCGTCTATTTTTCATGGAAAAAATTAAATGTACTGGCTATATATACAAAATTTAATGGACTATACATCGTCCATTTTTAAAATTTTTATAAAAAATTAAATTGACTATAATTCGTCCATTTCGTATGTAAAAACTTAAGTGCACTATATACGTCGTCTTCTTTTCGTGCAAAGCATTTAATAAACTATATATCATCCATTTTTCATGCAAAAAATTTTTTTATGAAAAAAATTTCGTGGACTATACATCGTCATTTTTAAATTTTTTATGAAAAAATTTAATCGACTATAAATCGTCCGATTCGTATGCAAAAAATTATATAGACTATACATCGTCTATTTTTCATGCAAAAAATTAAATGGACTGGCTATATATACAAAATTTAATGGACTATACATCGTCCATTTTTAAAATTTTTATAAAAAATTAAATTGACTATAATTCGCCCATTTCGTATGTAAAAACTTAAGTGGACTGTATACGTCGTCTTCTTTTCATGCAAAGAGTTTAATAAACTATATATCATCCATTTTTCATGCAAAAAATTTTTTTATGAAAAAAATTTAATGGACTATACATCGTCTTTTTTTAAATTTTTTATGAAAAAATTTAATCGACTATAAATCGTCCGATTCGTATGCAACAAATTTTATAGACAATACATCGTCTATTTTTCATGCAAAAAATTAAATGAACTGGCTATATGTACAAAATTTAATGGACTATACATCGTCCATTTTTAAAATTTTTATAAAAAATTAAATTGACTATAATTCGTCCATTTCGTATGTAAAAACTTAAGTGCACTATATACGTCGTCTTCTTTTCGTGCAAAGAATTTAATAAACTATATATCATCCATTTTTCATGCAAAAAATTTTTTTATGAAAAAAATTTCGTGGACTATGAAAAAATTTAATCGACTATAAATCGTCCGATTCGTATGCAAAAAATTATATAGACTATACATCGTCTATTTTTCATGCAAAAAATTAAATGGACTGGCTATATATACAAAATTTAATGGACTATACATCGTCCATTTTTAAAATTTTTATAAAAAATTTAATTGACTATAATTCGCCCATTTCGTATGTAAAAACTTAAGTGGACTGTATACGTCGTCTTCTTTTCGTGCAAAGAGTTTAATAAATTATATATCATCCATTTTTCATGCAAAAAAATTTGTTTATGAAAAAAATTTCATGGACTATTATACATCGTCCTTTTTTCAATTTTTTATGAAAAAACTCAATCGGTTATAAATCGTCCGATTCGTATGCAAAAAATTATATAGACTATACATCGTCTATTTTTCATGCAAAAAATTAAACGGACTGGCTATATATACAAAATTTAATGGACTATACATCGTCCATTATTAAAATTTTTATAAAAAATTTAATTGACTATAATTCGTCCATTTCGTATGTAAAAACTTAAGTGGACTATATACGTCGTCTTCTTTTCGTGTAAAGTATTTAATAAATTATACATCATCTATTTTTCATGCAAAACATTTTTTTATGAAAAAAATTTAATGGACTATACATCGTCTTTTTTTCAATTTTTTATGAAAAAATTTAATCGACTATAAATCGTCCGATTCGTATGCAAAAAATTTTATAGACTATACGTCGTCTATTTTTCATGCAAAAAAATTAAATGGACTGGCTATATATACAAAATTTAATGGACTATACATCGTCCATTTTTTAAATTTTTATAAAAGATATTAAATTGACTATAATTCGTCCATTTCGTATGTAAAAACTTAAGTGCACTATATACGTCGTCATCTTTTCGTGCAAAGAATTTAATAAACTATATATCATCCATTTTTCATGCAAAAAATTTTTTTATGAAAAAAATTTCGTGGACGTCATTTTTCAATTTTTTATGAAAAAATTTAATCGACTATAAATCGTCCGATTCGTATGCAAAAACTTATATAGACTATACATCGTCTATTTTTCATGCAATAAATTAAATGGACTGGCTATATATATAAAATTTAATGGACTATACATCGTCCATTTTTAAAATTTTTATAAAAAATTAAATTGACTATAATTCGTCCATTTCGTATGTAAAAACTTAAGTGCACTATATACGTCGTCTTCTTTTCGTGCAAAGAATTTAATAAACTATATATCATCCATTTTTCATGCAAAAAATTTTTTTATGAAAAAAATTTCGTGGACTATACATTATCTTTTTTCAATTTTTTATGAAAAAATTTAATCGACTATAAATCGTCCGATTCGTATGCAACAAATTTTATAGACAATACATCGTCTATTTTTCATGCAAAAAATTAAATGGACTGGCTATATATACAAAATTTAATGGACTATACATTGTCCATTTTTAAAATTTTTATAAAAAATTAAATTGACTATAATTCGTCCATTTCGTATGTAAAAACTTAAGTGCACTATATACGTCGTCTTCTTTTCGTGCAAAGAATTTAATAAACTATATATCATCCATTTTTCATGCAAAAAATTTTTTTATGAAAAAAATTTCGTGGACTATACATCGTCTTTTTTCAATTTTTTATGAAAAAATTTAATCGACTATAAATCGTCCGATTCGTATGCAAAAAATTATATAGACTATACATCGTCTATTTTTCATGCAAAAAATTAAATGGACTGGCTATATATACAAAATTTAATGGACTATACATCGTCCATTTTTAAAATTTTTATAAAAAATTAAATTGACTATAATTCGCCCATTTCGTATGTAAAAACTTAAGTGGACTGTATACGTCGTCTTCTTTTCGTGCAAAGAGTTTAATAAATTATATATCATCCATTTTTCATGCAAAAAAATTTGTTTATGAAAAAAATTTCATGGACTATTATACATCGTCCTTTTTTCAATTTTTTATGAAAAATCTCAATCGGTTATAAATCGTCCGATTCGTATGCAAAAAATTATATAGACTATACATCGTCTATTTTTCATGCAAAAAATTAAACGGACTGGCTATATATACAAAATTTAATGGACTATATATACATCGTCCATTATTAAAATTTTTATAAAAAATTTAATTGACTATAATTCGTCCATTTCGTATGTAAAAACTTAAGTGCACTATATACGTCGTCTTCTTTTCGTGCAAAGAATTTAATAAACTATATATCATCCATTTTTCATGCAAAAAATTTTTTTATGAAAAAAATTTCGTGGACTATACATCGTCTTTTTTCAATTTTTTATGAAAAAATTTAATCGACTATAAATCGTCCGATTCGTATGAAAAAAATTTTATAGACTATACATCGTCTATTTTTCATGGAAAAAATTAAATGGACTGGCTATATATACAAAATTTAATGGACTATACATCGTCCATTTTTAAAATTTTTATAAAAAATTAAATTGACTATAATTCGCCCATTTCGTATGTAAAAACTTAAGTGGACTGTATACGTCGTCTTCTTTTCATGCAAAGAGTTTAATAAACTATATATCATCCATTTTTCATGCAAAAAATTTTTTTATGAAAAAAATTTAATGGACTATATATACATCGTCTTTTTTTCAATTTTTTATGAAAAAATTTAATCGACTATAAATCGTCCGATTCGTATGCAACAAATTATATAGACTATACATCGTCTATTTTTCATGCAAAAAATTAAATGGACTGGCTATATATACAAAATTTAATGGACTATACATCGTCCATTATTAAAATTTTTATAAAAAATTAAATTGACTATAATTCGTCCATTTCGTATGTAAAAACTTAAGTGCACTATATACGTCGTCTTCTTTTCGTGCAAAGAATTTAATAAACTATATATCATCCATTTTTCATGCAAAAAATTTTTTTATGAAAAAAATTTCGTGGACTATACATCGTCTTTTTTCAATTTTTTATGAAAAAATTTAATCGACTATAAATCGTCCGATTCGTATGCAAAAAATTATATAGACTATACATCGTCTATTTTTCATGCAAAAAATTAAATGGACTGGCTATATATACAAAATTTAATGGACTATACATCGTCCATTTTTAAAATTTTTATAAAAAATTAAATTGACTATAATTCGCCCATTTCGTATGTAAAAACTTAAGTGGACTGTATACGTCGTCTTCTTTTCATGCAAAGAGTTTAATAAACTATATATCATCCATTTTTCATGCAAAAAATTTTTTTATGAAAAAAATTTTATACATCGTCTTTTTTTAAATTTTTTATGAAAAAACTCAATCGGTTATAAATTGTCTGATGCGTATGCAAAAAATTATATAGACTATACATCGTCTATTTTTCATGCAAAAAATTAAATGGACTGGCTATATATACAAAATTTAATGGACTATACATCGTCCATTATTAAAATTTTTATAAAAAATTAAATTGACTATAATTCGTCCATTTCGTATATAAAAACTTAAGTGGAATATATACGTCGTCTTCTTTTTGTGCAAAGAACTTAATAAACTATACATCATTCATTTCTCATGCAAAAAAATTTTTTATGAAAAAAATTTAATGGACTATAATCGTCTTTTTTCAATTTTTTATGAAAAAATTTAATCGACTATAAATCGTCCAAATCATATGCAGAAAATTATATAGACTATACATCGTCTATTTTTCATGCAAAAAATTAAATGGACTGGCTATATATACAAAATTTAATGGACTATACATCGTCCATTTTTAAAATTTTTATAAAAAATTAAATTGACTATAATTCGTCCATTTCGTATGTAAAAACTTAAGTGGACTATATACGTCGTCTTCTTTTCGTGCAAAGAATTTAATAAACTATATATCATCCAATTTTCATGCAAAAAATTTTTTTATGAAATAAATTTAATGGACTATACATCGTCTTTTTTTCAATTTTTTATGGAAAAATTTAATAGACTATAAATCGTCCGATTCGTATGCAAAAAATTTTATAGACAATACATCGTCTATTTTTCATGCAAAAAATTAAATGGACTGGCTATATATACAAAATTTAATGGACTATACATCGTCCATTTTTAAAATTTTTATAAAAAATTAAATTGACTATAATTCGTCCATTTCGTATGTAAAAACTTGAGTGGACTATATACGGCGTCTTCTTTTCGTGCAAATAATTTAATAAACTATATATCATCCATTTAAAAAATTTTTTTATGAAAAAAATTTCACGGACTATACATCGTCTTTTTTAAATTTTTTATGAAAAAATTTAATCGACTATAAATCGTCCAAATCATATGCAGAAAATTATATAGACTATACATCGTCTATTTTTCATGCAAAAAATTAAATGGACTGGCTATATATACAAAAATACATCGTCCATTTTTAAAATTTTTATAAAAAATTGAATTGACTATAATTCGTCCATTTCGTATGTAAAAACTTAAGTGGACTATATACGTCGTCTTCTTTTCGTGCAAAGAATTTAATAAACTATATATCATCCATTTTTCATGCAAAAAATTTTTTTATGAAAAAAATTTAATGGACTATAATCGTCTTTTTTAAATTTTTTATGAAAAAATTTAATCGACTATAAATCGTCCGATTCGTATGCAACAAATTTTATAGACAATACATCGTCTATTTTTCATGCAAAAAATTAAATGGACTGGCTATATATACAAAATTTAATGGACTATACATCGTCCATTATTAAAATTTTTATAAAAAATTAAATTGACTATAATTCGTCCATTTCGTATGTAAAAACTTAAGTGGACTATATACGTCGTCTTCTTTTCGTGCAAAAAATTTAATAAACTATATATCATCCATTTTTCATGCAAAAATTTTTTTATGAAAAAAATTTCATGGACTATTATACATCGTCTTTTTTTCAGTTTTTTATGAAAAAATTTAATCGACTATAAATTGCCCGATTCGTATGCAAAGAATTATATAGACTATACATCGTCTTTTTTTCATGCAAAAAATTAAATGGACTGGCTCTATATACAAAATTTTAAGGACTATACATCTTCCATTTTTCATGGAAAAAATTTTTTTATGAAAAAAATTTCACGGACTATACATCGTCTTTTTTTTTCAATTTTTTATGAAAAAATTTAGTCGACTATAAATCGTCCGATTCGTATGCAAAAAATTATATAGACTATACATCGTCTATTTTTCATGCAAAAAATTAAATGGACTGGCTATATATACAAAATTTAATGGACTATACATCGTCCATTTTTAAAATTTTTATAAAAAATTAAATTGACTATAATTCGTCCATTTCGTATTTAAAAACTTAAGTGGACTATATACGTCGTCTTCTTTTCGTGCAAAGAATTTAATAAACTATATATCATCCATTTTTCATGCAAAAATTTTTTTATGAAAAAAATTTAATGGACTATACATCGTCTTTTTTTCAATTTTTTATGAAAAAATTTAATCGACTATAAATCGTCCGATTCGTATGCAAAAAATTTTATAGACTATACATCGTCTATTTTTCATGCAAAAAATTAAATGGACTGGCTATATATACAAAATTTAATGGACTATACATCGTCCATTTTTAAAATTTTTATAAAAAATTAAATTGACTATAATTCGTCCATTTCGTATTTAAAAACTTAAGTGGACTATATACGTCGTCTTCTTTTCGTGCAAAGAATTTAATAAACTATATATCATCAATTTTTCAAGCAAAAAATTTTTTTATGAAAAAAATTTAATGGACTATACATCGTCTTTTTTTAAATTTTTTATGAAAAAATTTAATCGACTTTAAATCGTCCGATTCGTATGCAACAAATTTTATAGACAATACATCGTCTATTTTTCATACAAAAAATTAAATGGACTGGCTATATATACAAAATTTAATGGACTATACATCGTCCATTTTTAAAATTTTTATAAAAAATTAAATTGACTATAATTCGTCCATTTCGTATGTAAAAACTGAAGTGGACTATATACGTCGTCTTCTTTTCGTGCAAAGAATTTAATAAACTATACATCATATATTTTTCATGCAAAACATTTTTTTATGAAAAAAATTTAATGGACTATACATCGTCTTTTTTTAAATTTTTTATGAAAAAATTTAATCGACTATATAAATTGTCCGATTCGTATGCTAAAAATTATATAGACTATACATTGTCTATTTTTCATGCAAAAAATTAAATGGACTGGCTATATATACAAAATTTAATGGACTATACATCGTCCATTTTTTAAATTTTTATAAAAAATTAAATTGACTATAATTCGTCCATTTTTTATTTAAAAACTTAAGTCAACTTTATACGTCGTCTTATTTTCGTGCAGAGAATTTATTAAACTATACATCATCCATTTATAAATCGTCCGATTCGTATGGAAAAAATTATATAGACTATACATTAAATGGACTGGCTATATATAAAAAATTTAATGGACTATACATCGTCCATTTTTAAAATTTTTATAAAAAATTAAATTGACTATAATTCGTCCATTTCGTATTTAAAAACTTAAGTGGACTATATACGTCGTCTCCTTTTCGTGCAAAGAATTTATACATCGTCTTTTTTAAAATTTTTTATGAAAAAATTTAATCGACTATAAATCGTCCGATTCGTGTGCAAAAAATTTTATACACAATACATCGTTTATTTTTCATGCAAAAAAATTAAATGGACTGGCTATATATACAAAATTTAATGGACTATACATCGTCCATTTTTTAAATTTTTATAAAAGATATTAAATTGACTATAATTCGTCCATTTCGTATGTAAAAACTTAAGTGGACTATATACGTCGTCTTCTTTTCGTGCAAAGAATTTAATAAACTATATATCATCCAATTTTCATGCAAAAAATTTTTTTATGAAAAAAATTTCATGGACTATACATCGTCTTTTTTTCAATTTTTTATGAAAAAATTTAATAGACTATAAATCGTCCGATTCGTATGCAAAAAATTATATAGACCATACATTAAATGGACTGGCTATATATACAAAATTTAATGGACTATACATCGTCCATTTTTAAAATTTTTATAAAAAATTAAATTGACTATAATTCGTCCATTTCGTATTTAAAAACTTAAGTGGACTACATACGTCGTCTCCTTTTCGTGCAAGGAATTTATACATCGTCTTTTTTAAAATTTTTTATGAAAAAATTTAGTCGACTATAAATCGTCCGATTCGTATGCAAAAAAAATTTTTAGACTATACATCGTCTATTTTTCATGCAAAAAATTAAATGGACTGGCTATATATACAAAATTTAATGGACTATACATCGTCCATTTTTAAAATTTTTATAAAAAATTAAATTGACTATAATTCGTCCATTTCGTATATACGTCGTGTTCTTTTCGTGGAAAGAATTTAATAAACTGTACATCATCCATTTTTCATGCAAAAAATTTTTTTATGAAAAAAATTTCATGGCCTATACATCGTCTTTTTTTAAATTTTTTATGAATAAATTTAATCGACTACACATCGTCCTTTTTTAAAATTTTTATAAAAAATTAAGCAGACTATAATTCGTCCATTTCGTATTTAAAAACTTAAGTGGACTATATACGGCGTCTTCTTTTCGTGCAAAGAATTTAATAAACTATACATCATCCATTTTTCATGCAAAAAATTTTTTTATGAAAAAAATTTCATGGCCTATACATCGTCTTTTTTTCAATTTTTTATGAAAAAATTTAATCGACTATAAATCGTCCGATTCGTATGCTAAAAATTATATAGACTATACATTGTCTATTTTTCATGCAAAAAATTAAATGGACTGGCTATATATACAAAATTTAATGGACTATACATCGTCCATTTTTAAAATTTTTATAAAAAATTAAATTGGCTATAATTCGTCCATTTCGTATTTAAAAACTTAAGTCAACTATATACGTCGTCTTCTTTTCGTGCAAAGAATTTAATAAACTATACATCATCTATTTTTCATGCAAAAAATTTTTTTATGAAAAAAATTTCATGGACTATACATCGTCTTTTTTTCAATTTTTTATGAAAAAATTTAATCCACTATAAATCGTCCGATTCGTATGCCAAACATTTTATAGACCATACATTAAATGGACTGGCTATATATAAAAAATTTAATGGACTATACATCGTCCATTTTTAAAATTTTTATAAAAAATTAAATTGACTATAATTCGTCCATTTCGTATTTAAAAACTTAAGTCAACTATAAACGTCGTCTTCTTTTCGTGCAAAGAATTTAATAAACTATACATCATCCATTTTTCATATAATACATCGTCTTTTTTTCAATTTTTTATGAAAAAATTTAATCGACTATAAATCGTCCGATTCGTATGCAAAAAATTATATAGACTATACATCGTCTATTTTTCATGCAAAAAATTAAATGGACTGGCTATATATACAAAATTTAATGGACTATACATCGTGCATTTTTTAAATTTTTATAAAAAATTAAATTGACTATAATTCGTCCATTTCGTATGTAAAAACTTAAGCGGAATATATACGTCGTCTGCTTTTCGTGCAAAAAATTTAATAAACTATACATCATCCATTTTTCATGCAAAAAATTTTTTTATGAAAAAAATTTCATGGGCTATAATACATCGTCTTTTTTCCAATTTTTTATGAAAAAATTTAATCGACTATAAATCGTCCGATTCGTATGCAACAAATTATATAGACTATACATCGTCTATTTTTCATGCAAAAAATTAAATGGACTGGCTATATATACAAAATTTAATGGACTATACATCGTGCATTTTTTAAATTTTTATAAAAAATTAAATTGACTATAATTCGTCCATTTCGTATGTAAAAACTTAAGCGGAATATATACGTCGTCTCCTTTTCGTGCAAAGAATTTAATAAACTATACATCATCCATTTTTCATGCAAAAAATTTTTTTATGAAAAAAATTTCATGGGCTATATATAATACACCGTCTTTTTTTCAATTTTTTATGAAAAAATTTAATCGACTATAAATCGTCCGATTCGTATGCAAAAAATTATATAGACTATACATCGTCTATTTTTCATGCAAAAAATTAAATGGACTGGCTATATATACAAAATTTAATGGACTATACATCGTGCATTTTTTAAATTTTTATAAAAAATTAAATTGACTATAATTCGTCCATTTCGTATGTAAAAACTTAAGCGGAATATATACGTCGTCTCCTTTTCGTGCAAAGAATTTAATAAACTATACATCATCCATTTTTCATGCAAAAAATTTTTTTATGAAAAAAATTTCATGGGCTATAATACATCGTCTTTTTTTCAATTTTTTATGAAAAAATTTAATCGACTATAAATCGTTCGATTCGTATGCAAAAAATTATATAGACTATACATCGTCTATTTTTCATGCAAAAAAATTAAATGGACTGGCTATATATACAAAATTTAATGGACTATACATCGTCCATTTTGAAAATTTTTATAAAAAATTAAATTGACTATAATTCGTCCATTTCGTATGTAAAAACATAAGTGGACTATATACGTCATCTTCTTTTCGTGCAAAGAATTAATACATCGTCTTTTTTTTAATTTCTTGGGAAAAAATTTAATCGACTATAAATCGCCCGATTCGTATGCAATAAAATTTTTAGACTATACATCGTCTATTTTGCATGCAAAAATATACATCGTCCATTTTGAAAATTTTTATAAAAAATTAAATTGACTATAATTCGTCCATTTCGTATTTAAAATCTTAAGTGGAATATATACGTCGTCTCCTTTTCGTGCAAAGAATTTAATAAACTATACATCATCCATTTTTTATGCAAAAAATTTTTTTATGAAAAAAATTGCATGAACTATAAATCGTCTTTTTTTTTCAATTTTTTATGAAAAAATTTAATCGACTATAAATCGTCCGATTTGTGTGCAAAAAATTTTATAGACAATACATTGTCTATTTTTCATGCAAAAAATTAAATGAACTGGCTATATATACAAAATTTAATGGACTATACGTCGTCCATTTTTAAAATTTTTATAAAAAATTAAATTGACTATAATTCGTCCATTTCATATGTAAAACCTTAAGTGGACTATATACGTCGTCTTTTTTTCGTGCAAAGAGTTTAATAAACTATATATCATCCATTTTTCATGCAAAAAATTTTTTTATGAAAAAAATTTAATGGACTATACATCGTCTTTTTTTAAATTTTTTATGAAAAAATTTAATCGACTATAAATCGTCCGATTCGTATGTCAAAAATTTTATAGACTATACATCGTCTATTTTTCATGCAAAAAATTAAATGGACTGGCTGTATATACAAAATTTGATGGACTATACATCGGCCATTTTTAAAATTTGTATTAAAAATTAAATTGACTATAATTCGTCCATTTCATATGTAAAACCTTAAGTGGACTGTATACGTCGTCTTCTTTTCGTGCAAAGAATTTAATAAACTATACATCATCTATTTTTCATGCAAAAAAAATTTTTATGAAAAAAATTTAATCGTCAATTTCTTAATTGTTTCTGAAAAAATTTTGTGGACTATAAATCGTCCATTTCGTATGGAAAAAATTATAAAGACTATATACACATTGTCTTTTTTTTCCTGTAAAAATGATTAACTGGGCTATACATACAAAATTTAATGGATTATACATTTGAATGGGCTTTATGTCGTTCATTTTTTATGCACATCTATGTGTATACACTATACATCGTCTATTTTTCATTTGTTGTATTTTTATTTTATTTTACTTCTGAAGGTTAGAAATTTAAACTGGTATTCGTTTTATTTGAAAGCATAACGTTTAGCTATGTATGAGAACTTTAATTTGAAACGGAATTGTTACAAGTGTTCCGCTATAAAAAACTTTGGTTAAAATGTTTTGAAAATTGAAATGGAACGAATTGAATATATATTTATCACTACGATGTAATTTTGTTCTGGTGCTATTTATCACGTAGTTAAAATATTTTTATTAATTTAAATCAATTTAATATAAAGAACATTCGCAGGTTCATCTTTAAGATAACTATTTGAGAAATATATAAAATTCAATTAGATCACATTTTCGTTTGAAAGTTGTTAACAAAATAGCACAATACTGTATAATTAGACGATTAGCAAATGCATACGACGTTAATTTAAGATTGTGACTTAAACAAATATTTTAAATTATAAAGTTTTTATGTTCACATTAATTTTAAAAATTAAAAACCTGAACTAGTTTTATTTTCTTGGTGAAAAATTATTATAAAAACATATTTTTTTTTAATTTTTTAAAAATTTGTTTTTATTTTTATATAAATATTACTCTGGTGACGTGTTCTAGGCATTAATGGGTGAAATGATTTGATCGGCTACCAGTTATCATCACACTTTATATAAGTTTTTTGCGAAAAAAAAAATATATCAAACATACATACATATTTCGAATATTATTGCATAGTTAGTATTGTGGAAAAATTCTATTTAGCCTTTTTAGCCTTGTAATTAAAAAATGTTTTTTAAGCTTATATTATAATTATTTTCTTAAATGTATGTATTATTATTCGTTTTTATTATTATTATAGATAAACCAGCTGAGCCCGGCTATTTTCCATGTATTTGTGTCGTATTGTATTGCGCAACGAGAGTTATTCTTTGGTATGGTACGTGAATTTTTCGTTATGGCTCGATAGCATGCACTGATGTAAAGGATGTATTTACAGAAGCCGGTATATACATATGCATTGTGTGAGGGGCGTGTTCAAGATACACAGGAAGATTTTAAAATGGACGTGGCTTAAGTTATGCAGAAACAAACCGCAAATAATCGGCTATGTTCTGAAAATCGAATTGATTGGAAATCGTACGAATTGATTGGAATCGTACGAATTGATGGAAATAATGTTTTTTTTTGTAAATCCGCAGACATTTGTTTGCTATTAAAATATTTATACACATACCTACATATTGAATACATATTACAATACATGCTTTCTAATAAATTAATAAAAAAAATTATTAACAATTGTAAAAATTCTTTAATTATTATTTTATATCGCAAAGATGGCTAAAACCCATAACAATTATCGAATTATAAATAGTTAATTTAACTAAAATTATTTAGATAATTCACAAAAAGTAAAAATGTGAATTGAACTAGTCGTTATACAATTTTAACCAAAATTTTAGTTAATTTTTCGAACATAGAAATCAACTAAAATTTTTGTTGAATTATCTAAAAAACTTTGTAAATGCCATGCTACCCTTTCAATTAGTTAAAATTATACCAACATTTTAGGAAATATAGCCTATGAATTTTTTTGTGTGTAACAAAAATAATAATACTAAATAGTTCAACTTTAAATTTCCTTTGTTTATTTTAAATCAAATTTTCAAAATATTTCAATAGGGTTTATAAAAAGAGAAAAGTAAAATTACTTTAACTAAAAAGGGTTGTGTATTTGTTTTTAATCATTCCCCAACATCCTAGATTTATACGAAATATTTTTCTAAGATTTTTAGTTGTATTGCGATATTTTTTTCCTAGAAAGTAAAAGGCTACTTTTTTATAAATAGGGATTGGGAGATTAATTGAACTATTAATTTTAACCCCCATATTTATAAAATTTTAAATCAATTTGAAATGTATTTTATTTAAAATTTTTCATAAAAAATTTTCCTAAAATGGATTTCAAATTAATTTAATTTTTTTTTATGAATATGTCGGTAAGAATGTCATGAAACTTGACGCAAGGAATCAGTATTAGCTATTAAAAACTAATTTTCCCTATCTTATTTCATGCCCTTGGCAATTACATTTATTTATTTTCTTTTAACAAATCCTTGCAATTTATATATATTTTTTATATGAATTTAAAATTGAATGAATTACTTTTCTTATGGCCTGTTCCACGATGACGACAGAAAAATAAATAAAATAATATTTTTTTTTTGTTTTCAATGCAAGTTATTGATTACAATTTCTGTCGACATCGAGGAACAGAAGACCCTTATTTATGTTGTAGTACATCGAACTATTTTTTGCTTCGAAATTAAAATGATTTTAATTAATTAGAAGGAATTTTCATTCTGAACATTTTCCTGAAATTGGATGCGTGCTATTTTTGTTTGTGAGCGACACGTGTAGAAAAAAATACAGAACATGAATTTCTTTATTGGCGTTTGTTTCTATAAGCACTTTATACATAAAACATATAAGCATGTAAACATAAAATCAAATAGAAATTGATAGTATTAAAAAAAAAGAAAATAAATGTATAAAAAAGTTTGCACGATGTGGATGGCAAATTTCACGGAAAACTTTACTTTACTTTAAATTTAATAAAAATCGTGCAATTAATGCCCAGAACAGAATGAAAATTATGTATTAAATAAAAACATTTAATTTTTTTTATTTTTAACAATTTGGAAAAGATTTGAAGTAAATCTTGGACCCTTTTTAACGTATTCTTTTATTTTTGTTCATATTTTTAATAAAAACTGTTATCTCTTAAAAGGCTATACCCTTGTTAGCTAATATGTATATTATACATTTTAATAGCTATTTATAATTATAACAAAAAAAACTTAGTATTAATGTCACACCCGTCACAAGGAAATCACACAAATATAAACTAAACAATATTGTCTAAAAACTTTCTAATCTTTTCTTTTTGAAATTTTCGGCGCTCCTTGAGCATAAACATACCAAAATCATGGGTACTATTTTTAAGGGTATTTTTTTATAGAAGTCTAGAACTTTGGAATAGAATTAAACAAAGATGAACCTTTTAAATTGACATAAAATTTACTTTATACGAAAGATAATCTTTTAGCATATGACCGCTATAGATGTCTTGAACGTAGTCTAATCTAGATTACTTTTTTTATTGCCGTATACTGGCAATAACGCGGTAAATTTTGTCCTCCCAGTGATCAATCGTTTCGCGCTCATGGGCGTAGAGTAGCGACTTTACATATCTTCACAGAAAATAGTCTAGCGGCGTTAGATCGCACGATCTTGGAGACCAATTCACCGATCAGAAACGTGAAACTATCCAGTTACCAAACATTTCCTTCAATAAATCAATTGTGGCACGAGCTGTGTAGCATATAGCACCATCTTCTTGAAACCACAGCTCCTGCACATTATAGTTTTCAATTGATGAACAAAGAAGTCAGTAATCATGGCCCTATAGCGGTCACCATTAACTGTTTCATCTTCCTCTACGCTACGCTCTACAGCAGTACTTACTTTTTCTGAACACACTGTATGACGTCTTTGTGTATGCGTGTTATCGTTTAGAGAAAACGTGGTGTAAAAATGTTCCATAGTTACTCGAATTAATAGCTCCTATGTTGACCGTAAAATGGAAGCGTTCTGCAGGCGTCAGCCTATTCATTTTGAAAACCGAAACAAAACTAAACATAAATCACTTGACAGCTGACAAAATGGCTGCCAGTTAAAAAGTGTTACCAACTTACATACATCAAAATATATACATCTATAAAAAAATACCCTTTACTTATATATATATATTAATTTCCGTTAATTCTTTTTCGAAACTGGGGGGGTTATTATGTAATTCGATTTGAAACGAAAACTGTTCGAATTTGTATGTTATTGACATTGCAATTCGAACACATTTGCGTTCGATTCGGATTACATAATAACCCCCTTGAAAATACCTACAAATAGAAGAAAAAGCAAAGTCAGTCTCGCTCAGTTTTATAACACTCGATTGATTATTGAAATAAAAAAAATGCAATCAAATTAGACTTGTAACACACTTAAGTTTTTGCTTCCTTTGATAAATACTGCATCTCACTCTTATATACATATTACTCTTTTATTGTAAAAGAGACATAACTGAATTTATATACAACTCAATTAAAGTATAAACAATTTTTTATTGCATTATTATTATTCATAAAGGGCTTTTTGGAGATATTCCTACGTTGCAATAAAGGAGTACATATCGCTCATATGTTATGTATGTTCGTTAGTTCTATTTCTTCTAGTTAAAAATTGTAAGATTCTAAGTTCTCAAATTGTTTTTATAATTAATAAAAAATATATAAACACTTACCGCATGTCCCATTTCGCCCATTGGACCTGGTTTGCCCGGAGGTCCTATAGGTCCAGCTGTTCCCGGTTTGCCGCGACGACCACGCATACCTTTATCACCTTTGTCACCCTTGGTGCCATTCATTGCCATGCCTTCGAAACCACCAGCGAAAAAGGCCTGTCCTGGTGGACCCTCAGGTCCGCGATCACCTTTCGGTCCTGTCAAACCACGCAAACCTTTTTCGCCTTTCTCGCCTTTTGCACCAGGCAGGCCGGTCAAACCGATCGAGCCAGCTGGACCCGGCTCACCGTTCAAACCGGGTGCGCCATCATAGCCAGGAGGCCCTCGTGGGCCTATAGAACCAGCTGGTCCAGCGGGGCACATACACTGTGTTGTATTTTGTAGGCCAAATGGGGTATCGGCATAAACAATTTGTCCAGAGGGGCCGGGTGGTCCCATGGGCCCAATTTCTCCGGGCAAGCCGCGATCGCCTTTGAGACCAGGAGCTCCTGGTGCTCCTGAGATACCGGGTATACCAGGCTGGCCTGGTTCCCCCTTAATGCCAGCGGGGCCATGAGGACCTGTGTGACCCTGCAAGTAAAAGGAAATTATAATCATTTGTTAAACATTTCATAAGGTTTAATAAAATATTATAAAAAATTATATTTAGAATTTCATTCTGCATTTTAAACATATTTCTTGGGTTTCTGTTTGAAAACTCAATCTAAAAGAGCGATAAAAGATTTTTTTTAATACAATGAAATTCAATTTTCCAATTTATTTTGTTCATGTAAAAATCTATAAAAAGGAAGCAAAGCACTTTTGAAAGGATTTAATAAGCATGAAGCTTTTTATATTATTAACACAAATACAATACAAAATAGACTACAGTGGGACGGTTGATAAGGCAAATGTTAATATAAGAATTATTTTACAGCTATAAGTTGTGTATTGTGATAAAAAAGTTTATTTAAGCTGTGAAAAAAAAACATTTCGAAAAGCAAAGAAAATTATTTTCATATGCAGGTAAGCCAGAAGGAAAGAACAAGTATTTTTATAGTCAGAATGATTAAAGATTTTGCTAACAAATCGTTAACTTTAAACTTTAACTTGTACAAGTCTTGGCTAAAGATTTGCAATAACACTTACACGCCAGTAGTTATTTCAGAAAAAAAATTTGACTTTACTTATCATGCTAATCAATTTAAGCATGAACGTACAACCGTACTTACATATACATACATAAAATTCCCTCTTAAAGTTCATTGTGTAACTTTTTGTACTGAGATTTTCACTAGAATTAGAGGCAAACAATATGTATAGCCAATAACAATATATTGTAAGCCATATTACAAATATGCGGCTGCAGTTGGTATGCCAACAAAATTAAAATATAATATTCTTTCCCCGTAAATAAGAAGGCAATGTATATGCATACAAAAACACACTTTCCGTTTTACTTTGGCTTGTGAAGTTTTTCAAAATTTTCGTGAAAACAAATCAGGAAAAAAAGGGTGGTAAATATATTTAACAATTTACCCGTTTTAACTTTATGTACACGACTGTCTTCAAATTATCTCTACCAATACAGGCACAAGGACACTCATAAGGCACTAAATAAACAAATACAGAAACACATTTTCCCTTTCATATAAATACATACATATGTATGTATGTATAAAATTTACATACGCAAAATTTCAAATATCCACATTTTTCCTGTTAAAATAAAAAGGCAAAAGGAAAACTCAGCAGAGAAAAAATTATAAGTGTAAACAGTTCAAGTATTCAAATGTTGCGTTTAAGTCTTGTATGCCTTCTTCGTACAAAATGAGTTTTTTGCTCTATAGTAAATTTTTAACTTAGTGGCGCATTACGGGCACTCGTTATGATTTTTTTTAAACTTTTTTTTATCTAAATATATTGTATTTGGAGGTTGTATATTCAAGATTTCATATTGTGTTGTTACACATGAAAAGATTCGATTTTATGTATTAGTGTGTATGTGTGTGTGTGTGTACTGTGTGAGCAATTTCTGCGAAAATATGTTTATTAAGGATTTTAGTGTGTATGTATGTAATAAATTTGCCTACATAAACTTATTTTGACCCTTTAGGCATACAGGCAACGCCGTCTGTCCATATAAAACAGAGCTAAAAAAGAGTAAATTGATGTGGCAGCAAACGCGCTTAAGACAATTGATTTCTCAAAGAAACGTTGGGTGGACAAATGATTTCTGATAGTGGAGCCTTACATTGGCGTCCCAGGATCATGCGCTTGAAATTTTTTGTGGGGTCTTGTGATGTGTTTGGTGTACATCACAGAAGATTAAAAGTCATGAAGACAAAATTTGTCACGTTACATTTAATAAATATGTATATGAACCCTATAGGTCAAATCCAGAATATTACAAAATGACAAATAATTATATAGTTTAGGTTTTGGTATCATTTTTTTTAAACAGTTTAATTTTTTCTTTATCAAAATAGGCGTAACGAGAGTCCAGCTATTTGCATTGCTGGGTGTAAATGAGTGCAAATAAGAAAAATATATTGAATTTTGCATATATTAAGAGCTTAGGAATCAGTTGTATGTATGTGTGTATAGTTTTAAGGTAATATGCCAATAAACTGTTAACACTCAAACATACAAATACGTTTTGCTGTATTATTAGAAATTTCAATCAGGTATTCAATAGTGACTATGAAGTAAAAAGGGTTTTGAATAAATATACAAATAATTATGTAAGTAATATAAGCTTTAAGTTAAAAGAAAACAAAAATATTAGCCGCTAGGGCAAAATGGGAAATAAAATCCATATTAAGCCTTTAAGAAATTTATTATATAACCTTTTGTTATAATTTTGTTTTAAGTGATATTTATTCGCTGATAGTTACGCATGTCTATGTGTATTATAGTGGAGCTTTGCAAATGTGTATTTCTAATTGCACAAAAGCGAAGAGATTCATAGTAATTGCAGGACTTTGCATAAGATTTCAAGCCTACTACGATTATTTTATTCTTTTGTGATTTTCACATATATTATAATTTAAGAATTCTCAAAAAGTTTTTTTTTTGCACAAGACAAGAAGTTTGAGACTGTATATGATGTGTGCTTGAAGTCTAATTACGATTTGGTAAATTACCAATAAAATCCATATAGACATGCGTAACCACCAGCAAATAAATTTTACTCAAAATAAAATTATGACAATATGTCATATAAAATATTTCTTAAAGAATCCTTCAAATTTTTAAATGAAATAAATTTTTTCTTAAATGTTTGAAAATAAAATGTGTTTTAAAAAAGACCTTGAAAAATAATTATGTTTGACATACATTTGCACTCTGCATCCAGAATTGGTCAACAACTAAAATGTAAAAAAAATTCGAAATAGTTCATGAAGGAAAAAATGTCCTACCGCCTTATTAAATTTTGATTACAAATATATGTAAAGTAATATGTTTTATTTAATAGGGTGTATGAAGTGCAAACAAAATTCAAAAAATTTAGTCACTGTAAAAGATTCAATCGAAAAAAAAATTAATTTGCTCAAGAACTATACCGAACTTATTTTTTTCTGTAAAATTATTAGGTTTGTTCATTTACTTTTAAATTGGTATGAAGTTGTAACAATTGTTACTGGAAATTGTTCATTAAATCAAAAACTTTGCAAGAATAGAGCGTCAAAAGAGAGAAAAATATTGAGAGACAAAAAAATTCCTAAAAATTATTACTAGTAAAATTTTTACTTGCAAGATCTGTCCAACCACCTGTTGCATGCTTTGTTGTCAAATTAATTATCTAAAAAAAATAAATGAAAAAGGAAAACATGTTTCCTTAATTTATTGTTTATGAAAAATGCATAATAATATTAAATAATACATGAAACTTTGTAAACTATTTCCAATTAAATGTAAATTTCTAAAAAAAAAATGCAATTTAAAATATTATCAAACAAAATACATCAGAAAAAGTACAAATGTATCATGAATTCCATCCATGGTTCTGATATGAATAAAATTTTCTTGCAAGTTTTTACAAGTAGAGCGTTCATTTACTTTTTCATATTCAGGAGAGTAATTTTATAAATTGTAATTTGTAAATGAATAGCCCTATTACTTATAATTAATGAATAGTGTTTGTTTTTTTAGAAATTTATTATTTGACATATTGTCATAATTGTAATTTTAAGTGATGTTTGTGACTCTTCAAAATATGTGATTGAAGTGTATTGATGATTTGGCAAAGCACCAATGAAATGCGTATATACATGTGTGGTTAAGCAAATAAATCTCACTTAAAATAAATGTTTTTTTGTTATTTAAAAAATTCATATTTCCTTCTACAATATTAAGCTTTTATGAACTTTTAAATATTAAAATAAGAATGGATATGACATGAACAACAATTTTTATAATTTTTATTGCCAAAATTAAATTTTCTAAGACTGGCTATACATAATTGTATAAAAAATTTTAAATGTACCATGTCCATATGTATTCTTGTAAATAAGAAAAATAGCCTGAAGTATGTTTGTATTGTCAAATTTAATTACAATTTACTGTTAAGCATATAAGTACGTATGAGTGATGTATTACATTTCATTAGTATTACTAATACGTACTTATGTATATGCAAAATGGTAAGTGGTGAATATGTGACGCGCAAAATAGAAAGGGACCTAAGGGTAAAAACCGGTTTTGCTCAGGAGAGCCATTTTAAAGATTTAAATACGTGTATCTTTGGTGTACCTTCAATTTCATAAAATACGCATATCTCTGGGAGGGAACACTTTTGGGGCATGGGATCGGTCTCATTCGATGTTCAGATGTTGTCCACATCAAAAAAAGTGAAAATTGATTTTTTTACCCTTATGTCCCTTTCTCTATGCGCTGTCACATATGTATATTTGTTAATATTTTTGGCTATTTTTCTTATTTATAACAATAAAAATGAGCACCTCATCATACATCATTTAGTAGGTAATTAAGTGAATTTTAAAATTTTCATAAAATTGAATTCGTGTCATATGCTTTTTAAATTGTCCATTCACAATTTTTTCGTTTAACTTCGGATGCTGGAACACGTATTATTAATTTGTATTTTCTAACTTTCAACTTAAACAGGTGTAGCATGTATTTTAACATCCGAACTGACAGGGAAATTTATCATAATGATTCGGAAGCCAGAAAATAGACGATGATAACTTTTTAATAAATTATTTTTTTATGTTGAAAATTTTTTTATTTCTTTTAAAAAAAATTTGCAAAGTTAAATTGGGAGAAACCTTAACTGTATTATAGTTATTACCTGAAAATAAATGTATTTCAAAGAATTTTTTTATTTTCTAATAAATAAATTTTTTCTATATTAAAATGAAAAAAAAAATCATAATGCCTTTTTATATTATATTCCTTATCCTAGCAAAAAAAAAATAAAAAATAAGGCATGCAAAAAATTTAGTTCAAGCTGGGATTTGAAATCATATAACGTATTGGGTATTACCAAAAATATTTGCGTCATACAACATTTTTAAATATCAAGTTCAATACTGGTTAACGCACTTACTACTTGAAAATATACGGCCTTATGTATAAGCAAAAACTAGCATCAAATTAATATAAGTGGTGAAATTGAACCTTATATTAAAGAGATTTTCCATGAAACTTCACCTTCAAAATCTCGCTAAAACTTAGTAATGGGTTAAAACTACGTAATGCGACCATTTTTAATATCAAATTGTATGAAAGAACTCGTTAACACCTAATTCAATTTCGTCACTTATGCTAACTTCATGCCATTTTTTTCTTATACAGTGAACAGTGAATAAATAGTTACTGGACAAAAAGTCATTTGTCAATTGATGGCATTTACCGCAAATGAAAACTCTTTGATTTCATTGACTGAGAAGTACATTTAGAAATTTTTTATCAAAAGTTTCTCAGTAAGCTTTGTTCAATTAATTTTATGCAACGGATATTTTAAAATATTTACCAAATTTTAACCATATTGAATGCAAGAACATTTTCCACATTTACTCATACCGGCATTTTTCTGTGCCACAGCATACTTCATTATTACTCATCAGCGAACAGCAATGAGTAGTGTAAAAGTGAGTAGAGTTGAATCCTGACTTATAATTTCATGTACTTATGCGCACTCATACTTATTACAATATTTTCTATGAATCATATTCACTCGAAAGTTTGAAGTATGCATCGAACTCCTACTTAGCAACATTTAAGACGTTGTTGATTTCCACTCTCTTTAACTCAAGGCCTATGGATGCAAAACAAGTATGATTCGCAATGCGAACTTTGCATACGAACAACTAAAGTTCTCATTATGAGGTTATGTGTTTCTCTGTTGCTGTTTTTAATTTATTTTTTGCAGGTATTGTTTGTTTAACGATTGAACTTTTATTTTATTTAATTGAGGTACTTTGGAATATGGAAATTACAGAGGTGCCACTAACTCAAAATATGATTGTCTCGACTTAAGTACTTTTTGCCACAGAATTATTGATTTCCCTTAATTTACATTATTTAACCCAAAACTATATTTGCCAGTGCAAACACTTTTCTTTTTAAGTTAACACTTACATTTTTAATACATTTTCTACATACACATGTATGTGTATATATAAACACTAGGCCCTAATACGGACATACGTATATGTGAGCACTCATACAAAAGTGATTGCATGCAGACATTTTCTTTAATAAGTATAACAATAAGAACATTTATAAACTTACAGTTTATTAAATTTTAAATAATGTGTTTACTGAAATGGTTGTTTGCAACTACAAAATAAAAAAATTGTCTTAAGGCAGAAAACAAGTCAAAAGGTCTAATGATTTTGGCTTAATGGTTTTTATAATACTTAATAAATGCTTTATTAAGTCTAGTACACACAAATATCCTTAAACGTATGATCTAGTTGAATGATTAAGGTCTTAAGTGCTACTTTAATTATACTTAACTAAAAAGGAAACAAAAATAAAATGTTAATTTATGTAGCTACTGCATACAGATGTGTTTCAGATTATCGTGAGCACCTGCTTTTACGGCCTAATCTCACGGTGGTGCAAACACTATTTAAGAATGAACCTAGTACCCATTCCTCAAGGCACATAGGTTGCAATATTTGAATATAGTTATCCCTGTAGTAGGTACTAATTAACTTGTGATCTGTCAAAGTGTTACAGCTTGAGTAATGACAACTGTATAAATGGCAGCCTATTTAAATTGAAACGTCTTATTTGATTAACCTTTATATTATTGTAATTTGAATAATTGTTACCGTTACAAGCAAACTATTTGTCTCTTCAAAGATATCGCAAGAAAACGTAATAAAATAAAATTTACACTTAACTTATTTAATTTACTGAAATGCCTGCAGCTTCTCATAGTCGTTAACTTTTTACTAAAATCAACATATCGAAATCTTATATAATGGATGCAAGAAAAACCCCACATTTATTTAAAGTTAAGATATAAATCTTGCAAAAAAAAAGTAAAAGCTTTAAGTAGAACACAATCTGTGTGAAGAATTAAATTTATATGAAATAAAAGCAGCTTGAATTAAATTCTCGGCAATTAATGTTTCTTATTACCATAAACCAATAGCTCTTTCAAACAAGTTAATTCATAAACAATAAAAGCTGTCTAGTTTCTCATGCGTATAGAGATAACAAACATCTGTTAGGTTCCACGATATCATCATGTCACCGTAGATTTTGTTTATGGTTTCAAATAACTTGAGATGTAGTTGGTTGGGTAGGCTGCGGATGGCAAGCAGCAAACACCATGACCTTTTTATTTTCTTTAGCCTGCATAGGTACATATTTATGTCTATACTCTTTTAAATGTATATGTGTTTGTATAATAAATAGCTTCTGTTTTTATTTAGGGCAATAAATAAACATTCAAGCCAAAGTAAGATAAATAATGTGACAAAGGTCAAATAAATCTTCTTTTTTCCTAAATTTGCTATAAAAAGATATCATACGCTACAACAGTTTAGGACACAGCAGAAAGCACTCGAGAAAATGCAGAAAAAAAATTTAATATTAAAGAAGTAAATAAGCAAATGGGAGTACTCTATTATTTGCTTCTTAGGAGTTTAATATACACTTAACCTAAATATAAAATAACACAAATACGGTTGAGCTGACTCCTTTGTATCCTTCTGCTAAATGCAAAATAAAAAGTATGTGTGCAGTCAGGGATTTTAATATTTGCAAGAAAAATATTCTTTTCTCTTTATAAATTTTTCTCTGTTTTCTTGAGGCAAAAAAAAAAACTTTTTCTTGTCGACTTTTCTTTCCTAATTGAGATTTCTCTAGTATCCTTAAATTTTAAATATATATATTTTTTTGCTATTTCTACCTTAATCTGATGTCAAAACTTTTTCGGTAGTCAACCAATCGGTTCATGTTAGTGTTATTGAGGAGGCTATAGATGGTTAAGTATAAAATTATTAAACATAATTCGGTTTTTAATCAGGAATAACTTCTTAATCGGACTTAAGTTCAATATCATCAATTCTTATTGAATGAAATATTTTTGTTGTTGTTCATGTTAGTGTTATTGAGGAGGCTAAGTATAAAATTATTAAACATAATTCGGTTTTTAATCAGGAATAACTTCTTAATCGGACTTAAGTTTAATATCATCAATTTTTATTGAATGAAATATTTTTGTTATTTAATTAATGTGATTTCCTAAAGAAGAGAAAAAAATTAAACTAGACTTTTTAGCTGGAGGAAATTTTCGGTGCATTTTTATAGACACTTGCATATATTACATAGTTTTACCTTAATATAGAAAGGCCTTAACTAATTATTTTTTTTTAATCGAGATTTTTACTTTTTTTCGCTACGTTAGGTGTTCTACTATTGAAATAATCAAAAAACTCACTTTCGAAGAAATAAGGAGTTAGAGCATTTCTATATTAAAGTAACGATATACTTATTCATTTCTCAGTGTGTAACAAAAACATATAAATTCGATCACTTTTATTGAGAGCTATCAATTTTATTTTATTTCAAATTGGCTTTTGCAGTCTATGACTCAATAGGTTGTATTTAAATTTTTGATGCAACAGGAGATTGTTCTGTCATCTGTCATAGCCTTCCCCAGGGCGATCTATTTTTGATGTGGCAATCCCGGGACCACAGCTGGGGTTATGTGGCCTTATCCGTTGACGTACCTTTGGTACATTACCCATATAACTTACGTGTCTTTCAACAGAGTAACGGATGTGTGCATATTAATATAAGAAAACAGGTCTGTTATGACAATCAGGAGCAGCGTCACCTGGAACTTCCCTGAGTTCAAAAGACGATGTAAGTGAAACTTTTCGGGGTGGAACTTCGAGGTGTGACCAGATGCTTGTCTCTGGTACCACGTATGCCTGTGTAAGGCTGCTATAGGAGTTTGGGTGCATGTAGCGGTCGTCAGGATTCTTTGCTTAAATGTAGAGTTCGTCCTACTCCACGAGGTTAAAGGGATGATTCTGGCCGAGGTGTGCCGGCAATGGTAAGGTATTCTCTTAGAGACCTCGCTGTGAGTGTAAGCAACTAGACTCGCGGCGTGAGGAAGAATCTTATGTGGTGGTTGTTGGTTGTCATCAAAATCGCTGGGAGAATAGTGTTAAACCAATGCTAGTGGTTTTTTAGACGCGCTCAGCCAGACACTATTCCAGGTGCTGTTGCAATACAACAGATAGAACTGGTTTGATAAAGTCATTACGGCGAGGAGTTTAGATAACTCTGAGAAGCCCAGCAAGGTACTTGTAGTACAGGGATAACTACTACGATCGAAGATTGCAACTTATGTGCGTTGTGGAGTGGGCACATAGTTCAGTCTAAAGGTTGCATGAAGGCGATAGTTTGGCGTCTTACCTACACCCGGTGTTTAGACCACCCGTGAGGTTAGGCCGTAATGGTAGGTAGTCACGATAATCTAGAACACATCTGTCATCTGTCATAGGTCGTTGTTGGAGATTATCAGCCTGAAAAAGATTATGCCCACATATAGACAATTTTCAATATCTATAGAGCAGAAAAGTTTTGAATATGAAAATCTCATATCAGTTACTTTCTGAGAGTAACCTGGTAGCAATTGCACATTAATAATTAGATTGAAGGAAAGCTAACGAGCTTTAAAACCTCTCCACTCAAACATTAGGAATATTTCCCAAATTCAATAAAACACTCTAAATATACACTAATATAGACATGCATACACATTTAAGTACCCACACACACTTATGGTGGCTTAAACTAAAGCACAAGAGAACGTGGTTAAGTGTGGTGATCACACCCCACATAACAAAATCATACAATATATGAATATGTCTTTTTTTTTGGTATTTCATTGCGAGGAAAATTTTGCCCAACTATTTTTGGATATAAAAAAAAGAACTCTAATAGCCGTGATTTTCAAATGATACAAAAAGTTCTTGAATGTATTTGAGATACTCGTATAAAGAAAACTTTGCTTTAGATATTTATGTCCTTTCGGTCTCGTTCAGTCTTCTCAAAAACACATAATAGTTTTCATATAAGAAATAAAAATAAAAATCTAATCCCTGCATGAGAGCACTATTGTGTTGCTTTTTCTTCGTAAAATGGAAATATAACAAAAACCCTTAACAAGCAAACTTAAGGTATTATGTGTGTAAGTAAGTATGTATGGGCGTGAGTGAGTGTGTGTGTGTGTGTGCGTGCGTGTGAAAGCATAGCAAAAACCACTACCAAATTATCCCTAACGACAGCTCAACACAAAAAAAAAAACAAGTATAAAACTCCTACAGCAAAAGTTTTTTTTTGTTAATAAAAAAAAATAACAACAAAAATTCATTTTACTTGTGAAACAAATTTTACTTAAATAAAATAGAAAAAAAAACCTAAAAAGGGAAAATGTGTTGCAAGCCAACAAAATTCAAATCCCAAAAGGCAAAACCAAACAACAAAGCAACAACCTAAAATCATCAGCAAACTACTAAAAAGGCCAAAAATTTTTAAACAGAGGGAGCACACAAAAGAAAGAGACCAAAGAAAAAAAAAAACACACACAACGACAACAAGACTGACAGTCGTAGCGCTAAATACTTCTATAAATAAAGTATTGGAAATATAAATAAAAAAAGGTTCTGGTTATTTTTCCTTAAAGTTTGGCACTTTTTTGCCACTCAACCATGATTGCTTTTATGACCTCTTTTTGCAGCTTGAATTGGCAGAGTGAGACAATCAGGGAGGCTTGATGGCAGGCCACCATAAACTTGGGCACACAAACGCACACACTCATGGGCAGGCTGCCTGACAACTTCTTAAATGAAATAGGATATAAAATAACCAGGTTTTTATACGCTTATTAGACAATTACGCAATATGTATTCTTCGATTTTGTTTCTTGATTTGTTGCCTTTGAGCACATTAGTGTGCTGTGTATAAAAAATGACATGTTTGCTAAGGTAACCCCATGCATGTTTGTATGTATGTAATCATTCTGGTCACATTGGACCACACCGAAATATTTTGTAGATCTACACATTTTTGCTACTCTTTTTCTTTCTTCTTATTTTTCTGGCTTTTAATCTGTAACTTGGTTTCGTGTGCTGCTGTTGCTAAGCAATAAATTCTCCATAACTAAGAGTAGCAACGATGTGTTTTGGTACTTCGTTAAACTTAATATCCCCAAATTAAATGAAAAATTTAAAAGTTTTGAAGTTTTAGTTTTGTTAAAAAAATTTGCAGATATGAAATTACGGGCAGAATTATAAGTACATACATTTATTTTAGCTGAAATTTGACCATGTCTTTGAATTAAAGACATTTACATATCTATTTACAGAAAAAGTCCTAAGTCAGTCACAAGTTTTGTTATGACCGAGTTCTATATTTACTCTTGCGACTCGGTCTTAATTTTGTTTTCTCATAATATGAGAGTCACAAAATTCCAAATTTTTCTAGTTAACAATCTATGTTAAATGAAAATTATGACCAAGACACATTCATTTCCAGATAATATCAGGATTACAAAAACAATGAAATATAAAACATGGCTTTGTTTATCCAAAATGTCAAAAATAGAATTTCTTTAACATAATAGGTTTGTTCATTTACTAAAAATTGTTACGAATTTGTAACTATAATTACTGGAAATTGATCATTAACTCAAAAAGCTGGCAAGGAGAGAGCGTCAAAAAGAGAAAAGAATTGAGAGACCAAAAAATTCCTACAAATTTTGTATTTGTGAATGGAATAAAATTAAATAATATATGAAACTCTGTAAATTATTTCATATTAAATATCAATTTAAAAAAAAAAAATTACAATTTAACATCATTATCAAAGAAAATACATCAGAAAAAGTACAATTGTATCACGATTTCCATCTATGGGTCTGATATGAATAAAATTTTCTTGCAAGTTTTTACAAGTAAAGCGTTCATTTACTTTTTCGTATCTGGGAGAGGAATTTTGTAAATTTCTGCTTTACTCTCTCGTTGCTAGTTTCTGCTGGGAAAGTAAATGAACAGACCTAATAATAATAATAGAAATTATTAACATAAATCACAACTTTTTAATAGTTTTTTTCATATTTTTAAATATGTTTTCACATAATTTTTTAATAAAATATTTTTCATGTTGAAATTTTTCAAAATTTTTTTCTTAAATTTCTCTTTCGTACACAATTTGTTTAAAGTTTGAGATGAACTTTAATTTGAAAAAAAAAAAAATAGCTCAGCTGCTCTTCCACTACTACCTGGTGAGTGTGCCTTGATTATTACTAAAAACTATAACATTTTGAAATAGAATGTAGTTCAATAAAATATAAAAAACAAATTAATAAGGAAATGTAAAAATATAATATTGAAAGGTAATATTTACGAGTGTAGTAAATTAGCTATTAGTAACTATTTCACATGTCGGATAGTCCTTGAAAGTGAGGACTGACTCATTTGCATCAAATAGCTATTTGAAATGGATTTTTTGTTATGCTACATGGACATAAAAATCAATGTGTATACAAATTTTACTTTTAAAGGCATTTGCGTTCTTTGGTCATCAAAGGGTCTTTAGATTCCAATTACATATTTGTCTGCATATTAATTTTGGCAGTCGATAAAACTTTTTAAATATGGACTGTCTTCCTTTTTCTTTCAATAACTTCATTTAGCCTCTCCTCTTCCCCCAAATTTATATATACGACATACATACATACATATACATTTCTTCTACCATTTCCAAATTATGTACTTTCTTTTTTTTTAAATTTTTAATATTAAATATTATTACTTTAAAATATCTGTCACAATTACTGTGATCATCTACATTCCTGGTCTTTATTTTAAAAATTTATGTTAACATAATGTAGTTTTGAAATCGGAAATTTTAGTCTTTAATCACAATGTTAAAGTTATGACTATTTTTCAGTCACAATACTTTCAGTGAATAGGCATGTTCGTAATCGAGCTTCTGACATCAATATTTTGGCATTTATAATAAATAACAGTAGATTGATGACAAGTGTCATCACACAATTTTAAGTGTGTCACCTATGGTATGATAACAATGAAATACATAGGCAAACACGTTTCTTATATTATTTTTAATAATTCGAATGTACGAACATATAACTCAAATTGTGTCTGTAATTTTTTTAGCGCACTTTTCAATATGATGATTAAGATTCTTCATCACATTAAAGATACAAAACAAACGCATAAGAATATGATACCGACTTTAATGAGAAGCAAAGTGATGGAAAGTTTTCATCAATATAATAACTATTTAAATTATTTTGATGACAGTTTGAAGTTATGACACTATGTCACAACAAATTAGAGTTAAGGAGTTTGTGTTTTTATATTAATAAAAAATGTTTGGAAAATATAATTGGGGAAATCAAATGCTAGTCTTCAGTGTCATAATGACTTTTTGTTTGAAAGAAAAAACAAAAGCACAAGCTATGATATTAAAATAATTTAAGACGTTATGACATGGCAAATCTTAAGGGCCAATTTTTGACTTGGTCATCAAACTGTCATTATTTTAAGTTCTTTTCAAAAAAAATAGCCAACCTTGTGTATTTAAGTTATATTCAAGTTTTGCTAGCATACAATTTGTTTTTGTGCTGGTGTGTGTTTATTAAAAACATGTAGCGTGCGACACCAAGCAAATATGCTTGTTTTTTTTTCAAAGAAAACGCAACATTTTTTTTAACTTCTTTATATATTTGCGTATGCCGTCAGCACCTCTACGTTCGGTAAATTTTTAAGAAAACTCGAGTCACGTTGCACAGAAATACAATGTTCATTGCTTGCTGTCGCACGTGACAAAAAGTGTAATTCAATAGTCTCATAACTCAAAAAATGCGCTTTTTGCATTAATAATGCAAAATAATGAGGCATCTTATATTTTATCTTGTATAAAAATCACATCTTCAGAGAAAAATATGTTTCATATCTTCATTGAGTTGTATGCAAATTAAAAATTTAAGACCAGTTTTCTGCAAAACTGGTTTTTTGAGTTGTGACACTATTGAAGTAAATGAGCGACATAGTTCCATATCATGGAATATAAATATAGAAAAATGCGTTCTGATGCTCTTTTGGTTTTATTAAATGTGTTTTAATGCAATTTTAATTTTCTACTCGTTGTTATGCTAACTTTCTTATTTATATTAAACAGCTGTTGTATGGAAGGCTTTCCATAATACTTTCGTCGTAATTAAATAAGAAGTTCAATTGAGCACTCAAAAAATTTATTTAATTACATTTTAAATACAAATTAAAATTAGCCAATTACATATATACTTATCAAGTAAAAAACTGGGGGTTAGACTACCGTTTGAATACCCCAAATAAAATTAAAAAACTCAACCATAAACATTATTACAATATTACAGTGACAAAAGTATTCTTTGTGCATTTCGTAAGCGTAATATGGTCGGCTGAAATTCAAAACCACGTACGTAACAAGTAAATAAAAATTGCGTATTTAATTAATTACAAGATATGACATGCTCCTGTGCTAGGCCCTATGCTCATTTTAAGGAGCCAAAGGAACCAATATACATATATATTTTTATACATGAAATACCGAATTATATTTATTTGACATTAAGTCTTTATTTATTTAGTTTAGTTTGTTTTTATGGTTAAGCAATTGTCTATATGCATTTCGTTCCCGCTAATTGTAAAAAGGTGGATGAAAATAAAATAGATACACAAATCGAATAAAAATGCTTGTTTTGTAAAGATTTTTGTTTGCGGCTTTCAAACTTATTATGTTTGTATATTGTGATTCTCAATATATTATTAAGAGACTTACTATAAACATACGAAGTTTGTCAGCTAAATTCAAAAATTTTTTGGGTTGAAGTCTACTGACGAATTCCAAAAGCGGGAAGGAAATGCATATAGACAATTGCTTAACCGTAAAAACGAGCTAAATTTTCAAATTAAATATATATTTTTATATAAACAACATATTCCTACGAAACCTTTATCATCAAAATCGGTCGCGTTAAAAATAAAAACAAACCAACTTTACTTCAGTCATTTGAATAATTTAGTTTATTTTTCTCTCTCTCTCTCTCTCTCACTCTTTCTCTCTCTCGTATAAAATTTAAAAAAGTATAGGTCCGTGAGTTTTAATTTCAGCTAATGATATGTAGTTTATAATTGTAACTTTTCATCAAATGGGATTTTGTTTTTTCTCTGATTAAAACGAAATAATTCATTATTGTTATAATTGCAAATTTTTTTATACTTGGTCATTAAAACACAAGAATTTATTCTTGTTCATTAGTTAACACTTTTTTTTCTCTTCCTTTAAATAATGTAAAAATTAAAACTCATAATGACAGACAACAAATCAGCAAATACTATCACACATAAGCATATGTTAAGAATGTAGACCAAAAAAATCTAATTTATATGAAGGATTTTATTAACATATGTACATTGAAAAACTTTTACAAATCATGCTACTTAACTTCAAGAAGAAACAAACACACGCAAACATTTTTTATTCAGATAGAATTAAACAAGAACAAGTATTAATAACGTCTACTCTTTATGTGTCATTATTAAGCAGAAAGAAAGCAAAAAACAAAATATATTAAATGCAAAGAAATGAAATAAAACCAAAGACATATATAATGAAGGGATTTAAGATTTCATCAAGTCATAGAAATTGGCTAATCATGACTTTCAAGAAAATTGTACAAAGACGATACTCGTACTCACGCATTTACATGTACGTATTAAATTTACAAGTAAACAAACCTACATACAGGCACTCATATACATATACATATACATGTATATATATATATACCCTGTAGGAAATATCACTAGTGTATCAGTACTGATTCACTACTGACGAACTATACCCCAGACAATGTTTTATTCTATAGAAATTTAACACGTGCGTGTCATTGAAAATGCACTAGTTCTATAAGAACTACTGACCAAATACTCCACTTGGGAACGTATGTATGTATATATTGGAGCCAGAGATTCAGTATTATTTAATATTTTATTTGCTTTAAATAATGGGATTCCGTCAACTTGAATTTCATATTTTTCGAAAACATCCCCAAATTTTTCAAACTGAGTTCGAATATATACCAGTGATCGGCAATGAATCGTTTTTTTTTTGATATTCATACTGATTCATGAGATTTTAAATACAAGTGAGTAGACATCATTATGTGTAGGTTGAAATAAATATGAATGCGACGTCGACATCATAGTTATACCACATTCATACTCATACATCAACTCAGTTTTATTTCTTATTTCAGAAAAATACTTATACTACTCACATTGAATCAGCTAACTCAACTCATGCATGTATGTTTATTTATAAGTTTAGTCATTAAATAGTTTGCAAGTAGTAATACAATATTAGTAAATAGGCTTGTTTTCCAATTCCTGCAAAAAAAAAAACAACAGAGAAACACATAACCTCATGATACGAACTTAAATGTTCATATGCGAAGTTCGCATTGTGAATCATACTTATTTTGCATCGTCCATAGGCATGGGGTAAGGAGAGTCGAAATCAACAACGTCATAAATGTTAATAAGTATGAGTTCGATGCACACTTCAAACTTTCGAGTGAATATGATTCATAGAAAATATTGCAATAAGTATGAGTGCGTATAAGTACCAGAAATTAAAAGTCATGATTCAGCTGTACTCACTTTTTCACTGCTCATTGCTGTTCTCTGATACATACATGTGGAACACTTTTCTTACTGAAACTTGTTATATTTTTTCCAATAAAGCAAATGCTGAAAACGGAACATCTAGGCCTTCTTCAAGTAAAATAACCTGGAAATACCTTTTTTCATATTTCGCGCAAGGCCAACTTTGATATACGAGAATCTTCAAAAGAATTTCTAGATGTTGAAATTTCACTATAATTTTCTTCGTCCTGACCGAAAATTATTACATTAATCAAACTATTCAAAAATTTACTTACATTTAAATTTTCATTTTTCAAGTTATTTTAATATGTATTTTTAAGTTTACTTTAATTTTACCACACATTCAACTATTTATTTACCCCTAAACAAAATGATACTGCAAAAGAAAATGAAACGAAGCCTACTTTTACAATCACAGAGTGAAGCCAAAGCTTCTATATTGACGTCGGGAAAGTAAATAGTGCTTACACAAAGTGTTGTCTTACCTACACTTGACTCCAGGCTTCCTACAGGGTACGTATGTATATGTAAACACACATACAATGTGTTTATGTCATACGAGTAGATGTTTGGTGTGTGTATTTGTATGGGCAAAATATTTGTATTTATCTTTACTTGGTATCAAGAATACTATTTGTGTAGGAATTTAAAAAAGAAAAAGTCTTTAAATTATTTTGTTTCCCCTTACATATATTTAATAAATGTATTTATAGATATAAATAGAAGCAGAGCGGGAAAAAGGCCAAAGAGGAAATTTTTTTTTTGTTAAATCCAACATCTATTATTGCAAATCAATTAAGTAATCAATAGAGCAGAAATTATTTTCACACACACACACCCACAACGAAAGTTAATACATTGACACATACACACACAAGTACACAATACCAAAAAGATCTTTGCAGTACTTATTCATGACTACTTGAGTTGGTATGCATTCATTTCTCTATCTTCTTTATGTGCGAGCATACAAGGAATAGAAGTGATGTGGGCATATGAGTATAGAAAAAAAAGTGATAAAAGTGTGTATGCATGTTTTCTACAGTGAAATGAAAATTTGAAAGCGAAATAAGAAATATTAGATATTTTCTTTCTAAAATAAAATAAATATGTATGTATACATATAAATCTTTTAAAAATACCAAAAAAAATTGTGACCACCTTTATAAAATACATAAAAAATTTGTATTTTAGTTCAGTTGATGCTTAATTGACAACACGTGTCATTGCCACTTGTAGCACCGCTTATATTTAGTAAAAATCTGATACTGCTCTTATGCAATAAGCACATGGACCACTGCGAGCTATCGACCATAAATCGATCGAAATTTCCACAAAAATACAATTAATATTCTGGGCAAATTTGTTCGATATCGAGTGCCGTAAGTTTTCACTGAATAAAATTTAATACACCCGTTTATATGAAGCCGGTATTAAAATTTGGACAGGATTACTCTAGTAATAAATTTAATTAAATGAAAATAAATTTGCCTATCATCCTTATATATTTTACGCCCACTGTAAATATTATAAAGGTGCTTAATTCCTAAACCTTGTATCAATATGCATACATATTAATTTGCTACGGCACGTGTAACTGTGTAAGTATTTAATTTATATTCCATCTTTTATGAACAAAATATACAAATATAATTCAAGAAAAAGTTTTGTATATTTGGAAATCTACATGCGTGTACATAAGGTAATGTAAGTATTTTCCTACGCCCATATGTCTTATCATTAAATATACAACTTACCCTGTCGCCTTTTTCACCCGTCATGCCAGGATCACCACGTTCACCCTTTTGTCCTGGCTGACCTCTTTCACCAGTATGTCCCATTTCACCTTTAATACCTGGCTCTCCTTTAGGTCCTGGTGAATTGCTGCGCAATGCTCCCATTGAATTGCCCATTAAGGATTCCTATTTATTTTCCCATCCCCATCATTATTTAGCATTTGTTTAGGTCATCATTATTGTTGTTGTTGTTGTTGCGGTTGTTATTGTTGACCATTTACATGTACATATGTAAGAGTTTGTATTATTATCATTTGTGGGGTGGGGGGAAATAGAAAATAAAAAGAAAAATGGAATTTGTTAGCAATTTGTTTTCAAATATATATTTTATTTCTTATTTAGAGATTACAGAATACTTTAGTAATCTTATAAAAAAAATGTTAACAAACACAATAATATTTTATTATAAAAAATTTATATAGTTTTTGTTGTCAGCATATTTTGCAAATACATTGATAAAGTTTTTTTATTCTAAAAAAATTTTATGTTTTATTGTATCATTTAGCACATTGTATCAAAAGAATTTCTAAGTATCGTTTGAGCTTGTTTCCGGTTTCTTTTTGGTACTTTGATTAATGTACCATTTGATTTTAAAATATAAGAATATAAAAAATTTCAAAGTTCAACAAAAAGGTAGAAAACTAAAAGGTATTATATTTTATATACATTTTTTACAGCTTCTATAGGACATTGAAAAAGTTTATTTTCAAGTTGAAAAAAATCATAATATTATAATAATGATAAAACTATTACATTTTACAAATTTACATTCCTATCTTAATAAAAATGTTTGTGCTAAAACATTAAATAATACAATAAATTTTACGCTTAATCAATAGTGGAGTTCACATTGAATTTTTTATTTGTTTACTTGGTAAAATGGGAAAATTTTTAATAAATTTTTTTGTTTAAAAATTTCGAAAATCTATCGAAAATTTTACAGACAGACAACTTTTCTATAAGAAAAATGTGCCTTGACATCTTTTTTTATAAGAAAAGTGTGCTGTGACACAGATAATTTTTCTATAAAAAAATGTGTGCTAAGACACAAACACATTTTCTATAAAAAAAGTGTGCTGTGAGACAGACAACTTTTCTATAAGCAAAATGTGTGCTAAGACACAGACACATTTTCTATAAAAAAGTGTGCTGTGACACAGACATATTTTTTATAAAAAAGTGTGCTGTGACACAGACATATTTTTTATAAAAAAGTGTGCTGTGAAACAGACAACTTTTCTATGCCCAAAGTGTACTGTGACAGAGACAACTTTTCTATAAGCAAAGTGTGCTGTGACACAGACAAATTTTCTATAAGAAAAATGAGTACTGTGACACAGACAACTTTTCTATAAAGAAAGTGTGCTGTGACACAGACAACTTTTGTATAAGAAAAGTGTGCTGTTAAAATCCTGATATTTCCCATATCTAGTTATCTTTTCTATAAGGACAGAAAATTCTCATGTACTCAGCTATCTTTTTTTATAAGAACAGTCTTCTATAACACACCATGCCAAATTTTTTATAATGATAGTGTACTTTCAACCGCGCTTTCTATAACAATGTGCTGTGGATCGTGTTTTCTAAAAAACAGTCTTTTTTATAAGAACATCAGGCAAGTTCCAAAGTTAAAGCAGGGTGCCATTGGATGAAACATTTAATCAAAATAATGGTCTTAAGCTTTAATTAAAAGTTTGTAATAGGCTGTCTGAATTTAAATTTAAAAGGCATCAAAAAAACATACTATAGTTGCGAAATATTTAATTTTTTGTTGCACTCCTAGTAAGGAAAAAGTTTTTTTAGATCAGCCTTATTCACAAGTATTTAATGTCATATTTACCGATAGTAGCCAAATTATTAGGCTCTAGCTGGAATATAAAATAAGAATATATCTACCATTCCAATCGAAGGGAAACTTTCTTTGGTTAGTCGCTGAAAGTTTAGTTCCTTTAGTATAAACTTGTAAGTACTTACTCAATTATAAATAAATATTCGCTTGGCTATGCCTAACATTTGAAGTTTTCACCAATAACTAGAAATAAGCAAATGAAAAATTGTTTTCATCTTGGTAGTGTTAGAAGATTTATAAACTAATTGTAGCTTTTGATACTAGTTGAAGTGAAAAAGCGGAAGTGAGAAAAAATGAAATGAAAAAAATTTATAATTATTAAGTATATGTATGTGCTTTAAACAGGAAATTACTTTGGTTTATGAAAATGTCAAAAAATATGTATAACTTTCCCTATATACGGGTATATAAATATTTTCACTAAAATTAAACAGTTTCAATTTTTACTGTCATTCTTGCTAATCTAAAGAAATTTCAAATTATATTCAAAAGCTGTTTTTAAAAGGAATATGACCTTTGTTAAGTTGTCAATATTTAGCAAAATGTATCTATTTAAACTTTATTATAACGTATATATATAATGACATAAAGTGTGTACATATGTATATAATATACTTTATGTCATTTTAAATGGTGATAAGAATACGACAAAAATGGATGTGGATCATATAGGTAAATGCCACTCGTAGGTGCTTACATACATATTGTGTGTATTGCATTGAGTTTGGCACGTTTTGACATCCCAACAAAAATATTCAAATTTATGGAAGTGAATATTTTTGTAATTTTAAAGAGGCAGATAGATATTAATATTATATAAATAAATTGAAATAAATTTTTTATGTCTTCATTTTAATCCACTCAAAAAATTTAGACACTTTCACTTACAAAAGGACATATCCAAAAATATTCTAAAATTGTCAAAATAACAAATTAAAAATGGCCCTTATAGGAAATAAAAGGTGAACAGTTTCTTCACTTGAAATTTTGATATATTTTTAATGAAAAATGTAAAGTTTCACGTGAACAAACTGTTTGCCTTTTTTACACAGAAAAAAATTATCGTCTGCTAATTTTTTCAATTAATGCCATTGGTTAATATATTGTCTAACTTAAGTTAAATCATTAATTAGCCTCGGTAGGCTATCAGTGTGGATGTTGTGTGTTCGATTCCCACCATAGACCCTGGTCTGTTTCACTACAACAAGTGAAGGTCTTTGTTACTACTCTCTTTTTAAATTAAGTTATGATATAATTTGTAATTGTATTTATAACATTTAATAAACAAATAAAAAAAATAAAAATTAAAAAAAAAATATCTATAGTTGGCTTGGCACGTCTAGCTGCATTTCGTTGCTATTAAACAATACTTCAGTAGCAGAGAACAGCAATGGGTAGTGAAAAAGTGAGTAAAGTTGAATCATAACTTATAGTTTCTTAAACTTATGCGCATTCATACTTATTGCAATGTTGTCTATGAATCATATGCACTCGAAAGTTTGAAGTGCGCATCGAACTCATATTTAGCAACATTTATGACGTTGTTGATTTCGATTCTCCTAAATTGAATGCCTATGGACGATGCAAAATAAGTATGATTCACAATACGAACATCGCATACGAACATTCAAGTTCTCGTTATGAGGTTATGTGTTTCTCTGTTTCTTTTTTTTAATGTTTTTTTGCACGAATTGAAAAACAACGACATTTACCACTATTGTATACTTCTTTCAAACTACTTTCAATGACTAAACTTTTAAATAAACACACGTGCATGAGTTGAGTGAGCTGAATCAATGTGAGTAGTAAAAGAATTTTTGTGATTTAAGAGTGTGATTGTGGTACCACTATGATGTCGACGTCGCATTTGTATTTATTTCAACCTATACTTAAGCGTGTGCCTGACACGTCAATATACAGCTTCAATATATTTTTTTGTGTGCGCTTGTTTAAAAAAATATTCACACCAATAGTATATATGTGACTATTTTTGGTAAACAAACGCACACAAAGACAAACATTGAAGCTGAATATTGACGTGTGTAGTACCCGCTTTACAACTCAGTATCATCGTGAGTATGCGTAAATCAGAGTAGTTGAGTTTAAATGATATCTACTCACTGATATTTAAAATTTCATGAGTCAGTATGAATAGCGAAAAAACGATTCATTGCCGATCACTGTTCAGTAGACTTCAACCACAATTCAAACAAGATGACAAATCCCTAATGCTTATAGACAAATTCTTAATAAATTATTGATAATTATAAAACTACAGTCAACACGAAACAACAAAAAATAATATGTATTCAGCATGTGTTGCCTATTCTGTTTTTCTGCTAACAACGAAATGCTTCTAGATGTGCTAAACCAACAACAAATAAATTTTTTTAAATTTATCTGAATTTATTAAAAATTTTTCATTTTAACACGCGTTAAATAAAAATTAAATATTGAAATACATAAAATAATATTATTAGTTTGTTCTTTTTCATTAAACTTTATAGTATATTTTTAAAAAACATTCAGACAAAATATTAATTGATTCAATGGTGCAATGCATAGAAACGAAATACGTCTTTTGTACTTTTTTTGTAGCCTTTTAGACTATTTTTTTTTAAAGATATTTAGCAATTCTTTAAATATATTTTCGAAGTTCTTATAAAAACGTATTAAGCTTAACTATGATGAGCTGGTATTAGAACCATTAAAATAAAAATACTTAATAGAGCTGGGTCCAACTCGTCCATTCGTTCATTTTTGCCACAAACCCATGATCAAACCCATTTAAATTACATGGGTTTGATCGTAGGCAAAAATGAGCGAATTAATGAGTTGGGCCCAGCTTTACTACTTAATTGATTATTAGCACGAGTTTTAAGCGACCTGCTGAATTCAATCACTATATTCATTAATTTGGAATGTAGTCAGCAAAAAATTCTGGTTACTGGTACGTAAAAAAATGCATATGGTCTCCAATTGTAAGTGTTAAAAATTTTATCAAAATAACCCATTTTTTTTTTGAGAAGTTCAAAAAATATTGAACTATTAAAAAACTTTCTGCACAAAAGTCCAGTTAAAGCATTACAAATATGGTTAAAGTAATGACTTTATTAGATTATTTTTGCCAACAAATTTAACTTATTGAAAATTGAAATAATAATCTTCTTTATTTTCATAACGAAAGTCATACAGGGGTTGATTTAATTTACAGCTCTATGGTACAAAAGATCAACTACGTGTCGCAGGGGTGGTCTTTGAACGATTTCTTTTCCTCTTTCTATTCTATTTTTCTACATATAAAGTAGTTGCACAAATAGGTACCACTTATTACTTTGTAATTTGTTAAGGGAGTACCACCCATTACAAAATATCACAAAATTTTTGTTGGATATTGTTGTTTTATTTATTTTTATTTGTTAAACAAAATATTTTGATTAGAATAAAATATATTTGGGAGACTCAAACGATATTCTTAAGTGTTATAGTGTCATAATGTTTTAAATTATTTTAATATAATTAAATTTTTACTTTTTGCAAAAATTTTGAAACGTTATGAGACTTTGACAACAAATCTCCTAAGTACAATTACGATTAGTTTTTTATTAAAAAAAATACATTAATTGGAATATTTTTTGAACGGTTGCAAGTCTAATGACTGGTGTCATCCCTTTGATAAGAGAAGCAAAATTTAGCAAGATTTTTATTAATTCAACTAATTTTTAAATAAACAAATTATAAGTTTTATCTGTGTACCGAATACGTTGTGATAAGTGAACAGGTACGTTAGTTCAAGTAATAAAACTTTATTTTGCAAATCTGCTTAGGCAACAGCTTTTGTTGGGATACAACCGAAAATTATATTTTTTTCATATAAAGGGTGTTTTTTTATAGAGTGACACAAGCTTATATCATAATAAGATAAGGAAATATATTTTTAATATCAATGAAATGGGCCTTACTGAAAAGAAAATTTTATGAAATTAATGTTTGAGTATGATTTCTGCCATGTGGCCGCCACCGCTGGCGCATAGAAGGCGCAATCTGGAACACCAATTTTCAACAACTTTTCGCAGCATTTGCGACCGTATTTCGCCGATAATTCTTCGAATGTTGATTTAAGTGTTTGTCTTTTATCGACGTAGACAAGTGGTAGCCAATTAATTGGGCCATTACGTGAAATTATTTTTTCATCAAAAGTTTCTTTGAGTAAATCAATTGTAGCGCCCGCTGTGTGGCAAGTGACTCCGTCCTGTTGGAGCTACATATCAGCAAGATTAATGCCACGTAATTGAGGTACGAATCATATTCCTATACCGTTTACCATTGACCATCATCGCTTTTGAAGATATATGGTTCAATGATTTTGCCAGCCCATAAAGTGCACCAAACAGTAATTTTCTGTAGATGTAGTGGTGTCTCGACAAAAGCTTGTGGATGGTTCTCACTCCAAATCTGACTATTCTGCTTATCAGCCAGAAATGGGTTTAATCCGAAAATGGAAGAAGTGCTCTTTGAATTTGACAAATTGAACAATTATTTTGATTAAAAACTTCAAAAATTTGCACTCGTTGCTCTAATGTTAGGCGATTCATAATGAAATTTCAAAGAAAACTAAACATAAAGTAACTATCACCTGTTAGATGGGTGCTCAAATAAAGCAGTGATGCCAACTCAAAGTTGTGACACTCTAAAAAAACACCCATTACATGTCAAGTTTGGTCGCAATCTGATGATTAGAAAGAACTGCATATAATCTGTCTTATCGTGGTTGGCGTATTTCAAATACTACTACGACTGTTTGGTAATAGATTAGGAAAACCTGTTGAAGTCTTCTTTAATCTATTACCAAAGAGCCGTAGTCGTATTTGAAATACGCCACCCACGATAAAGCAGAATATAAAACCAAATATTAATGGACCTTTCCTTGGCTATTTTTATATACAGTGAAAGCTGCCATAAGCAGACACTCACGGTCGAGCAACTTTTTGTCTGTCAGATCCGTTAATAAAAATGAAACCAAAACTTTTTTATTTATTACAAAAATTACCATTTTGATTACAAGGGTGATGGTAAAAGTCCCGTTTTTGTCTTAATTTACTTTATTTTCTTCAAATATTATGTAAGTATGTGTCAAATATTTTTGTTATACGTTCTCTAAGCATTTTTCTTTATTTATATTAAATATGTAACTAAAAATTTCTTCTTTTGCAAAAAAAAACTTTTTGATTTCATGAAAAAGTCACCTTAACTACAGATATTGAAACAATAATGAACTTTATTGTATGGGTTTGTTGGCGTGTGTTTGACAGATTACTTTTTGGTTTTTTTTTAACCTTTTTCCCTTTCTTTGGAACAGAATTATTTCTTTGTAAAGAAAAATATATACTAGTATATAGATAAACATCCATTTAAAAATGTCACTCAACTATTTTGTCATAATGCTTAAATTAGTATTTTAATATGTTTTTTCTTACTTCTTGCTAATTCCTCAAAATGCCTAAAATCAATAAATAAATTTGTGTTTCATATACACAATATGAATGGCTTTCGAACACAATTCCTTAATGCCTTGTGTTTATTTTTTGGAAATCTTTTCTGTCTTGCAGAGTTATTATATTTAATTATTTAGAAGACCTCTTACTGGGAGATAGACCTTTATTTAGTTACTTATTATTTGTTGCTAATAAAAAGCTAACTCAGCTATACATTAAATTTATAACAGTCTTCATCTAAATTATACTTTATTTTCTCTGGATATATTCATTTGATTATGTGCAACATATACGTCAGTGTAATGAAAGCTTTGCATTTTTTTCAATCATTTTTTAATTTCCAGTTCTTTTATAAATTAAAGTTTTAAAAGAATCATTTACGTAAAAAGTATTGAAGGTTTTTGGGTTAAAATCTACTATTGAGTTCCATGAGCAAGAATGAAATGCAAATGGATATTGCTTTTAGCTATAAAAACAAATCTGTTCAAGCAAGTCAAATATGTTTTTTCTAATAATATTAAAAAAAATCAATGATTTGTTAAGCAAAATAAATAAATATTTTTGTCTATTTGCTGGCATATTTGTTTTTTATTTGATGTTTAATGCAATAATGGCATTAAACAAATGCCATAAATGTCTTCATTGATTGGTTAACATTGAGTGACTGATTGATTGATTTGTAAATGAACAGTCTTAACTATTCACAAATGTAACGTAAATGTGATTGCATGATTACATATTTATGGTAACACCATTTTTATGAATATTAAAACATTAGCATTTTTTATTGCCCATTTTCGCGAAATGTTTTAATGTAATGGAATATTAAATATGAAGCTATTCAATCAGTCTGATGTGATTTGAAGCTATGAATAATTAGAATCTAGAACTCACTTAGAACTATTGGTTCTTTGTGAACTCACATAGATGAAATTAGTAATCATTACAGTCCTTCAACTCAAGCAAATGCACATCTAACCATTCGTTTATTTGATAGTATAGAAAAGTAAAAAAGTAATTGATATGAGCTTTCAGTCAGCACGAGACAATAGGTCTAATGCATAAAACCTGAGCATTTGCTTTAACTCAAACATTTTGAGCAAAAGATAAATTTTGTATGCATAAAAATATTTACTGTAGCTCTAGGTGGTATACTTGTGCACATTTCTTGAGATCGTACTCAGCAGGCTTAACTTGAGTTAAAGCTCAGGTTTATGCATAAGACCCAATGTCCGGTCAGCACGAATGCCAGTAACCGGGCAGCCTAAAGCTTGCATCTGTAATTCTCAAAATTAGAGAAGCCATGCCATACAAAAGGGCCTAAAAATGCTTGATTTACAGCAATCATAGTTTGTGATTACTTTAAATACTGAGTTTAAAGTAGGACTTATATTCACCCTTATCGTGAATAAAATTGGAAATTTTTCTTTTCATGTAATTTTCATTCTTAAAAAAGGGAAGTTTGCTAACGAGAATTTTAAAAAAACGCTTGATCTCGCTTTGAATATGTAGTGATTGTAGAAAACGTTGAGAAGATTTGTATGACTACAAAATTAATCAAAAATAAAACAAATTAAAGTTTAATAATAAGAAAAAGTTGTTAAGGGTAAAGTTGCATTTTAAAATACTCTAGGGGTAGTGGAAAAATTTCTTTAGTATACCACTGTCATAAAATTTAAAATTTTCTGAAGTAACAAAAAGGCAAGAAGGTTTTTCTAGGGAATTGACCAATCATGAACTTTGTCTACTAATCTTGTCCTTAAACTACATATTTATAACTTTTAATATTTAATTGAAAGGAAAATATTGAGACTACTAAATGTATTAATTCAATTCGCCTGCAAAATTTTAAACAAAAAAGGGAACATTTAAAAGATCATTGTGAAAAAAAAAATTTCATGATAAAGGATGTAAAAAAAGGGAAACGTTTTCCAGAGAAAAGTTATTAATGATCGAAATTTTGGGAAATACTTCAAGGAAAAAAATATTCACGATAGGTGTGATTGATACATAAATTATGATTTTTAAATATTTGGAACACAATTTGCTTAACAAAACAACACTGATGTAAAATTCTCTCCATATCAGCGAATAATTAAAAGCAATCTTTTATTTTTTAGATTTTATGGTAAAAGAAAAATTTGTACACAAATCTAATAATATTCCAAAAAAGAAAAATAAAATGCTACATTGAAATTTTCTTTGAAATTGAAATAATTATTTAAAATCGCAATAAATTAGTTTTTGAATGTAATCAAATTTCTTGTGAACTCCATACAGTCGAGTTTCAAGTTAACAAATAGAAATAACACCTATATAAGATTGCAAAATTTTCATTAAATTTCATTGAATAGTTCTTTCGTGATGCATAAAGGGAAATACATTCTAACAATATAATAATAAATCACTAAACGTTTTCCAATATTCTGCGAACTTGAAAGATATTAATAAAAGTCTTTTTTAAAGTCCTTTCGTTTATACTTTTTTCAATTATATATTAGAGAATATTTAAAAAAAAATCCATTTTAAATTAAACTGCAACAAGGTTAAAATTCTAATACAATTCTGTAGGAACAACAAAAACTATTTACATAAGGAGGCCAATAATGAATATATATAAGTATAAAAAAGTTAGCACGTTTTAGAAATATTCACGGCATAAAGTGAATCAGTTTGTTACACATCACTCATCCTTGTTTCATTTGTGTCAAATTATTAAATTGCTGTCTGTTGTTTTTATTCTGGTTTCTTCCCTATTTGACATTTACAAAGCAAACAAATGCGATTTATACTCTGGTTTATCAAATCATGTCTTTCGTTTTTTCTTATTTCACTTCATTTTCCTATTTATCGACAGTTTACTATTGTGGCTTACCAAAAATACTTGTAGTCATAAAAATAATAAAAAATATAAAAAATATGTAATGCATGTCTGGCAAAATAAATTAAATATTACTTGTTCACATGACAAAATTATCCTATTGATCATATACTTTTGTAACACATGTATATTTTATATTACAAAAGCTGAAATTTCTAGAGTGTTTTATTTTTCTAGAGCTCAAAATATAAAATATTTGTTGTAAAAGACTGAGTACCAGTTTGACTTTGATGTGCTTTTTAGCAAATCAATTCGTTTTATCAATTGTGGCCTAAAAAGAAGTTATTTTATCGAAGAACTCGTCACGCCTGTCTTATAGTTTGTTAGCGAAATTTATTTACCCCATCAAAGTTGAGAAAAATGAATAAAAACTTTCTTAGAAAATTTAAAAAAAAAATCTAAATAAATAAACTTTTAAACATAATTTAAGTTGCAAATGTGTGTATCGATATTGTTACAATAATATGAACATACATTTAAATGTCTACATTTTTATTTATGTTGGCTGGTTTAAAAAAAAATATATTTGAAAACTATTTTAATAAGATTTTCTATGAAAAATTTTAAATAAAATTTATGTATTACTCAATGGTTGAAAACTTTTGTATCATTTTATTTTTATTTCTTACCCTTATTTCATTATTATCATTAATATAAAAATACTTATGTTTATACCTTGAAGGTCCTTGTAGGATTCCAATTGATCTTTTTTGTTTTTGGTTTTGGATATTGAAAATTCGGTTTTTTTTGTTATGAATTTAATATTTATAAAGTTTTAAGGAAAATGTTATAGATTTAAAGTTATTAAAAAAATATTTTTGTATTGAAAGTTAAAAAAATAATAGAAAAGTATATGAATAATAATATAGAGATATAAAAATGCATAATTTTCTTTGTATTGAGCTTAAAATTTTAAGAAATTACTTTAAAAACTGTTAATAGTTTTAAAGAGGGTGACTTTTTAAGCTATAAACTCACCACTGAGACTCATATATAAAAAACTTTTCTGCAGCTTAATAATCAAGAAACCATTTTAAACTTTACAGGACAGTTTGAGATGTTTTAAATAAGTAACACAAATAATTTTGTATATTATAAAAATATTAAATGTCAATGTATGCTTAAAACCAGAGCTGCAAGTGAAAACCAAATGATGCCATCGTAACTGGTATATTACATTTTCATTCATTCATTAAAGATCAGCTTTTTTATTTAAACATCGTAAGAAAAATTATATTTTTGGGATTTTTTTTTTGTACAACTGCTTGTAAAAAGATTATTTTTTATACTATTGCAGTACATTTTTTGACGGAGTGTATTTGTGTGAAATGTATTGGAATTGTTGAAAAACTGAAATTTGTAAAAAATACGAGTTGGGGTCTTTCTACTTGAGACCATCGATATACATTTTTATTCAATCATACTCTTGAAAAGTTTAAAAACTACTATCTTCTGCACATAATTTCAGAATCGTTTGATAATTTGCATAAGACTTTTGAAAATTTTAGTAGAATAAACGAATAGGTGCAGAAACTTATAGAAAACACAAGAAACATTTTATGTTCAATATGCATTTATTTTATTTTCTTACACATATGGTACATTTCTTACGCATCTGATGCATTTATGTTATGATAAATAAATAACTTCATATAAAAAGCACGGTATAAAAAATACTATTTTATATGATATAAAATCATTAGGTGTAGACATCTAGTAATATATTGGATAAATATGCAAAATTAAATAATAACAAAAATTAAACATTTTAAAAACCCCCGATATATCTAGAAAAGATGTCATATATTCTAAGCGGCTGAACCTATTTTCTTCAAATATAGTATATATTTAACAGGAAAAACTAAATTGAAATCAGTCTAGCCGTTTGGGCTGCACATGGATACGGACAGACACACACATACACAGCTACACAGATACACAGACACACACTACAAAGATATAACATTTTTGCTATCAAGAGGTTGATTTCTCGTATTGTTTTTGATACCCATAAGTTCTGATTTACAAAGTTTATTTTAAATGCTTTTGAATTTCTCAAAATTAATATATAATTTAGTTGAAAAATTAAATTAAAACGCGAACTCAAGACAAAATAATTAAATTTTCTTGGTTTTAATAAAAATTATAATAGTGTGTATTATTGCTTAATCGCGATTAATCGCATATTTTTTAATCGTAATCATGATTATGAAAATTCGCGATTATATCGTGACATAACCGCCAATTTTTTGATAAATATCGATAATGTGCGATCGTAAATAGTCAATTCTCGTCAAAAAAAAAAAAACGATATCTAAAAAATTTGTCGCTTGAGCTATTTTAGCGGTTATGGCTCGATATACATATATGTGATGCGCAAAATAGAAAGGGACCTAAGGGTAAAACCGGTTTTGTTCAGGAGAGCCATTTTAAAGATTTAAATTTGATTTGAAAGCGACAAATCTCATGACGTCAGAAAAGTATTGGTCAACCTTGAAAACGCGCGTAGGTCGTCCCTACCTCTTGTTTTGTGTAGTTGGTTTTTACTGTTTTCTACCTAGCGCGCTGTTTCCATGAGTTTGATATCAATTTTGCTCGCGTTTTTTCGAATCCAGGTTTATTTTCTGAAATTATTAATTGTGAATTATAATAAATACTCATTTACAATTCTTTTAAATCGTGAATATCACTCTGTTAGTACGAACATTTTTTCACATAACCTTAGAATCGTCGACTTCAATTTCATAAAACGCGCATATCTCTGGGAGGGAATACTTTTGGGGCATGGAATCGGTTCATTCGATGCTCAAATGTTGTCCACATCAAAAAAAAAGTGAAAATTAATTTTTTATCCTTAGGTCCCTTTCTCTATGTGGTGTCACATATGCAAACACTACTTCGTGCGAGTAAATTGGGATCGGTGACGTATGATTAATATCACAACATACAATAATGCTCATACGCACTAAAACTAATAATATTAAAAAGTGTAGCATACTAATATGGGTTAGAGAAGAGCAATTGTAAAGGGCAGTGTTACCAGAAATAATAAAAACATATCTGTATGATTTTTAGAAAATATGAAAAAAATTTAATGGAAAATTCAAAATATTTTGTTTCTCAAAATCCGAAATTTGGATTATAAATAAAAAAATGTGAAAAAATTACTTTGAGATAAAGCAAATATATATATATGTATCTATGTTCATGTATTTTCAATTTACAAATAAATTAAAAAAGAGTATGAGTTAGAGTTTCGAAAATTTCCCACAAATGCAAGGGCTTTTGTTTTAAAATTATTTTAATATCTAATATATTGTACAAAAACATTTTTTGTATGTTAAGACAATGTCAGCGATATTTTGAAATAAATATTTACACAAAAACGTCTTTATTAATTTATTAGAAAATGCTTACAAAAGTGTTTTATTTTTGTTGAGCCTATTATAAGTAATAATACAATTAATTGGCTTAGTCTTGTATGAAAATATTACAAACACAAAGATGGGATTTTACAATTTCATTTGAGCCGTCAGCTTCGTACCAAATAAATTACTTTGGATTTTTAAAATTTTTATTTGTCATAATTTAATTTTTTTGCTTCACATTTTTGTATAATCGCCACGCAGTTTTTATTTCTCCCTTTATGGTGATGTCCTAAGCTGATTTAGTTTTCAGCTGCTTTCGTTATTTGCTTTCTAAAGCTAGGGAACATTACTGTTTGTGTAAACAAATGCAGTGTTTTTATGCAAAATAAAAAGCTTAAAATTTTCTTTAGAAATACAAATTTTTTTATTGTTCTATGCGATTCTTTAAACCTTCTACAGAAGATTAATATATTAATTTACTCCACAGCTGCCATTCTATTACAATAATTTTTCCTTTAACTATTTATTCGTTATGTAGCGGCAGCAACAGCAAACAAAAAATATAATTTCTTATATAAAAAAAAGTTTTAACTTATGCAAAGTAGATATGTATGTTAAGATGTCAAAATTAAAATATGGTTTGTTGTACTGAAACTGAAAAGGATTTTTGAAATATCTGACAACATAACGCCGCATTGCAAAAGTTCACATTCATCAAATTAAATAGTCATATAATTGACTATTTAATTTGATGAATCTCTGTAATTTTTAAATGGAAGCTTCTTAATTAATTTAATATAATGAATATTTATTCCTTTCCAAATAATCTCCCTTTTTTGTGTTGGCATACAATTTTTATTTATTTTTTTTTCATTTATATATTCATTATATAGCTGATAGCCAAAGTAGCTAGTGCTATTTAAATATTATATTAGTCTTATATTTATATAAGTTTTAATATAATGTAAATAAATAAATAAATAATATTCATTATGTTTACCTAGCTTATGGGTCATAGTCGGTCACATCATACTACTCGAAAATTTTTGTGCGCCATTGACATTTTTTAGCTCATATCAATTTTGTCTTGTTTTACTTCGAATTCTATAATATTTGTCTTATTATTACTGTGTAACTTTTAGATACTATTTGATTTTAAGATTTGGACTTACAAATACGTTCATAACTTTAGTTTTACTCACTTTGTCGGAAAATATATCTTCTAATTAAACTACTATTATTTTTTTATTAATCAAAATCACTTTTCCATAAACTGCACGGGGGCATCAGTGATGACAAATAAATTTTAAATTAGCAAAAATTAATTAAATAATTAACCGAGATTCATTCCTAACATTTCTATTGTTATATTTCTAGCAAATAAAGAGAAAGAAAATTTCATAACAAATAAGTATTAGAAAAATCTTGAAACCAGTTTGTGGAAAGATGAAGATATCGTTAGTTGAAATTTGACAGCGCAAAATTATATTATAATATGAATATTTGTTTTACATTTTAATTGTTTTTAACTAAACCTATACAGTTTTTGTTTGTTTAAAGCACTTGCAAATCTATGGCAAATAGACAAAAATGCTTAAGTTGAGATAACTTCAGCTTGTAATTTCCACAGTCATAAGCACATCTGGAGAAAATCTCAATTATTTATTATTATTTATTATAAAATATCAAGTATATGATTAAAGAAAATATCTATAAAAATTATAAAAAATATGAGAAAAAATGTATAAACCAAAAGCTGTAACTGGAATAATCAATTTGTGCTCCATATCAGCTGACGATATGTTCGATTATTTATCCATTCTACATAAATTGCATCTTCCTTGCCTTTATGCCTTGCCTTTATACCTTTATATTATAGAATATAATAAACTAGAATCTGCTAATTGAAGAATTTCTACAAAAAAAAAAAATAAAGAAAAATCAAAAGAATCTTAGCAATAATGCAATAAAATATATTTCAACGTTAAAAGCAACGAAGAGTAAATATAATAGGAAACAAAAGCCAACAAGCTACTAGAAAATATTCTCGCACAATAATTTAGCTATAGATTATTGGCTTCTTTTTTCTATTTCATAGCTTTTAGCTGCTGTCCGTACTGCATTGGCTGCATTAAATTAAATCTTAAAATTAGGTTAATGAACTTCATAAGGACATAATTGGAACACTTGATGGCTTACTCTTCATGTACACACATTTCGTTGTTCTTAGCCCTTAGGTAATGAAATTTAATGAACGGCAAAAACAATGAAAAGAACTGATATTCTAGGATAATATTAAGGTAATGTAAATACATACACACACATACAATGTAAATGTAGAAGTATACATAACTGGATAGATACATCGCTAAAACAATTTGCTAAGAAAACTAATTTCCTTCCTGTTCTTCACTACACGACAAAAAATCTAATAACAAACGCTACATTAGCTACAGCAGTGAAGAGGTGACCAGCGCAAATAGAAAAACAAAGCTGAGTAGTTTGTACAGCAATATTTGCCAAATTAATTTTATTAATCTACTTTAAGGCTTTTTTATTTATTTACTTTAAGGCTTTACTTCATGGCATGAGATTAATACAAATTAATTTTTCTAAGCATCTGGCCACTTGGGCACAACAGGAAAATAAAAAAAGAATAAAACCAAAATCTTGTATAAAACATTATCCAGGCTAAAAGTAATAAAAACCCCGTAAGCAAGAAATATAGCCGCAAAATAATCTCAAACGACCACAAAGTAGGAAAATGAGAACTGCCACTTGCTAAATGCTGAAATACCTCAAGGAACGACACTACTACCTCCATTCACCGTATGCAGCGTATCACATTCAACTACACACACACACACAAACACAAAAGCACATATATGTAAGTAAGAAAATAAACACAAACACACATTGAAAACTAAATGCTAAACCGCAAAAACCTTCTTCGTTTGCAAGAAGTCAATTTTTACAAAGCCGGTGTAACAAACTAAGCACACAGCTATTCAAACATATACACACACACACACACACACACACAACACTTAGCTAAAAATACTGACAGACACAGGATATCTACTGCTACGAGTAACGATTATTGTGCATTTAAATGTATACCACCGTTTGAGGTATTATGCACACGTACGTACGTTTAAATGTGATTGAGTAACTGAATCAGTGCGAATGTTTATACAAGTGAAGGTATGTATGTACGTACATGCATACATACATATATCAAGTGTAAATATATGCAGTAGGTATTGCATATGTACCATGTCAATTTAGAATCATATTCTTCTAGAGACGAGGTGGTAATGGAGTTTACAACTTCTTGTTATACGAATCCTAACACAAATCCACATACTTACAATTATAAAAAGTTATAGACGATGTTGTTTGTTTTATGCGAAGTCAAACTGGAAAGGTTCTTTTTTAGATTAAACAAATATACGAAGCTAAAAATACGAGACCATTTGGTCCATACTATATTTCAAGCATATATGGGTTTACTTATTGCCTCAATGGTATACAATATGCATATTTTTGTTACAGCACAAGAGGCCACTATTATAATACTTTTACATTATAACACTTTTAGTGGAAAAAACTAAGACATTGCTTTTAACACACAACGAAGGAGGCTCCTCTAATGTAAAATTAGGATAACCTAAGGTTAGGTTAGCAGGCTGCTGGTAAGGAAGGGTCAAATTTAGAGTCCAGCTCACTTGGGTCCAATACAATAATCCCTTTGTGGTACCTGTTAATTGAAGAGAAGATTGTGAAAGACGGTGATAGGGAAATGATAGTGATAGAGAAGACAGGTGGTGCAGGAAGAGATAGAGGCAAGCTTCATTCTTTTAAAACTCTGCTCGTTGCACATTTTTTGATAATGCAGTGTTGCAGCGCCATCTGGTGTCAAATGAGGCGTATTAAATTTTAAAGCTGTGTTTAGTAGCCATTTTATTAGTTATTTTACTTCGCCGATGATTCTGCTACACAACAAAGGAGGGCGCTCTGATGTTACATTAAGATTAGTATCTAATGAAGTCGGTATAGTTTTTAGTGACCAGTGCCTTCACTTGGTCCTGGGCTCGAACCTAGGACCTTCGGTTTTTGTACTTAATGTGCTAACTATTTCAGCCAACGCCACCCTCTAAATTATGATTAGTATCTAATGTAGTTTAGTGACCAGTGCCTTATGCCTGCATCGCTAGAATTTTCCCACAACAACTGATACAAAGGACACTAAAGCACATCAGAAAAATGCATGCTGTTGTTATTTTTAATGAATGTTGGACACCGGTTCGAAACCAGCACCTTCGGTTTTGTAGTCAACGTGATAACTACTACAGATATCGTTTTCCACTTGAGTATAAATGCGCTACATTCTGATTATGATTCAAAGCGAAGGCAAGTGCGAGGTAGCGATAAATTTGCTACTATTTATGATCAGTGACAGCTTTTGCAAGTCCTTCTTTTGATGTTTTGTAACTGCATTGAAAGGGTTACCATTGACAAACAACTTATTGCATTCTGTTACTGAAACCTGCTAACTATGGCTTAATTTTTTTAATATGGGTGGATATAAGATAAGACTACGTCTGGAAGAGCTGGAAAAGCTAAAAATGAGGAGACAACTTGTTTTGCTTTTGATTGGAAAATAAAATCTAAAGAGAAAATTTATATACTCGTAAATATTTGTTCCCCTGAGGTTGGTGAATTAAAAAAAAAAACCCCACTCTATAAAACCACAAACATCAGCTGGTCACTACAATGAACAGGACATCTGAAGTTGATTGAAGTTTTTTGAAGAAAAAACTGGAGATTTGTCTTGTATTACAATTCGACGAAATATATGCTCTTTCGTTGTTCGTCAACAGTTTCTAATATTTCGTTTTCCATAGTAGCCGTAGATACTGTTGAGAAAATGCTTGAATCCTATACCACAAAAGGAAAAACATATCGATAATGGAACATTGTATGTGCAAATATGATACATACATACATATATGCGCTTTGAACACTTATATTTTACTTTGTATGTTTTATGGTCACCAGTTGAAACTATCATTTTCCTTACCTGAGATGCATATGATGAAACATAGCAGCTTACTTCGAAAAGATTTCTCAGCCCAGAATGGCTTCGTCGACATTCACATTAAGACGACAGTAAAAATTGTCACTTGTATAGTCATTGTTGACAACAAATGACTCCTATTAACATATTCCATTATTTGACAAAGCCTTAGAGATTAGTAAAAGATTGCCAATAAGATTCAATTATTGGCGACAAGTGACAATATTTACTGTCGTCTTGATGTGAAGTAGTCGATGTCATTCACAATAAGGAGGATTAAGTTTTAAGGGTTAGGTTAGAAAAGGAAGGATGGTGCTTTAACGCATCTTCACTCAGACACCCAGTTGGATTCATTGTGATTCCCTTTTATTGAACATTAAAAAAAAGTAATATTTACCCCCATTTTTTCCCAGAAGTGACCCTAGTATCCGTAATTTAGCCACTGAATTTCCACAGTGAAGCCTCTGATATCCTCCAGCTTACACTTTCCGATATCAGTAATGCTTAGCCATCTAAGCCTATGACGTTGCAGCTTCGGCCAATGACAGATAATATGTTCAATAGTTTCTGGTTGTTCTTCATCTCCTCATTTCCTGCAGAAATCTGGAGTGGCAGTTTCATATATACTGTTTCTTGCTCTGACCGAGCTGTGACCAGTCAAAGAGCCTATCACGGTTCCCATCGCCTTCCTATTCATATTTAGTAGCAGTTTGAATCTTACTAAGTTAAGTTTTGGCCAAATAGCCCTCGAGACTCTACAATCCTCCCTACTTCACCATGAACTTTGGGTCCTGCTCTCTACCCAATTACTGAGCTCCCTATAATAATGACTTAAGGGTAATTTCGCCGATCTGTCACACATTCCCTCATTTAACGCCGATCTCATTCTTACCACCTCATCGCAATTTTATTTCCCTCAACACTGTTGTGGCCAGAAACCCAACATAGTATGACACTATATTTGTCCATAAGCAAGTTGAGGGCTCCCCTACAGTCACTAAAAAGTTTCGATTTGATATATATCCCTTCAAAAATTTTAACGCTGCCTGGGTGTCGACGTAGAAGGTTACCTTTTCAGCCTTACCTACATTTGTGGCCACCAGTTCCGTGGTGCCTTAAATACATTTAAGTATTAACCAGGAATAAATTCTTAATCAGGTTTAAGTTCAGTGCTTCCAATTCTTATAGAATGAATTATTGTTATTCATGAATTAGATTTTCTAAAGAAGAGGTGAAAATTTTAAATATACTTTAAATGGGCGAAATACCGGAATTTTTCTGTTCCGCCACTCATTTTGTAATGGAATATGAGAAATGATTATATTTTGTATACAATTATGGATTTACCATTGGTACATGATAAGTGTAGCTATTAAATTGGTGTTTTTTTCATTTTTATTCAGGTTGGAACAAGGATATATCATTCTGAGTATGTGTAACTATTTTGGTTTATCGTTCACCATCATCACATTAACTATATTATATCATTTGAAGTATAGTAGCCTGTCAAGCTGGAGTTTATTAGCTCAAATCCCATAAAATGTTCTCCTTGAACATAAAATATTTGTTACATTAAAAGAAAATATAAGTTTTTAAATATTACAGCTAAATGTCGGAATGACCTATATATACAATTTATCTTATCCTACACCGCCTAGGTCCATATAGTATAAATCAGTGACAAGTCACAAGGTGCATACAAAGTATCAATTAACCCTATCCTAGGTTATTCTCATGTAAAATGGATTGGTCTACTTTATAGAAAGTGTTAGAACTCGAAGTGAACACTATCACTTGGGGACCGGTTATTTGACACGTCTTGTATCAGTTTCAGATGACTTCAACACATTATCTCAATTAAATGATTTATGGAATACTTGTCAAATAATGTTTGCATTACTCTCGTAAAAGCATATTTTACGTGGACTAGTAGTAGGTCTCAAATTTTTTTCTTGTCAAATATTTTCTTGCAATGTTGTCGCAAGTAGACACACTTGTATTTGTGCGTTTCGCGGCCATTATTAATATTATCAGTTTGGTAACATGTTAACCAAACCAAAGTATACACTTGTTTGTTCCTGCTTCAGTGGTTGTAATATTTGCTTTATATTTTTTTTTATCTTTTGCCAAGTCATATCAAACTGTCGTCTTATTATTAAGCTTGAGGCCCTTCACTCAACTTAATGCTTGTGCTTTTAATAGAAAAAGGGCATACAAGTTTTTACTCGGAGAGAGCAGAACGTTAGTTTATTTTCTTACATTTTTCATTTTTTATTTTGCCTTCGCAAAAGTCTCTGTTACAGCAAGATATATGTAAGTATATTTGTTCACTCTTTTACTTTTTTAAAAAGCAGTCAGAGGTAGAGTGTTAAGAGTATCAAGAAAACAAGAAGAATGGTGGTTTCTTCTTTTTTATTTTATTTTATTTTTTTACATTTATTTTTTATTTGCTTGCCTCGTCTTCATGTTTGCTGGCATTATCGCATTGTTATCGTGCGAATGCTCGCTTATGTAAGTGCCGTGCACGCTAAATGTGTCAGAAAAGGGTTGAGTTTCAAGTCAAATACTTTTCCTAAACACTATCAGCCTAAATGTGATTGTGTATTTAAGATATTAAGCAAAAGAGAGCAATGTTGCTATACAAATTTAACACAAAATATTTGGGGTTGCAGGAAAATAAACTCCTTAAGGTATTTTAATGGAACAGCAATATTTTGTGTTAATGATGCATGAATATTATAATTATTATTTTTGGAATATTTTATTTGTTAACTTTTAATAGGAGGTTTGGATTATTAAGGGCTTTCTAATAACAAACTAACTACGTTGGAATACAGCGAACTGCGTGCGCGATATAAATAAAAATTCTATTGCCTCTCTTTTTCTATTTGAAAGCGTTGCAAAAGTCGTTTTGAACGGAATTTGACATCATTAAAATATACAGGAAAGAACGGGTTTTATGTGACGCAGTGGAGGGTTTACTCGGTAAATCAACAATCATCTAAAAATGCGTCTCACAGTTTTTCTAGAACAAACAATGATTTTTTATAATAAAGTTTTATTATTTATTCTTGCTGCTCTATCGTGACATGACATGACATTTATTATGACACCATAATTCCCACAGATATATGGAAGGAAAATTAATATTTTTTAACAAAATTGTTCGAAATTTTTATAAAAATTTTTTAGGAAAAAAAAACCTGACCGTAACCCAAACTTCCATATTGGGCATATTTGTGATAGTTATACAAATTTAATTTTTCGAATGGATGTTTTTGAGCTTTTATGCAGCATATCATGCATAATAGATGTCTGGTACCACAGATGAAAGCATACTCCTTTTCCATCAGATGTATCTGTACCTTAAAGCCCAGAAAAGGCGATTCTATGGCAACACTGAAGCTGATATATATTATCTTAAGTATTGAAATATGAAGAGCCTATAAATAGAACCCACGACTATATAATCCTGGTAAAGCACATCTACATATATAGTGATTGTTTAACTTGACCGAATACGTCCACGTATTTGTTAAACTTTTAAAAACAAGAATGTAATAGATGTCCTTTTCTTATTTTTTTTTTTCTGTTCTTTATGTTAAGATCCAGCTTTTCAGATGACAAGCAAGATTCACCATATTAAAAATTGCCACATTTACGCCAACGTAGATGCAAAAACACCTCATGACTTTTATACTAACCAACTTTTGCTCTCACTGAACATTGAAGAAAACTTCCTGTACATCTCTCTCAATGCTGGAGTTGGGAAAAATCAACACAAAGACCTAACTAGTTTCGGGATCGACATCACTATTGATACCATCAATGTTGACACCAAACACAGTGGACCAAATACAAAAGAACACTGATGATGAAGGTGTAGTGACCTTCGAAAACAGCTAGTTGTTCCGTTCTACTAAATGTTTGTCAGAGTATTTACAATTGACTTTGGTGTAATTTGTTCATTAATAATTATCACATGTAATTTGGCTTACAAAACGATACGAGCTTTACCCCCTTATTCTGAACTTTGTGACAAATGACAAAATTATAACAAATGACAATTTTTGTATTTTAAGCAATGCAAAAATTGTCATATGTTATAATTTTTATTTTGTCACAGAGCTTAGAATACAGGTGTTAGCCTATTCAAACCATAAATATAGAAACAAATGAAGTTTGAACAATAATGATAAAACCAACTAAATTTGATTAATATTTATTTTGATTACATTTTTTATTTCATTTTCATTTATGAGTTTAAAGAAACAAGTATCAAATGAAACTTAATTTTTTATTGACACATTTTAAAATCTTTAACTAATTTACAATGTGCAAAGTCATTCTTGACAGACTTTATTCCAAAAGGGCTTCAATGGAATCCTTTAAATAAATCATTCGTTTCGTTGATCCCAGGTGTATACAATGACTAACACAGTCTTATTTAATTACAAAACAGATTTTTCGAGCATGTAATAAGATCAATTCTTTGCCTAAACTTTGCTTTAATATTTTACGCAAAAGTCAACGAAACACATAAAGTTTTCATTTTTCTGCCCTGTTTAGTGTTTTACAAGTTTTGATTTCTGTCCCTGCTTAACTTAACTTTTTGCTCTACTTTATTTATAGAACTTCGTTTAACTTTTCATAAAGAAAAAAAGTTTTTCTTGTCTCTCCCAAAACAAAAAAAAAAAAAGATTTATATGGGTCACACTTTATTTCAGAAGTTTTCTCCTTACTTTTCTTTAATATAATGTTCAACCTTTTAGGTTAATTGTGTGGCCTAAAACACAAACACACATACACACAAATAATTGCGCAAATCCATGCACACACAATGAACAAAAGTGGGACCAAAAAAGAAAATAGTTAAACGAAAGACATAAAATAGCAAAAGAAAATCTAGATCGAACATTATAAATAGATGCCGCGTAGGCTTTTCTAGGTCTAATTTTATTGTTCATTTTAACCATCATGAGGTTTTTAATGGAGTTCATTCTCTTTATGCCGTTTTCCGTTGTTACTTTCATTTTTTTATTCGTATATTTGATTGTTGTGTGTTTTAATTTCTATTTTAGTCACGTTTTATAATTTTTTTCTATGATTCTATTCGCTATGATTTTAATAGTGTAACTTGTTGTTCGTGTATTTTAACGATTTTAATTCAGATTTTTTGTTTTTCTGCCATTTTTATTGTTTACACCCATTATCTTCAGAAGGAGAGAAAAAAGCGTAAAGCATAAAAACAGATTTTTTTATATCACTTTTGGGCAGCCATAAAATCTAGGCGACAAGATAAGTGAATTTGTTTGGTTAATTCTTAATATCTTCCCACACACCTTCGCGCAGATAATGAGGGTGTTTAAAAGTTTGTCATGACATTTGCAAGACACGTTTATAAGGGCAGTGGTGCTAGACTAGACATGTAGGGTAATAAATTTTTAGCACTTCTTTAGGAAAGTTAAAAAAAAACACAATTTTTTTTAATAGAAAACACTACCCGTAGCGATGATGTGTTGACGACGGCTATTAAAAATTATGACAATTGCCAAAGTTGTTCAAACTTAGAGCTGGCAGCGAGCTTAATTTATTTTATGGCATTACAAAAAGCAATCACTCACTCAAATTAAAGTTTTAGATAATATAAAAATAACATTTTTTTTGCAAATTTAAAGGATGAAAAGCTTAAAAAAGCTACCCCATAACTTAGGATGTCATGAAGGTTTGAGTATCAATCCTAAGGGTAAAATTCAGTGATGTTTGCTAATTATTTATCAAATAAATACATTCAAGTCAATAGTTGTTCTGTTGCTTAAAAGAAAATTAGTTTTCCAAGTGTGAGGAGTAACACTCGTAACGATAAGTAACGAGTATTAAAAATTTTAGTTTTGCTCTGTCTGTACACAGAAAAAATTGTTAACCAATTAATATTTCCAATTAAGAATTTAATTCATTCAAATAATTTTTTTTAATTAATACGAGTGGAAAAATTTGGTTGCTTAAGGTATCTTTACACAGTAATACAAAGTATTACGACTTTGTGGAATCAAAATATTATGAAATCCTCTCCGCATTAAAAAAAAGAGAAACAGAGTCTGTTGTAGGTATTTTTCATGTTTACACGGATACTATAAATAAAATGCAAGCAAAGATATTGAGCTGTTGAGTTAATAATAAAAATTGGAAAATTGCAAAAAAAAAAAAAATATGTGTACCAATAAAACTGAATATTGGAGAAAACATTTTATTATTTCAATGTAATTTACTACAATATACAATTTTTTTATAGGTTTGCTTATTGTTTGTTTGGTTGTGCTGTACCATCAGCTACTTGATGGTTGCAGTTGTACAATATTTACAAAAACAACATGAAAATTTTTTGAGTTGATTTTGGTTGCTGCTGAAAAAGTGTTAACACCTTCAATAGATAGATACCACTAGTGCTGCCAATGTTTACTTTGAAATACAACTCTGGTATGATGACAATACTTAAGTTTCTAAAATGGTTTAGAAAACAAAACATTTACCGACCGCTTGTCAATTTTTCTATCCATATTCTCTCCTACTCAATACATTTTGCGTTTACATGATAAGATTTTGTACATTCTACAGCATTTTTTGACATATCGTAATACATTGTATTACCATGTAAAGACAGCTTTACAGGTGAACATTTAATTAATTTTTTAATTGATATTACAAAACTTTGCATATTACTTTTTTTCTGTAAACTATACTATGTATGTATTTATGTTTGTGTGTGTGTGTGTGTGTTTCTGTATATACCCAGTCAGCAAAATAGTGCAACGTTTATAAGATGTCTGCGAGAAACGCCGACAAAGAAGCCCGAATCGTATGCGAATTCTGTCAGAATTCTGACCCAAAAATGTATGAATTATGTAGTTGACACAATTTCTGACAGATATGTCATAAGAAATTCTGAGTTTTTGTCAACATATCTCATATTAATCTAAAAAAAAACTTATGAGAAATCATGGGAAATTATATTCACCTTTATTCTAATTGTCGACATTGACGTCACTTTAGCACAATACCAAAATGGGGATTTGTTTACTCGCTCTCGAGAAAAATTTTATGCTACTGGCAATCTATTTACGTTCCCTAAGGTCTAGAAAATAGCATAAACCTGCCAACAGGACCTAGTTGTTTTCGCCAACGGATACACAAGCCTTGATTTTTTGGTGTTGCGTTAAAGTGACGTCGATGTCGACAACTAGAATAGGGTTGATTATGTTAGACGACTTTAGATTTATTTTTTTAAAGATATCTGAAAGAATGTTCAATGGAATTTTAATCGATTAGTTGCACAAAATTTCTTACAGAAATCTAATAAAATTTGCGGTCTTAGGGAAATGTGATAGAAATCTAATAAGAAATATATTATAATTATTTTTATATAACACCATTTTTTTTTTCTTTAAGTTTTAACACCAGCTGTGCATGTTGTTGCGCAAAAATATTCGAACAGAGTCAGTGCCAATATTATTATCAGGAAAACATTTGGTAAGCAAAACGAATTTGTTAAAGAACTGAGTACACATGCGTAGAACGTACATACAACTTCTGTTTCTTCAGAAGACACACATATGTACATATATACATACATGGTAATTCAGGCGGAAAACAAAAATTAAGTAAACAACCACTACAAATTGATTTTTTTAACAATGTATGCATATACACACGTATGCACATAGATCACCCACTAACTAATTTTGCTTTTAGTAAACAAGCATTGAAAATGCTGCTGATATTGTCTAGACGTTGCTGCCACATTCTGAAAGGCTTGTGTGAAGTATAAAATGTGCAACAAATCTGCTGGCAGATCAGTCTATAGTTTACGATAAATTAACTCAAGTTTATAATGAGTCTATCACAAATTTAACATATGGCACACTAAATCATAAACAGTCACAACTCAAAATCATCAAACTGATTTTTTTTGTAAACCAGTTAATTGAAGAAATCTCTAACAACCGCAACTATTTCTTTTACATTACAATCTTCTTGAAGAATATAAAATACCGTTATGGTTGTTTTTATATTACATCCCTGCAGGAAATGGAACTGACACAGGACTAGTCACGTGATCGGTATTTAAGTGATAGGGACCAGTCGGATTTCTAACACTTCCTATGAAGCGGACCAGTCACTTTTACATGGGAATGGCCAAGAGGGGGTTAATTGATACTTTGTATATGCCTTTTTGACTTGTCAATGAACTATCCCACAAGTAACCTATTCGGTGTAGAATAATATAATTATTTAAAAATGTCATTCCGAAACTTATAATTTTTGTTTTTATTGTTACAAATTCAATTATAATTTATTTTTGAGCAGATATTTTATGGGACTCGTGCATGGCAGGCTTGCACACTACTCATTCGACCACACAGGCACTTATCTAAGTATAGTTACGGGACTTGTTCCAGATTGACTTGACGGTCCATTTATATCGATTCATTGTCTTTCCCATCCAAGTCTTTCTTACATACATATGTACTAACAAAAAAAAAATATTCGTAATACATAATGCATGCCCTAGCGGAGTCTTTCTTATATAGACATACTCAACAAAAAAAATATTCGTAGTACATATAATATATAATATTCATAATAGTCCCCTATTGAACTATTGATGAACTAATGGAGAATAAAAGTAAAGGATACTTGTTCCCAACTTGTTCCTCAACATACACTTTGATCGACGGCTTACATGGAAACACCACATTGACTCTAGCGAGCACAAATGAAGCTTAAATTAAATTAAATTAAATTAACTCAGATACATTGGGTGATTAGCTAGTAGAAATTCAATCCTCAGTCTGGATTGTAAATTTTTAATATACTTTTGAAACCTTTATGGTGCTACGGAATTCAGTTGCGGCTAACCTGACCACACATCCCGCTATTGAAATTTTCAATCTCTTATTAGATTTTTATTAAAATGTAACTGATACAAAATTCAATCCAAATATTTTTTAGGTGCAGTATGCTTCGTAGTTCAGCTAATTTGTAGAATACAATTCTCATTATTAACATGTCATGAAGAGTTTTAAAACTATCACCTGCTTATTTTTGTTCTACTTAAGACAAACTTTTTTGGTTTGTTACTAGTAAGTATATTTTATTTTTTTAATTTTTGCCACAGGCCCATGGCTATTAATTTTATTTAATTTTAATTATTATTCGAACTTCATTTGTATTTTGCTGATATGATTTAGGTAACAAAGGTTTACATTTAAAGTCTTAGTACATTAGAAGACTATACAGTTTTATGGTGGTTGTATTTGAAGAATTTTTTAACTGCAGTACTTATTTCACTACATTTTTAGAAAGCGCCAAAAGATGCCCAATTCGAGGAGTTGCAAATAATTAGAATGCTCTTAAAAAATTTTGAATTTCCTGTAGAATTTTAGTTAAACTCTCAAACGTATTTCCAAGTTTAATCAATTTCTAGTGTTATAGTTTAACTGTGAGCTGTGTATGTGTGTATTTAAAGACATACAACAGCATTAAGAATTAAATTGTAGGACATTAAAGTTTATGCCAAGTACACACTAGTGCATTTTGTAACATTGCAATAGCGTATTATGGTGGCAACATTTGTTATTTCCGATATTTTTTGTTGTGTGGCATTGCTTTACATATAAACAAACATAATGGGAAGGACGTTGCACACATTTTGAAAATTACATCACGAAAATGACAACACAAGAAATGGCAGATGTGTACTCAAAATTAGTTAATAGGGCATTTACATCAGCACAAAATCTAGCATATTTTAAGTAAAATCTTTATGAAAATCTATACCGTTTACACTAGCTTTTTTTGACATTTATCAAGATTTATGTTATCCAAAACAAAACCCATCAACTGAATTGTTTCCAAAACTACAACCAAACAACTGCAATGTAGCCAATTCACACACTTTTTTAAGCAGACCGTAGCTAATTCACTCATCTTTTGTTGTACAGGGTAGTAAAGAATAAATAAAAACCTTAGATTTTTATTAGATTTCCTACAAATCTACTAAAAAATTAGATTTCGTTTTGTATGGGACATCTGGAAAAAACAGCTTGATTTATCTCGAAGTCTCGAAGATTTTGAGATAACGTAAATGCACTATAAGGTATAATGTTTTTGTCTCATGTTTCATAAGTGAGGAGGAGTAGAATATTTTATAAAATTTGTTTTGTAAAATTTTACACGAAAATATAAAAGACATTCTAGACCTAAAGTAAAAGTTTTAAACGGTTTACAAAGCCGTTTATGCCAGCAAACTACAAACTGGCGGAAACTTAAATCCTTCTTAGCCTCTTCGTTCCGATTTTTTTTTTTGCGAAACAGAGACATAAATGAAAAATCTTTTTGCATATAGTGAAAAACATATAATTTAATAGTATTTTGCATTATTAGTTTATCCGTAGTCCTTGAATTATCCTGGGATATATCATCCCATAGGATTTTTGGGGGATTTTGTGCCAAACGAATTTTCAGTGCAAATGGGACAATTTGTCCCACTTGGGACGAAAATATGCACTAATTCTTTAATTTTTTCTGGAAATAATGCGAATGGGGCATATTGGCCCATAGTGAAAATTCTACGATATCACAAACCAAAAAAATAAACGCAAGAAAACTGTACTTACCAAGAAAAACATTTTTTTTTGTTGGTAAGTACTCAAACGGTGCAGCTTTTTGCAAAAAAAAACTTTAAAAAATGTTCCTTCCAACACGGCTAAACTAACTCTTTTTATTTCAAATACACTAGAACTTCTGATCAATTTATACAAACAAACTACTCGAAATTGGGTACCTATATTTATTTCGTACGTTAAAACTGCGACTGGGACATTTTAAAATACAATTTATTTGCTTTAGACCGTATATGGGAGTTTTCAAACATTCTCCGAGACGCATTGTCCCAATAGGATCGAAAGAGTTAACTAAGGGGGCAAATTACAGCACTCGTTATCGAACGAAATTACAAGATCTATCAATAGAGTTTATATGGAGATGTTTTAAAATTTTTAATCGTATCGAATGCCGTAGTTTGGCCCCATGCTTAAACTATAAAAATACGATGCATGTATACATTTTTCAATCTAGTGCAGACAATATGTGTGCAGAGATTATGGCAGAGGAGTAATGAGCAAATTTTCCAATGAATTATAACAAAGAAAATTATGCATTTTTATTTAAATAAAAAAATAAGGGTTCAGTAAAACTTATAAATATAAATGAATACTTACATCATAATTTTCAGGTAAACCAGGTGGACCTGGCGGTCCAGGCGGACCCATCACGCCAGGCATACCATCAACACCTGGTTCACCTTTGTTGCCGGTCAGACCTTCGGGACCACGAGGACCAGGATCGCCCCTTTCGCCGCGGTCTCCCTTAGGACCGGGGGCACCGCGTTCACCTGGCACCCCAGTAGCACCCTAAATGGGGGAAAAAGAGAAAGGTAGAAAAAATACATAAAATTAATAAATTGTTTCTAATATAAAAAAAGCAATATAAAATACACATATTTATTAGCAATAAAACTAAAAAGCCTTTTTTTAGTAACATTTAAAGGCCTAAAGCAATAGATAGCAATACCTTTTCTTAACTAAAATAACCTTTTACAAAGAATAGTAAGAGCAGCTAGCTAAGGTGTGTTTATGGCTTAAAGACAAAGACAAATTATGCTTAAATTTAATGTGGCTGTAAATTTATTTCATACCATTAAAGGTTACTTTTTTCATTCTTGGATTTTATATGCCTTGAGAGTGGCAAATTTTAGTTTTCGTTCTTTACAAGGAATCACCAACAACATGAGAAAAAAATATAACTATACCAAAGCTTTTTCTTAGTGGCAAAATTTTGTACTTCACTGACACTCCTTGTCAGATGTTTTAGTGATTTGAATGGCAAGCCAGGTATTGGGTGGGTAAATTATTTTTCTAAGACAAGAAAAATAAATAAATTAAAAAAACCAGGAGCAACTAACACATTTTTCATGTCCAGTAACAACGACGAGAAAAATATATACATGAAATAATCATGTTTCCTTGATGATTGCGTGTTACAACATTTCTTTTGTTATTGTTTTTCTTTAATCTTTTTGTTGCTAAAGTGTTAAAGCATTAAACTTGAAACTCTTTTACAGCAAAAGTGCTTAGTTGTGCTAAGTATGTGTGTTTGGGTATTCAGCTGTGTGCTTGAAAGGGGGTGTTTCGTTTTATTGGCCATTTAAGGCATAATTAACAACGATAAAAGGGGTTTTAGCTTACTTAAACCAACTTGGGGATGCATAATATGTTTTTATATATTTATTTGAGATTCTTAGCTACTGAGAATCCTTTGATGAATTATATCCCAAGTTAATATAACAGAAAATTAATATCAATTTATATTACTTGTGCCAATATACTTTTTTAACCTTTAACTACAGGGTATAGTTGTAAATTTTACCCCAATATCAATTTTCTTTTTAAACTAATTTTTCCTATTGTTCTGTATTAATTTAGCCTTTTTAGTATCTTCCTGTATAGTTGTACTTCATACTCACTACCTTTTAAGATTTTAAGTTCGTTATTGACTGAAGTCAAAAATCAATGAGAAAACTGTTTATTCAATAACTTTCTACGAAAACTATATGTTCGAAAATGTTAAGTTGTTCATAAGATAATGAAAGTATTTAAAAATAATAATAGTTTTTACGAGAACTTTAAAAATTTTCCATTTGTGGAACTGGCAAAACTTGCGAGACACATTTCATGAAGCCTTTTTTATCAACTTTTAGGAAAACAATTAATGCCAATTTGAAAAAACGTAAAAAAAAATTTAAAATGTAAAATGAAAATTTAATATAAAATATATTTAAAACTCTTTTTAAACCTTGTGAATATGGCGAAAAGCTGGAAATTGTGTCTAAGCATGCGCAAAGAAAGCCAAAAAACTCTATTGCGCAGGTTATTCGAAGAAGTTGTTCTTCAAAAAATTCACAATTGTACAGTTTTAATTTGCGAGTCAACATTTTTGGGCAAATTTAATAAGCTTGTGTAAATAAATTTACACAAAATTTTTGACAGTTTATTGACAAGAGTCTAAAAATGTAAAATTTTTTTTATTTTCTGTTTATGTAGATACCCAGGCAGAAATGGTGAGGGTAAGACAAAGTTTGCCGGGTTCAGCAAATTCTTAACAATTTTTAAGTGAAATATATTTTCATGTATCGGTCTTATATTTATTTTTTAATTCAGTACTGAAATGTATGTGCTTGCTTTTGCAGATTTATTTCCGATTTCGCTTTCAAATATTCAAACTATATTTTTTCATTTTGCCAAAAATTGTACAAAATTGTCCTTCTATTTTTGTTCCTAAAGATGTTATGTTAATATACAATAAAATTATATGTATACATTTTATGACATCATTTGCACTTAGCCATTCGAAATGAAAAGGATAAAAAACTAATTTTTAAAATTTTTGTTCTAACAGAATCATTTGCTGAAAACTATGAAGCTTGTCCTAAATATGTTCCATTGATTTTAATTTGCAAAAAGTGGTTTGTGCAGTTTGGAAGTGGATATTGGCTCTCCATATTCGAAAGGCTGCTTGAAGGCCATAGGAAGAGGCTATTTTTTGCATCGATCATTACTTCTGGCAATCTTAGGCGCGAAAAATTATATATGAAGCCCGGCAAACAAGTTGAATCCACATCAAAGCCAAATTAATTTTTGCGATGCTGGCATGAAGCCATGAAACCATAATATTATGAGCCCGGATCCAACAGTTATTAAATAAGAACACAAAGCAGTTTTTTTATGTGCATTAGTGTCTTTTGTATCAGTTGCTGTAGGAAACTTCAAGTTTTGAAAACATAGTTACTGGTCACTGAACTATAACGACTTCAGCAGATACTAATTCTAATGTAACATCAGAGCGCACTCCTTCGTTGTGTAGCAGAATCACTTGCGAAGTAAAATTACTAATACTAAGCACAGCTTCAAAAAAATGTAATAAAACTGCACGCTGCAACACTGCACTATGCATTATCTAAAAAATAACCTGCAAAAAGCAGAATTAAAAGAATGAAGATTTCCTTCATCTCTTCATTCACCACCTGTGTTCTCTAGCACTTCCCCTTTCCTAAAGAAGGTAACAACTAGTAATAGTAGTAGGCATTTATTGCCTGAGTATTATTTCTCTTAACAAAAAAACTTAAATTAGACTGGCTGGATAAATGCAGCATGTTTCTAGGATTGAATGTACTTCTATCAAAATTAGAGAAACTGTTTAGAATTTCCAAGAATTACTTTTTTTTTCACCTATAGTTAGTCTACTGTTCATTGTACAAGATCATTATTTTAGATTTTATGGTGTTTCGAAATCAAAAGCAATTTTCAAAAATACAATAAGGTTTGGCAACACAGATAGCTAGCGTCGAAAACACCACTTAGTAATAAGCAACACCTTCATTAAAAAATATCTATTAAAAATTTAATTGTGTTAATTAAACTTTTTTATTAAGAAGATTTTTAAATTATGTTTTAATTGCTTTAACTAAATTTTTAATTTAATCAATTTTTAAAAAGTTCAATTGATTTAATTAAATTTTTATTAAATTTTTAAACAAAAGTTTATTATTCAATTAAATAAAATTTTTTAATTCGTTATTTGTATTTTTCCCAACGAAAGTAGTTAAACTGAGAAAAAAAAAATTTTGAAATATTGCTCATTTCATATTCATTGAAGTAATTGGAAAAAAAAATTGTTTGATTAATTGAAATTTCCTCCTTACGAAGCGAGACCAGTGTGCATCATAACGCCCATTGTAATGAAGTAAAATATACATTTATAGGTCGTGACCTTCTCCGAGAAAAGGGACCTAGTGTGTGAAAATGAAGTTTTGAGAAAAAAAAATTAAAAAATTAAATTTTAATGTTTTTCTCATTTTTATCGATTTTGACACACACCCGGTCCCTTTTCTCGGAGAAGGTCACATATATATTAATATGAAGAAGAAAAAAATGATAAAGAGTACCATTCACCACCTCCTAACCCATGTCTTTCTGCTGTTATTAGATGTTTTTTTTTGTATGAGGTATACTTCTCACTAACCTGAAAATCTTCTGTCTATGAATATCCTTTAAGGGAGTAAAAGTAGTAAGTGGGCTTTTCAAAAGACCACTGCAACTTTCTGGATATAGGATACATTTTTTTTTGTATGGGATATTATATAGTGAGACCTATCTTCACTTATGGTGTTGTTGCCTAGTCGGACAAGGTCAGGCTGGCTACGACCAGAGGTTGGTTAGAGAAATTACAGAGGCTAGCATGCCTATGTATAATAGGGGATATGAGAGAGTGTCCTAAGGCGGCTATGGAAGTCCTCATTGAACTCAAACCTCTGACGATTGGGAAAGAGGCTGCTGCCAGACAAAAAGTAATCAGTATCACGGGGAAAAGCACAGACAGGGACTGTCTAATTAGCCAATGGGAGTAAATATAACTGGCAAGATAATTTTCCCTACTTGCGCAACCCTCTGACGTGATGAATAAAGTGTGTGACTTCGACAAGAGGTTTGAAACTGTTCTGGTTAATAGAAGGGAATGGAGGAAAATAGAACCCCGGTATTCCTTTAAAACTGGCACCATCAGGTGGTACACTGATGGCTCCAGAACACTGGCAGGTTCTAGTGTGGGAGTTGTAAGACCAAGGACTAACTACCACGACTCGTTGGAGAAACCTCCTACCATTTTCCAATCGAAAGTTTATACCATTTAGAGATGCGCATAATTCAATCTTGATAGGATCTACCGAGGAAATAAAATAGTAATTTGCTCGGACAGTCAGGCTGCCATCAAATCGCTCATCTCATATAAATTTACCTCTAAGTTAGCATAGAAATGCAGCATTAAGCTAAATCAGCTAAGCAGCATAAATAAGGTCACACTCTGCTGGGTTCCTGGACACTCCAGGGTGTTCGGAAATGAAAATGCAGACAAAATGGCCAGAAGAGGGCTAGTACACCATTGAACGGACCAGAACCGTTTTGTGAACTCGGACTGGAAGATATATCGACGAAGATCAAGAGTAATAGGGAACACCTCTGGCTCAATCTCCTAGAATTGAGGCATGCAAAGCTAATGATTGGAACGTATAACCAAAATTGTTTCATAGCTTTCATGTCCTTGAGTTAAAACAATCTAAAAATATTCACATGCTTCCTCACAGGCTATTGTATACTGAGAAAATACCTCAACAGACTTGGCATTGAGATTAAGAGCCGTGCAGATTCTGTGATTACGAAGATGAAACTCCAGAGCATATTCTATAGGACTGTGAAGCGTTATGCCATAGAAGATATAGCCAATTGGGCAAGCACCTATTGGAGGAGGAGGCAATCCTGAGATTCATCAGGAGAGTAGGTCTAGATGAGGTGCTCTAGCATACAATAGATCTACTTTGGTCGCAGTGTCCTATGCTTCCCGTTTGACTTAATTCATTCAGTCATGGGATATTATTTTCCTCACTTCTATTCTGCCAATTTTCTGCCTATAACTTTTGTGGGAGCTTTAGATATATGTAAGTTAACATTTGAAAACACATATTACGAGCAATAAATTGTATTTATATCAAAACTCGCGCCATCTATCAGAAAACAGTGAAATTAAACAGAAGCACTCCTCAGTCCATAAAAGATGTGTTTAAGGTTACTGTGAAAAATATGAAATTCCCCATCACTTTATGCATACACTACATATATTCGTTGCTTTTATTTTATTTGTGCTGTGAATGTGTTTTAAGTTTTATTTTTCTCACTTATGCATATTTGAAGGGTGCTTTCTTTCTTACTTATCGGATTAAATTAATTGCTATAAGTCAAAAGGGATTAGTACGATGGTGGCCATACCGGAATTTCCGACATTTCGCCATATTTCATCAGTCCCTGTAATGAAAACTAACTGTGTGAAAATAAATGAGCATAAGGGCATTGCTTAGATATAAAATATGTCTAAGGAATAAATTGTAGTTAGGGTTAAAAGCTATTACATGAAATGAACAAAAAAAAGGTTTTTATTGTACATACATACATATGTATATGTAAAAGAAATTATTTTCTTAAAGCATAAGAATTTTCACAATTTATTTTACATTTAAATATGTATGTATCTTAGTAACAACATCTTATGATTACTTTAATGTCTAGAGATTATGAACGCATAAACCATATTTTATTTTAAATATTTATGTACTTTTTTATTTGCACATTTCTTTTCCCATATTTCATGGGAGCGCACAGTGTTTCACCACTCATTATTCTCTAGTGGTTCTTGAGAAAATATTTTCAAATATTTTCTTGTTGTTTTAGTTTGTACAATGTTTGAATGTATTTAGCGGAATACTTATGGTTCGCCTCAAATATTTTACACTCAAGCAGATGCACAAAAAGTCTTAGATGAAGCATTTCACATTTTATTTTATTTTTTTTATTTTTGTAATTTTTTATTTTAAAATTTTAGTTTGATTTATAGGGGGGAATTTGTAAAGATTATGGTTTAATTTTGACCAACAAAAAGAAATAATACAAAAATAAAAAATAAAGTATATATACATATAAGAAATTCAGTTACCAACCGTTTTACGCTTAATATATTGCATAAGACTTCTCTCCACAAGAGGCTGGATTAAAAATAAAACAAACAAAAAACAAATATAAATAATATATAAATAAAGTAAAATGAATAATTTGTTTCTTTTTTTTCAAAGAATATATATAATCGCAATCATAATACAGAAATAAATATTTGTTAACACAAACAAGTGAATAAAGTATCTGTTGTTGATTGTTTTGTGGCAACAGCGGAGAAATAAAACTTAAGTAGAGGATTATTAAAATTTGTTTAATAAATGAATTAGAGGGAGGGGGAGAAATTTCGTAGAAGTATGCTAAATTTGTAAAATTCTTAAGTAGGTTTGTATATTAAGTGCTAAAAGATTAGAACTGTTGCTTAAGTGACATATGAAAGCTGTAGCGTGTATTTATTTAAGGCTTTCTTTTTTGTTTTTGCTTTAAAAGTTATTTTTGAAAATACTTTTACTGATATTTATAAACGGTTGTTAAGGTTAATGTTGGCTGTACATATGAGTTTTTATAGCTATGCTAATTATGTCACGACGCAGGAAATATAACGTGATTTTGGTAACAAAAATAAACGAAACTAATACAGTTATAAGTTAATTTCTGTTTTGATTTCCTTGTACATACTTAAAATCAGAGTACGAAAATAAACGCAACAATTGTTTGATTTTGTTTTGTTTCATTCTTTGAAGTCAGTTAAATAAAAACAAAACAAAAAAAAACAATCAAAAGGATTGCACAATTTGATTTTGTATTGTGTTTGCACATGAGCACAACAGAAAACACAGGCTGTATGCCGGCTAAGAGCTACCGCCGGCCACAAACAATACCACAAAACATACAGAAGTGTCAGGAGACGGAAGATAAGTATAATTTTCTGTTTGTCTCGTGTTCCCTCAAATTTTTTCGGTATTTTTGTTTTTATTCTTCTTTCTAGTGCAATAAAATTACAACGCTTTTTATTAGCTGTGTTAATTGGTAAGTAGTAATACACTATAGTATCACTATTACTATACTTTTCTCTTTTTTCCACGAATTTTAAAAAACCTGATTGTAGCTTTTTTTACCTATCACTTTTTTCACTTCTGTGTATTCTGTGACAATACATTGATTTAATCGTATGCCACTAGAAATAAAAAAATAATGGGAAATAAATGGAAACACATTCGATTTGTTTTGTATAGCCTAAGCAGCATAGCTATAACCGGGTGTTCTAATACACTTCTCTTCTATTTAATATTATAACCGGTTTGAAGAATATAAAATAATTCATTACACAACTCACACTCCAAGAAAAAAAGAATACACTTAAAAAAAGCTGCAATGTTTTCATAGTATTTTAATTCTTATCAATTTTTCTGTTAAATTTTCTTTCAGAAAATTCCAACCCAGAAGTTTTCATAAGAAAATAACAACTTACTATTGAAGTAAAATATAAAAGCTGAAATAAGCGTTATTTGTTAAAGAAGTACAGAGCTTTAAATTGAAGTGAAATACAAATTATTGATTCAACGTTCCCTTAATTTAATGTCACTTGTGATTTCAGTATAATTTGTGACATGAGGCCACCTCAACTGACCTTGAAATGTGCAGTCGGGAAATACAATTATCGATCACTTTTTTATCCCCTGTGGCTTATTGGTGAATACACAAGACTTAAAAAAACACGATCGCCTAATTTTCGAGTTAATCTATGGGTGTAGAGAAGTTTGGGACTAACAACAATTTTTGCCCATTCACAAAATATACGGCATGACTGGTAATTGTACCACTTTGTATTTTGCGCAAATTGGAGTTTTTAAGAACACAAACTTAAAACTTCCCTAAAATTGATGTCCCCAGCTCTAATACCTTAGAGCTGTGTTAAATGGCATTCCTTGCTAAGATTTACAAAAACTGTAAGATTTTCAATCAACAGTGACCCAAAATAACTTAATAAGCACAAAATCACTAAAATTTTTTGCATGTTTATTTATTCATGATAAAATAAGAAGCACTTTCGTGTATTAAATATATTTTACAAAAAAGTCCTAGAGCAAATTATATTCATTTCTCAATTGACTATTATATATTTTTTCAATATAACTTTACTATGAATTAGTGGTTACAATTGAAATAGCAAATGTTTTCATAACACATTAATAAAAACAAAAAAGAGCGCTACATTCGAATGTGCCGAATTTTATATACACTTCACCTACGCACGTATTGAGTGTTTGTACAAAGACTTAAGTACGTATATAAATACATATTAGTTTTGTGAAAAAAATGGACCATATATTTTTGGCTCTAGTGCAATTTATAGTGAGTGACCAACAGTATTTTTCGTAGTCCAACACCGAAATCTCTAGCAAGCGTCGGAAAACCGATTTCACGTACAGACAGACATACATCGCTTTTTCGTCTTCCCTATTTTTAAGGACCAAGAATATATGTATATAAAGGGTGGTTAAATTTTAAGGGCCGATGTTGAATGTGAACTATACTTAAACCTCAAGTTTTTTTTCTGCATTTCATTTGAAATTTCTCAATTTCAGATTAACTCAATTTGAACCATGGAAAGATACACAATCCAGCAACGCTTTAAAGTTATTCAGGCTTATTATGAAAACGGGCGTTAAAATCAAAATGCATATCGTGCACTTCGTGATTTAATCGAAGGCACATTTTCACCTCGGTGGATTCGTCAACAAGCAGAATTGCCGCATTTGGGCGAATGATAATCCAAGAGTGATTGTCGAAAATGAATGCACCCACAAAGAGTGACTGTTTGGTGCGGTTTATGGGCTGGCGGCATCATCGGGCAGTATTTTTTCCAAAATGAGGCCGGTCAGGCAGTTACTGTGAATGGTGTTCCCTATCGTGAGATGATAACGAACTTTTTATGGCCCGAATTGAAAGCTATGGATGTGGACAATATGTGGTTTCAACAGGACCGTGCCACTTGCCACACATCTAACGAAACAATCGTTCTTTTCCGCGACAAATTCAATGGCCGCGTTATTTCGCATGGTGGCGATGTCAATTGGCCGCCAAGATCATGTGATTTGACACCGTTGGACTTTTTTCTTTGGGGTTAATTGAAAGAAAAGGTATACATCGATAAGCCAGCAACTATTTAAGAGCTAAAGGATGAGATAATTCGGCACATTAACGGCATGGACCATCGGATAGAGGTATGCCGCCGAGGTCGCGGTAGCCATTTGGCCGATATTTTGAACCATACCATATTATCATAATAAAAATAAATGACAATAATTTCCTAAATAATTTGTGTTTTATTCAAAATCAGCACCGGCCCTTAAAATTTAACCACCCTTTACTTTAAGGGCCACTTAAAAATATTGTAGAAATTACACACGGAATGACCTATATCGTCGGCTTAGAGTGTAAACCTGCTAAATCCACTTTTTTTAACATATTTTAATGCCATTGGAAAAAGAAAGAGATGCCACATCGATTTGCTTAAATGTTTATTTGAATTTGAAGCTCTATATGTCGAAGAAACTTAATGCATTAATAATTAATTAAATAATTAATTTTTGTAATAGCTGCTTTTGATTTTTAAATCAAAAAAGAAATTACCAGATTATTGGCTGTGCTGACATGCTGGCGGGTTGCTCCGGCTGAAGCTCGCCGTTGGGGAGGGGTATTGCCAACCTCTCTAGTACTTACAGCTACAAAAAGAAATATCATGCCAGCTGCTCTATGGTGTCATAAGAGATAAAGTTTATAACACAAAAAAAAAAAAAGGACCCGAAGCAAGTCTGCCTTACTCCCTGCGCACACACATTATAAAATCCTCTGGCCGATGGTCTGTCTTCAGGTTTGTATAGAAACCGTTAACAGTATTTTGTCTCTCTTGTAAAGTTTGCTCGAAGTGAGTTAGCAGGTTTACACTCCGAGCCGACAACCTTTACCACTTTTGGTGAAGGATATAAAAAAAACCTTGTGTATGTCCTTGCCTTGCTTTTACGTAACAAACTAAAGTATCTATTTTTTATGTACTCATAACTTACTTCAGCTGGAAATACTAAACACCCATATGTTTTCTTAATCTTGCAAAACTTTCTTCTGCTGGCGTTATTTATTGCAAATAAATTTCACCTTATTTTTTCTTACAAAAGCAGGCCATTCTTTGAAGATGCTCCTAATGTTTGTTTGTAGATGCTGTAGTAGCAAAAATTATACATTAAAATATTAACGCAAAAACCACATCTACTATCCTTTCACTTAAGAGAAGCTCTTTTACTACTCTAAGCTATAGAAAAATATTTTCTTTTGAGCAATTTGTTCATGCTATTTCTTTTACAAAAAAATAAAAGAGAAAAACTTCTTTTTTTTGAGATAAGGATTTTATATAAATTCTTCTACTTGGCATTTGGTTATGTATGTAGATAAAAACATTTATATTTGCACACATTTATTATAAAAAGGGTAACAAAGTTTATTCGATTTATGGTTTTTGTAATAAAGAAGTTGTAAATTAAAAAAAAAATAAAAATATGCACATACATAAAAAATTGCTTATTTTATCTTTCCTGTATGTATAAAAATTTGATAATTTTTTTTTGTAATACTAAGCTCGCGAAACACGTCACACCCTGTAATATTTTAGAATACAAAATGAACATTGTCGCATGTTGATATGCGTAAACCTGAATTTATGTCTGTCAGTTAATTTTTTTTGCATCTATGTATGATAATAAGAGCTGCTGCTGTGTGTTTGGTATGCGTTCCATAACATTGAGATAAAACGGAAAATATTCACCGATGCATTTTTAAACTTTAACATGTTTGACTGGTTTCTCAGGAATTTATTTTTTTTAAATTAGCTAAGAATTTATATGAAATAGTTATATGCATATCTAAAAGAATTTAATTTGCATGATAGTTTTTGCAGATATAACATAAGCATATGTAAAGATATGTTTAATATACTTGACTAGAAATACCTGAAAATACTTTTTTTTAACTATAAAGTAAAACTGGAAACAACAACATAAGATATTTTTGGTTCTATAAAATTCATATTACAAAATTTTTATGATACTTTATTGCTTAATTTTGGTATTTTATAAAATCGTCGATCTTTGCACAGATACAAATTTCATACAAATCAGATATAAGCCACATACAGATCAGCTACAGACCAGATACAGACCAGATACAGATCAGATACAGATCATGTATGCTCATAAAATATACGAAGCAAGAAATATAATTTAAATGTATGACATTCTCATCCAGGCATGAGCAGACTTTTGTACTGAAAAAGTGATCCAGGACCGGCACAAAGACACTACTCGTTATTATGTTTTAAGGACTAACTGTAATAAGTTTAGTTCAAGACAAAAAGAACTAATTACACAATTCACGAACGAACACCAACTCTTAGCCAAACATTTTTATTTTTGTATTGTCTTAAATTTACATAGTTCATTCAGGGCACATAAAAAAATCTCCTCGTTCATATGCTTTTTTATACTTCCCTTAAAATCTTCCCTCAGTTGCCTGAGTATTATATTTTCCCCTTCTGTGCAATCAGTAAAAATAAAATAATAGTCCCGGCTGCATATTTATATTTGTAAATCCGATGCAATTACATTTCTTTAATTATTTTGACAGTTGCACATCTATTTTGAATTAAATATACTATTCAAAGTATTGTACTATTTAAAATATATAGTGAATCTTAAGAAAAATCACGATCCGTTTGCAATCATATGATTATAGTATAATGTAATTGGTCCATACTGTTATTGTCGTATTTTGACTTGGACTTCGACTACATGAAAGAAAAAATTTTTTTCCGATTTTATGTAATGTATCACAAAAGCGTCGTAGTTGAAGTCGACACACTACAAGGCTGATTTTACGAGTAGATCAGTGACTAAATACAAAATTTAACGGCTAAAGAAATGGCTTAGCGGATATTTTTTGTATCTATACAGTGATGGAAAAACAATTATACAAACAAACAGTCAGTTAAATAAAAAATTATTATAAGTGTTTCTCAAATGTTAAAGTATGACAACGTCTGCCAATCTCAGCTCCGAATTGTTATGAAAATTATTTTTAGTAAATATAATTTTTTTAAGATATATTAAATCCGAAAGCTATGCAGACTTCAAGAAAGCAACATATTCGCATTATTTCATTTAGGTCAGAGATGGTTTAATCTCAAAACGTGCTTGAATGTAAACAGCAGATAAACTCATAAGGGCATTGTGGAAATATTGAGATAATATATAAAGATTCCAGGACATCAGGGTATCACTAGAAAATAAGAGGGTTATAAGTTGACAACGATACAATCGGCACTGAATATTATCATACTGGAAAATGATAGTATTCTTCAAAAATTCAATAACGAACTAAAACAATAAGATATATGCATATGACTGTGATTCTCGGGAGAAACACAAATAGGAAAATGACAAGATACATTCTGAGTTTAAAAATGCAAAAATATCGGGGAATGGCAAGCATAATTTGAGAGCTTGCCAGTAAGCTGATAGAACACTGGTACATTATGATTCTGACATTTAGTGATGATTACTCCAAATACATAAATTTGGACGGGCACTAGATTGTAAATTATTTTTACCTTCTTCTAGAACTTGTACCAGAAGAAGTTATCTAAGGTAAGTGATTTTGTGATCTGTATTACTGTTACTATCATAGTAATTTACTAAAATGTTTTTCTTTTAATCTAAATAGCATAAACATAAAATTTATTATTAATGCAGTAAGTAAATGAAATTGCAAAAAAAGGTAACTTGAATTTTAATAACTTAATTCGAACAGGCAAAAAGTGTTAAATTAACTAAATAGAGTTCTAGTAGTGAATTATCATTTGAGCAAAATAAAATTAAAGTTATGACTTATTAATTGAACTAAATAAAATAAATGATCATTTATCATGATAGAATAAATGATTTGCCATTAACCCGTTATGGGTCTTAATACATTATTTGGGTCACTGTCTAGCTGTCCAGCATTGAGTGAACTCAGAAATTATATAGATATAGAATATATTAGGGATTCATATCGAAAGAACTTAAGAAAATATATTGAAGAAACTAGTTAGTTATTACCTTAAGCAAGTTTGTTAGGTTATTCTGTCTTTTTATTGGAAACTCTTCTCCTTGCCAAATTTTTAGAAGTAGATTGTGCAACATATTTTAAAATCATAAGTGTAATTCCATTTTAGAATTGGGTTAACGTTAATTGGCCTTCTTTTTCAAACTAATCTCGCCTAATGTCAAACATATATTTTACTCTAAATTCAATTTCTTTTCTTTAATTATTTAAAATATTAATAACATTTCATTTAAATTTTTATTAAGATGTTTTATAATAACATCCCTTATTCCCTTTGTCACATAATCTGACAGATGTGTGTTAAAGAAACCTACTTCCGCAAACACAAACACATACACAATACCACACATTGATGTACATGCATGCATGCATGTAAAAAGTAAGTTACGCATTACTACTCGTATTGTGTATTGTTTCCTTTTCCTAGTACAACTTTATTTTGACATAAATAACATTTTACAAGAGTTTTTTTACATGTATAAGTTTGCATAGCCGTCAGCTTGACAAAATACAAGAGAATTGGATGTATGAAAATGCAAATAATATAAAATAAAACTGAAAAAATGTACTTGAGAGAATTAGCTAATTTTTATAAAAAACTAATTTTGATATATAACCATGATAAGATGACATTGAAGAAGGTGAGATTCGTCTAAGTTTTTACTGAGAAATATGGCTTATATTCATAATCAAATTAAAGCCAGTATTATCACACAATATGCTGCTTTTAAACTTTTAAAGTATACTTTGTTTTGAATATGAATACACTCCCATATCTTTAAATGCTCACAGGAAAAAAGTGGCAGTATAAGTATAAAAAATTACCCTTTTTTGCAGAAATAGTATATCACTTTTAAACGTTCAATATATCTGTGACAAAAAGGAAAAAGTGGTTAACGGCCTGGCTCACAATGTCGACAATAAATTTTCTTTCGCTTGTTTATATTGAAAACAAAAACAATCTAAGAAAATTTTTTGATGTTTTCAATATAAATAAGTGAAAGAAAATTTCTGGTCGACATCGTGAGCCAGGCAGTAAGTTAAGATAGGTTGATTTTGCCTGTAATCTCCATATTTGAAATTTATTATACTTTGGTATGTTTAAAATTTAATGCATTATTTATAATGTGGAGAATGATGTTTCTCTAAAAAAGTTATAAATACCGAATTAAATGTGCAAATTTTAAAAGAAACAAATTTCTAAAAATCGACTAGAAAGCCTAAAAATGATATACTGTAAAACAGTTAAATATGGTGCTATGAAATAAGTCCTAAATGAAATAACTCCCAATGATTTTTCCATACAAAATTGAGACTTATTGCATTATCTCCCCCATAGCAATTCCCGACACGGCGCCGCCTATAAAGGTTTCTTGCGCTGATATCTTCGGATAGTTTAGTAAGCAGAGTTGTTATGCGAAACAGCAAAGAGGAGAAAGTCCCTGAGGCAGGTCGAAGGCTTTGTATCCAAGAAACCTTTAGTAGGCCACGCCTTCTAGGGAAATACCATGGCGGAGGAGGTGTGTAAGTCCGGCCGAAGGCCGACTATGCAAGAAACATTTAGTAAGCAGTGCTGTGTCGGGAAATACCATGGTAGAGAAAATCCCTAAGTCCAACGGAAGGCCGGCTATACCAGAAACCTTTAGTATGCGACGCCGTGTCAGGGAATACCATGGTGGAGAAAATCCCTAAGTGCGGCCGAAGGCCGGTATATGTAAGAAACCTGTAGTAGGGGACGCTGTATCGGGGAATACTATGGTGGAGGAAATAATCTTAGATAGAGATGCAGGTTATGGAGAAATTGAAAGGCTAGTTATCCCGCTAATAACGTGTTGTTTTCTTTTTGTTTGTAATTATTTTTTTTGGGAGTTACTTCATTTTTCTTAGGACTTACTTCATTAAAGGCTGTTTAATTTTTATTGTGCCTAATTCCACTAAGACTTATTTTATTTTTTGTGATATATTTAATTTTTTTTAGGACTTATTTCAGTTGAAGTTATTTCGTTTTTAATGAAATAAGTTCAAGTTATTGGGAGTTATTTCATTTAAACAATTGGAAGTTATTTAATTTTTTCTCATTAGGACTTATTTCATTTTGGTTGGGAATTATTTCATTGGGAGTTATTTCATTGGGACCTTATTTCAAGGTACCGTAAAATATGACTTAAGCACTTTTTCCTTATTGCCACAGATATATTGAGATACGAAGCCTATTCAATAAGTCCGTAACTTTTTGAATCAAACATATAAAAATAAAATAAAAAAATATTTTAGTTTTCAACGAAGTCTTCCTTTAGCTCATTACACTTTGTCCAACGTTTCGCCAATAATTTTATCACCTCCGGTAAATAACCTCTGGCGAGATCAACAAAATGGGTATTTGTTTATTAAATGATTTATTATTTGGAGTGCAATCTCTAACCACCAAGGCATTTATTCCATTTTGGGTGCAAAAAATAGTCAATGGGTGCTAAAGCCGAAGAATACGGCAGAAGTTTGTTGTAGAATTCATGGCCTTTTGTCATTAAAATTACAAATATAATCCCCCTTATTGTGAATGGCGTTGTCGACGTCACATCGAGATGACAGTAAAAATTGCCACATGTCTACTCTTTGTCAACAGCAATTGTCTACTATTAACATACCCCATTAATTGCCAAAACCTTAGAGATTACTAAGAGATTGTCAATAAGAGCCAATTGTTGCCGATAAAGAGTAGACAAGTGAGAATATTTACTGTTTTCTTGATGTGACGTCGCTGACGCCATTCACAATAAAGGGGAATAATATATTCTTAAACGATAAGATAATAAAAACAGCGCCTTCAATTGTACAGAAAATGTGTAGTCAGCTTTTGTATACTTTTTTGCAACAAAATGAAAGGTCTGAGAGATTATTGTATAATCCAGCTTCCACATCTAATCACAACATTTTTTAAAAACTTCCATAGTCTAGATGAAGAATTTGTAATTATACTGGTAGGATATAACTAATCAGTATAAGATTACATGGCGGTTCCAAATCATATTCCTTTTTTAATATGGTCTCATACTACTGGCTAGAGCTTTAATACATTATCTAGTTGTGAATTTATAAACTTTGTTTTAAAGTCATGCATTTCAAATAACTTAAAATGTGTATTTATCATGTACATATCACTTATTTATTCAGACAATGTCATAACTCAAAAAATGGAATTTTTGAGTTGATGAGGCAGAATAAATCGTCATATAGTGTTAAAATTTCATACAAATATCTTAATTGCTCAACTCATTTAAGTAAAAAAAACATGTATTTTTCCATTCAGTTGACTGCAAAATTAAAACTTTAAACTCGTTTTCTGTCGAACTAGTTTTTTGTGAGTTATGACATTGTTTGACTAAAAGAGCGATATGTGCATTTACATCTATCTATTTTGTACAAATGCAAATACTTCTATGTATTCTCTTATGTAAGTAACTTTAAAATAAATTCTAGATTCACATTTCCTTGGAAACCTTAAATATAGCTGATATCCTAAATGAAATGCAAGTAGTACTTCATACCACATAAACTGCATTTCGAAAAGGGAAAATGCATAAAAATATTAAAAAGGAAAATGTCAACAAATCTCAGTTTTAGTTAAAATCTTCATTTAGTCCGGATTTATGTCTCATCTATTTGTCATCTAAAAGGTATTTTCAAATACTGAAGTAGTAGTTTAAAAATCTTATACACACATATCGCCACCTTAAATGCAAACGTACGTAACTACACAAAAATTCGAAATCGAGTTTTTGATTGATTATGGTTCATTTTATCAAACTACATGTGAACGCAAATATTTAGACCTCTGCGATAAAAAAGGACGACTTTATTAAGGAAATTCAAACAGACGTAATTAGGAATGCATCTATTTTTTATTGCAAGGAACGTAACTAACATGAAATCTTAAAAACATATACATAATATCCATACTACAAGTAAATTTCTCTTGCTCGTTTTGGAACACCCTATAACTTTTAACTCTCATATATTTATTAATATAGCAGCCCAATTTCTACATACTTTGTCCAAATTTCAAGTCCGTAGCTTTTATGGTTCTCAAGAAAATAGACTGTGAGGGAGAGACGGATTGACGGACACCGTAGCGAAAATAATAGGGTTCTTTGGTGTACGGAACCCCTAAAAATGATTCTTTTTTTATATTTTTTTATTTTTATAAATGTGAAATACTTAAAAGCTGCACCACTGAAGTATGTATTTATACTTCAACATCGGGTTCCTATGGTGCTGCTGCCATTTTCAAAGTAATTAAATATCTGGCTACCAGGCAACATTTGTTGCCATGAAGTCATGTAGCCTGCTGTGGTCTATGTGTTTAGAACATAATACTTTAATAGCAATTATCTTAGTACAAGGATTTAGTAAATGTTTTATTTTTTAATATGGTTTACATTAAAAACAAACAAAAAAATAGTTCTTTTAGTGAAATTATTTGATGGTTTTAAAAATTCTTCGTCATGCAGTAACTATTTTTTTTTAAATTAAAAATAAAGTAATTAGATTTGTCGTGAATAAAATAAGTAATTGGCATTGAAATAGTTATTAAAAAATTTTACATCTAGTTCAGTAAATGCTTTTGTTTGAATATGATTTTTTATTACGAAATAAAAAATAAAATTTTCTTGGTAGTTAGTTAATAAAATTTTAAGTTTGGTAAAGGGTCTTCCAGCCATCACCGGTCACACCATGATATTAAAATAAGAAAGACATTTCGAGGAATATATAGACTACTGCTCGTTCTAACCATTGGCTTAAAGAAACTTGATGTCAACACATCTGACACGGATGAAGGAAATCGTTCCGGCCTACTTGATGTATTCACATACAGCTCGAAATCGGAAAAGGGTGTGGATGTGAGAGTTATTATTTTGACTTTTCGAGCAGTATATAAGTTTCAATTTCAGCAAAAAAAAAAACGCGCAATTAATTGGCAAAGGTAATATAGGACGTGATAGAAAAAATTTTCAATAAATATTAAATAAATTTAAATTGATAGAGACCTGCACAACTCTTAATTAAAATGTTGCATAATACCAATATATTTTTTCATTTGTACAAATGTAATCTACTAAATATATCGACCAAAGAAATATATGACTTAGAGGACTTTTATAAATAAGGATACATATAAATATATGAATATGTACCGTAAATGTAAAACGTACAGTAAAACCTCAATTAAATCTCCATCAGGTGTATACTAGATGTGAGCACAAGCCATTTGCTTGCTTAATCTTCATGATGTACAATGGTGAATTGTTCTCTCTTTTCACTGCTTTTGATTTAATGAGAACACTATAACTGTTATTCCCTTTTATAAAAAGCATGCAACATTACTTGGCTATCTGCCAAGAAAGGGCATTAGTTTTTGTAGTGTTGAAGCATATTTCACTATTGCATACTGATTGACAAGTATAAAATCTTGTGTTCTCATTTTTAAAAAAATTGTGTAAGTGTAAAAGAAAAGAACAAACAATGCAGATTCTTAGATCGTGTTAGTTCGCATGCGATACTTATTAATTTAGCACGCTAAAAAATAATATATAACAATAATGGCAATAACAGTATTACCATACAAAATACTGGTTTTAAACTCTTAAAGTATATTTTATTTTGGCAATAAATATGCGCCAATATCTTCCACAATATATGTATATTTGTAAAAGTTTTTATTATCATTTAATATTTTATGAAATTTTCTTAGTTTGTGAAATGAAGTGTATAATAAAAATGTTGTACATTTAACACAACTGTATATTCAACTGATGTTTGCTTTTTGGTTTATTGTTCTCTTTATTTGCTTTACACTCAGTTACAATTACCAATTATAAACAACATTCGCTTTAAAAAAAAAAATACAATACTGAGCAAATTTTCATGGCTTGCGCTCACGTCTAGTGTATACACAACCAGAATTTTGAAGTTTTCTTTTTTAAAAATCATACTTTTAGTATTGACTTTAATCATTGGATTTTTGAACCTTTCTTAGACCTTGAAATAATTTCTATATTGGCAGCTGAAGCAGTGCTTCAAAATTCTAACCTTTAATTATTACATATTATTATAATTATTAATATTTATATAATTTTTTTATTTTTATATTCTTTCTTTCTAGTTGCACTTACCGTACGGCCCGGAGCTCCGGTTTTGCCTTCTTTACCCGGTAGTCCTGGTGGACCTCTTATTGTTTCTCGTAGTATGTCACTATCTTTGATGGCTTCTAGGATATCAGACGCATTGCATGTACATTTGCCAGTGTATTTCTGTAAATATAAATGCAAAAAATAAATATTAATTATTTATAAAATTTCTCTTGAGGTTAATTCAGTTAATTTATTTTTTAACAACTTTTTTTCATTATTGTTCGAACGAAGAAAAATTTTCAATGCAGAACAAAAAAATTATTGGAACAATTTTTTTTGTATAATATTCAAATATTTAAACAATTTCCTTAATTACTTTGTATGAAAAGTATTTAAGGTAAGCCTGGATCTAAACTTCCAAGAATCGAGGAATTTTAAGGCCACCTGGATATCGTGAATCATCGCGATAGACGTACCTTGCTAAGTTTTACTCAAACTGATCTGCACACAAATGCGGATTGTCTGTATCTACGCCTGAAATCCTGTTAAACAGCTGCAGACACTTATACAAATTTTTGGTATATTTTAAGATATAACTTTGGGTTCTAATCAGTGGAAGATTTAAGCCTGGGCCCGTAGGATGGCATAATTTAAGGATGTCAAAATGTCTACGGACAAAAAAGAGCCGCAATCGTGATTCTTTAAACCAATTATTATTTATTGTCTATGCTAGAAGGTTCGTGTTCTAAACATATATTTTTCATATATTTTTCAAACTATTGTATAAAACTTTAATTTAATTTTTATGTTTTAAAAACATTGCAATAATATTTTTATCTTTCATTATCAAAGACAACAACCATTTTTGAAGCAAATAATTTAGAGAATTTAAAAACAAGAACTCAAAAGTATTTTCAAACAAAAACGTCCTAAATCTTCTTATAGGGCATTTACATCAGCAAAAAATCTAGCATATTTTGATTAAAATCTGTATGAAAATCTATACCGTTTACACCAGCTTTTTTTTTACATTTATCAAGATTTGTTTATCCTAAACAAAACCCATCAACTGATTTGTTTCCAAAACTACAACCAAAGAACTATATTGCAGCCAATTCACACACTTTTTGAGGCAGACCGTAGCTAATTCACTCATCTTTTGTTGTACAGGGTAGTAAAGAATAAATAAAAACATTATATTTTTATTAGATTTCCTACAAATCTACTGAAAAAATAGATTTCGTTTTGTATGGGAAATCTGGAAAAAAGCAGCTTGATTTAGCTCGAAATCTCGAAAGTACTAGATTTGGAGACAGTACAAATGTACTATTACTGAATTAGGGCATAAGTCCACTACTGCTTATAATGCCAAATTTCGGACAGAACAACTTTTTTGCTGACTAAGTATTTATGTATGTTTCAAAGAAATTATTTCAAAAAAATAAAAAAACCCCCTAATTACTCGATAATATATAGCTTTTGTAAGCATTAATTCTTAATTCTTTAACAAGATTTCCATTTAAAGCTAAAATATATTTCAATCATTAATTAGGATTCCAGCTAATGAACTTATAAGTTTACAATATTTTCAAATTAGCTTTGGTAATACATAAATATAAATTTTCATTAAAACTGACTGACAAATGCTTAATTGGTCTGGAAAATTAAACACAATCTAATAAATGTTTGTTAGGATTTATTACCCCCCTTAACAAATGAACACTTTATTTATTCATGTCATGCCTGCCCTAAAACTGCACAACGTGTGGTATTTATTGTAATTAACGAAAAAGACAAACTGAAATTGTTTTCTAAACATCAATTCATTAATAATTATAAATAAATATATTTTCATTTTTAATGCACAAGTATATTGTAATACGTACATAACTAACAAATAGCAGCGAAAAAAAAACAAATTTACATGGGATTTGGTTTTAAATTGTATTTACACACCTCTTGCTCTTGTTGGCGTTTAAGCTGTGTGGTAATTTGCTTTTGTAAATCCTCTATAAATTGGGTGTCATCTCCAATATGTTGCTAATGCAAACGTGTTAATGAAATGTTTTTAATGTCACAAAAAAGCGCAAAAATAAACGTGTTCAAAATAAACCAAATAAACTGTTTCGAGTTGAAAGCAATAACGTATAGGTGACTCCATGAAGAAAATAAAAACCAGAGCACAAAGATCTTTATATAAAAAAAGTATTTAAGAATAATTAGTATTTTCCAAATTAAAAGCTATGCCTTATAATTAAAAGCTTTGAAATATATTATACAAAATATAGTAACAGAAAAAAAGAAGGGAGATGTCTTAGGACACCCAATTATAGCTATGCTCCTAAGCTATATAAAACAAACTTAATGTGTTTAACAAAAATGCAAACAAATTATATTATATGATGATGTCTAATTCGCCACAAATATTTCAAAACGTTTCCATTTTTCACCATTATTTTCTTTTCTAGAGGCGTACGATTAAATTAGGGTGTGTTGATCTAAATGCGAACGATAGATTTGATCGAAAATTTATATTGGAAACAAAAACAAAAAAACTGAAATTTGTTTTTATTTCCAATATAAATCAATAAAATCAAACAATTTGTTTAGTTTATTTTCGTACTCTGGTTTAAAGTACAAAGAAATCAAAACCAAAAATAAATTTATAACTGCAATAGTGTCGAATATATTTGTTGTGAAAGTCACGTTCTAGTTCCCTTGTCGTGACATAAATAGCATAGCTATAAAAAGTTGCGAACAATCCCTGTCAAAAAAACACTAGAAATAGTAAAGTTCCTAAAATGTTAAACTTAAACCACATACCTTTTTAAAATTATCATATAAAAAAGTTTCTTAAAATTTTTAAAAAAGAAAAACAAGATTTTTTAAAGTAAGTTCTGAGAGTGTAAATTATTTTTTACCTTTTCAAGAACATTACTTTCAAATAAATACTTCTTAAAAGTTATCTTAAAAAAGTACCTTTTCAAAAGTACCTAAAAAATACCTTTTATATAATTGCTTGTTAAAGAAAAACTTAAAAAAAAAAATTTAATTAAGTAAGTACCTCTTAGGACAGTACCTTATAAAAATTATTTGTCCCAGAGAGGTCTCTTCAAAAATGTCCTTACTCTGTACATTGTTGAAAAGTAACTGTGTTAATAGTATTTTCTTACTTATAATAAATTATTATTTAAAAGTAACTTGTAGGAAGTAGTTATTGAAAATAAGATTACAATAGTGCTTTTGCAAAAATTCGTCAAAACATAGAATCTGAGGGTTGTGCTGGGTTTATCAACCGGTAGCGTGGCTTTTGGGAATTTTGGCGCTGTGCGAAGTTTTTACAGGGCTTACTATGCATTTTTTTTGTAAGTTTTACAAAGAAGAAAATTCGTCGACTACAGAGTGTAGAAGATTAACGGCCATATGTATAATGAAAAACTAGCATGAAGTTAGCATAAGTGGCAAAATTTAAAATGGTATTAAAGAGTTTTTCCATACAATTTTACATTTAATAGTGGGTTAAAACTACATTATGCGTTGATTTTTAATGTCAAATTGTATCACAAAACTCGTTAAGATCATGTTCAATTTTGTCACTCATGCTAACTTCATGTTAGTTTTTCATTATACATATGGCCGTAAGTATTTATAGATCATTATTATATCGCATTTTACTCAAAACCTTATACCAAGGCTGCATCCCAAAAAATTTTAATTGACTTACCACTAAGAAGCGTTATTTCGTAAGCTAGGTAATTCACAGCGTGTAGCGTGTCAAAGCTTACAAACACCTTGCTTTCGAAAAAAGTCTATTTTTCATTTTATTGGAGAGGTAGATACAGAGCACAGCTGCTACTTGATTATCCTGAATGCAAAACGCAAGCATACGAAGCTCTATCATTTGGCTGCAGTGACCGTACGGGCAGCCATGTTTTCATAAGATATTATACTATGGAGGGCGAACATTTACATGACATAATTTCTAATCAAAAACTTTTCAAAATGCGTATTTAAACCGATTATTCTGATTAGGTGACTACTTATTTTTTAATCGATCCACTAAACATAAACTATCTTTTCAGACACCCTATTTGCCAAAACAAAACATCATATATAGTTTATCTGTTTATTTAGAAGATTTTTAAAAATTTCAATAAGAATATTTAATGTGTAAATTCTTGTCTCTTTTAGTTGAGATATTAAGAATTCCACATGTGAAAATTTCCGAATGAAATTTTTTGTTCACATGGATTTTAATTTCGTATCATCAATTCTAATAAAATGAAAAACTTACATATTTCCACTTTTTCCAAAAGACAAAGCTTTTTGAAAAATTTTCTTCATAAATTGTCAAAAAATTTCGCAATTGTATGAAGTTTTTTGATGCCTATTGTTTACATGTTCGAAAATTTCCATGAGAAATTTCATTTATGATAAGCCTGATAATATCATCATAAAGGCAATAAGAATTACGAGTATAAATTTAATTTTCCCTGCTGCTATAACAATCATTGTACATACAATATATTTTTCTTCAAGTAACATCTTTAATTGAAAAAAAAAACAATAAAAATAATTGATTATAATCAATTACAAATTTCATTCAGTCAATCAACATTTTCCTTAAAAATATAAATGATTAAAACTTTAATTGAAAATGTTATTGCATAAATAAACATTTGCTAAAAGGTTTATACCCTGTTTCCAAAAGTTTATATGAAAATCACTCAAAAAAATTAGTGCTTTTCATATAAAAATTTCACTCAAGTCAACCGCCTGGCTTGAAGAAACAGGGGGTTAGTTTATTTAATTTTATTAATTTGTATTAAATGTGTAATTGATTCAACTGAGCATTTCTTTAAAATTTAATTATTAAAAATAAAATTTAACCAGCACTATTAAATTTTTAGTCGTTTTACACCTTAAAGTCTTCATTCGGGAAATTTTATTTTGTGTTTGTGGCTGTAGCTCAAGAATATTCGATTGATTGCCGGATTTGGCTGGCTTTCATCGAAATTTATGAAAATCTCCATATGAAGCGAAACAGCAAATAGAATAAAAACTAAACTGAATTCATGCTGACCCAAACATTGTTATAAAATAAAAACGTGTATGCACACGTACTTACATACATACATACTTATATACATATGTGCATACAGACAAACATAAATTGTAGTTAGCTGCAGTAGCGGCAGTTGTAAGCACCCCAGATTTTGCTTGTGTATTTTCGGTGTATTTTCCTAAGCCCACTTGAACAAATTGCTCTATAATCCTAATATATTATATTGAATATCTACGAGTATTTGTATAAGCGCTCTCCCTGATAAACATATGTACTCGTATGTAATGCATGCATGCAAAATTTCATATACATAGTTTTTAGCTGATATATGTATGTCTGTACTCATATGTATGTAATATGAATGTATGGGTTTTTAACAATCCGTCTAACGTACAGTATATACTCGTACGTATTTGAGCATATGCATGTTTGTATACCTTGTTGTATTAAGCATCATTTTTTTCGCATTTCTAAAACACTACAAAAGTATAAACAACAGCAGTAACTATGGGTACAACAACAAAAGTTTTTAGTATTTTTCTATTTATCTGTTAAAACAAACATTAGCTCTTCAAACTATAGACTTCAGTCATGTTACGTTTGCTATTATACATTGCAAATATGAGACTCGTGCACACCACTTCTAAAAATCAACACTTATCTGTAAATAAATAACAAACAATAATTTAAGAGTGATGTGTTTGTTGCAACGATTTGCAGCTATGCATGCTTACCAATGCCTTTGTTGCAGTGCCGCAAGAGTTGGCGACAAAAATATAGCAAAATATATATTTTCATATATTTATTTGTATGTATCTATGTATATGTATCTGCTGAATATCATACACACATAAATAACGTTAGTGAAAATCCGTTAGTTCTTACACATTGTTATCTGGGGAAATCAAGTATTTGCTTCCGGCCATATGTCTGTCTGCCTAAGCGCTTCAACAGTACATGTGTTTAAAAATACACTAACACATGCATAAATCTACTAAAATGTAATATAGCGGATGATCACTATGGATCCTTATAACATATAGTTTTTCTATTTTTATTTTATAAAAATTAACTACATATATAAGATAATAGTTTTAACGATGGAAAATAAACAATATCGGTACTCAATTTCTCCCCAACCATAAAAAAATTTGCTTGTATTTTAATACAAAATTCTTAACTAACCCCCTGTTTGTGTAAGACGTTTGAGTTAAAAATCTTGGCATTATAAAGAAAAAATGTACAAGTTTCCTTTAATCTATTACAGGGTTGGCTAATGTAGATCGTTTGCATTATTAGGGAGTTCACAATGACTATCTTAAAATTGTTATGTGGCAACATTGTGCCATCTTAATATTTTCATTGTGAGCAGGCAACAATATAAAACACAGTATATTGAAGTATCAAAAGAAAAATATTTAAATTAGAAATTATTTGGGATAAATTTAAAGACAGCGAAAAATACAAATGTTTTTTCATCAACTACACTTGGGCTGACAGTTGTTTGGTTTAACCTTACCATATTGCCATATTAAAAATGACATGTTGTTTATACTTCTAAATTGGATTTTCACAGACACAAAAACAACAAACTTGTCACCGATATTAAAGTATTAGAATTGAATAGAAAATGTTGCAATATTTAAACACATTTTAATAAACTATTGTGAACTGCCTAATTGTGGCTTTGGTAAATCGTGGTAAATGCAAGACATGGAAAAGGGAATGGAGAGGTGTATAGACTTGAACGTACCAGTCAAGTTTGATTTTTCGTAATACTCTTCGACAACACATATTGACGAAACAAACTTGAACGTGTGTATGAACGCAAAGGCAGGTTAAAAAAAAATTTAACAAAACCTGATCTGGTAAACTTGATGCGCGTGAACCACGAGTATGTGTAAACCCGTGGTCGGAAAATTAAGGGCGCCGCGCCTTTTAATATACTCTTCTATTACGTATGCTTACACACGCATTGTTGAGAATAAGTTTTGTGTATCGCATACTCTTAAGGATCAGCGTTGCCAGAGAAAAATTTGTTTTCTAACAATAAGAAAATATGTGTGATGAGGATTTACTAAATTTCTTATTTTTAGAAAACTATTATGGTCAACGTGCGTTGTCACGCATGAAAAACTGTGACATGCAAAGGCATTTTCGAGAATATATTTAAATTTTCTTTAGAAATTTTCTACAAACCATCTTTTATCTCAGTGTTACATTGACGTAGAGCAGCAACAGAAGATGCCTTTCTTTATAAACAAAGCTTGAGTATTTCTTCTGAGCATAATAAAATCAAGTTTGCCTTTGGAGATTTAGAATTTCAAATTAGAGAAATGTGAAGAAATTTCACTGGCAACACTGGCTTGTGGTGAGATTATAACTCAAACTATCGTAAAATGTAATGGTATAGGTTGCCGACCACACGTATAAACTAGAGTCAGGCACACACATACATCTTTATATTATTTATGTGTTAGTGAGAATATGAAAGAAAGTAAAAAGAGATTGAGTCATTTTCTTCCGTACATATGTTTAAGTACTTGTAAAAAAGAGCATAACGAAGTACCTGGTCTAAAGTTTAGACCACAGACAAGTAAAAAGCCGCCTATGTACTTCAGAGATGAATGAGACAACTTTTCTCACACATACAACTATACAATAGTACAGCAATCGTTAATTTAGTGCATTTAAGAAATCTCATATGCATATGTAAATTTTTACTTTTATACAATGAAACTCATATTCTTTTCACTTGAAAACAGTATTGTGAAAGTAAAACGCAATGAAAAAAATAAAAAAATGTGAACTCCTAAGTACAGATACTAGAGCACATGCTATTAATTTGTATATTCTAAACTTCAACTTAAACAGGTGTATCCATATGCTTTGACAGCCGATGTTACAAACCGGAAGATAGACGATTATCTTAATCAACATAAAATGTGCAATTTGAACTAAAGAAATCTTTTAGTGCAATTAAGGTCAAAAAAGTAAAATTTTTTAAAGTTGTTGGTACAATTTTAAAATTCTCAAATCCATCCCTTATACAAATACTCTCAGAGAGTTTCTGTTTCTCTCTTTGAATTGAACAATAAACATTCTTTACAGTACAGAAGAAAAGGTCGTTCACGCGACCTTTATAGTATATTCAAAAGCACCTAAGGGGCTTATTTTGTAAAACAAAACGCGAAGCATTGACAATTTGTATATATAAAAAATTTAAATAGCACACAGAGAAAACAGTGCCTACTAAATATCTCATAAAATAGAACAAAATTAATAAGAGATCTCAATGGTTTTTTCAATAAAGAAATCTTATTAATTTCAAAGAGAAAACCTTTTTGAAAACATCAAGAAGAAATCTTGTAGTTTTTATGAGGTTATCTTATTGATTTTTTCAATAAAAAAAAATTGCGTCTTTTCTCTGTACTTATGTATTTGCATTTAAATTCTATACCATATACATATGTATGTATGTATGTATGTAGTATGTTGTAGTTGTTATTTATTTATACATACATACATACATACATATACATTAGGTCATATTTTTAACTAACTTACTCACCAAGTATTCAACCAGCTAACTTCTACCTGATAGACTCTAACCAATATGCTAACAAGCAGCCTAAATAATCATTTAAATTATTGTGCAAACATTCTTATACAAAAATGAAAAAGATTATGAAAAAAATTGTCTCTATGTCTATTTATATAGGGTGGCGCATAAGTAACGTTAAGATTTGATCAGTGAATACATTTTTTAATTTAAGTCTTTTTTTTCGTCTCTTTACAGAATTAACTAAATAATACTTGGGAAATTTATGATGGAAAGGCTTAGCACAGAACAAAGAACCAAAGTTGTTCAATTTTACTTTGAAAGTCAGCATTCGATTATTCAGACACAAAGATCATATCGAAATTTCTTTCATGTTCGAAATGCTCCTAGCGCTCCAACAATTTATCGATTGGTTCAGCGTTTTGGGCAACAAGGGGCTGTCTGTGATCTTCCGCGTGCTGGAAGACCTCGTGCAGTTCGAAATGAAGTGAGCATTGCTCGAGTGCAAGCAAGTATTGAGGAAAACCCCGAAACTTCCACCAGGCGACGTTCTCAGCAGTTAGGGATGTCTAGGCGGTCTTTGCAAAGAATTTTACATATGTTACATCTTTTCCCATATAAGATGCAATTGGTTCACGAGTTAAAACCAAATGATGCACAAGAACGCATTCAATATAACGTTACTTATGCGCCACCCTATAGATATAAAATAACAAGACACCTCATAAGATCAAGAAGATTTCCTTATTAAAAAGAAACAATAAGATGCCTTACACATACTCATATAGGAACCTACTAAAATCAAAAAGAAAACCTTATTGAAAAAATCAATAAGGCAACCTAATCAAATCAAGAAGAAAACCTTTTTAAAAAATCAAGAAGGCAACTTAATAAAATCAATAAAAAATCCCTATAGTTTACAATTTATAAGAAAACCTAATAGAATCAAGAAGCTTTTCTCTATGGATTGTTTTTTTGGTGCCAAAAATAACGGAAATTGGGTAAAAACAGTTGTGAATAATCAGATTTTTTCTTGATTTTATGTGGTTTTCTTATTGATAAAATTAATAAGATTTAGCACATAAAAACAATAAGGAATCTCTATGAAAAAATCTTCGCTTCTTTCTGCTGGCATACCCCTTAGCCTAAAAACGGTTCATAGAGAAAATCTTCTTGATTCTATGAGGCAGTTTTTTTCTGTGCAAAAACAAAACACATTTAGAATTATTGAACGCTTAGCGTTTCGATTTACAAAGTGAGGTCCTTAATATTTCACTAAATTTTTAACACAACTTTAAATCCGATTAAAACTACTAAAAAAAGGAAATTTTCTGCAAGGTCAAGCCTGTATAAAATCATAAGATATGATCACTTTTTTCGTTTGATAATCACTTTATCATTTTTGCCTATTTTGAACGTGATGTTTAATAGCATACCCATAGTGCATGGAAAATATAGTGAGCACTTGAGAAAAAATATATAAAAACAAAAAATCATGTAAGCTCCCTAAATTACCAACACTTTTCTCTAACAACATAAGCTCACCATACACCCACTGGAATACCTGTTATACAATAACGCACACGCATACACACACACACCAATCCTCATAATCCAATACTAAAGCACGCACATTAGTGAACATATGTTCAAAGGAATTTATGAGTACGATTTGTATATAAATATAGTTTTACATTTAACAAAAAAATGTTTAAATTATGCGGATGTAGTTTTCGGTTGTATTAAATTTGTTTCTACTCTCATTTATAATTTATTTTTTTTTTATTTTTTATATTTTCGTTCAATTCCCCACGATAGTTTTCAATGAAATGTGTTTAGAAATATTGTTATAGCTTCTGCTAATGTTGTTGTTGGATGTTATAACAACGTCACTAATACAATAAACAAATTTAATAGAATTTTAGTTTCACGAAGCGGAAATGATTACAAACACATTTACAGCTAGACGTTAGCTCATATGAAGGGAAAGTGTGCGTGTGTGTGTGTGTGTGTGTGTGAGAGAGAGAGAGAGCGATAGGCAAGTGGTAAACACAGACATACATTTGCATATTGATAACATTAATTTATCGTATAAATAATATTTTTTTTCCTTTATGGACTTTGCTGTTGAAATATTTAATAAATATATTTCTGTTATAAATAGTTCATGCATGTATCTGCATGCATATATGTATGTGTGTGTATATTTACGAGTGTTTTCTATTTAATGTGCTTGTATATATTTGCTCTCTTTTATTATAATGTTATTTTCATATATAATTGAAAATTAACTTTTTCTATTTGTTTGTAAATTATAAAATAAATCAATTTTGTGTGGAGAATTTTTTTGCTTACGCATCTGGGTGTATGTGTGTGTGTGTGTGCCTGTGTCCATTTTTAATATATAGTTAACATAAAGTAAAATATAATCAAACGTCTTTTAATTCATATATGATTGCAATTTAGATGTTTATACATAGACAATTTAATAGTTATTTTTTTTTTCATTTAAGTAATTTAAAAAGTTTTGTCATTGATAGTAAGAGCTATATTAATATACGATTACAAATTGCTCATTTACTTCAATAGTGTCATAAAAAATAAGTTGTGATTTAATAATGCAGCATAATTTTGCATTTCGTATTTTAATTTGTATAAAAATTGCATATAAATAGCCTGTACGGCCACCTCATGACTATTTGTTCATGTTCTGGTAGTGACACGCATAATGACGTGATTAAACAATAAATTGTTTTGAAATTTCTATGGAAAATCCTCCAGAAAATTTAGCTACTTAAGTTATTATATAATGTTTTTTTGTTTTGTTTATTTAGATTGTACTTACCGCCTCGGGATTACTAGCGATATCAATAAAGGGAGGATATGAACTTGGTTCACCTTTAGGACCAGCAGGACCAGGTGGTCCCGGAGGACCACGTATACTATCACCAGGAGGACCTTTAGGGCCACGTTCACCTTTCTCGCCTTTAATAGTACGATATGCTGAAAAGGTAAAAATAAAAGAGTATGTTAATTTTAGTACTATGCTATGAAAATTATATTTAAGAAATATAACTAACAAAAAAAAATATAATGATTTTCTTAAAAACTTTAATAAAAAGTCAAAGAAGTATGTTGTCAATTCGTCTGTATTTGGTTTTAATGTACACCGAAAGAATTTTGCTTCATAAGTCCAATGAAACAATTTCATTAAAAATTTTTCACAAATCTATTGATAATTTCACAAATCCAATGCAAATTTCATGAATATTGTGAAAGAATTTCATTAGAATTACTTCGTTGGTATTCTGGTTTCGTAAGAATATTGTATTGAATTTATGACAACAATATTTTCTAATTATTAAGAAACCCCTTTATATTTAAGTTATTTCATTCTTTTCATGAAATTATTTTATTGTTTCGATGAAGTTATAGCACTGCATTAATTACACTGTTAAATAAATTTGATGAAGTTTTCAATAAAATAATTTTGACGAAACTGGTTTCATTAATCCAACGAAGCGTGACGTTGGTTGAATTTTAATGAATTTTTCATTAGATTAATGTCGAAATTCATAAAACTTATGCCGAAAATTCTTTCAGTGTAACTTCTGAACTAAATAATTTTTGTATGGAAAAGTATAGCTTCTGTGAAAAAAATAGACTAGGGATAGCGGTTCCTGTTCGAGTTGTAAAAAATATTTTTTTTTAAATATCTTTGTTTTAGAATCACTTGATTTGAAAGCACTTTATTTGAATTCCCGCATAAGCACATGATCTCTAGTAGCACGGCATTGCAAAATTCATGCATATTTACCCTAAACCAAACTAGTTCGTCATCACTGGAAACCACGATTAAATCCCATTTATGGGGATACCCATGATTAAATCCCATTTGTGTAATTTTTCTAACTGGTATTAAGAAGGTGTGAAAATTACAAACCCTTTAAAATATATATTTATTTATTTCTTTTCTGGAATATTAATGAAATATTTTTTATTTTTATATGATAACGCTGTGCTACATCAAAGTTATTCAGGGACTCTCATGTAACAATTCTGTTTTCTTGGAGTCCATAGAGAACGAAAATACCTTTGCTTTTTTTAGGTCACTTCGTAAAGTGATTTTATAAAGGTAAATATAAAAAAACGGGTTGTTTAGAGTTGTAAATTGAAAGAGTCATAGCTTCTTTGTTTCCCAATGGATTTCTATTAATTATTGCTTTGTTTAAAGGATCTGATATTATCTTTCAAACAAGACATACTTTTTGTAAATCGGTTAGTAAATGGCTAAATTAAAGTGACCGAAGTGAGAAAAAAACACTTTTTTTTTTGTCATAAGCAACTCATAGCATGAGGAACATTTTTTTTAAACGTGATTTTTCACACTTTATTCATTACAACTTGGCGATTTGTTAACCGATTTACAAAAATTATATCTTGTTTGAATGATAATATCAGATTCTTTTAATAAAAGAAAAATTAATCGAAATCCGTTCGGAAACATTTCGTTCCATTTGAAATTCTAAAAACTACAGTTTTCACTACATTTACCGTTATAAAATCACTTCTCAAGTGACCTAAAAAACCAACGTTATTTTCATTCTCTACGGACTCCAACAAAACAGAATTGGCACCCCTGAATGAATAAACTTTTTCTCAACTTTTGTATCACAGTGTAATTAAAGCTACACCAGTAATAACAATTGAATAAATTCTTCAAAACAAATAATGTTCAATTCTTATGCGATTGTAGTGGTAAATCGGAGATAACAAAAATTCCAGTTTTTTTTTGTTCGCTCTCTTTTGTGGTTGAAAGGGAATTCGTTTTGAGTTTGTTCTTGTTCAAAAGGATTCAGGAATTTTTAAAAGCTTTTGCTTTTGCATGAAACGCTTGCGAGATATTATGTTAGTTTTCATACACTGCTTCCAACATTTGTAAACATAAATTTTTCTTTTACACGCGAAAGTTTAGGTCTAGGTTGTTGTATTTTTTTTATCCAACATATGCAATTTGGCATTAAGACTTTTTATTTTTCCGGCAACATTACAACTTATGAAAAAAAACTCTCTTAAACAAATTCTCCATGCAATTAATTTCTAACTTTGTTGTATAATCTCTATAATCATGCTGAAAGCCTTATTTATACCTTCAAAATCCAAATTGTTATGTGGGGATTGACAATTATTTTTCTATGCTGCTGCTCAACTTAATTGCATAAACAACATTTTGTCAGCAATTATTTCAAAAGGGGCAGACATTTTCCTGTTAGCTGTGGTATAAAAAGCAACACTTTTTCGGTCTTTAATTAATGTTTTGATAGAAAGGTGTTACCATTAAGTAAATTAATTAGATATGTTTACCGTTGTGATAATTATCTCGATAATTACTTGTAGCTTTCCCTAAAGTTTTCAGCTCACTAGGCAGTACATTTGTTTTGTTTCTCTTTTTTGTAGAAAAATTTTTATTAATTATAGTACAAATCATTTCATTATTTACACTTACAAGAAATAATCTGATGTGTAATTGTGAAACAAAGCAGTTTAAATTAAATGTGCTACTGCATGTCTATTAAAAGTAGACAAAGTACTCAAACAATTTTAATGTTTTTTCCAACTTAAGCAATTCGTTTGATGTGTTTGCTGGCAAAAATATTAACAAAATACTCCAAACGTTAAACAGAATTTCTTTTTTATTCCCCATTGAATGCTTTAAAATCCATTTAATTGGGAAAATGTTTCAAACGTTGTCCTTTGCAACATTGAAGGGTCATCTCTTATTATATGCTTATCTACAGTAGCATATATGTATGTATATTACTGGCAGAGCACAGTGGGAATGATGATAATTTAGTTATTTTTTTCAATTAATTAAAGGGCTTGTATAGTGATTATGGAAAGTTAAGTTATATGGATTACCTACACTTTTATCATATATATAACGAACATTTCTTGCAAGAGGGTCATAATGCAAAATAAATTTATTGTACCGAAAACAAATTTCAAGTTTTATATTTACTAACAACTATTGAGTAAACTAGATATTTAAAAGAAATTTTGATATAATATTAAGAGAGATACAGTAAAACCTCTCATAACGGAGACCTCCTATAGCCACCACCTCTCTAATAGTTAACCGAAAAAGTTTGTAGATCCAACATATTCAATATTGTTTATTTTTTTAAATGCATTCCTTTAACCGTACACTCTAATAAGCGGACGCGGGTAATAAATTTTTAAAAATATTGTTCAAAATACCTCTCATAAGTAGACAGAAGTGGTGAAGGACGGCAATAAGAGTCTTATTTAAATAGTACAAGGTGAGCCAAAAGTTATCATGGGGTTTAAATGTTTAATAACTTTTTCGTTTATATATGTTTTTTATTTTATTTTTTCAAATTATATAAATAACACTTGGAGAATAAATAATGTAGAGATTCACAACTGAGCAAAGAACCAGAACAATAGAATCAACTTTATTGAAAATTTGATGATGAGTGATGAAGCTCATTTTCATTTGACTGGCTTTGTTAATAAGCAGAACTGTAAGTTCTGGGGTTCTGAAAATCTAAGAGCCATTCATTAACGCCAATTGCACCACATTATGTATACAATATACGGTGTGGGATCACATCTGAAAATATCATTGGGCCTTACTTCTTCTGTTTATGATAGAACATTTTTTACGTCCTGCTCTTAAAGACAGACTTGGTGGTCTCAGCAGGACGGAGCAGCTGCTCACACTGCCCGAGACACAATGGCACATTTAAGCAAAATTTTTTGAGAGCGAATAATTTCCAAAAATTCGTAAATTATTTGGCCAGCGCGATCGCCAGATTTGACAGCACCCGATTACTTTCTTTGGGGTTATTTGAAGGAGCCAGTGTATGTAAACAAACCAGAGACAATCCTTGAACTCAAGGCAAACATCGTTGCAGAATTTCGAACGCTAAAGCCATAAATTTTTAATGATGTTATGGAAAATCTTCTAAAATGAGCCCATCAGTGGAAAGCTGAAAACTGTGGTAATTGAGGAGACATTATTTTTCATACTGAGTGTAAAACAATTTTCATTTTGTATATTATATAATCTGAGAAAAAAAATAAAAAAAATTAATAAACGAAAAAGTTATTAAATTTTTAAACCCCATGGTAACTTTTGGCCCACCCTGCAGTTCTTCTTTTATTCAACTCATATTCATATTAGTATTAATGTTAATGATATTGGTGATTCCCCTATTAACGCAAATGGATATACTCAGGCCTTAAAAATGGCAAAGATATTGTTGCTTCCCTGCAGGAAATGGAACTGATATAAGACTAGCCACGTGACCGATCCCCAAGTAATAGGGACCAGTCTGAGTTCCAACACTTGCTATGAAGGTGACCAGTCACTTTTCCATGGGGATGGCCTAGGATGGGGTTATTTGATACTTTGTATGCACCTTGTGACTTATCACTTAACTATCTTATAGGGACATATTCCGTGTGAATATAAATTATATATAAATGTCATTCCGACATTTATGTAAACTTGAACTTTTTTTATTATTTTTATTTTTCAGTAAACAATTTTTTTGTATTCAAACTATCAACCTACAGCATGACAGGCTTGCACGCTACCTACTCGATCATAGGGGCACTCATATTACAAAAGTATAAGTACGTACCAGTTAAGCTTAGGTTAATATCAAAGTATAGTTACGGGACTTGTTCCAGAGTGACTTGGCAGTCTATTTATATTGATTCATAGTGAACAGATGTCCCGGAGAAGTGTTTCTTATATGTATATACATACTAAAGAAAAAAAAATTATTTGTAATACATAACACATGTCCCAAAGGAGTCTTTCTTATATACACCTACAAAACCAAAAAAAAATATTCGTAATACATAAACTCGTAATATTAGTAATAGTACCCCATTGAACTATGGATGAAGTTATGGAGAATAAAGTCAAGTGAAAGTGAATAAAAGTGAAGTGAAGTTTGTTCAGGTAACATTTACCCTATGAAGAGAGAGAGAGAGAGAGTTGTTCCTCAACATTCACAAGTGAAATATCTTGGTATACACCTTGATCGACGGCTTACATGGAAACATGACTCTAAGCTAACACAAATGAAACTTAAATTAAATCAAATACATTGGCTGACATACCGCTTGTGAAATTTTCCATCTCTTTTTATTAGATTTTTATTAAAATGTAAGTGATTAGAAATCAATCCAAAATCAATCAACAATCTCACGCACTTTTACTCTTCGATCGGTCAACACCATATCGTGGATTTTTTCAAAATTTTCGGGTGTGGTGACCTCAATTGGCCGTGCAGAACGTTCAGCATCATTTGTACTTGTGCGACTACAACGAAAGTCAATAAACCACTTTTTTACCATTGAAATCGATGGTGCAGAGTCCCCCTAGTATATATCGAGCTTTTCCTTGGGTTGATTGATGGTTTTTTTTTTCGCAAAAAATAATGTTTAAAGAGCACTCGAAATTCAGTTTTTTCCATTTTTAGAAAAATACAAGAGGTTGTATGTTTTGAACAGCTGTTAAATGCAAAGTAAATGACAAAACGTGCTCTAAATTTGACAGTAGTCTACTAACATATAGTAGTTGATGGGAACAGTATTGCATTTCATGTAACTACGAAGGAAGTTCGAAAGGCCACGGACTTATTGATTTGCCCTCGTATATAAGAAAAAAGTATACACTACATATAACATTGAAAATTAGATTTAGATATCGAAGGATACAAATGTTGACCAACACATTTGCTTGTAAGCATATTAAAATAAAACTAGATTCTATAAAATAATAAAATATGCCCTAAACGTATTAATTATTCTCTAGAAAATAGAAAATATGCGTGTAAGACTGATATATGCAAAATCATGTTTTAAAATGTAAAATATGCAAAAATATGCATTAACAAATCGATTCCAAAACGCAAAAAAAAACTTTTGAAACGGATAAATATCTTATCCTCGTATTAATGCGTCACACAAGAAAAAACGTGCAATTCATATTTGCTATTTCCCTGATTATTTATAGAATAAAGAAATATAAGAATTTTTACTCAAATTAAAGTGTTATACGGTTTTTTAAAAATTATATGTAGGATATAATGGTTTGGAACGACAGCATAAATCATATACACGAATCTTCTAGCATAGACAATAAATAATAATTGTTTTGAAGAATCACTACTGCGACTTTTTTCCGCCCATAGTCAAGACGACACAATCGTCGAACAGAATTAGGGAATAAATAACATCTATTAAGTAGGTTGTGTGAAAAGGATATTCGTTAATATAAATAATTTTATTTACATATTAACACATATTAACACGCTTATTCGTTTTAGAAATGCAAAAGCAATACAAATTATGTTTTTCATCACTTTTTCTTTTTTTTTTCTCAAATTGTTATTGAACAAGATGAAAAATGAAAATCGATTTCGATTTAGGGTCCACCCAGAATGAAATCGAAATAAATGTGTGCATTACAGATTTTTACGTTTTTCAAATGATTTTAAATCGAAAACGGTTTACATTAAAATTGTTCAATTCTTTATTTAATATTAATGACATTAACAGATAATAGGTCTAATTCGCGTGCCCTATTTCGACTTCGATTACGAGAAGTTTGTACTACACTTAAAGAATATTGCAAGTCTTTTTCTTTAATCTAGTACAAAATCATTATAGCCAGAGTTGAAAAACAATACGTGATTACTTTCATTATTAAAAGCTTAAAGCTTTTTTATACTTTTCTTTTAATTCAATTTTGTTAAAGTAAGTACACTAATATTGCTACTGCTTTCGAACCCACTGTGCAGTACTCTTATGTTTTTGTTGTATGCAAATTTACATAAGTATTAAATATTTTGCATACGAAAGTGCTTATAAAAATTTTTTATTGAATTTTTTTTCGTGCGCAGTTCATTTGTTTGTTATGCAGATTTTATAGAAAAATGTTCCACCATACAGAAAATGTAATCATAAGCTCTTGTTTTCTTGTAATTCAATATCGGTGTCTAACTAGAATATCCAAAAAATTTTTATTGCCTTTATAGATTTACTAATGGAAATCATTCAAATATAACTAAATAATTGGAAACATTTTGTATTTAAAATGTAAATAAAATTTAGTTCAGAGTTAATCTGTATAAGCTTATATCTGCATTTGAAGCGTAATACAAAGTTACTTTAATTAAGTTTATGAGTTTTTTTAAAGAGGAAATAATTTAAATGGTCCAAGAAACTGAAAACTTTGTGAATATTATATCAAAATAAAGCTACAAGATTTTAAAATAAATACATGTATAGTCTAACTTAAGCAATACTTACGTCTTTCATGGGGATATTGTGACTGGGGTGGCGGCATACCGCTGCCATCGTAAATGCTTGTGGCCTGTAAAAGAAGAAGTAAGATAAATTTTAGCTATTGAATTATTTATTATATTATATATAAAATATAAAAATTAGTGGTTAGACATATCTGCGATATTATTATTTAAGTGTATTAAAGTCCATAGTAATCACTTAACTTAAAATCAGAATTTCCAATCACTTTAATTCATTCTTATTTTCTATTATAAATTAACAATATTTTAACTGGCAGGAGTTTTAAATTAAATTTTTGTAATAACTTTTGTGTTGTTTTATAGATCAATGCTGGAAATCTCCATTACAACAGCAGGTCAATAACTTACCATAAAATATGAATAAATATTTTATTTAAATTTACTTTTTCACAAAGTATATACATATGTGTGTCTGTATATAAACTGGAGATGAGCGCGTGTTGTGTTTTTTGCATGACACAAACAAGCACGATTTGACAAGAAGTGTTCGTGACAAAAAAAAATCTGATTTTGTGAGTGTTTGGGTCGTTTCGAAACGATTTTATATGTAAAATATGTATGAATTAATTTGCAATATTTTGTATCGTCAAACACACAACACCAGCATATTTGTTGATATTGTATGGGCCTCTGAAGCTTAAAGCTCTGTACGTACGTATCTGTAGTGGCAGATAGTATCAGCTTGTAATGCCAACTTGGTGAAATATTTTGAAAAGCGAGTTTGGAAAAAAATCAACTAAATCTTCTCATTTTTAAATACTATAACAATAATAATTCGTGCGTGTTGTGCAGTATCGTGTTGATAAAATTTTTTGCGTGCGTGTTTTGTACATGTTGAGCGCCTTGGCATTCGTGTTCATGTCGTGTGGTGTTGGAAAAATTCGAAACGCGCTCATCTCTACTGTAAACGAATATAAAAAGTATTTTTTTTCACAAAGTACTACAAAAATCCATTATTAAACTTGGACAAGTTAAAGTACTCACAATGTAACCACCAATCAATAACAAAAAAAAAAATTAAACAAAATATAAATAAATAAATGAAAACTAAAATGCAAAATAGCAGTTAAGCATAAACAATAACCCAACTATATATTTTTATTGCACTCATACATATAAACATTTAAAAGTCCTTGTCTGTGTTCAAAATGAACGAATGTGTCAGCTGTGCCTGTGTGTATGTGTGTGTTCGTGTGTGTGCGGCTACAAACGCAAAATGCCAATAAAATCACTTATGCAAAAAGTCGGTAAATCCTCAAATGACAGCAACAATGCTTTTACTACAGCAATTTTTCACATAATACCAAATACCACAAAACTATCATTAGAGAGCACAGCACAAGTTTAGAGTGAAGCAGATATGGGCAGTTTAAATATTTTAGTAGTAGAGAAATTAAAAATTAGTTAAATAAAGTTAAATGATCGTAATTACCAAAAAAAAAACACATACAAGAATATTATAAAAAAATTCTTGCCAACAATTAATTAATGAAGCTGTACTTTTTACAATCCGAAAACTCCATTTTTAAATAAAACATTAGGCCTTAGTAAAAAAAGCACTGCAGACCATGTCTAAAAATAACTTTTATTTTGTGTTATTATAGCTATGCTATTTATTTCACGACACAGGAGATAGGACATGATTTTCGTAACAAAACTAGTTGACACTATTGCACTTATAAATTAATTTTTGTTTTGATTTCTTTGTACTTAAAATCAGAGTACGAATATAAACGAAATCAAGTGTTTGATTTTGTTTTGTGTCGTTCTTTTGAAGTGTATGAAACATTAACAAAAACAAAACAAAAATAATGAGAAGAATTGCTAGATTTGTTTTTGTATTGGTTTTGCACATGAACACAAACCAGAGAATACAGCCCATGGGTTATAAGCCGGCTAAAGGTATGTACATACGGTTGTCAGATCTTACAATATTGCCAGTAAAATGTGCTTAAAATTTCTTACAGAAACATCATTGTCAGTCCATTGCAAGACTAGAAGCTGACAAAAAATTGTCAGACATCTTACAATCGTGTGAACATATTGCAAAATTATTGCCAGATATTTGTCAGACAGTTTAATATTGTCAGATGCGCAAAGCTTATGCATTTGACAATGGCTTCATTGTAAGAGAATTCATTCTATGGGCAACACTGCAAACGGTAGATTTTAAGGCAAAAATATATAATAAAATATATGCAGCCAAAATCATTGCAATTGCTTCTTTATGGGCCATAATAATTTATATTTTCACTTTTTACATTTAACACTACCACAAACGATTGATAATTAACAATTTCTAACAAATGCTTTGAGTCTGGCAATGCATAACAACATATCTGGCAATTTTTGCATATGACAACCGTGTCATACAAGCGTCTGGCAATAAATAGTTAGATTTTCTGACAAATTTGATACAACCGTGTGAACTAGCAATCTACCTTGTGCTGGTAATTTTGGATGGCCAGTACATTGTCAGCACATTGCCAGATCTGACAATATTGTAAGATCTGACAATCGTCTGCACATAGCTTAACAGACGCCGCCGGCCACAAACAATACATTAATTTAATCGTACGCCGCTAGAAAATAAAATAATGAGAAATGTACGGAAAAGTTTTTAAATATTTCTGGCAAATTTGACATCATCATATGATATAATGTTATAGCTAAGGAGCATAGCTATAACCGGGTGTCCTAAGACACACCTCTTCTTTTTTATATTATCTTATTTTATTTTATTTTATTTTATATTATTTTATATTATTTTATTTTTTATTTTATTTTATATTTATATATTATATATTTTTTTTATATTTCAAACCATAAGAAGGACAACTAACTATCTATGTTGACATAAATTGTTTTAAAAGGAAACTACAATGCTTAATGCTCGCACAAAGTTTTTTTTCTGTTTTTATGACTTAAATTTGTATAGTGTATTTCTATAATTAGCTTTTTATAAAGGATACACAAGTCTGCTCATATCTGGGTTAGATTCAGAACAATTTGAAATTTCTTCTTCTCATCACTTTTTATTGCCACATCCCCATTAGATATAAATTTACTAGATACCAAATACTTTTTTGTTATAATAAATACATTTGTAGTATTCAAACGGTAGTCTTAAGTTAGGGAACACATGGAACACATTCAATATAAAACGGGTTGTTTTTATTCTTAAAATCACATGTACAAGTTGTTTGTCATTCGTGACTATTTTATCCAATGAATCTTATTATAAAATGATGAGTCATAATTAAAAAAATTATGTTGATTGAAACCAAAAATGTATAATTTAATCAGGCTAGAGTTAGTCAAAAGTTAACTTTGGTGTTATTTGTTTATTAATATCTATCACATGCAATTTGGCTTACAAAGCAATACGAACTTGAGCATGATTAAATTATAAATATAGAAACAAATATATTTCAAAAATAGCTGATTAAATAAAAATTTTGTAGTTTTATGGCACTTTTACGCAAAATTAATATTTAATTTATTTAGTAATATGTTACTTGTTTTTTTTAATGCATTGAAACTGATTAGTGAGGGGTAAAAATTTCTTAGAAGACCTAAGTATATTAGGTATGTTAAGTATATTCATTCAAACAAATGAGAAGCTCAACTTATGTCGCAGTTGAAACATGGTGTCAATAATCAACATGCTTTGTATTTTCTTACTTTACCATTCTTAGTCCTCTTTCAAACACGTCAGGTTTACCTGATCAGTTTTTGTTAAATTTTCTTTTGAGCCTGCATTTGCGTTCATACGCACCGTCAAGTTTGTTTCATCAAGTTTCATCAATTTGCGTTGTCGTAGAGTATTACAAATGACAAACAAAACGGAAAAGCAAACTTGACTGGTACGGTCAATTTTATACCCCTCTTCATTCTCTTTTCCTCGCTCTTCTAAAAACTGAAGACTTCACGAGTCAGACCTGACATGTGTGAAAGGGATCTTACATACGCTAACTTTATTTCAGCTCGAATTGGACTTGTACTTGTATGTAATTCAAAATAAATGTTATTGTTTGTTTAAATCAAAATCAAATCCCTATTATATTTCAATACCAGCATGCTTCTGTTTGAATCAGGGTACAGTGAATTTTCCATGCCTGACATAGTTAGTATGAGCCAGAGAGTGAGTGTGAGTAGGGTGGCAGAGAAATGCATGTGCACTAGTACTAGTAAGTGTTTAAAAGGTCAGTGTATTTATGTGCCAGTATTGGTAATTATTATCTTCAGTGATTGGAAATATAAAATCAAGGATATAATAAAATAAATACTTTAGAGCTTAGTCATGATATAATAACGGGGTTTTCAATGGAAGCTGCAGGACTTTGACAATTGATTGCGAATATATTGTTGAAGCTACAGCTGTCAAATGATGAATTTATATTATCAAAATAGATGTTCTGCTTGGATAAAGTTCTGCATATTTCGCCAATGTCACGGTTGGGAATGTTATAGCTACAGCTGTCAAATGATGAATTTATATTATCAAAATAGATGTTCTGCTTGGATAAAGTTCTGCATATTTCGCCAATGTCACGGTTGGGAATGTTATAGCTCGATGACCACTATTTTTTTTTTACAGAAATAGTTTTTATGGACATTAACAATATGTGGTTTCAATAGGATGATGCTATTAGAAAGCCAACGTATGACAAATTTGACTTTCTGCACCTGTAGGTGATGTCAACTGAATACTAAGGATGTGCAGAAATGCAAAATGTTAATATCTTACAAGAAAATTTTTTAAAATTTTTTAAAGATATCAAAGGCTTAATGACAGACCCTTTTTTAAAACAGATGCATATTTTATTGCAAATGCGTAGTAAAATTGTTTAAAGCGTGCACATATTTATTTAAAGCTATAAACCTGCAGTATTTTACAAGTTAATTTTACACCACAGTCTCTGTTATGATGATACAAATTTTCTCGTAGGAAGTCTCAGGATAACAGGCAGCCAAGAAGAAAATATAAGTTTTCAGCATACATGGATCCAAATAACAGGTCCCTCTATGTTACTTGACCATGAGAAAGGTATAATAACACTACAGATGCTGAAGTTTCAGATAGATAGAGCGAAGAGAAGCTTTATTCAGTTTTATTTTCGTTTCTATAATTGTGCTATTGTACGAGTATATTTTGTTAATTGTTATTGTAATATTGTTGCAGAGTCTCTGGTATTCAATATGAGCATTATTTTGTTTTTAATGTACAGCAATTTTAAGTTCAGCAAAATACAAATATCGACGAAGCAGGGCACTGCGATGTGCCTTACCGTAGACATTAATGCATAACAGAAAAATCTACGATGTTGATATGAATATGTCAAGCCATTGATCGAACTGGGACTTTAAAAAATTCTCATAATAGCACTTAACTACTTCAGTTAGCAGAGTGGTCTAGTTTTTTAAAAAAATTTGTGGTTAAAATTAACTTTAAAAAGCTACAAATTACAATAAACTTTTATTTCTTTTAAAGGGTGTTTCAATGAGGGAATACTATTTCATTAAGACCTAAAATAGGTACTTTTAAGCAAATTGTAATTAAGTTTGGTTTAAAGTATTTGAAGAATTAAACCTAAGCTCTGATTACTGGCATTGGCTTAAAGCTTTCCATGACTTTTTGGCAATTATATGGGTATATTTTGCCGGCGACACGTTACATTGAGAATTATTATATTATTAGATAAAATTAATAAATTTTCTCATGCACGGTGCGACAATAAAAACACATGGTAAAATCACGTCATATGATAGATAGTACATGTCATCTATTAAAAATTACAAGAATAGTATTAACAACTTCTGGTAACAAATGTTGTTCGGAGCTTTTGCTTTAAAATTTAAATTGAAAATATTTATTGAGTCATGCTATACTATTATCTAGATTTTCCTTTTGTGTCTGCTTTAAATTGCGATTTAAAAACTTTCTTTTTTCACTTTCTCCAAAAAGCAAATATGCTACGCTAAACTTAAAGAAAATACAGCAAATATTGAGGAATTTTTCTGAGACTATTCATCAGCTTGTAAAATTTACTTTCTAAGGTTAAACATCATAAAAGTTTTCTAATAAGCTGTTGTCGCTGTTACTCAAAGTACATATGCTTGTATGTCTACAATAACATAAAAAATAACTTTTTGTTTTCTTAAAAAGAAAACCTGCTTCAACAAACAGAATTTTAAAACTTTTCTTAACTAAATTGCCAGTTTAATTTGCCAAAAAATATACTTCCCTCCCCCACATGTCTACTTTTAAAAGTACAATAAGTAAATTTCAAAAAATACATACACAAGAAACTTTTAGATTTGTTTTCCTTAATACAAATGTCAATAACACATCTGATTTTTATATAAAAGGAACCTGCTGCTTATATTAAACTAAATATTTTAATTTCTTATTAAATTCCCTTAAAATTCCTCGGGTAATAATGCTTATATGTATCGCACACTAAATCATAAAGAGTCACAACTCAAAAAATTTTAGATGCTAAGTAGTGGCAATCAGCCTGCTAATTTAACCTATAGCACAAAGGGATCATTGTATTGGACCGAAGTGAGCTGGACTCTAAATTTCACCCTTCCTTACCAGCAGCCTGCTAACCCAGTGGCAAACAACTGTTGATACTATATAAATGACACAAGTGTGTAATATAAAAACAAGTATAATGGTGTTTAATATTTTTCAAGAAGACAGCGTTGCAAAATAAGTTGTTGCAGCCGTTATAGATTTGTTCAATTAACCCATTAAGGCCCTGCGTTGCGTTTTCGCAACGCTCACTTCCATCACCTCTCAGCACTACCCATATTAATTTATATTAAAACTAAGCATAAGAAAATTAATTTTAATTTATAAACTAATTGACGTGTTTCAGGCATTTCGTTATACTTAAGCCTTTTGCAAAAAAAATATTTATTTTAAAAATTTGGGTTTTCTTACTTTTTGGGTGTTTTTATAAAAAGTAAAATAAAAATAGCAGTAAAAAATATTTGAAAGAGTGAATTTTAACGAAGGTATTTGATAGATACATTTTGTGATATTTGTTAAAATAATACATTTTATTATGCATCTACTTTGTTTTTTATGGTTGACAACATGTGTGATGCGAAAACGCAACGCTGGGCCTTAACGATATAAAAATTTATTATTTGGTGTGTTCTTTTAACCATTTTTATTTTCTTAGAAAATTTATTAACAGGAATGTTTTATCCATGGTATATTGATAATGTTTCACATATTCATTAGTATAGCTAGAAAGTTTTATCTGAGTGGGCTAAAGCCAAAATTAGTCTCTTGAGTATGCTTTCATTATCTACATTCAGCGAAAAAAAATTACACAATACCTGGTCAAACTGATCAGATTTGTTATCCAAAGTGCATCAACAAAAATTTTGTGTTAAAATAGTGTACACTGTTGTCAATAGGACAACGAAGTATGTATTGACAACGAATGAGTGCAAGTTGACAACCAGCGATATCAATAACAAAAAGTTGCTAATGTACCATTGTCAGTTCGTACACGCCCGTTTACAAGTTGACAACTAGCGTTGTTAGAAAAAGTGACAACGTAGGATGTTATAATGCCAAAAGGCGTTGTTGATTTTGCAACTCTCAGTCTACGCTAATGTGTATTAGAAATAATATGTTGCATATATGGTATAGAACATTTTTTGACAGTGTAATATAATATAACAAAAATATTGCGTATGTTCTCGAACACTTTTTTCTCATATTGCCGTATGTAACCATGAACTCTGATTATATTTGCTATCTATATATTTTAGTTGGTACAGTTGAAAAATATTTTAAGACAACAATCAGATATAATAAATTAAATTAAATTATTTATAAATATGTTCTTTGAAAAGTTTTTAAATTTGAGAGAAATGCCATCATATTATAATAAGACAATTGGAGGAGTTGAAGTTTTTGACAACGCGATGAATTATTATTGCATTCAAGTTAGAGGTAAGAAATGGTACTGGCCACTTCTTACCAATATCCTAGATACAGCTATTGTAAATGCTTAGATACCTCGTTGCTTTTGGAGAAAAGAAAAAAACTCCTCATATTTTGCCACTGGAACTAAGAATGTTTGTGATTGAAAGCTTGTTGCAAACAGAAATTGTTGAGAGGATAAGAGTTAAAAACATCAACGTTTCATCGCCACTATCAATTAATAAGTTTATGTTAACTACTTTTACTTTAAGAAGTTTAATTAAATATTTTAATTTAGAAAAAAAAGTTTATTCTTTATATCATTAAGGCCCAGCGTTGCGTTTTCGCAACGTTAATTAATTCGGTTCCCACCGCTTAAATTTTTTTCAAATTTTGTTATTATCATATTGAGACTAAAATTAACATCCTCTGAAAGTTTCATTTATGTAGCTCAACGGGAACGATGCTTGGGCCTTAATGGGTTAACTGGCTTATAAAAAGAACAAAACCACTTTCATCATTTTGAGTTGTGATTGTTTATGATTTAAGGTGCGATATGTATGTAAGTACTTACATATAGAGCAAATAACACAACAAAACAACAATAAAATATATTTAATCACTTCTATTTAAAAGCATTTACAAGAAAATCAAACTCAAAAAAAAAAGCTAACAACATGAAACAAAACGACAATGGTAAGACTGTTGTAATATATATAGAAGATGGTAATATATATAGAAGATGGTATATATATATAGATGGTAACTTGCGTATACATTACGAAACACATTGGCAAATTGAAATGCAATGAATCAAACAAATTCACATATTCCATTTGCAATAAAAGTTACGTATATAAGGCAGACATCTACATCAACTGACACCACACACAGTGGACCAAAAACACAGAAGAACGCTGATGAGGAAGGTTTAGTGGCCTTCGAAAACGGCTGGCTGTTCCGTTCAACTATGTGTTGTTGTCAGAATATTTACAACTAACTTTGATGTTATTTGTTCATTAATAATTATCACATGTAATTTGGCTTAAAAAGCGTTACGAACTTTAGCCTATTCAATTCATAAGAATATAGAAACAAATACAGTTCGAAAAAATAATAATTAAATTAACTAATTAATAGTCATTGGCTTGTGGCAAAAATTAAAAATAAAAATATACTTAATAGTAACAAACCAAAAAAGTTTGTCTTAAGTAGAACAAAAATAAGCAAATTAACAAACATGTGTATAGTTAGTAAGGAACAAAACGACAATGGTAAGACTGTTGTAATATATATAGAAGATGGTAATATATATAGAAGATGGTATATATATATAGATGGTAACTTGCGTATACATTACGAAACACATTGGCAAATTGAAATGCAATGAATCAAACAAATTCACATATTCCATTTGCAATAAAAGTTACGTATATAAGGCAGACATCTACATCAACTGACACCACACACAGTGGACCAAAAACACAGAAGAACGCTGATGAGGAAGGTTTAGTGGCCTTCGAAAACGGCTGGCTGTTCCGTTCAACTATGTGTTGTTGTCAGAATATTTACAACTAACTTTGATGTTATTTGTTCATTAATAATTATCACATGTAATTTGGCTTAAAAAGCGTTACGAACTTTAGCCTATTCAATTCATAAGAACATGAAACAAAGTTTAAGAAAAAACAATATTTGAAAAACAAAAATTCATATATCACTTGTTACGTTAAAAGTAAATTGATGGCAAGATAAAAAATATGTCGAAAAAATATGTCAGCATTTAAGATTTTTCTCTATTTTTTCTTATCAAAGTTAAGGCCAGGCAAGAAAAACACGTATGAAAAGTAAATAATATGAAGGTGTTTTCTTTTATAAAAGCAAGAATAAAATATTTTACCTCCTCAAAGAGAAAATAATATACATCTTCATTATAAAATGAAAATTTATTAGATAGGCAGTACTGAACATTTTAAGGCCATTTCTTAAGTGACACCACTTTATATAGTTTTGCTGCTCCTTTTTCAGAGAAGGAAACGTCATAAGATTGTCTAAACGATAATATATTTGCATCTAATGCAGTAAAACTCTAACGTCAAATTTTGTGTAAGTAAATTCTGGGTTGTCTTACAAAAATAGTTTGAATTAGACATGTAGCTGTAGCACCTGCCATAAAGATATCTGGAAAACTAATATAGGAAGAACGTTAAATTATTTTAGGGATAATAACTCTGTTAATAATGTGCATTGTCTCTGGATACAATTTCAGAAATGAAAAATTAGGCGTGGCCTCTCATGAAGTGCACATTTTTGTTAGTCTTGAGAATCAATACCAGTGTACTGATCTTGCTAACTTGTCCTCAGCGTATTAATGATGGTGTAGAAGAAGCAATAGGCTATTAGTTGCTCTATTAAGTCTCGTTCATTGTTGGTTTTCGCAGGACTAAGATCGGACAATGTTAAAAGTTTTGGGACACCAATTTCAAGGCCAAGTAATCTCCCCAGATTAAACAGCACCATACTTCTTCCTTTAGAGAAAGAAAATCTCACGCTTACCACAACAAATCACATAACTTGCAAGACTTGGAAACTAACATTGACGAAGAGTGGCCCAATGTGCATCTAGATGTTTTGAGACTAACAATTCAAGATGAACACAATTACCCTTCAACTCAGGAAGAAGTCATTTTAGCGATATAATTTGTTCCAACTAATGTAATGTAATGTAATGTGTTTCAAATAAACTTTTTATAAAAACATACATAACGCTTCTTTTCATTTGTAACAAAATGTCAGCCAGTTCAAGTTAATACATTACTTTTGCTCCACCAGATAATGTATTTCATTTATAAAAAATTTTTTTAAATACCTCTGACCTTCTATAAAACTTTTACTTTTCATATTTAAGTTAGTTTGTTATTTAATGTTATTGAAAATATTTTTTTTTACTTACACCATCCCAGTCAAATATATCACCAGAGGCATCTTCAGGTGGAAACTAATTTAAATGCCATATGGAAAAACAAAATAAAGAAAAAATTAAATAATAAAGGTAAAAACTAAAAATAATAATAAATAAAACACATACCAGGCCGGAACCTCCGACATCTACATCAATTTCATTATAATCAAAAGGTAAATCCTTAAAAAATAAAAAAACAAAATAAAAAATAATAAATATTTAATAAATTCAATGAAATAAAAAGTAAAAATAAAACTAAATATAAACTAAAATGATTATGAAAATTACTTAGCAAAATTAAAAAAATTTTCATAAAATATACAAACAAAAATTATTATCACAGAAAAAAAAGATTAGAAAAATCAATTAAATAAAATTATTTAGTGCTCGTCCAGACTTGCAATTTTGTTGCTGCAATTATTTAAAATTCTGCTTTGAAATTTAATTACGTTACCTTAATATAGAAAAGCCCTAACTAATTATTTTTTTGAAATCCTGATTTTTATATATTTCGATACCTTAGATGTTCTTCTACCAAAATATACAAAAAAACTCTATTTAAAAATAAATAATGAGTTTGGGCATTTCTATATTAAGATAACGATTAGTGTCCAAATTATGAAATTCTAATCTTACAATTATGTATTAAAAAAATCTATTACACCACAAATTTCCCTGAAAAATTAACAATTGTATTTAGTTTTTGTTATATTTTGTATTTTTCATACAAGCGAAGAAATAAAATTCTAAAAAACGTAAAATAAAGTTAACAACTTTAAATTAACAAGTACGAATAACGAAAACAACACAGAATCGTAGAACACATGAAAATGTGTACTTTTCACCTATCCCACCAATTTACTCAAGAATTGCTGCAATAAAAATTGCAAGTCTAGACAGGGACTTTTTAAAAACTCTCCCAAGTGCCCGAACACTTTCCTTGCATACCAAAATCTTCAATGCTTCTAAATTTAAGAATCTCTAAAGTTTTATCAAAGTATTTTTAGAGTCTTTTCTGTCAAATAAACGCTTTGACTGCAAGATAGCAATTTATTCTGAAAAGCTATTGACAGGTAAGAGTTTATGCGCCTTTGGCACAAAAAAAAACCCCATATAACTTGACATGTGAAAAGTAATTACAAAGAGTAGGAAGACAAAGAGCAAAAAAATTCCAAGTGATATATGTGTGTGTGTATGTGTGTGTGCGAGTAGCATGAAACACTATTATGTGGCCCGTAATGGTAAAAACCATTTAACGTTTTATGTGCTGTGCATGATCACAGTTAATTTTTATCACTATCACCATCACCATCACCATCACCATCACCATCAGCGACACCATATTTAACAGCTTGGTCTGTATCATCATTATGGTCACTACTACCACTAGTATTTAATTTTTCTGCTTTTTATTATATAATTTTTACGACTTTAGGAAAATCCTCGATTTTAACACTTAGAAATGGCAAAAAAACAAAACTGAAGAGAACATAAAATTGAAAGTTTTGTTAGAGCAGTTGTAGTAGTAGTAGTAGTAGAGTATTTACATACATATATGCATAAGTGTATAAGTAAGCACCCTGCAGGAAGCATCAATAGTACTACTGACAAATTATATCCCAGAAATTGATTTTTCCTACAAAGATTTAATATATGCGCGTCATTGACAATATATTCCAGCACCTAGATTCACTAACTTTTAATACGATAATCATATCGCTTTAATAAATACCACGAAAATTAATCGACTTTGCTATTCAGTAAAATATTTTAACGATATTCGTTGTCGGTTAAGGTAAAAAAGGTAAGATAAAATATTCAGATTCATTCAATTTTTTCTTAATTCTTCCTTGTGCTTATTTTGCAATATTTTCCACATGAAATACAATTAAGTAGCGAGTAGAAAAATAAATTACAGAATCACATTATCGTTAATGCAAACGAATAAATATATCGATAAATACTATGATTTACTGTTTGCAAGAAGTTACTTAATCCAGCTACTGACGTTGATACTATTGACTTGGTAAATATTTTGAGACCATATATTACAGCACAATTTAAAAAAATGCTATCTTATTATAACTCAGCTGCAGTTGCTGAGCGAGTACATTTGATGAAATGTTTTGTACTTATCAAAAGTTAGTATTAGCATGTGAACGTTCGGTTGATAATGTCGCAAAAAAAAATTACGAAAATTATCGAATAAATTGGCGATTTGGGAAAACTTAACTCTAAACTTCCTACAGGGTATCTGCAATGTGTATTATATACACACATGCTTTTAAATGTAGACGTATGTTTTGTTGAAAACGTTAAGTAATTTATAGCTATTTTTAATTTAACATTTATGTAATATAATTCAAAAGTATCTTGAGCTGCTGTGAAGTTATGAAAATTATAAATAATTTATTTATAAAAAATAATTTTATTTATAAAAAAGTTACTAAGGGTTTTCATGAGAGCTCTTCAAATTGCCATTTGTGCAATTGGGCAAACTTGCGAGACTGGTTTCATGCAGCCCCTTTTGAACTTTTGCGCAAACAGTTTATGTAAATTTGAGACAAACGTCAAAAAGTTCATTTAATGAAAATAAAATAAGAAAGTTTCATATACATATATGTATATATGTATATATATATATTTCTATAAAAAATGCCTAAAGAAATCCAAAAAAAGCAAGAAGTTTTTGTTTACAAAATGCACAATTGCACAGCTTAAGCTTGCGAGTCAAAATTATTGGGCAAACTTAACAGGTTTGTGTAAAAAAATTTCTATAAAATTTTTAATACTTTATTTACTAGAGTGTAAAAATGCACAATTGCACAGTTTGCGAGACTTTTGAACATTATCATGAAGATCCTTACTTTATTTCGATTAAGCGCTAATCACTTTTATAAACATTTCACTCAACTTTTCATTTCAAATCGTTCTTAAAAAAATTGTTTCAAATAAAGCACAATAGAACGTTTTGTTTAAGAAAACTTTTCAAATCTTTGATTTGAAATATTGAATACACAAAAAATTATATTTTTTCAATCAATACTTGTAGTTGATAATAAACCTTTAATTGTATCAACTAAAATTTATAATTTTTATTAAATTTATAAGCAAAAGTTTAATTCGCTCAATCGCATTTTTGATTAAATTTATAATCAACAAAATTAAAAAAAAAAAATTATTTGACTCAATTGAGCTTTAAGTTGATTTCATGTGGGTTTTTTTTCAATTAAAGAAAAATTGTTCTGTGCGTCTCTGCTATAAAAAATTATTATTTGTTAATTAGTATAAATTAAGACCGTTAATTAAAATAATAAGAAAAAAAAATTAAATCAATTAAATTTTAAAACAAAATTTTAATTGATTCTGTTAAATTTTTTATTGATCATTTATGGTTTTTTTTAAATTAAAGTTGTTACTGGGAGAAAACAAATTTTGCGAGAATGAAGTTTATATTTTCTCAGTTACGGATTTTGTATAAAAAACTTTCCTTTTTTGTATTCAGAAGAAACTTTATTTTACTTTTAATAACTAAATTCAAAAACCCAAATAATATTTTTACTGAAATAGGAGCTAAGAAAAAATTCGTTCAACTAAAATCCAAAATTCGTAAAATAGTTTACAATAAATTCATCAAACTTACTAAAGCAACTAATAAAACAAAAACTTGTCATAACTTTTGCTTTGTATAAACTTTGTATAACTTTTGGCAGCCTCTTTTAGCTTTGCTATATTTTCAGAAAACTGATGCTGCAATAAAAATTTTCTTAACTTAAAGTAAAGGATCTTCCAATAAGAACGCAAGAAAGAACTGTAATAACTGATATGTTGAATATATATTGTTGAAGCTACATCTGTCGAATAGGCTGTAATTTATTCACTCTATTTTGCTAGGCCACTATGGATGAATAAGCATTCAACAAATTATGTGTTCTCTTGGGCCAATATATAGCGCACCTTGCACATTTTACGGTCAATACCGCTACAAATCAGGGATTGCCCACTTATTTAGACTGAAATTGGATAAAATGGATACCCACGATGATTCCAATAGGACGGCTACATTGGTTGCTCTTTACGAGAAAATTGAGGGAATAGTGATATCATTGGAAGATAGATATTTAAGGTAAAAAGGAATATATTTCACACATAATGGTAATGATAGACTTTTGAAGCAAATACACAAATTGCATGATATCTACTAAACTTTTGTTCTATATAAGTTTAAAGATCGGTAGGACCTTTTCCTAATGCACAAAATTAAAGAAACAAGTATTTGTTCTTTAGGTGCGAGCTAAAGTATGCCCAGAATTTTTTTAATTTTCATAGAAATCTTATTTATATATTTAAATTGAAATTTATTTGCCGATGGTTAAGCATTGTCTATATATTTCATTGGTGCTTAGCCAAATCATCAATAGACTTCAACCACATATTTTGAACAGTCACATACATACCTTTTATGATATACACAGACTTCCAAAAACTATTTGAGAATTCACAAATAATAATATTTTTGAAAATCACAAAAGATAAATAAGTATTGTAGGCTTAGAATCTGTAACAAAATCTATTTTTATTTTCCTACACCTTTATACAATTAGAAGTCCATTAGACTTATTATCATTATAATACTACCAATTAAATTCGTAATTGTGCTTGACTTAATTAAAGATACTACAATTATTTTTTCATTTAAAAATTTGACTTTGTAGTAAAGTAATAAAAAAATTATAACCACAACAAATTTTTTTATGCTGATTTCCCGTTTTATTTCTTTTCTCGCAGTTATTCCCTTTTTAGCCGGCATGTATGACTTAAAGGGCAAAACTATTTGTAAAACACATTAAATTCACTTGGAATATCCACTGACAGTTTTATATTACATGATATTAATAAATAACAAGCATATCACCGACAAGCGCACACACACAGGCATAGAAACAAAAACGTTTATACACAACCACCCTCACATATGATATACAATAGTACTATTATATTTATCCCAGCTAGCATTTGGGTGATAATTCTTTGCAGAAATCTCTTACATGATTTTCCTCAGATCACTTTTGATGATTTAAAAACTGCTTTATCAATTGGGTGATTGAAAAATGATTTACTTGTGATTCATCTATATGATCAAATAATGATTTCTGGAAAATAGAGAAACAAAATGAAAAAAAAACCGCAAAAAGGCGATTTAATGATTTAAAAGTAATAGAAAATTGCTCAAAAATTAATCATCAAATCGTATCATAAATGATTCATCTGTAGAGTACAACGGTAGCATCATTTATGATCAAAAAATTAGCTTATATGTGGTTATTTTTCCAGTCAAGCTGATTCGGAATAGATTCGATTCGATTATGATACAAAATGCTAGCTGGTATACGACAACAATTCACGCACATCATGTTTATGTATGTTTGTATATATTTTCATGGCAAAAGTATCATCCACTTGTATAATACTTACAATTTATAACAATAATTGTATAAAACGCCTATTATGGATTTAAAAATGAAATAAATAAGCACACACAACAACAACAGCAACATCAACACCAACAAAAACAACATCAAATACTACTAGAAAGTGACTAAGATAACAATAGCAATAAAATTAGGACATTGTTGCTGATGAGGATGTTGATGCTGTTAAAAACAATATTCTATCCTTTCAACTTTTCCACTTATGTTTTCGTTTTATCAAATAGTTTCTTTTTCGTCACTTCCATCCCTTGTGTTTAAGAGTAAAAAAAAACCAACAATCATTAGTAGTTGGAAAAAGTGAAGAGGGGAGGAGAGCAGACACATACATATGTATTATGTCCCTGCTATCTAGCATTTGTGCACAATATAATAAGTGGAAAACAAACTCAGGTATAAGGTTTGTAATCTTTGTAAAAAAAATTGATACAGTGGGACTGAATGTACAGTAAAATAAGCAATTTTCGAATCCAAACAAAAACTGTACAACATAAATTAGAATCAGATTGCGCATAGGGAAAATTGTTTTACTATAATAAAGTAGTTTTATTGTATGATTTTTTAAAGAAGATTTTCGGCCGTATCCAAAAAAAATTAAATTCAAATACAACTTTAAACCATACAGTTATATTGCTATTGCTATTCAGCAAATTTGTTTTTGAATTGCGCTTTAGTAAAAATTTTTATGGAAATTTTTATGTGTTTTTTTTTTAATTTGACAATTAAAATTTTTTGAAGGACTTTAGTTATTTGTTAAAACCTTATATAAATTTTAACTACTTTAAAACTACTGTTTGTCTGCGTGGGTGTTTCAAAACGTTTCCGTTTTGCTGCTGTTTGAAGGGATGTGTTTGTTTTTTCTTTTCCTTATTTATTTATCGTATTTGTTATAAATTATTGCCACAGACGTGAAAAGGGATGTTATTTGTTAAATATATTGTATGTATTTACAAAACACTTTCGCAAAAATTAATAAATAAAGTTGTAATAAAAGTGTCTGGGGAAAGTGTTTATTTTTTAAAGCCATGCCTTCGAGGGTGGTTCCGGTTGTAGCCTTGCTTATTTTTTATTGCTTTGTTTTTTTATGAAAAGCTTAATTAATCGATTGAGCATATAAATAAAAATCTTCACTCATTTTTTATATACATATGTACATGAAACTTTAACTGTCCTATTCCTTGAAAGCAACACCGAATTACCAACCATATATGAAGCAATACTTCAAGTTAAATCCCAGAAGGCAAGATTTTTTATTTGTTAGATTCTTAATGCTCGATAAAATATATTTAAAATAATTCCTGCAAGAAAAATTAGGAATATGCTTATAGAGAAATACGAGTAAGAATATATTTGAGTTCATTAGCAAAAATTATTTTTTACACAATTAATGCCGAAAGAAAACGTATATATTTTCATAGTTTATAATTATTTATATTATGCTTTCAGTGACTGCGGAGATCGGAAACTAAGCAGCCAAATATTTGAAATAACTCCAGTCCCATGCTAATGCCCTTGCTAATAATATCTTGCACTTTACTGCACACATACGCTTAAAAAAGAGGGACTAAGAGGTGCATAATACGCAACACTCCAGATGAAATATCTTGAAAATATTTTTGTGATTAAACGTTATTTAAGTTTTTAACACTGGTCGGGCCTAATAATTATATGTAAACTTAAAATTTCAATACTTTTTGAATACTCAATCTATGTATTTTCATACAAATGAATGGTGTTTTTTGAGAATTTTAAGAAAATCTGGTTAAAATCATATAAATTCTGATATGACACTACTTAAATTTATTACTGCATAAGAAATGGTACCAGGTAAGTGCCGCTGAATTCAAATGGATTGAAAATTGAGTCACAGGCTTTATTTTTCCAAGATCTTCTTTCGATATCATTGTACAGTCTATTAATTTATTTCATATTCTCGGTTGTTTACCATAATGTAGTCGGTAGGAAAATTGCATATATTAATATTACTCATTCGCACCGAATGCCTATAATAATATTAATTCGCACAAAAGTATGCAAAGCTTTTTGGAATACATAATGCTATAACATAAGGTACGTTCGTAAAAGCATTTATAGTGCACGTCTGCAGCATCACAAATAACTAAAGTTCAAAAACGAATAACTTGGCAGCACTGTTAAGCGCCAAACGTTTTTAAATGCAAGTAAACAGCATACCTGCCGCAAATCTCTGCAAATGGTGCAATAAATTATTTTCAGATGCAAGAAGTTATAGTGGAACAGTAAGTTTATGTATCTATTTTGATATTTAAATTACATGTTTCTAATCTAACTAAAAAATAATTAACTTTAAAACACATAATCTTGATAGTGTTTTATTACTCCAAAGGAATTTTTTTATTTTAATCGCCTTCTTTTTACGGCCAATTGTGTTCTTATATGGAATAGCCAATTTGATTTTCTTTCCAATCTTTGTTATTATAATTTTAAAGAAAATTTTCATTTTAGTTATCACGATTTTCTTAAATAAAATTACTTGCCAACTTAAAAATTGTTTGCAGTTCGTTCAAAAATGTTAACTGTGCACAGATGTTGAGTAATTGTAAAGCATGTGCAACAGCTGATCACGCATATGCAGTAAAACCTGACAGAACTGCTGCATAGATGCACAAATTTGGTGAATTTACGAACGTATCCATAATTCCTAAATAATTTATTTCTTAATATTTTTTACCCCAAATTATTATTTAAATTAATCAATAAAATGTTTTGATGTTGTTAACACTAAAAGGTCATAATTATTTATATAGTGTTAAGGTCATACTTTGTCTATTCGACGATGGTGCTAAGAAAAGTGGCAGAGTTCACTTTTTTTTTAATACTTAATTAACTCAGGCTAATTTGTAAGACACATATATATGCATATATACATATATATATTCCTCTAACTCCCACTGGAGCATAGGGCGCCCAGACTTAAAATATTAAGTAAAATAATAAATTCAAAAGCATATTAAATGTATTTTAATATTAAAATTGATATGTAAAACAATATCATTAAGAAGTCGTTAATTTATTTGAGAGGCATTAAGGTCTTTTTGGGGCTCCCCATACCGGTTTTTATCATATTTTTGTTTGTTATCCGCAATTCACGAAACTGTTGAAGAGTGCATTACTGCCGCTTTTTGCCTTTTTGCCTTTTAATTGTTTTCTGCTTTACTCGGCAATTTATTTTTTAATATTCTTCTGTATCGATGTTAACAAAATGTCACTATTAATGAATTTGAATTGACTGAAGATCTTTGCCTTTATATGAAGTAACTTACAGGACTAAATATAGGAAATAGTTACTTAGGACATATTGACGGTCCCATTCCATAACATGCTAAGTCGACATAGCATGTTATGCTAGGAATAACATTTTTGAATTTATTGTTTACTAACTTAGATTCTCTAAAATCGGACCAATCTATCAAAATTTATGAGCAAAAACGTACTTAGCATAATTTGTCAAGTTTAAAAAATCTCCATTTTAAAATGTTTTAAGTACACTGGCATGATTTAGTTTAAAATGAAGTAGTCAAAAAACAATTAATTAAAATTTTTCTCCCACCTAAAACATGCTGTATGTACTTAGATGACCACTGTAGGTGAGAAAGGACCACCAGATAGATGCTAAGTATACTTAGGGGAAAATCTTATGTATTTTAAGTCACTTTTAACTATGATCTACAACAAATTTATAAAGTTTAAATAAACTCAAATATTCTATTGCAATTATTATTTGATTACAAGAAGTCTCAAGTTTCTATCTCACAATATTCCCGAGATATCATCAATAAACTTTAAAGGCGTATATCTCGAAACTAGAATGGAGCCGTCGATATGCAGTATATTATACTCCTTTTACTAAAAGATTTAATATTTATTTATTAGTATACTATAAAACCTGATAGCTGTCCGGTAAATGTCAATTGCATTACAATATTCTTTTTTACATTTTTTACGTTTGTTTTGTCCTAAGCTCTTCCGTTGGTTTCTTTTACTAAACTGTCATTTTCTAATCAACTTTTGTACTCTATATCATATATGGCGTTATCATCCAGGTCCAATCCGTACTTCCCGTCGTACATCGAACAACAACTTTCAAGTTCTTTGTCGATCCAAGCTGCTTTCCTTTTTATTACGGACTCAAAAACTACAAACTAACTCAAACAACAAATAATGAAGGACTAGAAATAAAATTTGTTAAATTCAAACAAAGTCTGCCTTATCGTGGTTTGCGTATTTCAAATACGACTATGACTGACAATAGATTAAAGAAAAACTGTTGAAGTCTTCTTTAATCTATTACCAAACAGTCGTAGTCGTATTTGAAATACGCCAAACACGATTAGGCAGAGTGTTTAACTCAAAACATAAATAAGTTCTGAAAAACGATTTGCAACTTCTTAAAATATTTTAAAACAATTGTGATATTCTTACTTTTTAAATTGCTTGTCAGATATGTGGCATATTTCTTAAAAAATTTGCTCACATCTTATAACTTAAACTTGAAATAAAACCAGCTAGTTGTTCCGTTCTGCTAGTGGTTCTCAGAATATTTACAATTAACGTTGGTGTTATTTCTTCCTCCAAAACTATCACATGAAATTTGGTTTACATAGCGAAATGAAATCTAGCTCAAGCTAATCATAAATATTAAAATAAAACTACACATAAATAATTATATCCTGAAGATGCTTCAGAAAGGAGTAACGAAATATTGAAAGAAATAAAAAATATTGTTAATTGTAGTTTATATAAAAAGTACATTAAGCTTAAATATTAAATTAAGTGTCAATCCCACGATGTCGACAACGTTCGACAAATTTTAGTATTTTGTTGTTGTTTCAAATCTAAGCTTCCGACAAATCGAACGTTTTCGACATTGTGGGATTGTCTCTAAATACAAAAATTAATTAAAAAAGGTCGAAAACATAGAATACATTATTTATGATTTGAAATGCACATATTGAAAATGTTAATCTTTTTCAAATTTAAAAGCATTGGACATACTAACAAATATTTAAAAATTCACAAAAAATTCATTAAAGTCTTGTGCTAGTATTTACAATCAGCTTTTAATTAAAGCATGTGAAATGTATATATGTACATACGAGTATATTAAAAAAATAATGTTTGCATTAAAAGTAGGTTGTGGCCGTGATAATGGTTTTATTGTCTGTTGATATAAATGTGGGGGATTTTGTATTAAAAAGTAAAAGTAAGAGAAAGAGTAAAGAGTAAAACTTACTAAGTATCGAAGAGCAATTTTGTAAATTTTCCTGAAAATAATTTGTGTGCATATTATTCAAATAAGTTATTTTCTATGAAATGCCTCTGCATTTGTGTTATATTAGTTTCCAAATAACTACATACTCTTGTGCTGTGTGCTTTGGGTAAAATATTTTTTAATTTCAACATACTTTATTTCTTTTTTTTTTTTTGTCTTGTGCTCATTAATCACAAAAATATGGCATCTCTGGCTTAAGCATTAAAAACATACGTAAATGTGTGTCAACATGTGCATTTATAAATATATGTGTGTGCGATACAGGTCCTGTTCATTCATAAATTCATTGTCGTTATACCCAGCAAAGAGTTAATTTATATAATGATATTTTCATGATACACAGAGAGTACAGTGCCTACTAAATACCTCATAAAATAGAACAAAATTACTAAGAAATCTCTATGGCTTTTTCTCAATAAGGAAATTTTATTAATTTCACAGAGAAAACCTTTTTTAAAAAATCAAGAAGAAATCTTGTAGTTTTTATGAGGTTATCTTATTGTTTTTTCCAATAAAAAAAATTGCGTCGTTATTCTCTGTACTTATGTATTTTCATTTAAATTCTATACCATATACATATGTATGTAGTATGTTGTAGATGTTATTTATTTATACATACATACATACATACACACACAGTTACATTCTTAACTAACTTACTCACCAAGTATTGGACCAGCAAACTTATACCTGATAGACAAGCACTCTACCCAATATGCTAACAAGCAGCCTAAATAACCATTCAAACTATTGTGCAAACATTCTTATACAAAAATGAAAAAGATCATGAAAAAAATTTTCTCTATGTCTATTTATAGATATGAAATAACAAGGCACCTCATAAAATCAAGAAGATTTCCTTATCAAAAAAATCAATCGAAAAGAAAACCTTAATGAAAAAATCAATAAGATAACCTAATAAAATCAAGAAGAAACCCTTTTTAAAAAAACTAATAAGGCAACCTAATAAAATCAATAAGAAATCCCTATAGTTTACAATTGATAAGAAAACCTAATAGAATCATGAAGTTTTTCTCTATCTATTGTTTTTTGGCGCCAAAAATAACGGAAATTAAGTAAAAAAAAGTTGTGAATAATAAGATTTCTTCTTGATTTTAAGTGGTTTTCTTCTTGATAAAATTAATAAGATTTACCACATAAAAACAATAATGAATCTCTATGAAAAAATTTCGCTTCTTTCTGCTGGTATAGCCCTTAGCCTAAAAACGGTTCATAGAGAAAATCTTATTGATTATATGAGGCAGTTTTTTCTTTGTGTATAACGAGCAAGGGTAAAAGCGTGTGGCTCAGGTTTTGTTAAAAACTCGAGTCACATCTTCAATAATTTACCAATATCAATAACTAAATAATCCCTTGGAAGCTTCCAAAATCATTTGCTTATTATTTAAAAAAAAAACTTAATATAAATATTTATTAAACAATAACAGAAAATAGTGCAGCATTATATTACAACCATTTAATGCGGTTATATAAAACTCTGAGAAATTTTTTGTTCCTTACAAGCATTCGTGATGACTGAAAATTTGTTTCAACCAAGTACGCTGTAAATATATTTATATATATAAAATGTTGTTGCGAATTTAGTGCGATGGTATAAGTTGTTTGCGATTATTCATTATACTCCTTGTTCATTTTAATCGAACTCTATTATACACACTTAAAAGTTTAAAATCTCTTTCCAGAAATTTGTTAGCTGGGAAATTATTAATATTCTGGTTAGTTTAACATACTCGTACATTTCCTCCATTATATAAATACCCAGTTGGCCACGTCTTTAAGACATCTTTGACGACGGGTACAAGACAATGGTAAGTCGTAGAAGACATATTGAAGATAGTCCCATACAAATCGTCAACGAAATTTTCATACAAATGGCGCCGAGGTCACACAAGACGAGATGGGCGACAATGTAGCTCAGATTGTCGTCAACACTGCTTTATTGAAGACAAAACTTATATGATACTGTCGCTCAAATTGTCCTCAACAAAGTCGTATTGAAGACAAAACGTATGACACTGTCGCTCAGATTGTCGTCAACACGGCTTTATTGAAAACAAAACGATGGATATTGTCGCTCAGATTATCCTCAACAAAGTTTTATTGGAGACAAAACGATGGATATTGTCGCTCAGATAGTCATGAACGACGATTTCCTTTAAATTTTCTATTAGAAAACGTAATGAAAAGGCGACATGTAGTACATTAGTCATCGAAGACAATGTCGTTTGTGACGATTTGGCCAACTGGGTATATGTAAATGCATGCATACACACACGAGCATAAAAGTATGCAGCCATACTTTTGCAAATATCGAAACCACAATAATTACTATTTTCTCTTTTTTTCAATTTTCATTTACTTTGAACTTTGCACAAATATTTACCGATTTTAATTTCAAATTGAAAAATTATTTACAAAAGAGAGCCTCAACTCAGTTTATGAAATGTTTTAGGTTTTAATTTTTAATTGAGAAATATTAAATTAACTTACCGTATTTTTGGGTGGAGGTATGCATGTTATGGACAAAGCTTCTGGATTGCCATAAACATTTAATTTTTGCAAATAACCCTGTACACAATGGAATTAAACAAAAATAAATAATTTTTAATAATGGATACAAAATTAATAGTTGTGAAAAACCAAACCAATAGACAGAGGCTTTTTTAACTTTTTTTTTTTAATACGCAAGCAGTTTAGTAACAAAATAATACTACAGCTGGAAACAATTAAAGAGTTTAATTTCCCAAAATTAATCTCACTTTTACAATTAATCTTAGGACAATGCATAATAAATTATGGAAATTTTATCAGTTGCTTAAACGCTAAGCAAACTGTTACATGTTTAAGCTTTCAGCAAAAATTTCCAAGAAAAATTTTCCATTAACTCTCTCTACCTTCAGAGAAATTTCCATCTTAGCATTAAATTATTTTAACACTTTATAGTTGCATAACCATGAACTCAGCATAAACAATTTTTTGATTATGTTTCCTTATATTTTTAATCATAACAATATTTCATTTTTACCTCATTCAACAGCACAAAAAAAACTGTCAACAAAAATTAAATAAATGACACACAGTTTACCACTAAACTCTACAAAATGTAGAACGGGGGAGAAATGAAAAATAAAATAAATAAAGAGAAATAAGTTATTTATACATGAAATACTCTATGATGATGATGATGATGATGATGATGCTGATGACATTAGGATCTGAATCTTACAACCAATGTCATGCAAACAAGGCAAGACGAAACGTTTTAAACCACTATGATTTATAACTAGTTGAAAGTTATAGAAATGTTTGCACTGCAAAATAGCCTTCAACAGGGTGTCCTTGTAAGACGTTTGATTTAAAATATCTAGCCATTTTAATTATTGTTATGATTCAATCTGTAACGACTCGATAGATAACAAGTGCACCCTACACCATTTATAGCAGTTTTACTTGAGTATTTTATATCGGAGAAATTGTTATATGATTTTAGTTTACTAGAAGTAGCTTTACACCGTCTTTAAATGTAGTATATGTAAGAGCAGTTTATTTACTTAAATATTATATTGATTTAAAAATAGGAAACATCGTATCGTTATCTGAACATCAAAATCGCGTCACTCTATTTCTTTAAATTTTATAGGAGAGAGAAAAAACTTTAAAAAAATTATTCAACTGACTGAACTAAAGTTTTCTTTATCTTCATTTTTAATTTGGCTGACTTTTATGACAAATATTACAGAAAATTTTATAGCGGCACATGCTTTAATGTAATCTGCAATAATTAATTAAAATTGCAATTATAAATTTCTTGTTACGTTGTTTTGCCTTTTAGCTGACGATATATATAAAAAAGAATCTGCTCAATACTGCCTAAACGCGAAGCGAACAAAACTACGTTCCATGCTTAAGTGTAAAGACGACTTAGCTAAAGATGCCAAAAAGTGGCATCTTCCTTGAGTCACAAAGAAGCTTAACAAGGTTAGCTTCGTCCTAAACAAAATATTTAAAGACAACAGTAGTGAAGTGATTATTACATCCAAGTTAAGTCAAATGGATATTTGGATCAAACACCAATCATCAATGTTACATGTGGCATCTACACCTAGGGAGAAAAACAGCTTAAAATCTATAAAAACCATATTGAATTAATAAAAAACATTAATGAAAGTCTAGTCATGTTGAAATTTCTTATTTCAATATCGAAAAATATTAATTTATTAATTTTATTTATTTTTAAGTATCTCACCATAAATTTTCTATTATATTGAAAATTATTGAATTAATGTGGCGCGTTCGTATTTTTAAGTTGCAGCTTTTCCCTGTGACAGCAATCTATGCAAGTGCGAGCAGCAAATTACCAGTACAAATATAACAATTGACTGCCTAGAAACTGTTGAAGCAAGTAAAATCTTGAATGAAAACATATCTGCGGTTGGGAATGACCGTCCAGAAATACCCGAAACTATTGAAGCAACTAAAAGCTTAAAAGAAAACATATCTCCGGGATTAGACAACATAAATAAATAAAGTTGAAAGCTTATTTTTTAACGAATTAGATATTTCCGGACATTTTACTCTATTTGTGATGATTTAACAGATGACCTCATTATTAAAATCTCTAAAATATGATACCTCTTTCAATACAGCAAATGGCCTGCCATAAACGTTTTCAATACTGTAAACAAAGTAATAACATCTATTGTTAATACAAAATTAACAAAGACATTGGACCCGCTACTCCGAAGCAAAACGTGCCGGCTTTCGATCATGTAAATCTTGAAAGGTCTTCATCGACTTTATGAACCTGTTTGATACCTTATCTTAGATTGTTTTAGATTATAAATATTATTATATCGATGGTCACAAGTAGAAAGGCGCTAACTCTTATTTTCACGAAATTAAGTTTTTCAATGATTCCAATACATTTTACACAAATACACCTTGACACGCAAATATATTGTAATAGTGCAGAAAATAATGCTATTACAAGTAGTTGTACAAAGCAGTTGTAAAAGCACTTGTACTGTTTATTATTATGTTTACAGTTATTTGATTTAGGGCCTTTCTACTTGCGATCAACGATATATGTCATTACAAAATATAGCGTCTTTTACGAGAGTTGCAAGAGTGAACCAATAAAAATTAAATCAGGTGTATGACGAGGCTGTGTTCTATCTCTTTTGGTTTTTCAACATAGTTGAGAGTAATGTCAGGACAAAGTCCTATCAACAAAAATGGGGAATATCTCGATTATGCTGACAATATTTTTCTTATATCTGAATAACTTCATTCTAAGGTCTTCCAGCAACCAAGGGGCCTTCGACAGGACGTTGGAATAATTCCAGCTTATTGATGATATGGCCCTTTGGACTTTTTGCTTCGATAGTAGATTGGAAGTCCTCGAAGATACTGACATTATTTGTCTCTTATCTCCGACAGCTAAAACTCATGTAGTGCCAGCTGTGTCGGCTAAAACTGGCCTAAAAATAAATATCGCCAGATCGAAGGTGATGCGAATAAATACAACAAAGATCCTTCATTATGTTACCACGGCACACTTTGGACTACATTCGACGGATCATTAAATTTGCAACAAACAATTTTTGGCGCTATAAGTCCGATAAAGCGGTCTCCATATACATATCTTCAAATTTAAGCATATTTAAATCATGCATTAAATCAAACCTTCTATAAGGCCAGGGAATGCTGCTAAAAAGAAAATCAATTCGCTGCAGGTGTCTTTGCAGAACCCAAGCTTTTCATATTTAACAACAGTTCACATTGAAATACAAGAAAGAATTAGTTAGGGCGTACACTGCAAAAATTAATTGAAGACATAACTACATATGAAACCAAAAGGAACGTACCAGGAGAGTCGACCATACCATAGACAAAGACACCAAATTGTGATGGAGGTGAATTGCACCGTACACCACATGCATGAGTAATCAAGTGTTTGTGTCAGAGGTTTGGTCGTGTATGGACATTTTGTGTGATTGTACGTTTTGCTGTAGCGATGTCAAATAATCCATTTGATACTTTGCTGATGGTACCAGCTGGCTGGTATTGTGTACGGTGAAATTAGCTCAGTTGGGTAAAGTTGCATTTACAAAATTATAATTTGTTGAAACATAATTTGTTTTAATATAGAATGGAACTTGAGCACTTAAGTTATACATAGCTTTTAATATTAACAAAACATATCAATAATAATTGCAGCAATCAATCGTTTGATTGCTCGTGCATGCTGTTGTAGTATATGGGACGCTTAATTTATTATGGTTCTGTTCTCTTAATACATATATCGTGCCATAACCGCCAAAATAGCTTAAGCGACATAATTTTCGCACCTAATTTTTTGACCAAAATCGATTATTTGCGATCGTAAATAGAGGATTTTCGTCAAAAAAAAAGAAGTCCAAAAAATGTGTCGCTTAAGCTATTTTAGCGGTTATGGCTTGATATGTATATATGTACATATCGGTCATTTGCTTCAATAATGTCAGCATTGGCTGAAATAGTTAGCACAATGACTACAAAACCGAAGGTTCTGGATTCGAGCCCGGTATCCAACAGTCATTAAATAACAACACCTTGCATTTTTCTGATGTGCATTAGTTTCCCTTCGTAACAGTTTTTGTAGGAATGTTCAAGTGATGAAGGCATAGTCACTGGCCACTGAACTATTCCGACTTCAGCACATACTAATTCTAATGTTACATCAGAGCGCCCTCCTTCGTTGCATAGCAGCATCATCGGCAAAGTAAAATAACCAATAAAATGGCTACTAAGAACAGCTTCAAATTGATACGCCTCATTTTAAACACCAGAGGCGCTGCAACACTGTATTATTAAACAAAAATATGCAACAAGCAGAGTTGTAAAAGAATGAAGCTTTCTTCTATCTCTTCCTTCACCACATGTCTTCTCTATCACTATCCCTTTCCTAAAGAAGCTAACACCTAGTAATAGTAGTAGGCAATCATGGCCTGAGTGTTACTTCTCTTAAAAAATATCCTTTTTGAGTTAATGATACAAAATAATCAGACATTTTATATTTTATCTTGGGTAACAGTTTCATATAAAGAGCTTTTACTACCACCTCGTTAGAGAAGAATATTTTTTAATTTCTTCTTGGAGTGGTATGTAAATTGAAAACTCTAAACACGTTTTCTGCAAAACATTTTTTTTTAGTTGTGATGCTATTGAAGTAAATGAGCGATATGTATGTGCGGAATAACTTTATTACAGGTTTAAGGTCAGGAAACTTCCCGCATACAACAGAATAGAACTTGATAAGCTGCTCGTGTAAAGATGCCCTTTTAAAGAGTAGAAAAAGCTTCAACCTATATGTTTATACAAAAATTTTGAAATGGTAAATCACGGATAAACAAGTGGCAGTAAACTGACAAAGTCCCAACTTAGAAGATGTAATTTTTCTTTTAGCAATTTTTCATCGTATTGCTTAAGCTTGCACCTGCCTTCACATACATCAAATTCTGTTGACGAATTTTGGGCTGAAATAACGAACAACACAATAGAAGAAATTTCAAGTACATGAATAAGTACAAGTACAACTTTCTATACCTTTTTATCCTCCCACCAATAAAGTAAGACTTTCAGCGAAAAATTTTTATCGTCTATATTTTCTATTTACTTATCAATTCATCCACATATTCATGCTTACATGAAACTAAAATATTAACTAGTTATATGTCAGCAAGAGTAAAAGTAAAAATAAATAAAACATGGTTTTGTAAGGAAGTTTCATAATATTAATTCATATTTTTTCCCTTTAGCTATTGCTTTTTTTGTGGCATGCTACATTCGAGGCAAGAACACACACATGAACTCATAACATAAAAAAAAAATCGAGCCACTCATCATCATGCAGTTTGATAAATGCTCCTAATGAAATTCCATGCAACCAAAAACAACATCAAACTTTTTTGAAATATGTTGATTACATAAATTTTTTTCTTTTTTTTTAGTTTGTTGTTTGTTGCACACACACACACACACACACACACACACACACACACACACACTTCAGTCAGTCACTCGCTCATCATACTCGTTTGAAGGACTGACATCATGTAATTTTTTTGTAATATAAATTTTTTTTATATTTTTATATGCTTGTAGTTAAAATTTTCCACTTTACCATCAATTTTATATAAAATTTTCTAGTAAAACTAATGTAAAAAAAGTGTTTGCAATTTTTTCTATGTTTTGTTGATAAATAATCGTTTTCTTTATCATAAATTGTTTATAACATAATCATCACACACTATGTGACAGGGGAAAATGTCATTAATATTTTTTTAATTTTTTTTTTAATTCAGTATATTTTCTTTTTGCTTTCATGGGTTTATAAAAATATGTGGTGAGAAGTTTTTATGGCTGCAAAAATTAAATGAAAATTCTATTAAAATATTTTTTTTTTCTTTGAAATGAAATTGTGGTGATTTATGTGCAGAAAATTAATATTGTTTTTATTAAAGCATTTAGTTTCATTAGACAGTGATTTGATAAATATCATGCTATTTGGTTGGAAAAAGTAATTAAATGGAAGACTATGACGTTTAGGGTAGTCCTTTTATATAAAAATTAGTCGATTTTGGTAAAAACAAAGTTTTGAAATACATTTTAAGGGTGTCACTGGGGCTGAGTGGTAGCGATGCTAGCATTGCAGTCCACAGTTCGTAGGTTCGATTCCTGCCATGGAACCTGGGTGTTTTCGGCAGACAAGCTAATCACTACGCGGGTTGTGTTGTGTTAAAAAAAAGTTCAATTCTAAACGGTGTGATAACTTAAAACAAAAATAGTTCTTAAGAAAACGCGTTTAAACTTTTCAACTTAGAAATTTTGTAATGGAAACAAATAAATGGAAAAATTATATATTATTAAAATCTAAAAGGTCGATTATTTCAGATATTTGATGTGAAATTTTTACACAATGTGTATAAAGATGTGAGTATTAGTTTTGCATTAATAATACACAAATTTTATGTTTTTTTAGTTATGACGTTGTTCAAAATATCGTTAAATTGTTCCAAATATCGTTAAATTGTATTAACATTTCAAAAGTTTATTATGACACTAGTTTTTCATCACAAGTCGTTTTAATTGTTTTAAGCATCATTAAGCACATTTTTACAGCAAACTAATTTAAGCTTTTGAATATATTAAAGTATTAATGGTAAAACAACATGTGATGTTCTTCTTAAGCGGTGAGTATTCAAAATATTTCTATGAAAAAAATTTACGATATAAAGAACAATATTATGATTAGTTCTAAAGGCTCGTTATGAGTAAAACTCGAATAACTTGTTTTGCTATAAAACTTCTCAAGCTAATGTTGTCTGAACAACATTTTGATAAAATTGGCGTAACAAATATGATAATTTTTCTATTTGGCAGCAACCTATTAATCCAATTACTGGGTGGCTGATGAATTTCGCTACATTAAGAAAGTGGAATAACTTTTATAGCTATGCTATTTATTGCGCACTACAGGAGTTAAGACGTGATTTGCGTAATAAAAATAATCTACACCATTACAGTTATAAATTTATTTTTAATTTAATTTCTTTGTACAACGAAACAAATTGTTGGATTATGTTTTGTTTAATTAATTTAATGTGAAACAAAAACAATGAGAGGAATTGCCCAATTTATTTTTGTTTTGTTTTTGCACATGACCACAAGCCAGAGAACAAAGCCGAACGGCTTTCAGCCGTCTAACAGCCGCCACCGGCCACAAACAATACATTGATTTAATCGTACAATACTAGAAAAGAAAATAATGTGAAATAAATAGAAACATTTTGAAATATTTGCAGAGAATTTGATATCATTATATAATTTAATTTTGATACATTGTTATTTCACACATGAAATTTTTTTATATAACTAAGCAGCATAGCTATAGCCGGGTATCCCAAGACACCTAATTTTTTTTTTTGTAATGCACCTTTTTGCATCTTCTGGCAAAATTTCAGTGAATCGGGAAGTCTGCTGTATTAAGTTTGTTAGATATTTGAATTTTGTAGGGGAATAAGTTAAACTCCTTATGCATTATTGTCGCTGCCTACTGACACCCATTTGAGCAGATGATCTCCTTTTTGAAACATTGCGGTTACCCTGTATGGCAGCAGCTATGGCAGTAATATTTCCCTCTGTTCGAACGGAAGGCTTTCAATTACAAGACCTTCTAAAGACTGTCCCATGCTCTGCAAAGTTATTCACTACTACACAGAGAAAACAGATTCGTTGAGACAACCGAATTTGTTGCCAATCGAATTTTGGTGGTTGCACCAACTATATAGAATTCTGGTATAACGACTGCAATTTTCTTGTGGTACCACTATATTTTAATTATAACCCTTAAACAAATAGTTGCAGCAACAGAAAAAATTGATTAAGAGTATGGAATTTGAAAAAAAAAAGTTATTCTTGCTACCGAAAATGTTGTTAGTATAACTGAAACAATATCATAATTGGTACCTGTGAAAGAAAAATTGGCATTCCTTGCTGAAATAAAATAAGCAATAAACGCAAATAAAAATATACAATTTAAGAAATTTATTATTTAACATATTGTCATAAAATATTTTTAATTGAAATTTATTTATTTCAACCACACATTTTGAACAGCCACAAACCTGTTATCTTATGCACAGACTTTCAAAAACCATTTGAGAATTCATAAATCATAATATCTTTGAAAGTCACAAAAGTTAATTTTTAATTTGCTGCAACGAGTATAAACTATGATAGTAAGCTCAACCTATAGTTAGTTGCAGCAACTGATAGAAAGTGTTTATTTTAACCTTAATATAGAACGACAATTTTTTAGTTGCCAATACCAAAAGTTGGTAGTAACATCCAATTCATAATATTTTATTCGGTTGTGTTAACCAATCAATGAATTAGTCATGGCAAAAGCATACGTTCGGTTGATGCAATCAATTTAAGAATTGTCAGAATCATATCTTTATTACAATTATGCCCTTATGGCAATAAACATGGATTGTTTTTTGGATTAACAGAAAATTGATTGCGTGAACTGACATATAGTTTATGCAAATTATATTTTGTTGGCCTAACCATTTTCCAACCAATATTTTTTCTGGGTGTAGTCGGAGGATCGCTACAAAACGAGCGCCTATATTTTCTTTGAACCAAAACTAAAGCGTGATAGCGGCGGATAGTCCACATTCTTTTTTCAGTGTTAAAGTTTTCCATTTTTATTATATCTAAGGATCAATCTACAAAAACCAAAAAAAAAAAAATTCTAGGCTACTTAGATAGAAAAAAAGCTATCAAGTTTTTTTTAGTAGCGGCTTTCATCAGTCATCCAGTACAAAACAGAATCAAACTTTATATTTTGATGTTTCATATGTACAGTGTACACTCATCTTTAGTTTTTTTTGAAAGGACTTTATATTTCTTAAGGTTGAGTTTTTAAATATTTTTTTTTTAATTAAGATAACATGTTTGTCAGGCAATATTGGTATCAAAGGTTCTGTAGAATTTCGCGAAAATATTAACTTTACTTGATCTAAGCAAAAATATTAAAAAAGTGCCGTTTGAAGTATCCTTTAATATCCTTGGAAATCGTTGCTCCTAATGGCATTGTACTATTAGATTTTATATAGCGAAAGAAAAGTCTAAGCGATGCCAAATTATTTTCTGATTTTTGCTGGTATTTTGTTAACAAAAATTTTAGTTGTTTAGCTGAATAAAATACTGTATGAGTTATTCTCTCATCTAGTAAAGATGTCGTCTATATGTTATAACTTCTTGGATTTAATGTTATTGATGCTTAAATATTTCCTTTAACTTTAACATGGATTTTCAGAGTAAAGCCACTTAATTTAGTTTTTTTTCCAAGACGCAACTTCTTTACTTAATAACAAGTTTCATGTGACTTAGGATACACACAGTTAATTTCTCATAAGAGATTTCAAACACATATAACTTTCCTATTAAACTTCCTTTATGCATAAGCGGTGTATTGTTTCAACAATTTTCCCATCCCACTTCTTCACTTTACTTCACTTAATGATTTCATAGACATATTCCTTAGCCTCCCTGGTTAATATTGTAAAATGAAATGTCTTTGAAAACTTTTCATATTCGCTTAATAAAATTTTATTTAAGATACAATTTAGAAATTTTCCAACTACAAGAAAACTACAGCGTCATATGACAAGCTATACATAGTTTTGCGAGGAGATACTAAATAAAATTAAATCAAGATAAATGATAAAAAATATACGAATATATAAGAGTTTGTATGAAGATTGTTTTTGAAGAAACTTTTAAGCTGCCAGCAAGCTGTAGATAGAAACTTTGCTGCCAACATCTTAAACAAACAAGCACTAACGAAGGTTTTAAATATTTTAAGTTTTTACAACAATAGAATACAATATAGTTTTGGCCGTAACACCTTTACCTTTGTTTTTATTATTTTATTACGTTTATTGTCTGTCGTATCAAATTGTTAAAAACTTTTTTTGCCTTTTATCTCATCTCTTTTTGTCAATGGAAAATGTTTGCCTAAAACAAGGCCAAGACAGGCAGCAGGAAAAATAAAACAAATAATGAAATGTAAAGTAAGTAATAAAAAGTCTTAATACACTGCAAAAAAAAAAACCGGAGATTATAACAAAAATTTAAAAAAAATTTGTATATTTGTAATTTAGAAAGAGAATGCAATTTTTCATTACGAAGTAACATCTTAGTCAGGAGATATTTTTAAGTAATAATAAGCATTTTAATAGGAAGGAAATGTGCCATAACTAAAATTCAGTAGATATAAAAAAATGCCAGTGTATTTCTCTCAGTGTAAGATAGTCAACAAAAATATGAATTCCTTTTACTTTTTGTTACAATAAAAAGAAAATCTTTCTGTTTTGGTAGTCATTTAAGCCTTAAGGCTCTTTTTTTTTTTGTTTGAACTGAAACAAAAATTGTTTGGCAATAGTTACAAAATGTCTCCAGGGACAAACAATAAACTAACAATGCTGCAATGAACAAGTGTGTTCAAGAGTACAAGCACTTTAACCATGCACGAGTTAACGAGTACGTTACGTAAAGGGCTAAATTAGAATTTTTCAGTGTGACTATTTTTGTTTTTTCATCTTTGTATATTTTTGTTTAATACCAATAGCAACACAATATTTTTCCACTTTGTTGTTTGTTATTTCCTTTATTTTTCATTGTCGTTGCTGCTATTCTTATGAAACAAGTTGCTGCTATTGTTAACAGTGTTTGGTGCAATTTTTTTCCTCATTCTAATAGTTTGCAAAGAAGTCAACAAGTAGAAATATTTTGGTCATAAAGTGCAAGATTAGAGGAAAATCGATTGCATAGAAGATCTCTTGTAAGCTTTACAATGCAGCAGACTTTTTGTTGCTTTAAAACATGTCTTTGGGGGGGTGTTTTAAGAATACAAAAAGATATTGAAAACTGCAAACAGAATAAAGAAGAGGCTGTAAGGGTAGTTGAATTATTTCAAAAACTATTTAAATCTGATTGTAACTTGTGGTGAAAAATAGCTTATATCCCTTAGAAATTTAGCTAAAGCATTGCAATAGAAATCACTAAAAAGAAATTATTTTTTCTCTAATTAACACTCTTAAGTTCAAAAAAAAAATACAAATAGTTAATTATCATTGACAGTGGTTTGATGCAAATGCATGTTTTTTGCCTTAACCCTGATAAAAGCAAGAACGAAATATCTTTACGAAACAATGAATTTGCGTAAAAATGGCATCGATTTGTTAGAGCATATTTTTGCATATTTTGCTGAAAATTCATATTTTTGCATAATTTGGTCATAAATGCATATTTTTGTCTCATATATTGGTACAAACGCATGATTTTGTGTGATATTTTCTCAAAAATGCAAATTTCAAAAATTATTGTTGACTAATTATTAATGCAAAACTGTTTTTTGGACAATTTGTACGCTTGAATTGTTGCAGAATTTTAAAACGATTGTACAAGCACACGAACTTACCAATTTTAACGGAAATTGTAATTTTGATGATTTCAAGAGATAATTGCCTGCTATTAAAGACGGAAATAGGAAACAATCGTTACATCATATTTAATCTTGTGTAAAAATTTAATGTAAAAGGCTTGTTCACGCACCTTTTGGAAAAAAAAATATTTTTATATCTTTATTTAGTTGTATGTAAATTAAAAACTTTTCTTTAGAATAAAATTTTTTTAAATATCTGCATATTTTATTATTTTAAGTGCATATTTTGAGTCTTTGATGCCATATTTTAGGTGACTAAAACACATTTTTTAAATGCATGAAGTCCTTGTCCCTGTTAATTATAAATTAACGTCAGTCGATTTAAATTTTACTTTTTTGATTATTTAATTGGTTAAACATTAGAGGGTGCCGTTGGCTGAATGAGTTAGTACGTTGACTACAAAATCCAGGGTGCGAGCTCGGTTCCGACAGTCATTAAAAAAATAACAACACTATACCGGCTTCAGCGGATACTAATCTTTATGTAACAGAAGAGGGCCCTCCTTTGTTATGCATTTGAATCATCTGCAAGGTAAAATAACCGTTAAAATGGTTACTTTATAAACACAGATTCGAAATTTAATACGCCTCATTGACACCAGAGGCGCTGCAATACTATTTTATAAAAAAAATACGTGCCAAAAATAGAGTTGCAAAATAATGAGGCTTTCCTCTATCTCTTCCTGTGCCACCTGTCTTCTCTATCATTATCCCTATTCTAAAATAAGGTAAAGGTTTTAATTGGATAGATTTTTTTTAAATGAGAAAGAAAATTACCATGGAACTATTTTGAATAAATTATTTTGTTTGTGTCTATAAACTTAAATAATTTTTTTAAAATATTGCAGAGCACTGTACCGCAAGAATTTTGCTTCATAGGTCCAATTAAACAATTTCATTAAAATTTTTTCACAAATCTAATTATAATTTAACAAATCCAATTAAAATTTCATCAATATTGTGAAAGAATTTCATTAGAATTGCTTCGTTGGTATTCTGGTTTCGTAAGAATATTTTATTGGATTTATGACAACAGTATTTTCTAATTATTAAGAAACCCCTTTATATTTTAGTTATTTCATTATTTTCATGAAATTATTTTATTATTTCGATGAAGTTATAGCACTGCATTAATTACACTGTTAAATAAATTTGATGAGGTTTTCAATAAAATAATTTTGAGGAAACTGGTTTCACTAATCCAACGAAGCGTGACGTTGGTTGAATTTTAATGAATTTTTCATTAGATTAATGTCGAAGTTTATAGAATTTAGGCCGAAAATTCTTTCAGTGTATTAAAAAAAAGAAGATAGATGCCTTAGGACACCTGGTTATAGCTTTGCTGCTTAGTTATATACAACAAATTTCATGAGTGAAATAACAATGCAATAAAATTATATTATATGATGATCAGGGCATTTGTGTCATATCAGCCATTCCTTCAATCATAAAAAGCAATTATTAGTCTACTTTTCAATCAAATACTCTTTCTGCAACGTAAGACAGATTTCTATATGTCAGAGTTTTTTGCCAGCCATTTTGAACCGTCCCTCGTGCCACAAAAAACTTGCCCTGAAGATGATGTCAAATTCTCTGCAAATATTTCAAAACTTTTGCATTTGTTTAACATTATTTTCTTTTCTAGTGGCGTACGATTAAATTAATGTATTGTTCGTGGCCGGTGACGGCTGTAAGCCGGCTTTCAACCGATCGGCTGTGTTTTCTGGTTTGTTTTCATGTGCAAAAACAAATGGAGCAATCGTTCCCATTGTTTATGTTTCACTCACTTCAAAGAACGAAACAAAACAAAATCAAACAATTTGTTTCGTTTATTTCCGTACTCTGCTTTTAAGTACAAAGAAATCAAAAAAAAATTAGTTTATAACCGTAATAGTCTTTTTGTTACGAAAATCATGTCCTAACTCCTATATCGCCCAATAAATAGCAAAGCTTTAAAAAAAATTATAATTCTTTTTAGCAGTTATGGAAGATTGACTGATTGATATAAGGGTTAGAAAAATTTAAAATTTTTAAATTTTTGTTAGTTACGTGATTTTTTATTTCAGCTGACGATAAATAGATGCGCTTTAGAAAATTATTTTAAAAACCTTAATTTTATATAAATATTACAATAGATCTAGCCTTGTGATATTATATTTTTTAGTGTGCATTGGTACTACAATAACTTCTTCAGTACATTAGCATCATATTAGCATTAAATTATCATTTCATTAGCATTACATTAGCATAATATTAAAATTATATTAAGCGTGCATTAGTACTACATTAACTTTTTTTATTACATTAGCATCATATTAGCATTAAATTAGCATTTCATTAGCATTACGTTAGCATAGTATTAAAACTAGATTGTCAGTAGGTGGCGCTAAATTAACATTAAAGAAGGTGTTTTTAAGCCCGAAGGAACTTTAAATTGTAAAAAAAATCCATAAAAAAATCAAATTAAATCAAAAACAAATTTTTGTTATTAGGAACAATACATAGTTGTAACACATGTTAATTGTTTGGTACATATTGCTCTCGTGGGTGTATCTCACGAATCTAATTGTGCACGTCAAGTCTTTAGCCACTTTTTTGAGTCTTGCTGACCGTATGTGACGAATTCGTGTTGAACAATTTTGGACTAGAATGCGTCATTTGGTACTCATAAACTATAACTCTGCGACAATACGTTACCTTATATTGACATTATCATTGATGCAATTTGCGCTACAGAAGCATAGCTCTAGTAAATGTATTAAGTATATAATGTTTAAAAAAACCTATGGAGTTTGGTTAAAAATTAAAAATATTGTTCCAATGCTTTTCTCTACTAAAAACGAATATCTTTTGTGTATGTAAAAACCTTTAAGGAAGTGAAATTGTAATAGCACACATAGGCACACGCACATATGTGTTCACATTCTCTGCTCAAGCAACAATTAGACAACTGGAATATGATACATATGTTGCAATAATTAAAAAAAACCATAGTCAACCAAATATAATAAATAAATTATTACAACACAAAACTTCAAAATCTATGACGATCTTAACATATTTCTGACACAGTGAAAGGGTCTCTCTCTATATCCGTTTGTTATTGTACAATTTTCTAAATTAATAATAAACAAACAAAAATTTATGCGAACAATATGCCCCAAACTTCCATATAGACCATTATTGTGCAGCGATTGAAAATAGAAAAGAAAACTAAACAGAAAATTTTAATGAAATTGGAAATGAATAGAAAAACTTGCGCCACAAAAATGACACGACAACTGTCATTATTAATAGAGTTTTCTATTTTTGTTAAGCATTTCTATGAACAATGAAGTCTTTCAACAATAGAAAAGGATTTTTTCGAACAAACACACTCATGTATGCATGTATACTTGCACGCATACACATACACTATATACATATGTACATTGGTTTATGCGTCAGTATGTTGCTTAGAATGACTGTTTTTATTTCTGGCCATCTTTATTGTGTGGGAATAAATGTTTCTGTGTTTGTTTAAGTGTGAGTGTATATGTGTTGCAAATGAAATGGTTGACTGGCTGACAAACTGCAGTCGTTTGGTTTCTTTGTGTGTGTTTCAATTTGTTTTTGATTCTCTGACATTTATATTAAATTGTTAGGGATTTGCAATTGTTTTAATCGCTAAACGAGTAAGCGCTAATGACTGCGTTTCTATCAAGTTTTATTGTTGAAGCAATTCAATTCTAAATGTGTGCAAAGAAAATGAAAAATATTGTCATGTTTTTTTCAGTTATTATTGCACAATTATTATCAAATCCAAACACTTTATTTACTCAACACTGGTGTTAAGAGATTTTAAACACACAATGTTAAATAATTCATTGCTGGAATACCACGATGTTAACTTCAAATTTTTTTAAATAAAACTTGACTGACTTCGTTATTTTTTACACTAGACTCAACTGATTTACTGACTCTTATTAGCAAATGTACGTACCCCCCATTTTTAGACTCAATTCAACGGCCTCCCAATGCTAGATTTCATTCAAACATGAAATAAGTTAGTGTTGCAATTATTTCTGCTCATTTGTGTGTATGTACGTCGACAACAGAGCATATGTGTGTTGACAATAGAGCATGTATGTTGAATACTTATGGCCAAAGTAGAACCGGAGTGCCGAACTTCAATCGTCTTCTTATCGAAATGAGTACACATACTCGAATACCTTTCTCTCGATTGAATTCATGTGGAAGCATTTTGATGTTGTCTGCCTTGTCTTATGTGTTTGTGTGGTTGTATATTTCTTAATAAGCAGAATGCATAACGCTTTTGTTGCTGTTATGCTTTGAACGTTTATTTAAAGACATTGTCTTGTATGTTTTCTGTACTTGCGTATTTCGTTTTTAGGTAATATCTGGATCGTTCTAATTATTGCCAAATGTTTTTGTGGGAAAAAAATTTGTATTAGGTCAGTTCACGTCATATTTGAATAACAAATTTAAATTATTGAATTGTGAGAATTCATCCATATATGTGAACATGTTTTAATCTAATTTTTTTCTAAGCCTTGGAAGTGCATTAAAAAAGTTCCCTCGATTTGGGATTAAAAATAATTTTTTACTTTAAAGGAATTTTGCGCATATGTTTCAAAAGATTATAACAGCATAAAAAATTGCAGCTTTTTACAGAATAGTGTCTCATTAAAATAATAAATGAAGCGTAGCTGCGAATAACGTTTGTAAACGACAATTTTTACAAAACCAGTTTTGTCATAAATTACCATTAACATTATACTCTTGCAAATATTTTTATCTAATTTTTCGACCTTTTTTATGTGAAATTAAACTATTTTTCCGAGCTTTAGGTCAGTTCTTAAATTCTTATATTTATTATTACAATATTTTTTGAAAGGAAAAAAGGAAAAAGAAAAAGCAGAAAAATATAAAACAGAATACTATATCCTGAAGAAGTTAACGGAAGGTTAACGAAATATTGTAATAATAAATATAAGAATTTAAGAACTGACCTAAAGCTCGGAAAAATAGTTTAATTACACTCTTGCGTTGTTCAAACATCAAACATCAAAATTATGCATCTCATCACCGTCAAAATACAATTACAAACAGTCAGTCAGTGTAAGAACTTTTTATTAATTAACAAAATTATGCAAACGAAAATTTCATAAATATTTGATAAATGTATCAGAGATACATAAAGAAAAGCTTATGCTAATTATCATTATTTTCGACAAAGTAAAAAAAAAATTAAAAGAGAACAACAATCTTGTTTTAAAATACGATTTTGGGCTCTACTGAATAATTTTTATTTTGTCACTTACAACGTTATTTGCGGCTAATCTTCATATATAAAAAAATTACCGATTTGTATTTCGTTGAAAACTTCTTTCACTTTTACGAAAGAGAAATTAAATATGTATGACTCACAACTCATAGGCATGTAAAATTATATAAGAGTACTTAAAGCATTTACAACTTTATATTATCGAATGGATCTGCCGATAAGCCCTTCCTGACCTTAAGCTTAAATTAAACCAAGTGTGTGTTAGATATTATCGAAATTTTTCATGCGTTTGAGAGAGATATCAACATCATTAAGTTCAGAATATAAGATCGAGATAATGACCGCCAATTCTTTGGGTGTTAGTGATCTCCCCATCAGTTCACATCACCTCCTCAAAAAACGACAAAGCCGGCAAATTGCTCGCTCGTATTATGCTATGTGCTATGAATTGTATTGCAGGTAGCGCCATTTTGTTAAAATCATATGCCGTTCATATCCATATTAACCAATTATGAAAAAAAAATTTTAATCGTCAACGTATTGTGCTCGCAACACGAAAATAGGCAAAACGCACGGAATGTTAAAAATATAAGCATTTGCACGTCTTGTTGGACGCTGGGTCAGTCTACGACAATTTGGCAAAGCAGACAAAATAAACGACGAATAATATGACATTTATAGGTAACTATAAAAATATGGCTTTTAGGGGCTCCTGTGGCTGAGTGGTAGCGATGCTTGCCTCTCAGTCCAGAGGTCGTGGTTTCAATTCCCGCCATAAACCCTGGATGCTTTTCGCAGACAAGCTAATCGCTTCGCGGGTTTTGTTGTGTTTGTTAAAAAATAAAAAAATAACTGTCAAAGTTGAAAAGTCTTTATTGAAAGAGCCTTTGCAAGTCTACTTCACGTTTATCTACTATGTTAAAGGAGCGGAAAAAACTCTTTTATTTTTCTGATATTATATTTGTATTATTAGGCATATTAAATAAGACATTACAACCATTATGATTATCATCATTACGACTTATTATATTATTAACAATATCATAAATACTCGCAACAAAATTTTATTGGAACTTATTTGTCAATTTATTCAATGCACATAATATTTCTTTGTCTCCCTTTCGATCTAAATCAATAGCAACATGTTTTGATAAATTTCTGGCAATTTGAAGAAAATTTGATTTTCTTTTTCTTGTTGCTCCTTGCTTTTTCTATCAATTTTTCTCTTTACTTGCTGGTAACCCGAGAATAATGTGTGCAAGGAAGCACAAAAATAATGAAGCTGAAGAAGGCAGCCTAGAATTCAAAATCATGCTACTTTATTAAATGAAAAAAAAAATGTTTATTTAAAAAAGGAAATAATGCTTAAGGAATATATTTCAAGCCTTGATTTTCTTCATATATTAACAAAATTGTTTAGACTACAGACTGATTGTTATCAGGCATGTTAACGTATTCTTTACTTTAACCTTTTTATAATATCAGCTACCAAAAAAAATTGTCACAAGAAAAAAGGTCCACATTTTTATGCAAAGAAATAAAGAAGCAGAATTAAAAATTGTATACAAAATATATTTACGGCCTCACGTATGTTTTTTTTTGGTATGCGCTTCAGGAGGTTTGGGCCACAAATAATTTGGCGTGCCGAAAAAAAGGAAAATAAACGAAATAACCCAAACGAAAAAGGGACTGTAACATGGATGAGAAAGATTATGCAAAAGCATTTTTTATCAATGTTTAAATAAACCTTCTATGGAAACGTTTCAAGGCCAAAAAATAAAAGTTTTAAGACAGGAATATGGCAAAAAAAAAATAAAATTGAATATGGCCCACAAAAATTACAGGTTGACCATAATTGCAGGTAGGTTATAATGATCAAAATTAATTTTTAGCGGGCCTAAAACTAGTTCAAAGCAAACCAAATTTAAAGTGCAAATTTAATTTTTATTTCAGCACATTTTTGATGCCAATAAATTGAAGATCATTTAAGGTAGTGATTGAGGATATTTAAAGAGGTCTTGAATTTTAAAAAGTTTAGCTAAAATTCTTCTACTTAAATCATTAAACAGAATACCGGCTTAAACACATTTTCCATATAAATTGGCACAAAAAAGCAGCCATAGAAAGCAGTCGTGAGATATGCAGCCTTATTTGTAAATATTATTAAGGCTTTATAAAGGCTTAATAAAGAAAATTTTGTACGGAAATGTATTTTAAAACCCTTTATAAAGCCTTAATAGTTTTTATAAATAAGACTGATAATGTATTTTATTTTGAGAGCTTTTTTTCTTATGCTTCCACACATATACTCATTTATCTTTAATCAAATACAGTACCCATTAGTTTGATTTGAACAGCTGTTTTCTATGGTTATGTTTATGGCACGTCTGATTGCACCTTTATTACCGTCGATGTTATTATGGGATTTATTGATTTAGGAGCAATTTTCCTGAAGTTGCAGACTTTATTCTGTTTCATCATTAAACCAAACATCTTTTATGAATAAGGACTTTCTCTTCTACTTATGTATGTATATATGTATCTTCGACAGTAGCTTCCTTGAATGCTAAAGGACAGTTTGGATCTCCCAAGTTAGTGAAAATTAAATATCTGCTCGATTATGAAATTATTCCACTTATCTTGAAGATAAGTTTTGAAAAAATTGTTTTTTCTAAGAAGCCTTTACAGACAGTGCCGAATTTTTTAAGAGACTGCAGAGAAGTCTTAAATTTGAAACTAAAAAAGTGAAATAAGTTAAAAAATGTTCGCTGTAAAAAATACATTTAACCGCACAAAATAATCATACATTACGTGCATTTCTTACTTTGACCACGATTGCGACTATACTAAACTGGAGAATAAGGCAACATTTTAGTACTCAAAGTTAAAATAAAAATTATAATTAATTAATTTTTTTATTTAATTTTTCGAACTTTTTTATATGTTCAATGGAACTATTTTGTAAGCTTTTGGTCTTTATATATCTTTATTTTTATAATTCGATACTTCATTAACCTTTGGCTAAGTTCTTCAGGATATTTCTAATCTTTTTGTTATATAACTTTTTGTCCTTTTTTGCATTCAATCATAAAAAAATGTTCGAATTACAAAACTAACCATATATAAACCCCTAAAGATAAAAAATAGTTTCGTTATAATTAATTTTTTAATTACATATCTATATGTTCGTGAGCATTTATGAAGTAAATAGGTAATTTGTTAAAAAATTAAAGTTCAAAAAAACTTTCATCTGGCACTGAATATAAATAGGTCGCTTTAGCGAGATTCGGCTGTTTTTTTGAGCATGAGGTAATTCCCTATAATAAATTTATTAAATATTTTCCTTAAAATCATACAGTGATGATGATGATGATAAGCATATTACTCATCTAAGGCTGAGAAAATAACAAAATTTTAAGTTGAAAAAAATATTAAATTATTTAATCTTTCTAAGCCCGGAAGAGCTTAAAAACATGTCTGAAGCTTTAACAATTACTCTGCCATATCATATTTATATCACTGTTGATTACCGTTGGGACGACAATAGTCAATGGCTTTTTTATGTTTCTGCTTGCACTGACACAACACACCTTTTTCATTTCTTAAATATTATCATTTCCGCTAGAAACAAAAACTTTATACTTGTGTGTGTATGCTAAATATGTATGACTTAGTATTTATTTTATTTATTTATTTAGAAAAACTAACGAACTGTAAACAACAAATAGTTCTTCCCCAGCCAATGTTGTATGTATCTTTATTAAAAAAAAAAAAAGACAATAAGAAAGATTTTCACACAAAATCGGGTCATTTTAAAAATTTATATTAAAGACTGCAATGAAATATTGCAGCCACGAAATTATTTCTTGAAAAATTAACAAAGATCCACATTTGTTAAGTAAATTGTCTGCTTGCATAATAAAAGATGAAAGTGAATTGTAATGATTAGTTGGCAGACGTATACTACTGTATTGGCCTGTTTTTTCGGGAAGTACATATAATATATTTTGATGATTAGTCGATATTTTGTAGCAAATAAAATTTGAAATTATTCATCAAGTTTGTAAGTAAATATGTTTCAATGTGCTTGAATTATATTCTATCTATATATCTAAAGAAAGTTTTTTTGTTTTGTTTTGTTATTTTAAATTGAGCTATCTCTAATCTCCGGTAACGTATTTTTCCGTTTTCAATACTGCCTAAACAGAAAACAAATTTTAGCAAGATAAAACAAAATCTTTTTGTATGAAAAATATATTGTCACACTGCTAACTTCCATGTTTTGAACAGGTACATATACCAAGACAAATGATCTGATATGAGTACAATGGAAAACCACAGAGAAAAAAAGAATAAAAAACACTTTTTGTTATGCTAGAAATAAAAATACTCGTACAAGCTTTCGAGAACACGAATGCGATAGAAAGACAAGAGCTAGAGAAGAGGAAAAAACATCAACTAATGTGGCATATCCATCAAAATGTCGTAAAAATGAAATCATGTACAATCAGCACACGTTTCCATAACTAAATACTCACACCTACAACATACAGACGTACAACTCCCCTACCCACACATATGCATATGTATGTATGTATATTTAAGTATTGCTACATACCTATATGCACGTTTAAGTATTGGTAAATGTACAAGGATTTCAGTCAAAGTCAAACACACATTTCTGCAAACACGAAAGACTCTTGAACTCATGTTTTAGACTTAAACATGAATTGAAAATGTGGTAAAACAACAAGCGGAAGTAAGTCATTGAAAGATAACCTGACATGTCACTACGTATATGCATGTCTGCAGTATTTGTTAGATGATTCAAAGTGCTGAGGTAAACAGAAAACAGAAACGAAAAAATTCTATGAAATTTCTTGTTAGGAAATAGCAATATGGCAAAAGAAAACAAACCAGAGAAGTGAAAAACAATATTGAACAACGTGGATAATAAGCAAACAAACAAGAAAAACAACTGGAAGTCGGAAAAATATGTGTTGGGAAATAACAGCTACAAGGCCTTATTGATTATGTCGCACAGAGCAGATGGAGTATTTCAAATACTGAGTGACTGCATAGCTTTTAATACATTTTTCCTTATGCTACCGATATCAGCAATTTTTAAAATAAAATTTGCTACTGCTGCCTATAAGGAAAATAAAACAATAAATAATTGGTCACAGGTTTCCAAATTTAATGGCTAATTGTTGAAATAAAAATAAAAAATTTTAATAACTCATCCTTTTTTTAAATTTATGTTTGGCTTACAATTTATAGATTTTACGAATTTTTATTTTATTGTAAATGCAATAATTTGTACGTGTTATCTTTTTAAATAAAATTTTTAGTTGTTACAGAACATCATAAAAAACTTGAAAGTTTTAAACTAATTTGAACTTTTTTTATGCATTTGATAGACAGTTTTTACTGCTTTTTTAGTAACAAAACTTTTTATTGATTATTTATTCGAATAAAACTTTTCACTAGATTTTTAGTTATCTTATTAAATAATTATATCAATCCTTTTTTATACGAATGTATTTTTGAGTTGTTGAATATATAAAATTTTATATTTGTTATTTAAATGAATAAAAACTTTAATTCGCTGAAGATGTAATCAATTAAATTTTATTTTAATCGTTATTAAAACCCCGCTAAAAAGTGTTCTTTTATTTTATAGAAACTAGCTAGTTTCTTTGCTATTAAGCAGAAACAAATTGCAAGGATTAAATATCTAAAAAAAATTATCCGAATAAAAATTATATTCGAATAAAAATTTTAATCGAATAAATTTTTTTTTAATATTTTTTTTATTTTATTAACTCCCGACCAAAAAAAAGGGGTGTTATTAGTTTGTACTGTGTGTCTATGTATCTGTGTATTTGTGTATCTGTGTGTCTGTCCGTGTCCACGTACAGCCCAAACGGCTGGACCGATTTTGATTTAGTTTCCTCTGTTTGAAAGGTGACTTGATCGAGATGGTTCTTAACTATGTTTGAAGAAAATCGGTCCAGCCGTTTAGAAGATGTCACATCTTTTCTAGATAATTCGGGGGTTTTTAAAATTTTTAATTTTTGTTATACTTGCTTGTAAATTGCTTTTTAAAATTTCTAATATTAATTTAACATTCGAATGAATTTTTATTGGATTTTTATTTGAATAAAACGTATATTCTGCGTTCTTATAATCGAAAGATTTTTAAGCGTCATTCTAATAAAATATTTTTATTTTCATTATGTATGCAAAATATTTCACTAGGTTGTCATTGGAAAAAACCTTTAAGTTTTCTTTTTAGCAAATATTCATACTATTTTTCTTGCCATCTTATTATATATTTAAAAGTTTTTTATTCGAATAAAAATGGTTGGAGTTTTTTCTCTTGTTTGACATTTTTATACATATTTTATTTTGATATGTAAACATTTATTCGCCAGCGGGTAAAAATCTTTTTGACAATACAATCACAAATTTTGAGTATGATGTGCAATGTAATCGTTAACCAATCGTAAAGCGTTATCAAATCGGTGTGAGCTATGTATGAGTGTATTAATGTAATCATACGGTCAACAAGAAGTACAGAGAAACTTAACAGCTGCAAAGAAATACACTCAAACGAATTTTAAAGCATACCTTCAGGATCAGTGTTAATTTTAATAGAAATTGCTTGTGAAGTGTAATAGTGTTGCCAGTGGGGATAATTTTGTTAAAAAGTTATATAAAATAAATAAAATAAATGTAAGCTTTTAAACAAAAGAGCATTTTAAATGTGAAATAGTTGTTTAAAAGATATATAGCATTCTTTATAAAGAATTTGTATTATTATATTATAACATATCTTCATTACGTACTGTTGCCTTACACTGTAGCTGGTGCACGACAATTGGGTAACAATCCCCATCTCATGCCAATTATTATGGGTGGAGATTTTAATACAAATTTTGCAAATCCTCAGTCGCAAGGTTTATCAAAATTTTTATTTGACGTTTTCCACTTGCATATGAGCAATTCTCCGCAATTCCCAACAACTAATAATTCCACTACTATAGATGCAGTTTTCCATAGATTTTTAGATACAGTAGAGTCAAAAATGTATATATCTTATTTTAGTTACCATAAGCCAATATTAAAAAAAATTCATTACTAGATGTTTATACATCTCCCCTGTGATCGGACTCACATTGCTTTTTTTATATACTTTGTTGGTATAAACTTTTTGATACTGCGTCTGAATCAAAAGATTTCTCATTAGTATTTGCTGGTTACGCTTTTTGGGCAAATCTTTGTCAAGTGTAACCGTACCTTTAGAAATTTCTTGGTAAAGGTTTCAGGGAACCTGCTAATTTTCATTGGCAACAGTTAAATGCACATGGGATCTAGCTAGGCCCTCCATGATCAATTTCAATGTATTTTTTTAAGAACTAATTAATTTTAGGAAAAACTACGATAAAATATTAAAACTTTATAACAAACAAAAACAATCTCAATAAAACACAAGCTGTTCTTTAATTAAGTACTTTTTGTTAAAAATAATTTTCTTAATGTTCGTTTTTGATTTATATGCTATTCGAGTATATTTTATTACTGGTTGTGGAAGCATTCGAATAATAAGTCAGAATTTTTTAATTAAATATATATATATATATAATTTAAAGGCTGCCATTGGAAAGTTTTATCACCGCTTTTATATAAAGTGCACACCAGAAAATATATTTATATATCCTATTGAAGATCTTATGCAGAAAAGGATTTGAATGGTTTCTTCTGTGAAGAAACTACTCTACATACTTTTTATTGCTTTGTATTTAAATGATATTGACTCACTTTGGAAAATTTTATATTTTGTATTCTGTAATTTATATACATATACACAGAACGTTGTTTGGGGAACACGAAACGGTTATGTTTGCATATTTTTATTTGAAGGATACTTGATGCGATCATTCAATATTACTCATACGTAACCATCGTTCATGCTTGTGCTTTTGTATGGTTGCTTCTTATGATGAATACTAGGGATGAGCGATCCCGTGATTTTTGAATAATGTTAATCCTTGTGAACGTGATTTCTAAATCTGTGTTCTTTTAAACTGTGACTGTGATAACAGTTTAATAGTATTTTGTTTCTAGCAGTCGTGTTATTTTGAGAAATAGTAATAAAAGCATTAGCAGCGAAATTGAACAGTGACTGTGATCACTTTTTAAAACTTTTCAACTCTTCTGCTTTAAAATAGAGCTGGCCACCGCGAGAAAACACAAGAGAAATGTATTCGCGCATGTGTATTCATTTGTATACGAAGCCGATTGATGTTCGGCACTATTGTGCTACTTTGGGCAGCTTTACTTTAAAAATATTTGTTAGTATTAGTATTTTGATAAATACTATTAAGAAGAGCTACAAGAACAAACAATTACCCAGCTAGCCTTTTTAATCGCAGACGCGTCTATTGTGAATCATATGCAGAGCATTTTGAATCGCAGACAAGCTTATATTTTAATCGTGAAAATTGCTTCGCACGGGAGAAACTGTTACCGAAGGCGATTCATATACAAGAGCAGCAGAAGGCGCTTTTACTGTACGTAGATGCAATATATCCAGATTTTTCTAGAGATTATCTTGTAACTCTTTTTTGAAGAACATTGAGAATCTTATGAAACCTTGCAACGTTAATATTATGTAAGCCATTGGGAGATTTGTAAACTTAAAACAACCGGCGAGATTCTTATTCAAAACTCAAATGAAATCATCAGCCAAAAAATTAAAAAAAAATAATAATAATCTATAGCAGTAAATATGCAAATAAAAAAGAACAAACATATTCTAGATAAATGTATCGTGGATTAAATATTGCAAGATTTATAAGAAGAAGTTAAACAGAAATTCTACAATAGTACTCTCCAAATAATCAGCAGAAGATTCGGTAATTATTTCACTCTTGGATAGCTGGGGCAATCAGCCCCTTCCAAATATTCAACATCGTCGTAAATTTTACTATCAAATTGCAAATATAAAAATTTTAGAGCTGTACATAGTTAACAGAAAATATGCTTTGACACGACTTGACGATTTTTTGTCGACATAAGCTGAAGGTTTAAAAAAATTTAATATGGTAGCTTTATTTACAGTTTCATGAAATAACTGTATTTATAGGACCTGTTACTTGATAGATTCAGTCACAGTACTGATTAGTGATATTTCAATAGCTGTGAAAAAAGAACAGCTATGTAAATTTCGCTCATCCCTAAGGGTATATGATACGCTTTTTTCCGATTTTTTATTCCGATAAAATCATACAAGTCGCCGCCATTCAAATCAAATTTTTTATATGGAAAGCAATGGTACACTACGAAAAATTTAGAAAATGACAAAAGTTGCCACTAGTACATACTATTGTGATGTCACAAAATATAAGAAGAAGTTTTGGGATAATTTCATGACTTCATAAATTAAATTTTACATAAATTGTTTTTTTTTCAGGGTTTAAAATAATATTTATTCTCAATCTTGCTGACATTCTCACTCCAAAGCTGGCAAGCAAAGAAAATATTTTAACATATTTAATGTCAATATTTTTTGTGAGCTATACAAAAACTCCTAAGATTTGTTAAAGCTAAGTTAATATAAAAGAAAGTAGCACCAATTTTTTATATCCACAAATTCTATTGAAGTTTGTTTCAATTATAAAAAAAAGCTTTGGCTTTTTGCTCCAAATTTGTCTACTGCGGCAAAAAACCACTTGGCTGAAATAAAAAGTTAAAAACTTTGAGTTTTTGGCGGAAACAAAGTATATGTAAGACTTTCAACATCACCGTGGTCTAAAACATATGGGTTAGAAAATAAATATATTGTTGTTTTTAAAAACAAAATGGAAACATTTATAAAAAAAAATATTTTCAAGTTATAAATTACAAATAGGCTTCCAAGTTTATCACTGATTTTAAACTGAAATACATCTATTTTTTTCATCTCTCTCGCAAACATTTAAAATCATTTCTTATTACTTTCTCAAAGATAAAATAAATGAGTGCTGCAGGCAAATAAAGTTGCGGCAGTTACAAGAAGGAAAGTATTAAAAGAAACCCATCCATACACGGTTAAAATTTATACGGGTTCTCTGTTTATTTTCTATGATATAAAAAAATAAGAGATTACTACTTTGTAGATAAAAATAAAACATTCAGTTTTATTTATTTTATTTTTATTTTTATTTTATTTTATTTTTCGCATACTTATTACAGTTAAAAGCTTTCCCTTGGAAAAAACAGAAATAAAAAGTTAACATGAGGTATTTATATGCCATCAGATTTTTCCCGAACTAATCAGGCATATATGTACATATGCATAAACACACTCACACACACACATAAAGAACATGTTCAAGCACACACAAAAGCAAAATGGAGTAACCCAGTAAACAGATATTATTTGAATTATAATAGACAAAGTGTTTACAAAAATTATATAAATGGAATAGCTTTTATTTTAGATATACGAGCCATAACCAGCAAAAAAGGTTAAGTGACATATTTTTTGAACTTGGATTTTTTATTTTGAAGAAAATCGATTATCTAGGATCGTACATAATCGAAAGAAAATTATGCAGCTTAAGCTTTTTTGGCGATTATGAAACGATATCTCGACTTCTTAATGCTAAGCCACTGTGTGTGCTGGGCAAGAAGAGAAGTGTAAAAAAGTGTCATTACATTCTCATTTGGCGTTTTTTTATTTTATGTCTTAAAATCTAGAAAGAGAATTAAATGTTATTTTTGCTGTTTATGTTTACTTAAGATTTAATCTATACGTGTGGGTGTTTAAAATTATTCTGGTGGCAGTATTCGATAGGTTGCAAATTGTGTGGCAAAAACAAAACGAAAAAGTAGCTAAGTCGCTTTAAGCCAAGAACATGAGCTAATAACGCCATTATAAGTTATTAATTGACAACTAAACCTATTCAAAGTTTCAGTACATTTGTGTGATTTTTAAGAAAGTTACAGCAAAATCACTTTACTATTATTTTATTTGAATATGTGTTTTTTTTTTTTAAATAGCATCTCAACTTGCCTTTCGATCAAATATATTGTAAATTTATATATAATATGGTCCCGCAAGAATGTAACAATTTTTACACAAAAAAAGACGGTGCAGCTCTGGCCTGCCATACTGGCCAAATTTTAATGCCCAAATAAAAAACATGCAATAATCAGCATGTTATTGTTTCAAATTTGTTATTTGTTGAACTTTTCATTTGTTTAAATGAAAGCATAATAACTCTAGTTGTTCTAAGAAATTTTAAGGTAAAGATTCCCTGATGATCTGCATTAGCAACAGTGAAAATCGCATAGGATCCAACTTAACCCCTCAATAATCAATTTCAATATATTTTTAATAAAAAAATATTTTACTGAATAAGTAAAATAATAATTTGATATTATTACTGCGTTAGTAAATGTTAATCTGAAACATTTTTATTGTACTAAATTTTCAATCCTTCCACTTAAAATATATAGCGGCAAAAGCGTTACAAGGATCTTCTATTCACACATTGGCTTTTTATGGATCAAAACAAAATTTTACATCCTTTTCAACTGTTAAATTTTTTTTTTTTCACAAAAACTCCATATCCTTTTTATCATAAAAAAATTAAAATAAAAATGCCAGAAAAAATAACCGCCTATAAGGTTCCAGCAAATATAAAACAAAAGACAATCAGTAAAAATAAAATAAAAAATAAACTACATTTTAGAGCCTAAATAAACACGATATAAAAATAAAAAAATCAACAATTATTTTCCTTTTAGCCTTACAAGAGATACTTAAGGAGGCAGGCAGCATTATACATGAAGCAAATAACAGCATTTTGTATAGATTCTTGTTTTTAGAACTAACGATAAGATACACATGAAAACAGTTGCTTTGATGTTGCAACTTGCCTCCTATTACAAACGACACATTAAGTGTTATACATGTAAAGATAGCAATAGATAAAAACAGTAAAATTTCTTTTATATTTTGAAATTTAATATGATGTTTTCAACTCCTCGCCAGGCTTAAGCTTTTAAATCTGAAGTCTTTTAACAATTATGCCCAAAAATAAAATAACAACAACTCAGTTAGGAGGGTTTGTGTGTAGAGGGGACGGCAAGTAGTTGAAGTAGATAAAGCAATATTTCATGTTCAATGGAAAAAACAAATTTTTTTTTTATTTAGCATAGCAAAAACTTATAAGGTTTGAGATTTTAATTTATTTTAAATTGGCCGTAAGACATTAAAACTTTAAAAAGTCTTCGATTTAAAATAAATTATAACTTGCGTGATATTTCTCAGCGAAAGGTATTTCCTTACTACAAAAAAGTTTTCAGGCCAAATGTTTTTTCATTATAAAACTGTATATCGTCAGCTAAAATCCCAAAGGCCGTAACAACCAAAAAATTCGAAATATACTTTTTTATTGATTATGATGTGATTAACCAAAATATATCTTTCTTTAAAATTTTACTCACATATGTTCAAAAATGCCGATTTTAGTGATTTGTTAATTTGGCTTAAATTTATAAGGTTTTTTGCTTCTCCTCTAAATAAGTAAAAAGTGTACTACGGCCTTTTGGATTTTAGGTGACGATATGCTCATTTGATATTGATTTGTTTCATTCAGAAGGTATTATAAGAATCTAATGGCAGTTCAAATCTAGATGGAGCTTAAAAAAAGAATGGGTATAGTTTATTGCAGACCCTAATCCGGAATATCAAACTAACCGGTTTACCAATGTGAAATTTAAAAACATTGTTTTTGTTTTGTATTATATTTATTGATCATTTTCAAAAGTTTTTACATTTGAAAAAGAACGGAAAAAACTTTTTTCAACTCATCTAAGGCAGTAACCTAACCAGGGCTGTCAGATATGGCGATTTCTCGCCAAACGTGGCGATTTTTCAACTTGTTTGGCGTCTAAATTTTTGGTTTGGCGACATGGCGATTTTTTTTGGCGATAAATAAATTTCTTGGCGATTTTTGTGGCTATTTTTTGAGCAAAATTGAAACTCAAAATTTTTGTAATTCAAAAAATTAGTTTGTGGAAGGAGCAGTTTAAAGAAATAAATCCCACCAAAACTCGTTTGCAAGAAATAAAATCGACTGAATTTTGATGATTTTTCTTATATTAGTTATATGTATTAATTAATTCAATTTTAATTTGGATGAGAAAAACTTGTAAAAAAAAATAATTTTTGGCGACTTAATTTATACTTTTGGCGATTTTCTGCTAAATTTTTATACGATTATTTTGTAAAAATTTATATTAAAAAAAGTTTTATACAAAATCAAGTTTATTATCAAATATTTATTAAGAAAAACTACATAAAATCGATTTTGGCGACTTTTGGCGATTTTTAAAATCAATTTGGCGAAATAGGCCAGAAAAAATCTGACAACCCTGGTTGTAACTTTATCTAAAAGAAAGAATAATTTTATGTTGTCTTTTAACTGAAGTCATCTTGTACCAACACTGAACTTCAAAAGAAAAAATACAAGAGAAGAAATCATAACAACTCAATAAAACAGTTTTTGGGCGTTACTTTTCTGTTTTCAAAAAAAACATGGAATTTTGTAGTAGAATAGTGTCTTTGCCAGAAAAAAATATTTTTTATATGGGCATTTCTCCGAGAAATTACACTTTCTTGTCCCGTGCGACAGCAAGCAATTAACCATGTATTTCTGAACAATGTGACTCGATTTATCTTAAACTTTTACCTAGCGTAGAGCTGCTGATGGCCTAAATAAATATATAAAGAAGTAAAAAAAGTTTCGGTTTCTTAAAAAAAAACATATTTGCTTGGTGTCGCACGCTAAAAAATTAACATTCCTGTGAAAATTCCCATATATAATCCGCATTATAAAGTGTCAATCAATCCGATAATAGAGTACACAATGTAATGAAATATTATCCCCGATTACAGCAGAATCCAGATTAGAGAGGTACGGATTATCAAGTTTTTACTGTATATCGTATGTGATGAATGTTATTATCCTGTTAGAGATATAAATACAAAATATTAATGTTTTTCCCGTAAACTGGTGTTATAGTAGTCCAACGTACTGTCTACCTACTTTTTATGTTGAAGAGAATAAAAATTCGCCAGGGTGACAGATTTGGACAGAAGATATGGAAAATACATTTCACTTCAAAAACAACGCAGTTTAGGAAAAACATATCTACTAAGGTTTTATCAACTTAGTCTGACAGAAAACAAACGATAATATACTCTAACCAACATTTTGAAAATTTTGTGCCAGAATCTTTTCAAACGCTACACTCCCTCCTCCATTCTATGGTGCCGTCCACACGAGCAACAATCTTGGCAATAATTGACATGGCAACAGTCAAATTCGATTGCCGACACAAGATATTAGCATGTAGGAATATGTGTTCAAATATATATTTAGCAACAAATTTTAAAATACATAATAAATAAAGCTTAATTTATAATTAGACAAACCTCTGATTATTGCTAATTTAGGTATGTATATGCATAAAAAACAAATATATTTCGCTGTACGTGTTCGCCACCTCTAGAGACATTGTTGAACATCAGCAATTTGACGTCATCATTCTGCCGGGGTTATTGCTTGTGTTAAGATACATCAAATTGCTCGTGTGGTCATACGAACTTGAAATTTTAATAAATGATGTATTCAGCCTACTTAGGTAAAATTTTACGAAGAATATTTTAACCCTTTAAATCTCCTTCACATAAGAATTTTTTGAGTTTCTTTCAGAGAAAGAAGTCAAAAAGTACCATTAAGTGGGACTATCACAGGCTTAGCAGTTACATCATGGTCCCATGTGATGCAGTCATAGATGATGTGGTTTTTACACAAGCATTTAATGCTGCACGATAAGTGTTCGTGTTTAAACGATTGTGATCATTCTTTTTAGGCACTCACAAATGCGATTAGTATATAACTCTGCCATACGCTGAAATTTTCGAAGATGGTCTCAACCATGTCCTATCCACACATTTGAATTATATTTGCACTAGTCCTGGGGGCAAAACATGGCATTCGATACGACTCGTAATTTAATTTCCATATAAACTCTATTCAAATACTTTTAAATCCCGGGATTCGTATCGTATGCCGTGATTTGCCCCCCTGGTCTTTTGTGGAGTAGTATTTACATGATATTTGCAGGGCAGTTTCGTATAATTCTTTTTGTTAACCAAATGTGTTTTTATGAAAACATCTGTAATAGGTTTGTTCACGAATTCTCGCGTATTAATATTTTTGTTAAAAATAAATTCTTGCATATTCCGCTAAAATAAATAAACCAACCCCTACTTCCCCTAACTTTACATTAAACCCTAATACAAGTTCAGATTCACTCCATGAGAGGCTTAATGTTTAATAAAAATATTCCTTGTAAGATCTTACGTCAGTGTTATAACTAAATGTATCTAAGGCCTTCATGCAAGGATTTTTTATAATATACTGTCACAGTGTTTAATGATTTCTGTCACAATAAGTCGTTAGAATCTTTCTATTTTTGTGATTTTGCTGCAAAATATTGCCCATGGCTTATAAATTAGGCTTTAATACTTGCCAAATTTAAACAACGATTAAATGTTTTCTTATACATAATGAGCTCTGGCATGAGAAAAATTCCTTAGCGAGTAATTTATATTATGCCCCTAATAAAATTAAATTCCTCACATAACCTACTGGCGTTTATTTCTATTTAGCAATATGAATAAAAATTCCTTACCAGCTAAAGGTTTTCCTATAGACTGACATTGTTAAATGTGTGTATGTATGGATATGGGAAATAATTTTAAAAGTTTTCCCATTTAATGCAACATTATTATTAATACTAATCAATTGCTATAACTTTTTCCCCCATTTAATAATAAAATAATTGATTGAATAAAACATTCCAGAACACTTTGCCCTACAAACATTCAACATGCAGATATACCGATGGCTTAATATAAAAAGGGCGTATCTCAATTTTTTTGGAAATCGCGTTTTTAAAGATTTCTGCATCCTTCTTGAAGATCTTAGTATGTTACAATTCAAAATCAAGCACTTATGGCCGCTTAAAAAATTATTCCTGTATGTAAATGTTATAGTTTTTCTTCAGTTTTGTGAAACAAATGTGTGGTCGTTGAAACCTAGTTATTGTTATTTCAGACACTAATTTCGTTACGATAAACAGAGTAATGTTTGAATTTAATAATTACATTATTATATTCATAGAAAGTGCGATATGGTTAGAGTTTAACAATATTGTTTTGTTAAAAATTTATGACTTCAATATAATTTGTATTATTGTGTAAAAATAGTATGATGTAAATAACAATATAATGTTATCCAAAACCATACTATGTTAAGTTTTTAAAAAAATCTTTCTGTCAGTTCAGTGTTTCGTTTGTAAGCTGTCGGTAGTGCACACGTGGTGTTAAATAAATAAAAAAAAGTATAAACAAAAGAGTAGATAAATAAAAATAATATGTGCAAACATATGTATGTATGTATATCTCTTTATATAGATATGTCTGTATTTCATGTGCACACATATATGTAAGTATACATTTCTATACACAGCTGTTTTAAACAAAAGATTTGCCAATAAATATATGACTAAAAAACAAAATATTATTATTACATAAAATAAAACTATGGTCATATTTAACAATATTATTATAATATTAGAACATGGTATGATAAGTATCAATTATATTTTAGTCACATCTAACAATAGTGTTGTCTTATTTACAATAATAAGATTAGGTATAACAAAGTTAATTGTTTTTGTAGATAATATTATTGTTAACTCAGAAAATAATCTTATTTAAACTATGATTTTCCATTGACAACCATATAATTCAATCATAGTATGTTGCTGTTTGGTTATGGTAACCTCAACCATATTTTCTCTTTGCGTGTATAAAATAGGTAAAATTCGAGTTCCGCCTTTCTTATATTAAACCATTAATATATAGTTATACGCATAACTTCCCAGCTGGCATTTGGGTGATCACTTTTTGCAAAAAACTCTTATATGATTCTTCTCAATTCACTTTTGATGATTAAAAACTGATCTATCACTTGGGTGATTGAAAAAGGATTCACTTATGATTCATCTATATGATCAAGTAATGATGTCCTGAAAATTGAAGCAGAAAATGCAAAGAAACCGCAAAAAGATGATTTAATGGTTTAATAATACCAGTAAAATGCTCAAAACGTAAACAGAAAATCGTATCATAAATGTTTATTTGGTATGATTCATCTGTAGGGTACCATTTTCATACAAGGGGATAATCATCTATGATCTGTGATTTTTCCTGTCAAACTGATTCGCAATAGATTCGATTGTGATACAAAATGCTAGTTGGGCTAAAGTTAATTAGAAAATCTTGTCATGTTCCATTAATTATCATGATTCGATTGAAATTTTGTATTACCTCCAGTTTCTTTGTCTTTAGCAAAAAGGAATTTACTTTAATAATGGGCAGCATGATTTTCATAATTAAGCTCAACAATTCATTAGTCAACTTTTGCTATTCAATCACGAGGCGCTTATTATATTCTAAGATAAAAGAAATATTACAAGCAATTAACTGTTATTGTTATCCAAGACGTGGAAACGGAAATTATATTTGCTAACAGTAGCGTATAATATATAATTCATTATAATGTAAGGGACGAGAAACTGTGACAATTGAAAGTAAATAAATACAATATCCCTTAGAAAGTGTCAGTTGTGACAGCCAGCTGTGGGGGATCATAGTGAGTGTTGCTAATTTAAATATATTTATTAATTAAATAGCTTTCAAGCTTTTGGAAAATTTAACCTCTAGACAGCCAGATGTGGCTCCCTATGTAACAAAACAGTGTGCCTTAAGTTTAGTTATTAAACAAACAAACAAAAAAGCAAATTATGTAGTATACCACTTTGTTAAAAAGGAGTGAGGGTTGGAGTTTTACATTATAATGGAAAATTATAGGTTTCATGCGCAATACTTCAAAATTTCTGCAGCTGCCCTGACTCAATCTGTAACTTGACTTGCTGCACGACAATTAAAAACTGCACCATTGATAATAATGGAACAGTAAACGCTTTAACAATGTATTCAAATCGAAAAGGCAATCACAATTCGCCACCCACATTTTGTGATTTAATACCTTTATACTTCTCTTCTCTAGGGCTAAGTACAACATAAGATATATAACAGTGAACTATAATCAATTCAAGACCTCAAAAATGGTAATTGTGTACTTAGTGAGAACATACAGCCGCAAAAATATAAAAATTGGTGATGAAAAATTGTATGCATTTGATCATTTGTACACTCAGGGAAAAGCTGCAACTTAAAAATAAGAACGCGAAACATTAATTCAATAATTTCCAATATAATAGCAAATGTATATGTGACGCGCAAAATAGAAAGGGACCTAAGGGTAAAAACCGGTTTTGTTCAGGAGAGCCATTTTAAAGATTTAAATACGTGTATCTTTCGTGTACCATCAATTTCATAAAACGCGCATATCTCTGATTTTTTTACCCTTAGGTCCCTTTCCCTATGCGCTGTCACATATTAAAAAAAATTAAATTAATACAACAAATTAATATTTTTGCATATTGAAATAAGAAATTTTAGCGTGACTAGAGTTTAATGTGTCTTATTAACTCATAATGGTTTTTTTTCTCTGGTTATACGAATTTCCATTTGAAATTATTCGCACTAAATTTAATTAAAATCTTTATCTTCACTAAAACATTAACATAATATTTGCTTTAGTTTACTGCACTGCAATTGCTATAAAATCTAAATGAAAATTGACTCGTCAAATGGAGTTTTTCTCGTAAAAGTTAAAAAAATTAAAATTGTTTCCATCATTTATGTTTCTAAATGCTGCATAGTAAAATAAATATTAAAATATATATTTATAAATTTTATAATCTAGCTAAAAGCGTCAATAAAAAATTTGTTAGTACTTTATTATAAGCATATGCTCTACAAATTTATTCCATCTACATATACATATTTAATTTAAATTAAACGTTATAAGAATATTGACAACTGAACTCGTTTCATCAGGTGTTTGACCGACCACCCCTACAAATCTCATTGTTCAGAATATAAGAGCATAACTGTATTTATGTATTTGTATAATAGTTATGATAAAGGGCTGCACAACATATTCATTTGTCACAGTGCACTCAAAAAAAAAAAACATTTACTTAACTATTTAAAATGCGATAAGACCCATATAGAGTTAAGCAAATTACTCGCATGACCTAGAATTTATCACTATTTACACACCCAGAAAAAAGATTGGTTGGAAAATGGTTAGTCCAATAAAATATCATTTGCATAAACTTTATTTCAGTTCACGCAATCAATTTTCTGTTAATCCAAAAAACAATCCATGTTTATTGCCATAAGGGCATAATTGTAATAAAGATATGATTCTGACAATTCTTAAATTGATTGCATCAACCGAGCGTATGCTTTTGTCATGACTAATTAACTGATTGGTTAACACAACCGAATAAAATATTATGAATTGGATTTTACTACCAACTTTTGGTATTGGCAACTAAAAAATTGTCGTTCTATATTAAGGTTAAAATAAACACTTTCTATCAGTTGCTGCAACTAACTATAGGTTGAGCTTACTATCATAGTTTATACTCGTTGCAGCAAATTAAAAATTAACTTTTGTGACTTTCAAAGATATTATGATTTATGAATTCTCTAATGGTTTTTGAAAGTCTGTGCATAAGATAACAGGTTTGTGGCTGTTCAAAATGTGTGGTTGAAATAAATAAATTTCAGTTAAAATAAACTTATGGCAATATATTAAATAATAAATTTCTTAAATTGTGTATTTTTATTTGCGTTTTTTGCTTATTTTATTTTAGCAAGGAATTCTTTCACAGGTACCAATTATGATATTGTTTTAATTATACTAACCATATTTTCGGTACCAAGAATAACTTTTATTTCAAAATCCATACTGCTAACCAATTTTTTCTGTTGCTGCAACTATTTGGTTAAGGGTTATAATCAAAATATAGAGTACCACAATCAAATTGCAGTCGTCATACCAGACGCCAAAATTCGATTGGCAACAAATTCGGTTGTCTCAACGAATCTGTTTTCTCTGTGCAGTTTTCTTTTAATAAAATTATATTGGAACAAATAATTAACAGGAAAAAAAACATTATTTCAAACCAATGTATGTTGGATTTTTTTTTTTTTTTAACAATTTTCTTTTGTGTAAAGAATATCAACACTCTAGAGCATTGATGACAGTTTCATAGCTAAACTAACTGACCTATCTGGCATTTTTAAAATTCTGCAGTAGAGCAGCTTTAATTTTTGTTTTATACATGTATTCTTATGGAAACGTCTGAAATATTTTTACTGTTACAGGCTCAACAATAAAAATTGCAGACAAGGTCTATTATGACTCATAAAGTCTAGTAGTGGACTTAACTCATTTTTCAAAAAAATTTCAGTGAGGTCGGTTAGTTAAAACAGCGACGAACTGTGCTAGCTTAACTCACACACATATTTATTCTCTTTCAATCAGTCGTCAATGAAACAACAACGAAAACACATGTGCACCGGGTGTATTTTAATTCTTTATAGGTACAGTGAAAGAAAAAAGTGGTATGCGAAAAATATTCTATGATCACCAATGCTTTTCGCTACAGTCAATGTGTTTTATGTTACAAAACTTTTAATCAAAGAAATTAATATGTATTAAAACGACATTTTAAAATTTTTGGAGCAGCTTCACTAAACAATAAAAACTTTAAAGTCCAATAACTCGGGATGGATAGGCCGCAGCCAAGTTATTTTATTAAATTTGTTTTCCAATTTTTCAGTTTCTATTAGATAACCTATTTCAGTTTCTTATAAACAATTCAGAGTCCCATAATCTCGGAAAATATGGGTCGGAAAATATGTGTCGCCTTCTTCTTATTTTTTAATTTTCTGTCATATAGGCTCCTTTTAATTTACTTTTAGCTGCTTTACTGAACTGCAGTTGTTCCAAATATTTAGTTTTTCCTATGTACTTCAGAGACGAGTGAGACAACTTTTCTCACACAAGCAACTATAGTTTTATTTTAGACATCACTGCTCTAGAGCAGCTACGTCCAAGCCATAGATATGCTCAATATGCAAACTTTTACAAAAGAGCTTATACGCTTTCGCACCGATGAGAGAACAACAGCCAAACTGATCTAGGCGGTAACCAATGCTTCCCCTTACTTTGCCAAGAAACAAGAACAAATTTAAGAGCTTTTAAAGCTGTTTACCTCAAACAAACATACTCTAATATTTGTAATTAAGATAAACAGCTTTGACTGCTCTTAAATTTGTTCTTGTTTCTTCTCAAAGTAAGAACAAGCATTGTTGTCGCTGATTGGCTGTTGTGCTCTCGTTGATGGAAAGCACAAAAGCTCTTTTGTAAAAGTTTACACATATGGATATAGCTGCTCTAGAGTAGTTAATAAATATAATTTGTACTTCAATTGCGCTTTAGTAAAAATTTGTATAGAAATTTTATTTTAACAGGTGTATTTATTGCTCAAGGCTTAATGAAAAGCTTAAAGCAGCAAAAAGCAATTCTGTCTCAAAATACCAGGAAGATAAAAGTATATGTACGCTAAAAAAATATTCCTAGCCTTAAAAGCAAAGATAAGCTATTATTTAGAAAAAAAAAATAATTAAATGGTATACATAGAGGGTCTTCTAATACGAGCTTTTATTTTGATATGATCATTTTCCATCGAATTGTTATCTAATTATATAGAGCTGGCTGTGCAAAGAGAATATTAATATTATGGCAAGTTCTAAGAGAATGCCTTTCGAAACATTCATTGCCGAGCTTTACAATGTACCATTTCCTCTTTTACCTTCATTTAACATTTCATTTGGGATTTCAGAAAACCTTGTGTTTTAACACTTAATCCTTTTACGATTTTCAATTGCTAAAATGAATTTCTATTTAGTTTATTCTGTCCAGCGTTTCATTTTAAATATGATTTCATTTTTGGCATGATGCTCGTACAACAGCACAGTGCTCCCATAAATATGGTAGTAAGAAATTCAGTTGAAGCATATTGTGTTGAAAAGAAAATAAAATGGGACGCACTGATGCACATCACACACATAAATGCACTCACACTGCTTTTAAAATATCTGCCATAGTGCTTTAGATTTGAATTAGAGCCAAAATTTTAGCTATTCGTAGATATGTATGTATGTACGTGTAAATGGAAAATCGCATTGATATAAAAACCGGCTGTTGGAAAGGAGGATTGAATATTTTTCTTTTATGTTTGTGATAAAATATTTTTATAGTTTCTGTTGCAGAAAGTGACAAATAGATTTCCGTTTTTATTTTTTCAAATTGTAAAAGACAAATTTCTATTTAATGCAAGCATATATATTTTACTTTGCTTTAAGGCTGCAAATATCTAATTAGAAATGTTGCTTGCATTTTTTTACAGACTTAGAAATAATTTGTAAGTGTATATTTTTATAAGAATTAAGATGTTTTAAAGTGATATTATTTCCAAATTAAAAAATTTTTATAGTAATCATAAAACACACAAAATATATCAGATTTAAATGAATTAGTTGAAAAAAATACTACTAATTTCTAACTTCAAATAAAAACAAAAAATATTTTTTTTTGTTAGTTTTATTTAAACAATAAGCACAGTGTGCTTGAATTTGAAATTTTTTTTTGTAACAAACCAACGACCCGTTGGGTTAATTAACATGATTCAAGTACCCTAAATTCAATGGTGCTAACCATTTTTTTAGGTAAGCTCTTGTTTAAAAAATAATGAAGATTGAAGAAAACTTGGTTAAAAGCACCTGAAAATCGCAACCGTTCCCACTGTGCTACCATTTATTAACCATTATATCAATATATATCGATTGAAAAGGCATTCATAGATGAACTTATGTCCTGTAAAAACTTTTTAGACAAAAAAATGGAAAATTTGATTTCGAATTTTTTTTGTAAAAAATGGACATTCTTAATATTTTTTTAAATTTTATTTTTCAAATGTTTCTTTAGGACGCATTTTCATCCGTAATATGTTCTTTTAATTGATATAAAAATAAAGGAATGTAGTTGTTTGCTATTATTCTAGATAATTATTTGTATTGAACCTGTAGGGACACTTGCACTAACCCTGTTGGAATATTTTTCTCTAAATGCTGCCTTACCCTGTCGTCGGCTATTTTTCTAACAATATTTTGTTTTACATAAATTTTTCGAAAAAAATTACATTTAATAAATATTGATTCTATTGATTAGGCCTTTCGATTGGCACTACAATAAAAAAAAAAATTAAAAATTTTGATAAAAAAATCATATATTCCTTTTTTGTCAAATCCGGCCCAGTGTGCGGTGCCATTACTAAAAAAAAGTTTCGTTTAACAAATTTTATAAACTTTCATTTCATATTTTATTTCATTCTAATTACACTGTAAGTAAAATTTTAACTTTCGAAATGACGCAGAATAACCAGTACAGTGGTATATTTCGTCTTGAAAGATTATGTCAAATTCAAGAGTTATTGCATTTTTTCTCTCAAGCGATTTTTTTGGTGTTTTAAGGGAAATACATCAAAATCTCTTTTGAAATGACCTTAGCTTTTGTTTATTTATCGAAATTCAACTCTTATGATATTGAACTTCCACCCTTCGGCTGGCTAAATTTATTTATTTTGAATTTGTTTACTATTTGACCAATTTTATGAATATGTTAAATTTTTTTTTTGTAATATACATAATTGATAAAATTTTACTAAATAGTGGCACAAACTGATTGACTTGTGTCCAACTGAAAATAGACGGCTATAAATGTTAGAGTTAAGTATTGACAAACAAACAATAAAGAACGTTATATCAGAAGACTTTTCGAAGCCTTTATTAATAAAATTTTCAATGAATTTGAAATGTTTTTTGTTTCAAATTGTCCATGCAATATTTTCCTACAATGGATTTCAAATTCGTTTTATTTTTTTGTGCATATGGAGGATGGAATATGGTATCAAAATAGCTTGCGAATGAAATATCTCTTGGTTTTGACTTAACCTTGTAAAATGGAGTATACCACTGTGCTCTACGGCCCAAAATTAAGTTCGGGTATCTCGGCGTTGTTCTGTATCATTCTGACATACTTATGCCCGATATTTCTACCCATAGCTATGTATTAGTGTACACTTATCTACTGCGTAAGTTAAATTTTAGAAGATAAACTCGTTGTTAAAAGAAAAGTTGCAACTTTTCGACAATGACTCTGCTTCATATGTGTTTCCTGTTAATCTAAGATGATTTAGAGTTATATTCAAAGCAAATTTTTTCCTTTTTAAATAACTTTATTTCATGCAGATTTCGCATTCCCGTACTAATAAAATCAAACTTAAGAATCATGTTGAATCAAAGTTATTTCAAGGTGAAATAACATGAATTTAATTAAATTTAGTAATTGTATTTCATTAATGATTTAACTTACGTGTGCTTCGCACAGGCATCAGAATATATTTTGTTTACATATAATTGGCTTCCCGGACCAAGATTTAAACTCGGAATTCATCGTGTGGTAGTCAAAGTGCTTACCCCTGCAGCCATAACAGCGTTAAATATTCTTTAGATACACACTAAATATATACCATCATGAATTAAAGTTTAATTCAACATTATTTAATGGATAATTTGAAATGCGATTTATTTGAAAAGTTTTAGTTAAAAATAAATACAAAATACTTTGACTTATTTCCAGGACTTGAACCTGCCATCCTCCGACTGGAAGACTATTACACTACCTACCAGCCAGCAGCAGTTCGTGGGTTACTTATAAACATCAAATTAAAAAAAAACAACAATATAAAAACAACTCACACAACTAGGCAGCTATGAACAAAGCCAATAAACACCAACACACTTAAACAATATATTATTTCTTGCAAATTTAATATGATTTGAAATCAAAATTTTTGCATGTTGATTTTACATTGGTAATTTTTTCTGTGTGTACAAATAACGGGACTTACAGTGTTATTATTTCGGTGTATTTTTCGCATTGAAAATAATTGCCTTTTCAAGCAAATTTTTTAAAGAAATCAATGAATAAAATTAGAGTTTATCATATAAATTTTTTATGCAATTTTTCGATAGTAGATAATGCAGACAGTACACTATAAACTCTAATGAAATTATGTTCGATATTGAGTGCTGTAATATATTTTTGATATCTATTGAAAGAATTGTATTATTTGTCTGATGAAGCAACAACAGTTTTCAGTGATTCACAAAGTGCTCAACAGATGTCAAAGTTTGGAGGTCACCATGCAAGAACCAACCACATAGACTATAAATACCATTTTATACGCCCAGCAGTTGAAGAAAAAATTTTAAACATCCAATATAAGCCCACAGCCCAGATGATAGCAGACAAAACCACTCCCCAATATCAAACACAATTTATTTATTTTATCAATGGGTCTTCAAAACAAAAATTTTAGTTGAGGAGGCGTCTTGAATTATATAGAATATATATGAACAACTAAGATATTTAACTTTGTATATATGTACTTTGCTTTTGTTAATCAATTTATCCTTTGTAAGTTCCTTCAAGAAATTTATTATTTTTTATTTTTTCTCTTCACTTTTTGTCTAAACATTATAAAGTACAATCAAATAGGTATTTTTAACAATTTGAATAAGCTTACATTTCACATACTGCCTGCTTAAGTCTAAAAAATTTTAAGATTAACTTCTAAGCAGGAAACCAAATATTATAACATCCTCTCTCGCACACGCATGTTTTACAGAAACCGCACCGGCTTTTATGTAAATCTATTTCGGTAATAAGAATTACAAAAAAAAAAACATATTTATTTCGAAAAGTTTTTTACTTTCGCTTTATGATATTTTAATTACTGTTTAAGTAACAAACTGCAGTGTTTATTTTCATTCACACTGTTATTAACACTTTGGCAAATTAAGGCAAACGTGAAATTAAATTTGAAAAAAAAAGAACTCCATTAGTAAAACAAAAGCTCACTGTGTTGAAAATCCCATCCAAATGATTCAACTTAATGTTCAATTTTAAAAACTCACAAATGCAAAAAATAAAACAGCAAACAAAAAATAGTAAAATGGTAATTTACCATTGAAAACTGTAAGCCAAAAGTCATTAAAAAAATAATACTCCACAACCAGTTCAGTTCAGTACTTATAACTTGCACTTGTGCTACTGGCACAAGGATTCTTGAACAAAAAAATTAAAAAAAAAAAATCAAACTAAGCTACCCGTAGTGATTGAAAGTAAAATTATATTGAAAACAAAAAAAAAAATAATATAGAATTTCGCTATGATTCTCTTAAATATTTCTGTGGCTTGCAAACGCAGTTCGTGTGTTGTGCCAAAGGGAAAGTGTGCCATAAAAAAACCGGAATCGAATGCTGAAGTAGTTTAAAAGCTCGTAAATTTTTATTGTCAAACTATTTTAAAGCAATTAATAGTTATAAGCAGTTAAGCAATTGTAAATTACGGTGAAAAACGCCAAAACTTGAAGGAAAAAAAAACACATTAAATAACACTCAAGTAAATGTGCGTGTTAAAATTTTTACTAGAAAAAAACATTAATATATAAAACTATACTGCTGCTGCTTCAAGTACTTGTTATTTTTTATTTAAAAAATAAAATCTGCTTTTTGTATGCATTATCCTAACGAAATTTACCCAGTTTTCACTGCTTAAGAAAAGCTGCTTATAATTTAAGTTTCTAATTTTCTTCTTTCATCACAGAAAAACTTATATTTTTCTTAACTAAAGCATTTAGTTACTGTTATTTAAGTTAATGATATGTGAAAAGGTGTTAAGTTAAGAATAAAAACATCCGTTTTTAAATTAAATTCTTTTATTAAGACTTTAAAATTAAAACGTCAAGCAACGTGAAACATCTCATAGACATTAAACCACTTGGTTGTATGACTTTGAGCATAAAATTGCTCAATATATTTAAGTTTTAATATGACTGGAAATGAAAAGCAAGAGAAAGGATGTATATAAATAATAAATTTTAAAAATTAAATTTTATATGTTAAGCCATGTTACTTCTAATTAAATTTTAAAGAAAAAAAATTGTATTTTAATTTTTTACTGTTTCTTCATGTCTTGTCAATCATTATTAATCATCAAAAAAATTTGCCTTTATTCCGGTGAAATATCGCCCAGCACTTTATTGAAACATCTTTAGTTCATTATTTTTGTTTTATTGTGAGCGAATGCGACACCAATCTTGCTAAGAGCTTTTTCGTATTAAAGTTTTTGGTGAATATGAAATGTATAGCGCATTTTGAAAAAACACTTTCAGCCGACAGTCACTCATAATTTTCACATTTCATTTGGATTACCACAATTGTGTTCATGTAAGCAGCTCGTTTAAACTCTTCCAAACAGAAAAAATTTTCCTGCAGTAAACAATTTTAATTGAAAATAAAATGTATTTAAATCAATTAAATTTTTAATTAAACATTTAATTAATTACAAAGTTTAATTGACCCTATTACACTTTTAATTGATTTTTGGTTTTATTTACAATTAAAATTGTTTATTGCAGAAATATTTTTTCTGTGCACCCAGTATTTTCTAGTCGTACATGAAGTAGCAGACTCCCCCTGAGAAGAAGTATTTTTGATGGCTCTAAAAAAATACTAAACAGCTTGGTGCTTTGAAACTTGAAACAAATGTTTTATGATTCTGCCACTCTGCTGCCGCACAGAGCAGGACTGATCAACTTTTGATTTTCGACTGTAGTTAAAAGTACTGATCGAACGATTTTTCATTTGGTATTATAACGACCATTCGACAAAGAATGCCCTTGTTGTGAATATTACTCCCAGTTATTTTTAAAACTTTTCATAACTTTACCTATAAGAATAAAAACTAATCGTTTTTAATTAGTTTTCATCTTAAAATACTTTATCGAAAACTAAATTCTGTTCGAAAGAAAATTCGTTGCTCAATGAAATTTTCGATGCTTATAATATGAATTGAAGATCCGAGTTTCGACGTTCGATAGCCAGCGAAGATAAAAAATCGAATGCAACTCATAATAAGGGCCTTCTAATTGTTCATGGGGAAGTAGGGAAGATTGTAGAGTCTTGAAGGCTACTAGGCCAAAACTTAACTGACAAAGATCCAAATTGATAACTGGATATGAATAGGAAGGCGATGCGAGTCTTGCGAGCAAGGACCAGCATTTAAGAAACTGACGCTACATATTTACATAGGATGTGCAAAGATGTAGTGTAACCCGAAATTATTGAACATATCCTGGGCTTAGAGTGTAAAACTACTAACTCACTTCAAGTAAATTTTACACAAGACACAAAATACTATTAACATTTCGTATACATAAAAAATAGGAAAATAGCCTAATGAATAAAGTTTTTTTAATATGTAGAGTATCAAATTAAAATAAATTTTTTAGCCGGTTGATAAGGAGTCTGTTTCTTTTTTGAACGATATTAAAATGTGAAATGTTATAAAAAGTGGATTTAGCAGGCTTACACTCTAAGCCTACAATATTATCTGGCGTTTTCTGAAGCTGCAACGCTATAGGCTAGGATGGCTGAGCAGATATTTCCATGAGACCATCATGAGAGCATTAGTGATATCGAAAAGTGTAAACTGGAGGATATCAGAAGCTTGATCATGGGAATTCAGCGTCTTAAATACATATAAGGGATTTTTTGAGGTATAATTGGGGGTTTATATTTAAAAAGAGTAAACGTTTCATAAAAAGCTATATATAGCGTTAGCTAAAATGCAAACAGGCGTAACTAACAAAAATATAATTTTACTGGAGAAGCAAAAAATTAAAAAAAAAATGAAGAAACTTTTAAAGGGATTGCAAATTTAAGATAAGAAAGTAAATTGGCTTAAAAACACACTTTCTTTCACAAATTCAGTTTTAGTGATACCAATGTAAAGTAAAACTATGGGGAATTACTAATGGAATATGATGATGAACAAATGTCCACCACTAGCACTTGGGCAGACATTCGCTCTTTTCACAAAATTTCTGCAGCACATTTTGCAACAAAGCTTCGTTTATCTCGTTATTGCAGCACCAAATTTCATCTTTCATAGCTTCAGTTGCTTGTAGTTTGGTCACGTAGGCCCAGTCTTTCAACTTAAAAGTGACAAAATTTAAAATTTTCAAACTTTTAACTAAATAAATGTCAAAGGATGATAGCTGAATAGTTGAGATTTCATTATCATATGATAAGACAAAAGTCCCATTGATTTTTGTTAGTAAAAGTGTAAGTTTTTATCGCAGAGGTATAAAATTTTGCCAAGACATGTAGTTTAATGGCATTCACAATAATCAATCATAAGTTCGATTGTAAATTTTTTGTCAGTTAGGCCTTTTTGCATTTTAGTTAACGATATATAAAAACAAAAAGCATAAATAGCAGTGTGTCTTAGTATTTGCGCAACCAATACTTAAGTTTACTTCGATATTGTAAATACTTGAACAAGGCAGTGGGAATTTGCAAGGCAAGCGCTTTTAAGGCAATTCAAATAAAAAAATAATCACTCCTGCAGTTCTCTGTTTAAAAAAGCATACAATTACTTGTAGCTGCATTTGATTACAAAACTCCTTATCGCTGGCTTTGAGACTAATTTAGTTGCGTTTAAAAAAATGTTGGTTCCCTGAAATTTCTTAAATAGCTGAAAACAAAAAAATTGCAAGTATTTTTTCAGTTGCCAACAATCAGCTTGTGCCATTAAGAAAACATCAATATCTCTACCGCAATCATAATTAAAGTAGTAGTTATTTACTAATTCTGTTTTTTGTTTTGTTTAATTATTTTTTCTTTTCCTTTTGGAAATTCAGCTAACCAGCTTTTGGTTGATTTTAATTTTTAATTAAGCTGATTTTCTTTATTATTTGTTTTACGCCATACATTTTCATTGTGCTGGCATTTTGTGTACCACAGAATTGTTGTTATAGTTTCCACAACACACTGAACAAATAAGTTAAATTAAACCAAATATTTTTGCAACGTTTATTCCTTAACAGCCACCAGCCCTTTAGTTATTTGCTAACGAATGCTATTTGCTTTTCATCTCTAAAAATAATAGAAGAGTTAAAATACTAAAATAATAAAAAAAAACAAAACAAGTAGAATTTATCAGGTTTTATATTCCCAACATTGTGTATTTTTGTTTCTTCTTCTCCTCATCCTTCTTCTTCTTCTTACTTTCTCTATTGTTTACCATTTTGTGTGTTTTTCTCTCTCTCTTAAGTAGTAACGGTACTGCAACTCCCTGGATTCTTGTGGGTGAACAATGATAGTTACTATGAGCTTTTGATTGGTTTTAGAGCTCTTGTATATTTACGATATTGTATTTGGTATTCCTTGCTTTATGAAACAACTTTAGTTTTTCTTCTTTACTTTTTTTAATTTTTTATTTTATTTATCTGTTTTTGTGCTCTTTCAGCTTTTTTCCCCTATGTATGTACTACAAAACTTTAATGCAGCAATGATAATAACTTTAGGATAAACTTAGGCAATAAGTTCAAGATTTTCACACAATTTACAAAATGTATAAAAAAAGCTATAAAGGGTGTTTCAATAGGGACTACCAAAAAGTTTGACAGCCCTATTGCTGCAACTACAACTGCCATATTGGCTATCATTAATTTTGATGGAAAAGTCATACCAAATAAAGAATTTAAATGCTTTTCTTTTTGAAGCTAAAAAAAACATACATGTATATCTGCACGACTATAAAAACAATTGTTAAATACTAGTCAAGTGCATTTTTGCAAGTTATACCTGCATTAGATTACTAAAAAAGAAATGTGCATATATAAAAGAAAAACAAAAAATTTTAATACAAAAACTTTTCCAACAAATGAAGCCAGTAACTGTTTAAAGTTTATTTTTGTTTCCAAGAGCAAGAAAGAAAAAACTTTTGATTTTATTAAGAATATTTTGTGTGAGTAATAAAATTCTGAGTAGTGTACTTATGCCAAAGCTTGAAATAAAACTCAATGAGAAGTTCTTTTGAGAGGAAAGTACATACATTTATAAAATAAAAAAAAATACGGATTATTATTAAATTGAAGAAGACTTGACAAGTTTAACAACACAACAGCAAGATTTTACTAAAATAAAACAGAATAAACTTGGGAATTTCAATAAGTTGCTCAGTTGACAGTTTAAAATTATATTACCTCTATTTATTTGAACTATTATGAATTTTTAATTCAAGCAAGAAAATTTAATTTTTTAGACATTTCAGTCCCATATATATTCAGTACTATTTTCATGCTAAACTGAACATATAGAATGTAAATGAAAGCAGAATTATTAATTATACTTAAAAATGCATTTACCAATGTTAAATTAATAATAATAATAATAATAGCAAACCAAAAAAGTTTGCCTTAAATAGAAAAATAATAAGCAAATTAACTGCCATGTGCATAATTAGTAAGGAAAAAATAACAAAGGATTCATAAATGCAAATTATACTAGAGCACTTGAATATGGGACTGTGTATATGAAGTCTTCTATTAACAACTATTTGTTTATTTATAGTTTAAACATAAGTAACTTTGCTAAATAAACTACATAAAAAAAATAAATAACAATAGCAAGATTTTTTAAAACAAGAGATGCTAAAATTGAGCTTTCATTACAAAAAAAGCTTTCAGCAAATTATAATACAATGAATCAAGACAATTCACATATTCAATTTGCACTGTAAACTGGGCAGAAATCTATGGCAACTAACATCCCACGCGCTGCACCAAATACCAAGAACGGCAATGATGAAGGTGCGGCGGCCTTCGAAAACAGCATGATGTTCCGTTCTGCTAATGTTAATCATACTATTTACAATCAATTATCAGATTCCATTTGGCTTTTTATGGTGCAATTCAGTAACTTTTAACGATTCGATAATCGTAGTTTTTGTTTACACATTTGGTCGCTTGCAATAACGATTGTGTAATTCTGTAACTTGTCCTTAACGATAGTATGCAGCTGATATTTTCTGTTGTTTTTTCTCGATAAAATTAACAGCACTTAATAATTGACGCTTAAATAACGACACAGCTGACATAAACCTACAACGAATATCATTAAAAATGTTACTGAATAGCAAATTCGATAAATTTTCGTTATAATTATTTTAACGATGCGATGATTGTTAAAAAAATTAGTGAATCGCACTACTGAAAAGACGAGTTTTAGCCTTATCAAAACCAAACAAAGAAATAAAAAATTAAAATTTAACCCCCATATTCATAAAATTTGAGACGAATTTAAAATGTATTTTATTTGAAATTTTTCATAGAAAATTTTCCTAAAACAAATTTCAAATTCATTTTATTTTTTTATGAATACGGGGATAAATGAATAATAAATTATTTTTAGTTAGTTTTATTATTATTGCTCGAACTTCATTCGTTTCTATATTTATGATTTGATTAGGCTAAAGTTCGTATGTCTTTTTAAGATAAATTACCTGTGATAATTCTTAATGCACAAATAACACCAAAGCTAATTGTATATTATTCTGACAAATACTTAGCAGAATGGAACAACTAGCTGTTTTTAAAGGCCACTACTACAGTTGATATAGATTTATGCTTTATATACTCAGCCTCTATAGCAAATGGAGTATGTGAATTGTTTTGATTCATCGTATTACAATTTGCTGAAAGCTTTTTTTGTAATGAAAGCCATCTCTAAATGTACGAGTATAACAGTCTTGCCATTATCGTTTGTTATTTACTAATTATTCAAATGGCAAGACTGTTATAAATTAGAGATGGTAAAATTGAGCTTTCATAAAAAAAAGCTTTCAGCAAATGATGAATCAAAACAATTCACATATTCCATATTTGCAATAAAGGCTGAGTATATAAAGCAGAAATATATCTGTGTCGAAAAGTAAAAAGTGCTTAAGTCGAGTTTAGCTAATTTTGAGTAAATCCTCTGTAATCTGCATATTCGAAAGTAACCCTGGTCAAAATCTTAACTAATTTGTTTGATTTTCCAGGAAATTATAGCAAAATTACTTGCGACTTATCTTTTTTAGACTTCTAATCTCATTTGGAATAATAGCTTAATTAAGGTTATACTTTGGTATATTTCAACTTAAATGTATTATCTACAGTGTGTAGAACGATGTTTGCTTAAAAAAATAAAGGTTAACAGAGAATTTCCGAATTTCACTGTAAAAGAAATAAATTTCTGAAAATCGACTTGAACGCTTAAAAGGGCTCTCCTGCAAAACAGTAAAATATGACTTAAGCATTTTTTCCTTATTGCCACAGATACATATATCAAGTGACACTACACACAGTGAACTGAACACAAAGAATGATGATGATGAAGGTGTAGTGACCTTTGAAAACAGCTAGTTGTTCCGTTCTACTAAGTGTTTGTCAGAAAATTTATAATTAACCTTGGTGTTATTTGCTCATAAATAATTATTCAAAGCTAAGAACACTTTCGATCAAGTCACTTTTCCAAGAGAATTAGATACAAATCAGTCCAGCCGTTTGCTCTAAACGTAGACTTGTACGTTTTAAACTTATAACTCCCCTTTTTTGTTCGAGGGTAAATAAGTTCGAACTAGAATTAACTAAAAATAATACATTAATTATTTTTTTTTTTACTTGAAAGAAACCTATAAGAAATACTTATCGACATTACAAAATTCTGCGCACATTAAATCGAACATTATTTCTTATTACTTGCATAACCTAAAGCATTCAACATATCTAACTCGCACTTATTAAAATAAAAATGATTTACAGCAAATTATGCAAACAATTTTCTGAAATGATTTTATTGAAAATGTCAGCTTGCTTAGCTGCACTTAAGTGTGTGTTTACCCAACCGTGATCCACTTAATATTAATGTTACATTTGCGAGCTATTGAATTGTGTTTAAAAACCTCTTGATATACCAAATGGACACTTAATATGTATTTTACAGAAAAAAAAATATTGGAAAAATTTATGCAAATGAAGGTTTTGCAGTGAAATAGTGCTTATTAAATAATTATTTGCCATCGTTATAGGTGATGACTGGTAATTACCATCAAATCTAAATGCATCACACTTATAATAACAATTTCTCTAATCATGTATGCAAACCATAAATATTTATAATGCAATGTAATGTATGAAAAAATACATACAAGTTAAAAAAAAAAACTTTTGGCATAGTGAATTGCTGGGCATTTAGAATAGAGTGTTCAATTATTTGAGATTTAGTTTTGTTGCTGAGTGGTTGCGTCTCCATCTAAAAACAAACAAAATCTAAAATTTGTTAAACTGGTTACCCAGTAGAAATAAATATATTGTAACGCCTATTCTAAACTTCTTAAAATTTGTTTTGCCACGCCTCAATGTCAGATTTTTTAAAGAATAAAATTACGAGAGAAATTTCTCCCTTTTCCAATTATATTTTTTTTTGTTTTCCTATTTTTACTTGTTATTGTTTAAAATGTTTCTATATGAGAAGCTTTTCTCGGAATTTTATTCATGATTGCCCTGACTGTAATTATTTTGTAGTGAGTCTTAACTTTTTTTCTACCAAAACGGTCACTGTGGCCAAACCCTTATTTTAATAAAACGAATTGTAATACGCATTAAAACTTGAACAATCGAAAGCTACTGATTGTGTTGAGAATTTTTGGATGTAGCTAACATTATTCTGTAAGTTTAGTGTTATATATAAATAAGGCGGTGTACTAGCTAGGCGGACAGTCTTGTATGGAGAACAGCGAAGTTAACATCGTCGTATTCCAGCAGTGAATAATTTCACATTATGTGTTTCAAAGCATAGTAATAGCAGTGGATTCAGTAACTTTTGTTACGATAATCGTATCACTATAATAAATATAGCTTTCATTACAAAAAAGCTTTCAGCAAATTGAAATAAGATGAATCAAACCAATTCACATATTCCATTTGCAATGATGGTTGAGTATATAAAGCAGAAATCTGCATCAACTGACACCACACACAGTGGTCCAAGCACAGAAGAACGCTGATGATGAAGGTTTAGTGGCCCTCGAAAACGGCCAGTTGTTTTGTTCAACTATGTGTTGTTAGTCAGAATATTTACAACAAACTTTGGTGTTATTTGTTCATTAATAATTATCACATATTATTTGGCTTACAAAGCAATACGAACTTTAGCCTGTTCAAATCATAAATATAGAAAAATTTATCGACCTTGCTATTCAGTTACATATTTTAACGATATTTGCTGTCGGTTGGAGAAAAAAAATTAAATCACAAGATCAAATGCATTGAGTTTTTCTTTTTGTGTTTTTCGCTTATTTTCACATTGTCTATACAGAGATACCACCACATAATATTGAATTAAATGGTGAGTAAGATAAAGCTGGAAACTATCGTAAAAAAGAAGTTATGGAATTACATTATCGTTATCGCAAGCCAATAAATATTCGATAACTATTTCAGTAGTGCGATTCAGTAACTTTTAACGATGAGATAATAATAATTTTCGTCTATACATTTTATCGCTTGCAATAACGATTGTGTGATTTGATAACTTCTTTTTAACGATAGTACGCAGCCGATCTTTTCTGCTGATTTTTGTCGATAAAATTAGCAGTTCATAAATTATTGTCGTTTAAATAACAACACAGCTGACTTTAACCTGCAGTGAATAACTATCATTAAAAATTTTACTGAATAACAAATTCAATACATTTGCGTTATAATTATTTTAACGATGCGATTATCGTTAAAAAAAGTTAGTGAATCGCACTACAGGTACTGATTTTATAAGAATTGTGCGCTGATGAGTTTGTATTTAATTGCAAAAATTCTAGCAATCGTTTAAGACTAAGAACTAACAGTTTACTCTCTATTGATACGGGCAGATAGATGTTAAGAACTTTAATCTATAAATGCTTATCTTATCTTAATATATATAAAAATCAAAAACACGTTTATTTGTTAGTGGTGAACTCTTCAATGCCCCAACAGATTTTCGCCTTCCACCCCACAAAAAATGTTTGTAAAAGACCGGTGCGTGTTTTTATATATATTCTACCCCGGTAAATGCTACGCCCCTTTCAGAAATAGTGATTCGTCCGACAGATGGCGCAATTTTTAGTTTTTTTGTGTTTTTGCACCGTAACTCAAGAACTACTGCACCGATTTCGACCAAACTTTATATACATGCTCTATGGGGCGTGAGGAGCGTTTCTGTGTAGTTTGAAGTTCGTCCGGCAGATGGCGCTATATTTAGTTTTTTTTTGTGATTTTGCACCGTAACTCAAGAACTACTGCACCGATTTCGACCAAACTTTATATACATGCTCTATGGGGCGTGAGGAGCGTTTCTGTGTAGTTTGAAGTTCGTCCGGCAGATGGCCCAATATTTAGTTTTTTTTTGTGTTTTGGCACCGTAACTGAAGAACTACTGCACCGATTTCGACCAAACTTTATATACATGCTCTATGGGGCGTGAGGAGCGTTTCTGTGTAGTTTGAAGTTCGTCCGGCAGATGGCGCAATATTTGGTTTATTCGTGGGCAAAATCCAATTTTCATATTGTACCACCAATGCCATATTGCCATATACAACACTAATGTTTGCTTAGGGCCAGCAACGCGGACCGGGGTCAGCTAGTAGCTTTATAATTTAAAAATCGACTTTGCTCGCTTTCAACATGAATGGTTCAATAAAACTGAGTGCTCAGTTAGTAAAAAAAACGTTTAAAAATATTTAAATATTTACGTCAAAGCCCATTGTGCAACTTGTGTACATAAAACGGTCATATTTGTATTTCTGCTGCATTGGACTTTCAATTTTAAATATGACATACAAAAAATTCTATGCTAATTTTTTTTTCTAATTTTTCTCTCTCCATCTGCTTTCTAAAGAAATAAGTGAATGGTTGGTTGTACGGGTAATGTTGGTGGCTTATGGTTTAAATTAAATTTCTAAAATATTTGCAATTTTATGCCTGCTCTGAGGCATTATTTATATGCATCATTTATTTTTTTTTTAATTTTCCATATATTTCATTGTTGGCTTCGTACATTATCGAGACATACAAATATGTTCATTATTATCGTAAAAACGTACGTAACGTTCGTATCCGTATGTATATTTTTATATGTAAACTAAATGGTCAGTATGGCTGTATGGTAAATGTGATCAAGTACATATTTTGTTACATGCATTTATGTGGCAACGAATTTCGTTTGAGTTTAAATACATGTATTTATAGTTTAAGGTAGCATGTTTACTAGTTTTGTTCTTTTTTTTTCTAAATTTCCCCTAAATATCATTTAGTTTTCATTTTATTAGGAGTTTTTGCCCCCACCATTTTGTAGAAAAGGAAATTTATGGTAATTTTCTAATGACTGCAGGTTGGCTTTCTATGGAGTATCGCGGAATTAAAGGAAATTGTTGTATTTTTATTTGGTAAGCCAATACTTTGCATATTTATTTCTTTGCCTGCAAGATTGGCAATTAGATAAGTAATGGCCTGGGGAAAGGCAATGGAAAATTTAAATAAGTTATAATTCTTTCAAAGCAAATAGGAAATAAAAAAGTGCAGGTAAATAATGTAAACGTTAATATGAGTGACTTGCAATTAAAATGATTTTAATTGTTAATTATAAACACTTAATTTTAATAAAAATAGCGCTACATAATAAAAAATAACACTTTAGAACATATATTCATACATCTAAATTATAAGGGTTAAGGAAGGGCCTTTTGGCACTGATCCCAACGAAATTTGTTACACAAAATCTGCTTTGAATTTGTGAAAACTCCATAAATTCCACTTCATAACATCCTCCAAGGATATTTAAGGAAGCATTTTTAGTTTATTCAAATCTTGTTAAATAAATATTAAATTTCAACAGGCTTAATTATAAAAATTATTAACGTCTTATAAAGACTTAAGAAAAAAAATTTTATACAAATTTGTTTTAAAACTCCTTCATAAAGCCTTAACAATTTTTATAAATAAGGCTGCAAATATTTATAACAATTTTAAGAATAAGTTTGTGTAGGCAAATAAATATTTTTACCCAAATTTTTTTTTTTAAATTTACTTTTTCCAAAATACTCTTTTTACAAACTGGCTTTTTCACTAAATGTACTTTTTATCAAAATTAATTTCTATAAAAGTGTCTTCTTACGAAAAGTACTTTTTACTTACAGATTGTACTTTTTGAAAAAAGTACTTTTTACTTAAATCGTTTTTTACTTAATATACTTTGTACAAAAACTATTGTTCACATATGGTCTTCTGCCAAAATAACCTCTTTGACAAAATTAGTTTCACCAAAGTGTACTTTTTACCATGTTTTTTTTACAAAAGGTACTTTCTATCGAAATAATTTTGTATAAAAGTGTTTTCTTTTAAAAGGTACTTTTTATCAAAATAATTTTGTATAAAAGTTTTTTCTTCTAAAGTGTACTTTTTACAAAAGATACTATATACATACATATTTCCAAATTGTATTTTTTTAAAAAAGGAATTTTTACTTAATACACTTTTCACCAAAAAAATTTTTTTACAAAAGGTACTTCTTCTAAAAGAACCTTTTTGACAAAATTAATTTTAACATAAGGTACTTTTTAGAATATGCTTTCTTTTACAAAAGGTACTTTTTATCAATATTATTTTGTATTAAAGTGTTTTTCTCTAAAAGGTACTTTATACAAAATGAACTAAATATTTTCAAGTTTTACTTTTTTAAAAAGTACTTTTTACTTAATATACTTTTCATAAATGATATTTTTACAAAAGGTATTTCCTCCAAAAGCACCTTTTTACCAAAATCAGTTTCAACAAAAGCTACTTTATGCAATAAGTTTTTTTACAATATGTTTTGTCTACAAAAGGTACTTTTTAGAAAAATTAATTTTTACCAAAGGTACCATGTATTTACAAAATGAACTATTTAAAAATGTTAAATTTAAAAAGTACTATTTGAAAAATTCTCAAAAAATATTCTTTGCATAACTTAATTTTTATAAATCGTATTTTTACAAACGGTACTTAAAAAAAGGTAATTTTTGTAAAGGTTCTAAATAAACATACTAATTAGAAAACAAACTTTTTACGAATTATACTTAAAAAAAAAATTTTTTTAGCAAAACTTTACCCCTTACAACAAATTTTGCAATATGTATCTTTTACAAAAGGTAATTTACATAAGCTGCTACTTTAAAAAAAAATGTTTGAAAATTTACTTTTTCATAATAAATTTGTATAGGAGTTACTTTTTACAAAATATATTTTTTTAAAAAAGATATTTTTAATTTTAAAAAATTACTTTGTACACAAATGAACTTGTAGAAAAGGTACTGTTAATAAAATATACAAAATATAATTTTTACTAGAGGTACTTTTTACTAAAGATATATTTTGCAAAAGGTACTTTTTACAATAGCTACTTTTTACACAAGGTACTTTTTACAAGAGGTACTTTTTACAAAAGATATTTTTTACAAAAAGTACTTCCTACAAAAGGTACTTCTTACAAAAAGTAATTTTTACAAAAGGTATTTCTTACAAAAGGTACTTCTTAAAAAATGTAGATTTTTTCAAAAGATATTTTTTTCAAAAGGTACTTTTTACAAAAGGTATTTAATTTCAGAACATATTTTTACAAAAGGTACTTTTTACAAAACGTACTTCTCACAAAAGGTACATTTTACAAAAGATACTTTTTACAAGAGATACTTTATACAAAAAATAACAGGATTTAAAAAAGAGCTTTTTAAAATTTTCACTTTTTACGAATTGTACTTTATAGAATTTTTTTACCTTTACAAAAGGTACGTTTTATGTTATAAACTTACGAGTTCCTTTTTATAACAGATACTTTTTACGAAATATACTTTTAAAAAAAGGTAATTAAAAAAAATAATTAAAAAATTTACCTGTTACGAATTGTAATGTTGAGAATACTTTTTGGTATCTTTTGCAAAAGGTACTATTAGTAAAGGTTCCATTTAAATGTACATACCTATGTATATGAACAAATTGAATATGAAATAACTCGACAGACTAGTTAAAAACGTTAGGAACCAGATTTTTAATATAAAATTCAAATACTTGTGAAGACTGCTTTTAATTTAATTCTTTCTTTAAAATTTCAAATAAAACTTATTTTTTATTTCCCATCTCTCTCTATTCCACTTCAGCAATTTCAGTTTTTACATCAACTTTAACATCTTACCTTTTCATTTCCTTCACTTGAGTTTTCTAAAACTGACTAACAATTAACACTCTTTGTTATTACTATAACAACAACCAGAAAAAAAACAACAGAAAAACAAGGGGGAAAAGAGAGAAAAAAATATGTGAAAATAATTAAGTGAATGAAATACAAGACAGAATTCCTGTATCTAAAAAGCATTTTGGAAAATAGAAAATAATTAAATGCAATGTACATCTTAACATTCCAAATGAAATTTTCAAGTTTCTGTTTTTTTTCTTTCTCTTTTTCATTTTAGCTATGTCTGTGTGTTATGTATTTCTTTTTGCCATAGTGCTCCTTAAAGTATGCTACAGATAAAGCACATATTTCAGACGTTTCTGTTCAAGAGTCTTACAGAAATTGTGTATGGCAAAACATAGAAAAAAATTAAGCAAAAACCATAAACAACAGTTAAGAATATAAACGTAATAGAAAACAATAATTACTAGACTTTGAATTTGGACTCCCAGCACGGTTGTATATTTGCACAAACAACCAAGCAAGCAGAAGTTCAGCGTACAGTAGAAAACAGAGCATATATTTTTTCCCCCTTTTTCCCATCGCAGTTGCATAACCTTAGATTTCTTTTGTCTAGCTTTGTGAAGGAAACACCCACTGTTTTGTACGTGTTGCAGGGGATTAAAATGGACACCAATTAAGTAACCGATAGAGCTTAAACAACTAAAGTTAAGTTATTTGTGGTTTCTTAATTTCCAGAAAAAATTGCTTTTTCTAGTTTCAAATTACACCGTACATTTTCTTTTCTTGTCGGTAAGATACAGGAGTTGCATTTGCTTATATACTTGCCCTTTTCTTTCTTTGTTTGTTTGAAAAAGAAAAAAAAGAAAATTTTTGGTTGTGGTAAGAATTTTAGATATAGGGAAAAATCAATTTAACGGCCCTTTTCACAATGTTTGATGAAAAAATAATATGAACTTTAACCGGTAGTTTGGCCTCACTGCCTTTTACAATATATGATTAACTCTTAACAGACACTATTTAATAGAAAATTGTATATTAAATTTAATAGAAAAATTTTTACAAATTGAAAGGAATATTGAGTTTGTAAAAATTTTTATAATATAAAATAGAAGGACAACTTTTATATTTTTGGAACGTATATAATGGGCCTTGACACGAGTGTCGTATTTTAACTACGACTACGACGATTTTGTACTAGATTAAAGAAAAAGTTTTATAATGTTCTTTAGTCTAATACAAAATCGTCGTAGTCGAAGTCGTGATACGACACTCGTGATAAGGCCCGATATAAAAAAGTAAGTAACAGAAAAATAATTTTCGCTCTGTCAGACGAGAGCTTTAGACAAGGATTAGGAATATCCAAGCCCACAACCGAATACGATGGGCATTCGCTAACGATATCGAATGCCATAATCTCAAACTGAAAAAATGTAATCGTTAATGTTAAACGCTCGTTATCGTAAGCGACGATTAGACCCCTTGAGTTGGTTAATTTTTGGTTAAGAATAATATAATCAAACATTATGAAAAGGGCTGTAAGTATTATATAGTTTGATTATTTTTAGATGTATTAGAAAGAAAAGCTTAAAAGTTTTAAGCATTTTTAAAAGAAAACCAGTGAGACAGTTACATTCGTTTTTTATGCAGTTACTAGAAAGAAACTTACTTCTATTGACAGGCTCATGCAATTTTCAATATACCTAGAAGAAGAAAACTAGACTGCTAGTAGCATTAACTTATTCTCGAAAGCGAATAGATAAACCCTAGTTTTTTGGGTACTATATTGATGTGACATTGATGTTGACAAAAGCAACAACAGTGAATGTTTGAAATCAGCGGTTAAGAAGTTTAGATTACAACTGATTTTGAATATGCAATTTACAATGGAATAGGAAAGTCTCATGTAGCCGGAAGGTAAGTTGAATATTGAATCTACTTGATTTGCTCTCATAATTTTGTATGGCGAAGCAAGTTGCTGCGCTCATAATTAAGGTGAAGCGATGACAACTTGGTGCTTTTAACACTATTTTTAGTCTTTTTTGAAGGCTCAAAATTATTAAACTGCACTCGTTTGGATATTCACTCATTTTTCACGTTAGTGCTAACTACGCTTTTTAGATATTAAAATTGCGCTTCCTAGTGCTTTTTGTAAGTTTTAATGTGATTTCAGAGCCAAAAAAGTTAACATCACTGGTGTGGAAACGTACTATAACATAATAAACAAAAAGGTGCTGCCAAGTTTAAACAGTTTTAAGTCATTTAAAAAAAAATTAAGAAAAGAAAAACAGATCTAAACACAACTTATTGAGGAGCAAAACTAATTATAAATCTAATATACATATATGCCAGCCATACACTACACAAGCTCGCTGCACAAGTCTGCCACTGTACTGAGCGTTTGTGTTGTGTATGGGGGTGGTTGCTCTATTTATGCAGTGAACTGAGTAAATATCAAAACGATTTTGATATTTGCTCAATTTTCAAAACTGTACAGTGAACTTGTGTAGTGTATGTTGCAAACGCTCAGTTGTCTCGTGATTTTTTAAGAGTTCAAAACAAGAAATGAGCGCAGAAAAAGTATTCTGGACAGAATTCCTAGAATTATACAAAGAATTACCTGCATTATGGCGCATTAAAATAAAAACTGCACAGTTAACTTGTACAGTGTGTGTCATAAGCTAAGCTTACGCCGTGCCAGACTTAATCACTGAATTTGTGTAGTGTATGGCCAGCAATAGAAAAGTATAAAACCATCACCGCTTCTAAAACTGTAAAATTTGTTAATTCTTCTGTACGGAAGTGATTGAAAGATGAATTTCAATCATCGCTAAATTATTATATAGCCAAAAATTAAATATTGAATCTGTTTGTATACACCCAGAAAAAAAATTGGTTGGAAAATGGTTAGGCCAACAAAATATCATTTGCATAAACTATATTTCAGTTCACGCAATCAATTTTCTGTTAATCCAAAAAACAATCCATGTTTATTGCCATAAGGGCATAATTGTAATAAAGATATGATTCCGACAATTCTTAAATTGATTGCATCAACCGAGCGTATGCTTTTGCCATGACTAATTTATTGATTGGTTAACACAACCGAATAAAATGTTATGAATTGGATGTTACTACCAACTTTGGTATTGGCAACTAAAAAATTGTCCTTCTATATTAAGGTTAAAATAAACACTTTCTATCAGTTGCTGCAACTAACTATACGTTGAGCTTACTATCATAGCTTATACTCGTTGCAGCAAATTAAAAATTAACTTTTGTGACTTTCAAAGATATTATGATTTATGAATTCTCAAATGGTTTTTGAAAGATAACAGGTTTGTGGCTGTTCAAAATGTGTGGTTGAAATAAATAAATTTCAATTAAAAATATCTTATGACAATATGTTAAATAATAAATTTCTTAAATTGTATATTTTTATTTGCGTTTATTGCTTATTTTATTTCAGCAAGGAATGCCAATTTTTCTTTCACAGGTACCAATTATGATATTGTTTCAGTTATACTAACAACATTTTCGGTAGCAAGAATAACTTTTTTTTCAAATTCCATACTCTTAATCAATTTTTTCTGTTGCTGCAACTATTTGTTTAAGGGTTATAATTAAAATATAGTGGTACCACAAGAAAATTGCAGTCGTTATACCAGAATTCTATATAGTTGGTGCAACCACCAAAATTCGATTGGCAACAAATTCGGTTGTCCCAACGAATCTGTTTTCTCTGTGTAGCAAATATTAAGTATCCTTTTAAATTTATGCAAATAATAGGCAGGCGGTTTGATAAATTTGGCTAAGCTTGTTTAAGGTTTTTCTTATTTTAGTGCTTATTTATTTTCTTAACCTCCTTTTCACCCCTTTTGATTCTTACTTCCGTTTTCTAATTAGCACAAAACTATGTATTGAAATAAATAGGAAATTATTGAAAATGTTTAATCAAAGTTTTGTTGTTATAAAACTTTTTCTTCGCCTCAATCTGCTAAGCAGTATATAACAAAATGTTTATATCCGCTTTTAAACAATGAAAAAAAAAACAATAACTTAAATCCCTTTTAAACCGCAAACCTCTTCTTAACCGCACAACGCAAACAACACAATTGCCTGTAAAGATTGCAGCAGTTATTATTATTATTTTTTTGCGCTCTGCAATTTTCGGGGTGTTTAGTGCTGCCAAGTGTTCTTAAATGTTTCTGTATATTTCTTCTTTTTTTTTTTGCTTCAACAAAATGCTCAAATACTTGACTACCACTTGGAAGCACATGCACGAACTGACGTCTATAATTAACAGCAATTGCTTTACGATAACATGACATGCAACAATATATGACGGTATGTTTTGTTATACAAACATACGCACACACATACACACACACACACCCATACACCAAAAGACAGACAGACATACTAACATTTAAGTTAACACACACAACTATACAAAAATGTGCACACATTTTTGCAAATCAACATGTCTATATAAATAACAAAAGCAACTACGAAAAATAGCGAAAGTGCATTTACAAACATACATACATACATACTTACATACGTGCATATGTTTATGTTTATGTGTGTGTAGGATTGTGCAAGTGTATGTTGTTGAAGAGAGCTATTGAATATTTTGTAGTTGAAAAGTATACATGAATAACCATCATCATCTCCAGCACCTTTTATTATAAGTACTACAACAAAACTGAAACAGCGCGGCAATAATAACAACAATAACAACAATAACAACAACAACAACGACGACGACTGCAAAACAATAATAAAAACAAACTTTCAAAAATAATATTTTAGTTTAGTTACCTTTTTTAAATCGCTGTTAACAAGTAGAAAGGCCCTAACTCATATAACTGTAACTTTACAGGAGAAGGTAAAAACATAATAATAAATAGTGCAATTGCTTGTAAAACTGCTTTGTAAAACAGCTTGTAAAAGCGTTATTTTTACAACGTTGCAATAAATTTTTGTGACGAGGTGTATTTGTGTGAAATGTATTGGAATCAGTGAATAACTCAATTTCGTGAAAATAGGAGTTAGGGCCTTTCACCTTGTTAGCAGAGATATATACACATGCATTTATGTACATGCATATATATAATAATACATACACACACGCATACATGCATAAATATATGTCCATGCACACAAGCATACACCCAGAGAAAAAACAGCTTAAAATCAATAAAAACGCCAGGCAAAAAAATAATCGAGAATTAGGAGCAATTGCTGATTAATAAAAGTGTCTATAGCATTTTTATAGTTTATTTTTCTGCTTTTGTAGTGTAGTATAATATAACACAAAAATAAGCGCTTCGGAAGCGCGGAAAAGCACACAGTGCATGTCCTCGGCCTTACGAGGATGATATAACGTAAGCGAATGACGAAATTTAACACACACACTACAACGTCAGTCAGCTGTTTATACTATATAGATCATCCTCTCTCGCTTAACATATGGAAATCCTGGGATCGACTCCTGATTCAACGCGCGAACAAAAAGTATTTGATTTGATATTGTATTTAATACATAAATATAAAAACAAAATAAAGTATTGGAAGTTAATCTTTAAGAGTAGATATAAAATATAAAGACATGCTTCCAGGTAGCCGATTATTTTTACTGAATTCAGTTCACAGTTCATGTAGGCATGAAAGAATCACATTTCAGATCGACGTGGCAGAAATAAAAATTATGCAAAATTTCATGCATCGGGTAAGCGCTTGCATACCAAAAGAGCACTTATATAGGTGCTTCCAGCGAAGCACCATTTTTTGCTGGGGCCATATTGAATTAATGAGAAACATTAACGAAAGTCTAGTCATGTTGAAGTTTTTTTTTTAATATGAAAAAATATTAATTTACAGTATTAATTTATTAATTTTATTTGTTTTTAAAAAATTTTGGTTTGCCTTCGTTGGATTCTCTCGACATTTGAAGCTGAAGCAGTGCCCCACAGCTGAATTCCATAGCACCATATTGGCTTCAAAAGCGACTTGTATATCAAAAGTTTGCAGTCTAGGCTGAGTGTTGAATTTCTGCCAATTAACCAATATATTTGAGTCAATTTAAGTTTCATTTGGGTTAACTTAGTTTCATTTAGGCAAAACAAAATTTTACGTTTGATAACATCTGCTCCATGGTACGTTAAAAATTCAAATATTCATCGTGATTTAAATATGCCACTAGTGAGTGAAGAAATTGCAAAATACGCAGGCAAATATTTAACTAAACTCGAGTCACATCCTAATCCGCTTGCCCGTAATATTTTGAGCTTTACTGGACACATCCGCTTAAAAAAAAGGGACACAAGGGCTCTTATACCCAACACTCCAGATGGGACTGCTTAAAAATACTTCTTTTTGATTATCACTACTTATGTATTATTTATAACTATCACTAAGCTTATGTCCGATATTGGTCGGGTCTAATAATTATATTTATATTTAAGATTTGATTACTTATTGTTAGTTCATTTTTGAAGATACAATAAATAAAAATGTATATGAAAAAAAGAAAAAAAAAAATTTGTTTTTAAGTCTCTCTATATACATTTTCTATTATATTGAAAATTACTGAATTAATGTTACGCGTTTTTATTTTTAAGTTGCAGCTTTTCTCTGAGTGTATGTAAAACAAACAGTGATGAGAGAGAATAAAATGTTGAGAAGTAGAGAAAAGTTATAAAATTTTCTTAAATGGAGTAACATTATTGATCATTTCGCGGAAGAAGAATTGGCTCCCATTATGTTGTATAGTCTAAAAGTAAATTTTTTTTTTAAATTATTTTGAAACACCCCTTTTAGACACGAAAAGTTTACTTTATAAAGTCTTAATTCAGCTGGGTGAAAGGCAGAGCTAAGTATACATTCTCTTTTGGTCCTTCTCCCAGCTGAATTAAAACTTTGCAAAGTAAACTTTGAGTGCCTAAAAAGGTCTGGAGTTTACATCATCGTCTTATTTAACTTTGGATTTCCCCATGAATCAAAAAAGCAAGATTGCGCACTCAGCCGTACAAAAAAATGTATTACTGCTCATCTACACCATCATAGAATTTATTGTAAAAAGTCTGTGTGAGAGAGAGAGCACATTCCATAAACAAATGCATGCATTTTGTTTACAACAAAATTCTATGTCTACGTCACGAGCAGAAAATAAAATAACGGACCTGCCCAATGCGCAATATTGTTTTCTTGATTCATGGGATTTTCCGTCTTTTGTGGCTCTTTTTGGTTAATGGAGATCGGAAACCATTTAAGCACTTTAGGTAAAACAATTTTTTAGCATTATTCTGTAGAATCTCACGATCAAAATTGATGTGAAGCATTTAACCTCATAAATATTTTCTTCATGCTTCTATTTCAAGTATAAGGAAGTGCTCGGCAGTGTTATGTAAAAAACTCATTCTAATCCTTTTCTATGTGGGTCTTAAGTACACTCAATTCCAACGGGGAAGGTTAGCAGGATACTGATAAGGAAGGCTGAAATTTAGCGTCCAGCTCACTTGGGTCGTACTGCCTTTGATCTGAAGAGAAGATAGTGAAAGACGGTGACAGGGAGGGGACAGTAATAGGGAAGACAGGTGGTGTAGGGAAATATATGGGAAAGCTTCATTCTTTTACAACTCTGCTTTTTACATAATTGTTAAGAAGGCAGTGTTTCAGCGCCTCTGGCATTAATGAGGCCCATAAAATTCTGAAGCTTTGTTTAATGGCAATTTTATTTGTTCTGCTATACAATACCGGTGAAGGAGCACGCTCCGATGTTACATTACAATTAGTATCCACTGAAAGCGGTGTAGTTCAATGGCCAGCTTATATGCCTTCATCACTAGAACTTTTCGTTCTAGTTATGAAGGCATAACGTTCGACTTGTCGCACACTTACATTTAAAAAAAAAAACAAATTTTAATATTTTGTTGTTGTTTCAAATGTAAGTGTGCGACAAGTCGAACCTTGTCGATATCATGGGACAGGACCTCAATGACGGGCGGAGAAGCCATGGGTCGAACCCATGACCTCTGATTTTGTATACATTCAGTTAACGCCAGCCTTGTAACGAGTTAACAGGTTAAACAAAAGTATACGCCACAAAATTTTATTATCAGTATTGGAATGTAAGAAAGTGTTGCCAGTTTAGCCTTCTTCATCTATAATTTTGCATCTTAGATATATTTCATAGACTTAAACATTAAATTAACTCAAGGCTATTAATTAATACGAGTACTAACATGTCAAGTATTTATTTTCTAAAACTGAATTAAACCATGTTTTAGGTCCAAAATTTGTGTAGCGTCCATCAACCATTTCCCTTTCTGACAAAAATACAAGCGCCTTTTCTAATAATTTTGCAAATTATTCTGTAACATAGTCAAATTATCTGTACGAAAATTATGCTGAGACTTAGTTGACTTTTTTTCATACAGTAAGCATTTCTATAAGCCAAAATGCTGTGGCTGAATGAAATATTCTATCAGAAACGTGTGTTGTGGTGTTGCGGTCGACTGTGGCACAGCCAATATTGACTATGACTGAATATTGACGTGTATGGCACCCGCTTTAGTTTCACATTTTATTACAAAAAAAAATGTCACTACCTTCCAAAACATGCTTACTCAATTTATTGTCTAAGCTGTCTCAGTTAAAATCCCATTGCAAAAACTTTTGCTATTTCATATTTAAATTGAACTTATCCAATGATTTTATCAATTTAAGGTCTGAGCTTATGTAATCCTATACATATAAATTAAGGAAACTGTAAACAGTAAACATATACATACATATGTATGTATATATAAACATACAAACGTACATACACATACAAGTGTATGTACATGTATGCATATTAGTTGGTTTGTTTAAATGAAAAAGTGTGGAAATTTTAATCGTTCCGGGAAAATATAAAAAATCATAACGCACGACTGCATTCAATAGCACCATAAACTCATACATATGTATGTATGTAGTTTGGATACACGTGCACATATTATGCACACACACTCACACACGGTCAGGATACCGCTTCTGGCAGCAACAATAAAAACATTAAGAACACATACATGGACAGAAAAAATCAACAGAAAAGAATAACAATGTTTTAACGGGAAAAAGTTAAACTTTTTCAACCTTCAGTTTATTTTGTTGTTGTTGTTTATATTGTTGTTGATTTTTTTTAAAAAACATTCCAACCAACACACGGATATTAACACATATACATACATACACACACATGAGTACAAGAAGGCAGCGAAAACAATATAGAAGTTATTGCTGTTGTCGGTTTTATTGTTGTTGTTGTTTTTGCATGTTTTGCTTACTGTGAAAAAAAACTGTGTTTGGCAGGTTTAAGCAAAATTTAATATTAAGAAAAGGAGCATGAGAGAATAAATAAAAGTGAAAATCTCAAATAGACAACACATCACTTCATGAGGCAGAAACAATGCACAACATCCATCTACTCAAAAGCGATGATAATAATTTGTAAATAAAAGTTAAGAAGAGTATTTTGTTTTCATTTCCTGCACTTCCTTTTAACAGTGAAGACTTAAAAAAATTCATTTTTTTTAGAGATCACAATAGTACTGAATTAATATGTGTGATCATAAGTAAATCCATTTAACTATACTTTTAAAATTTAGAGATCACATATTTAATGCTTCATTTGAAAGTAATATTTCCTCTCTTGATTTTTGGGGAAAATACAACCCTGATATGATGGAGTCTATGAGAAATTTTCAAAAGACAATAACAATTCATCAGATCAGGATTGTAATTTTTTGTAGCACGTGTGATTGTGTAATATACTGAGACATGCCCGTTAGTCCTAATTTACAGTATGCAAGTCTTATTGCAAAGCTGATTAGTTTGTGGGAGAGAGACAAGGGGAACAGAAACGTTTGTTTTCCTCTCGTCTCTCTCTCCTAAAAAACTAATCAGCTTAGCAATAAGACTTGCATAGTGTAAATTAGGACTTAGTAACTTAATTTTTATTTTTGTGCTAGACGGCTTTCCACACGCAAACTTTACTTTGCAAAGTGCTGAGCTGATTGGAGAGAAAGGTGAAGAGAATGGAAGCTCTTCTCCCTTTTCTGCTACAAAGTAAACACTTTGCGAGGTAAACTTTGAGTATGGAAAAGTCATCTTAACCAGCCACAAAAAAGGTACAATATGCCGTTAAAAAATTCAGCAGCTTATACTCTCTCTCTCCCTCTCTGTCTCTCTCTCTCTGTATTTCGTTTCCCAATCACATTCTACATGTCGTTATATAAAATAAAAAAAGGTGTGGGTAACATTTACATTATTTTATAGAAGAAGAAAAAACTGATATAAGTTTTAAGGTCAATTTGTGAATGTCGCAAACGTTCGACTTATCGCATACTTACAATTAAAACAAAAACAAAATCTTACAATTTGTTAAAGAACGTTATGATTAACCGGCCTTCAGTATATTATGCTTTCAGTTTGATTTTTGTTAGTACTAATTCACACTACACACGTCTGATTGCTAAGCTTATTACTTTTTCTTCTTTGAGCTTTCATCGGCGTCCCCACAATGCAAGTCCAATTTTTGACGACTTGTTTTATATGAACAGTTGTGTGTATGCGTGAACTTTTTTTAACTTGCTGACTTGCGTAGTGCGAACGGAGATTTAATAAAAAATATAGTTTTGCCCCAACAGGGATAAGAATAATGTGAGTAGATGGATTCTCGCTAAACAAAATAAATTTTGAGTTTTTGGCAAGTTACTCCTTTTTAGGGTTCCGTAAGCCAAAGGTGAAAAGGAACCGTGTTGTTTTCACTACATAATGTCCGCCTGTCCGTCTATCCGTCTGAGCTACGGTCCTGAAATTTGGACAGAGTATGTAGATCTCTGACCACTAAACCAAAAAATACATGAGAATTAAAAATTAAAGGGTCTTCTAACACAAGTAACGAAAAATTTTAAATCCCATGCAATATACATATGTATGTATATATATATAAACACTTGAAATTTGTAAAATTAGTGTATTTTTGTACAGACTACAACAGTTAACACAAAAATTTAAAACATCTAAACTAAAGAGTATTCCATCAGTTAATGTAATTTTGACAAATTGCTGTATGTAAGAAACCGTAAGAATCAAACGCTTTGAATTTCAAAATACGGTAAAACTAAAAAATCCTAAAATTATAAAATCGTCAAACCGAAAAAAATCGCCAAAAAAAACCAAAAATAATCGCCAAAACGAAAAAAATCGCCAAATTCAAAGAAAAAAACTTTAAAACTAATATAAATCGCCAGAATGAAAAAATTGCCAAAATGAAGAAAAATCGCCAATATGAGAAAAAACCGAAAATAACCCCAAAACCGAAAAAACCCAAAAAATGCCATATAAGTCTTAATTTACAGTAAGCAATTCTTATTGCTAAGTTGATTAGTTTTTTAGGAGAGAGCGACGAAGGAAATAAACTATCTCTCCTTCAAACTAATCAGCTTAGCAATAAGACTTACTTAGTGTAAACTAGGACTTACAAAACCGAAAAAAATCCCAAGCACGAAAAATATGCCAAAACTATATATTATATAGGCTCAAGTTCGTAAAGTATTACATATCTAAGGTCCGTACGGAAGCCTTCGTGTGCGAGTCAAAGTCGCACTTTACTAAATTTATTTAAATTTTGTAAGACGATTTTTTCATTGTTCTATTACAATTCATTATGGCATTTGTAGACAGTTCTTTCACCAAGTGATACCAAAACGAAATTAAACATGATGTGTATCGATTGGAGAAACCAAGCAAAATTATTCGAATAAAAAATCAGAGATTTATTCGATTATTCGAAGAAAATTAGAGACTTATATTATTATTCGCGTATATATGCAAAAAATTTTTTCTAATATATAAAAAAAAAATTATTCGAATAAATAACGAATGCAAAATTCGAACGAATACCAAATATAAAATTTAATTAATAAAATATTATATATAAAATAAATAAAATATTTTTATGTATATGAAAATATAATAAAAACAATAATTGGAATTTTACTGATTGTCTATTTCAATCTATTTAGGAAAATTTTGCAGCGTCAGTTAAAGAAAAGACGGGTGCAATCTCTAGTTTTACTGAGGGCCACGGAAAATCGATTTGACGTATGGACATGCAAACCAGCATCCATTATTCAACTGCACTATTCATGAAAATCCACAATTTGTATACTTTTAGGGGAAGCACATCGTTACCTTAACACAGGGAGGCCATAATTCAAATTTTTGCACTTTTCGATGCATTAGATGTTCGTCAATTGAAATACGTATACAACAATTCGATTATAAAAAAATGAGTTAGGGTTTTTCTATATTAAGTTAACAATCAGCTGTATTTCGTATGTCACGTCGAATATTCGTCGACGAGAATTTTCTATTATATTAAAGGAAATGTGTACAAATTTTCTTTAATCTAGGACTAAATTCTTGTAGACGAATATTCGACTCGACATATGGAATTCGGATGATTATAAATATTGTGCAAATTACACATGAAATGGCAAGCCTACATATGCTTCTATCACTTTTGGTCAAAGCACTATATTGAAGGCTTCAATCTGAAATTAACTATCAAGGAAGAAACAGTAATTTTACGCAAAAAAAATTCTCTACTTAAACAAAGATACATAAAAGCAGAAAATTGGTGCTAAATCTGTATTATGGCATAACTAATACTTCAGCAGAATTTGTTAAATGTATAGTTATTGTTCTTGTGAACAGTAAACCATAATGTTTTTCTTTCTTCCATTCAATGATTCACACAGTATTTACTTTATTTATTCCTTTTCTAGTGTTCCTTCAAGTGTGCCCTTGTTATAACGTTGAATGCATCAGTATTGAATACAGTGATGCTGTGCTCGAATATGACGTTACAAAATGAAACATTTCACACCACAATGGATTTATGTTGTATGTCAAATTATAGAGCTCATGTTGCATGATGAAGTTGTTATGACTTGTTGAATGAAGGCTAAACGTGTTTTAAAGTGTTCAAATGCAGGGAAGTATCCTGAGCTAAAGACGTGAATGGAAACTTATCTATAAAGGTAGATATAGTAGTTTTTAAAAGCTTAAAATCATGTTGAGATAAAGAAGTCCACAGATATTTTAGCAACGAGCTTGTTCGTTGGTTGCTTGGTTCGTTTATGTGGCTGCCTTCTACACGTAGGCATTCAAGTAGAATATAGATGATTCCTTTTTGACCATTCCACTCGTCGGTGTCAACTTATGTAGGACCACATGTAAGTATACAAATACATCGCCTTGAGATATCTGACAAGGTCGCTCAACCCAATCTCAGATAAATCTGAAAGGTCGTCTAGTACATGTCTGCCTGAAAACTTGTGTCTCGAGAGATGCAAAGCTGGACATTTGCAAAGAAAGTGGAAGATTGTTTCTTCTTTGCATTGCATAACTCATTATAGGACAGAAGCTTGTTCGTTAGTATACAAAAGTTGCCTCAGTTTTGCTTGATTTTTTAGGTCTCCCTCCTCATGTTGTATGCTTTAAGAACTTAACCTTTTCCGTGACTTGAAAACAAATAATAAGCACGAGTAACCTTAAGAATAAAAATTTTAAAAATTTAATTTATGTGTTCTACAATATTAAACTATAGAACAATTTTCATTTGCATTTTATTTTATTCCTTATACATTTCTTTTTAATTAAAAGTCTTATAAGCATTTACAACATTTGCTTTCAGGTAAATATGGTTTTGTTTTCACTTATTTTTTCTCTCTAATTTTTGCTGACACACTTTTTCCAAAAGAAGAAGTTTAGTTTTTTTTTATTTATTTTTTGTTGAACGCATTTCTTTCAGTTTATGATTATGCTGTTTTTTCTTATTTACCTGCAAAATATCTTTGTCCATTTGTTTTTGGTTTATATTTTTAATATTTTAAATAATTTTTAAAAACAACACACCCAAAAGTCATCAGCAAAAAATATTAAATGAGAAACAACAGGAAAATATTATTTCCGCCACAACTGAATTTCATTTCCGCTTATAGTTTATACAGAGCAACAGCAACGACAACAACGTGAACAATTGCAAAACATATAAACAAAAATATTATATATTTTTTTTTTGAGGAAACTGAATTGTGCACCGACCTTATATTTATTTATTTATGAACAAAAGGAATCATATAGTAGCTGAGGTTGAGGTTTATACAGAAAATTTATTCAAATGATTCGAATGAAATTCTCAGCTTTATATCACAAGACTGAAGAAAATTATTAAAAGCTCTGTTTGCTTACTGAGTTTTTAAGTTTTTCAGTACGCAGGCAATGCAGATATTTGTTAATTAATATTGCATGTCTGCAGTGAGCCAAGCTAGAGGCCATGACAGTAAAGTTTGCTATACATTAAGCAGCTTATAATGACTCCATTGCCGAAAGATAATGTATTTACGTGTTTACCTTTTAAGAAAATTATGTTTGTTCATTCGAATAGTTAAAATTAAAATAAAAATATGAGATCTGTCTTAGAACACCCAGTTAAAGCTATGCTACTAAGTTATATAAAATAAATTTCATGTTTCAAATAACAATGCAGTAAAATTATATTATATGAAAACTTTTCCATTTAATTCCCATTATTGTTTTTTCTAGTGCCGTGCGATTAAATTTATGTATTGCTTATGGCCGCTGACGACTGCTGACGGCTGCTAGCCGGCTTACAGCCAATCGGCTGTGTTCTCTACTTTGTGCTCATATGCAAAAACAAAACAAAAACAAATTGAGTAATTGAAGCACAGCGGCGAATAACGTTGTAAAAGACATTTTTAAAAAACCAGTTTTTTCACAGATTAACATTAACATAACTCTCTTGCGTTGTTCAAACATCAAAGCATCCAAAATTATGCATCTTATCGCCGTCAAAATACAATTAAAATCCAATCAGTCGGTGGAAAACTTTGTAAGTAACTAATAAAATCATGCAAACGAAACGAATTGTCGAAAATAATTGATAAATGTAGCAGAGATACAAAAAGAAAAGTTAATGCTAGTTATCATTATTTTCGATAAGCTAAAAAAATTTAAACGAAAAAATCAATCTTGCTTTAAAATACGTTTTTTTGGCTCTCCAGAAAAATTATTATTTTGTCACTTAAAACGTTATTCACTGCTAACCTTCAATTGTTCTCATTGTTTTTGTTTCACTTACTTCAAAGAATGAAACAAAACAAAATCAAACAATTTGTTTCGTTTATTTTCGTACTCTGCTTTTAAGTACAAAATAAATATAAATTTATAACTGTAATAGTGTAAATAATATTTGTTACAAAAGTCAGGAACTAACTCCTGTATCGCTCATTAAATAAATAGCATAGCTATAAAAAGATCCAGTGTACAATTCTAATCAAATCAGAAGATTTCATTTTATTTTATATATTAAAACACATAATGTTAAATAGTTCACTGCTGCAAGATCACGATTTTAACATGGCTGTTCTTTAAACAACACTGACTCAGAGCCGGCGCATCGCTTTTCAGCGTTCCGTAAACCAAAAGTGAAAAGGAACGCTATTATTTTCGCTACGATGTCCGACTGTCCGTCTGTCTGTCACAGACTGTTTTCTCAAGAACCGTGAGATCTATGGAACTAAAATTTTCACAGAATATGTAACACTTTGGCGGCTACAAAAACGTATAATACTATTACAGTTAAAAAGTAAGGCGAGCAACGAAAACTGTTAATGTAATATATAGACAATGATATATATAGACACTTTTTAAGACTTCAAAGTTAGTGCATTTTTATGCAGACTACACCAATTAACACTGTTATTTAAAAAAAAAATCAAAATTAAAGGGTGTTCTATCAGTTATTGTAATTTTGACTATGTAGTTTTGACAACTTGAAAACTGTAAGAGCGAACTATTTAAATTTTTAAAAAATGCTGAAACTAAATAATCTCAAAAAATTAATTAATTAATTAAAAAATTAACGATAAATCGCCAAAACAAAAAAAGCGCTCTAATGAAAAATATAACCAAAAATTAAATAAATTGCCGAAATGCAAAAAAAAAAATCACCAAAAGTAAAATGGTTGCCAAAAAATTCAAAAATCCCTAAGAAGCGAAGAAAAACGCCAAAAACTAAAAAAATAAATAAAAACAAAAACCGCAAGAAAATCGCCAAAACGAGAAAAACGCCATAACTAAAGTAAGCGTCAAAACTAAAAAAATCGCCAAAACTCAAAAAAATATCGCTAAATATAAAATTAACACAAAAAAATTGTCAAAAACTAAAAAAAAATTGTCAAGACAAAGGAAGCCAAAACTAAAACGTACGGAACCCTTCGCACTTGACTGACTTAATTGCTACTTACAACTTAATTGAAGTATATACGGGGGCTACTATTTATAATTCGGGAACTGGCAATACTAAAATCTGGCAACACCATAATAAGGCTTTAAATTTTTTAGCATTACTGTTTCCTCAAAGTGTTCATGCAAAAGTGCTATTTGTTTTGTTTACAGTGAGTTCACAAAATCAATTTGACAGAAAAAAAATGAAAATTTTTGTTGGATTATTTTGCACAACTTTCGGCGTGAATTATCTCAACAAGAATGTGTCTATGAACTTAGTTCTTTGTATGGCGATAAAGCAGCAGCAAAAACCGCAGCCGACGAATTTCGTGAAGGTCGTCCTAAATCGGTTGTTGTGTCACCAAACATAGATGCAGTGCGTGAACTGATAATGTAAGATCGTCGTTATAGCATCCTTGCACATTAGTTCCATTTCAATACATTCGATTTTGCATGAACACTTAGTTGTAAAAAAAAGTTTGTTCTCGTTGGATACCCCATAATTTATCAGTCGCTCAAAAAAAGGCTCGCGTCAAGTGGTGTAAGGAAATGACTAAAAAGTTCAACCGTGGTGCTTCAAAATACATGTATAAAATTAAGACAGGTGATAAATCACGGATATATGCTTATGAGCCGGAAAGAAAACAGCAATCGACCGTAAGGGTATTCCAAGACGAACTAAATCCAACAAAAGTTGTTCGTGGAAGAAGCACAGCGAAGCAAATGGTTGCCTGTTTCTTCGGCCGAATGGGTCATGTGGCCACTGTTCCGCCTGAGCAACGTAGAACTGTAAACTCTGAGCGGTACACGACCATTTGTTTGCCGCAAGTTTTCGCAGAAATTCATAAAACTAACCCCCGAAAACGAATCACATTCTTCATCATGACAATACGAGCTCTCACACATCTCGTCAAATAAGCCAAAAAATTTTAAGCAGTAAAAAACATCAAGTTGATGACTTATCATCCGTGTAGTCCTGACTTGGCACTCAGTGACTTCTTTTTGTTGCGGTTATTAAAGGTAAACAGCGTGGTCCACGATTTACGAGCGCCGAAGAAGCATTTGAAGCATTCAAAAACAATATTTTGAAAGTGTCTTAAGAGGAATGGAAAAACTGCTATGACAAATGGTTTGAACGAAGGCAAAAGTATATTGATCATCAAGGGAAATATTTTGAAAAACAATGAAGCAATTTTCATTTAAAAATGTTTATTATTATTTGCTTTTTCCGAAATTTAAATAGTAGCCCTCGTATAAATATGTTTTATAAATAGCAGAGCCATAAAAGTTTTAAATATTTACAACGTCCAACTTTCGTTCGTTTCGATCTTTTTAGCTCCTTAAATAAAGATGTCGTGACTGGTAATATTTTTGGCAATATTAACCATAAACTATAATGATTTCCATAAACTATAATGATTTGTCATCCCACAACAAAATTTGGTTGATTTGGTTCTCTATCGCTAATATATATATAAGGTCAATTTAATGATTTTCGGGTACGTATACAATTTTCAAACCTATACTGCTAAATCGGTTAAGCGCCATCTTCAAAGATAACACTGCAAACGTTATGTTTATCAACCAAATTTGAGGTGAAATGACAGAAAATCATAGCAAATTGTTATAATGGAAAATACCTTTATCAAAACTTTATAATACATTTAATATTAAAGATTTATTAGAGGCGATTAGAAAATAATAATTACAAATAACACTTTCAATAATTTATTTAATAAATAATTAGTTATCTCAATAAGTACACAAACAAAACTAATAACATTGACAATAAATCAATTATAATAACTAAAACAAAAAAATTTATGTTAAACCGCAATTTTTTCAATTTAAATGCATGAATTTAATTTATTCTAATTAACGAGCAATCAGTGAAGGATTACATTAGAATGTCCACACAAGCATATGAAGTAGGAAGGGATGAGAAAGTAGGTTACGAGTATTTTTCCAATGCGTGTCTAGTTTAATACAATAGTTCATAAATCATGTCAACACTATATTTGATGTTATATAATTTAAGTATGAATTGAGGAAGCAATGACAAGACTATAAAAACCCCCCAAAGCAACAACACTAAGGCTGAGCTTACATCTGGCATTTCATGTGTGTTATGTGCCCAAAAAAAGCGTAACCACTAATTACGAGTACTAATGAAAAATTGTTTGATTCAGACACGTATTTATTAAGTTAAACAGTTTCATACATAACTAATAGATAATTATATAGACTCCAACATGAAACTGTTTAAACTGTTTAAATCAATAAATAAATGTCTGAACTAAACAGTTTTTCATTAGTACTCGTAATTAGTGGTTACGCTTTTTTGGGTACATGTACATATACAGATGCAAGCCCGGCCTAAGGCTGTTGTCATAATTTTTCTGACTTTTCTTAGTTTTATTTCTCAATTGTTGTGACATTCATTTCACTTACTACGATTTGTGGTTTCTTGACTTTAATATAAAATTATATAATGAAAAATAAAACTAAATGACTTTCATATATAATTGCTGTTTCACATCTATGCTGCAGAAAAAAAAAATGCTTAAATAATAAACACTAAAAAGTGGGTTAAGTAACCTACCAAAAGACATTTTTAATCATTACGAGTAAAATTCCTGCTTAAAGTTAATTGTTCTTTAAGCTCAAAGCAAAAAAATAAAAATAAATTACTGCATACTTCATAATACTCGCACATATAATACTTTATATATGCATATATTTCTCTGTCTCTCGCGCTCTCTCACTCTCTCGCTCTCTCTCGCTCTCTCTTTATAAATTTATGACAGCTTACAACGTTATTACTAAAGCATTTGTTCCTTTTGTATATCATAAATTCATTTGTTAGCGGAACCCTTTAATTCTTTTGCGAAGTAAACTCGAAAGTTTTCAAACATGGAGCAACATATCTGTGGCAATCAGGAAAGTGTGATTAAGGGCCAATTTCACGTTCGACTCGTCGCACGCTTACATTTGAAACAACAATAAAATATGGAAATTTGTTTTTTTTTTAATTTAAGTTTCCGACAAGTCGAACGTTGTCGACATAGTGAAATAGGCCCTTAGTCACATTTTACTGTTTTGAAAGGAGAGCATTTTTGAATCTTCGAGTTGATTTTCAGAAATTTATTTCTTTTGAAATTAAATTTTCAAATAAGGTGTACATTTAAATTTTTTTTAAAGATCGTTCGTTCTACATACTATAAATAATACTGTGTGACAAATTTTGATGAAATCGAAATACCTGGGATGTGTTACTACTTTTCGGGTAGGTATTGTCAAGCATAAGAATAATCTGTATTTTAAATTTTTCAAACATCATCAAAGTCTTGAGTTACGGGTTTTCGTACCCGTAGGCACTTATCAACCTCTAACTAAGCTAAATATCAACCGAAATTTATAAACGGCTTTAGAAAGAAAATACTAAGACCTTTCGAACCATATATATGTCCTGTTTCAGTAAATTTCAGATACAGTAGAATCCCGATTATCCGGCTCAAATAAAACCAGGGATATTCCGTATAATCGATTTCAAAGCAAATCAAATGAAAAAATCTATTTACATACATTTAAATTTGTCATGTTTGTCATTTGTCAATTTTTATTTTATTTAGATAATACGATACACAAAAAACGAGCTATAACGATAGATAATGAATTACATAATAGCTATGTAAGGCAATTCGACAATTAGAGCTGAGACGAATGATGAGTCCGGATAATCGGATATCCGGATAATCGGTGTTCGGATAATCGGAATTCTACTGTATATGTTTGTCTGTATTTTTTCACCAAATATAATTTGTTCGGTTTTTTTAGACACTTTTCTACTTTGAACTCATTCTTATGCCATCCATACACTACACAAGTTCACTGTACAAGTCTGGCACTGTACAGTGCCTTACAGACTTATGCAGTTTATGGGGGATGATTGTGCTATTTACGCAATAGCTGAGTAAATATCAAAACGATTTTGATATTTGGTCAAGTTTGAAAACTGCACAGTGAACTTGTGTAGTGCATGCTGAAAACTCTCAGTTGTCTCGCGATTTTTTAAGAGTTCAAAACAAGAAATGAGCGCAGAAAAAATATTTTGGACAAAGTTTCTAGAATTATAGAAAGAATCACCTGCATTATGGCGCATTCAAATAAAAACTGCACAGTTCGCTTGTATAGTGTGTGTCACAAGCTTAGTTTGCGCAGTGCCAGACCTGAGGACTGAGCTTGTGTAGTGTATGGCCGGCATTAACCAGTATTTTTGTACTGGAACCATACTCTTTATAACTTTATTTTTAAAACATAACTGAATAACAGTAATTCCCAGGTTGGTTTCCAAAAATTCCCTAGAAATTTACTGAGTTATTAAACATTTTATTACAAGACTTTTTGTTAAAAAAAACTACCTGTATGATGTATTTCGCATTCTATTGATGCCTTTTCTTGTATTTAACCTTCCAGGATAATGAAACTATAATTTGATAGACGTATATCAACACAAAGTATAAAATTAGTACAACAGTGGTCGCCAAAATGTTTTCCTTCAGATTTTATGTGCCTGGGCTTTAAGTATTTGCATACGTAGAGCGTAAATATTGCTATAGTACTTTGCAAATGCTACGATGCAAGATGCAAGATTGTGAAATAGGCTTTTAAATTTATATGACAGTGCGGTAGGTTAATTGTTTTGATTTTATCAAAAATAAGATATATTTTATTATTGCAGAATGCAGAATAAGAGTGACTGCATCTGCAATAGTTGCAACGAAGATTTATATTTTAGGCCAGATTAGGTTGGCAGGCTGATGGTAAAGAAGGGTGAAATTTAGAGTCCAGCTCACTTGGGTCCTATACAATGATCCCTTTGTGATACCTGGGTGGTGAAGAGAAGATAGTGAGAGAGGGTGATTGAGAAGGAAGGTGGTGAAGGAAGAGATAGAGTAAAGCTTCATTCTTTTACAAACTCTGTTTTTTTGCACGCTTATTTGCAGTGTTGCAGCGCCTCTGGTGGTGAATGAGGCGTATTAAATTTTGAAACTGTGTTTAGTAGCCATTTTATTTGTTATTTTACTTTGCCGATGATTCTGCTGCACAATACCGACGAAGGAGGGCGCTCTGACGTTACATTAGGATTTACATCCATTGAGGCCGGTGTAGTTTTAGTGACCAGTGCCTTATGCCTGCATCACCAGAACTTTTCCCACAACAACTGATACAAAGGACACTAATGTATATCAGAGAAATGCGTGGACCAGGACCTTCGGTTATTTAGTCAACGTGCTAACTACTTCAGCCAACGTCACCCTTATTCATTATTATATGTATGAATATTAATTTTGCATACTGTACGTTAAATAGTTATTTCTGCGCTCCAAAAATAAGTATAATGATAATGATAATGAGAGCTTTTTCTGAAGTCAAATTAACGACTTCAGTAATTTCATTAATACACAACTTTGCAAAATCTACTCTCGTACTCGTAGACTTTAAAATGTTTCAGTTGCGCATTATAGTTTTCTATATTATGCTTGTTTAAATTTTTTTAAAATGTCTTAATTTTTCTTTTTCGCAATAGTGCAGCTTTTGACGCATTTAAAAATGTTGTAACTAAAGTTGCCTTTAACTGCAGGGCAATTACTTTTGAGGTGTTTTTAATTTTCACTGTCTCTCTAGTGGGTTTTGCGGTAATGAATTGCTTTTCTTTCCTTTAAAGGATTAAAAATATGGTTTCCTCATTCCTTGTATTGTCATAAAGCACATCAAACATAATAATTAAATGGCAAACCTAAATTCATAATAAGCATAAACACATATTCTTAGTTTAGACTACACTTGTGTAAGGCTTTACATCAACTAGGAATTTAGGGCTAATTATAATCAATAAGGAATTTTTGATGTTTTATAAAAAAAAATCCCTTAAGGCAAAAATACAAATTTTTTCTATGAAAAACATAATGTCATAAACAAACATAGAATTCCTTTATCTTATTTAATATGCATGTCGTGTTGACAACTTTCCAAGCGATGTGGTGTTAAAGTCGCCTTTATAATATTTCTCAGAAAAAATCATATGAAAAAGGAATTTTTAATTAAAAGGGAGTTTAACTTTTAAGCCTAAAAGCATTAACTGTTTGCTTTGAAGGCAGGTAGGGGAATTAAATTGTGATTTTTTACTCCTGTCAACATGATTTTGTGAGTAAAATTATTTAGAATGGATTTCCATTAATAAATGCACTGACTGGCAAAACTTTAAGTTGAATTCGAAGTAAACTATGTCTTAAGAGTGCATTGAAAAAAGTTTAAAAATTTTATGTAATAAAAATTTTTCAAAATAAATATACATTAAATAAAAGCTGGTAAGACAAACAATTGAAACAAATGCCTTGCCAACAGTGTTTTTTACCATTTATTTTAGAATATTTCGCTGTAGTAAAGCAGTTGAAAAATCTTTCATGTCTTGAAAGTTCTAACAAATGGTATTGTGCACGACATTATTACAAGATATTACATTATTTATTGAAACGATAGTGATAGTGAAGACAGATGGTGAAGGAAGATAGATAGAGAGAGAGAGAGAAAATCTTCATTATTTTACAACTCTGCCTCTTGCACTTATATTAAATAATGCAGTATTGCAGCGCCTCTGGTTTCAATGAGACGTATTAAATTTTCAAAGATATTTTTAGTAGCCATTTTATTGGTTATTTAACTTTTTCCAAGATTCTGCTACACAATAACGATGAAGAAGGCCGCTCTAATGTTACATTACGGTAAGTAACCGCTGAAGCAGTAGTAGTTCAGTGACCAGTAACTATGCCTTCATCACTTGAACTTTCCAGCAACAACTGATACAAGTGGACACTAATTGGGATACCAATGCACATCAGAAAAATGCGTGGTGATATTATTTAATGATTGTCGGAGACCGGGCTTGAACCCACAACCTTTGGTACTGTAGTCAACGAGCTAACTATGTACTTCAGTCAACGCTACCCTCAACGATTTTATTTTAAGTAGGACCAACACTCAGGGGATAACCCCTACTCATGCAATGCATTGTGCTAGAGCTAGAAAAAAAAAATTATGGAGATGAGGATACAGGGAGTAGTGTCTGTTGATATTCTATTTGAACTTTCCCACGTTGAAAGTAACAAGAAAGACTTCCGCAGGTAGTTTAATCCACATACGAACAGTACGTATAAAAAAGGAATTGTCCTTGTAATACGTAGTGCAATTTACTGGCCAATCGATCACAAAAGGATGTGCCTTGAATGAAGCACGTGTTGTGCATAAAATTTTTTGGGTTTCAGGAACAAGTTCTCTAGTTGCATTAGAACACATGCCATTGTAGTAACGATAGAACAAGGAAATGCACCCTACATTGCGTCGATGCTCCAATGAGTCAGATGTGTTTCAGATTTCCGTGAGCACTTGCCATTACGGCCTTATCTCACGTTGTCCTAGAAACGGATGTGGGTTAGACGCTGGACCAACGCCCCCAGGTACCCATTAAGGAATGCACCTATGTACACTCCGAAAAGGCACATAGGTTGCAATCTTTATACATATATAGTTATCCCTGTACTACATTTAATTACCTTGCTGAGGTAATTTAAGCTATCTAAAATCTGCTGCTATGTCCGTGCCCATACCAGCTTCTGTTGATTGGCAATAGCACCTAGAATAGTGTCTGGCAGACCGCGTCATACCAACCACTAGCATTGATTTAACACTGGGCAGCCAAGACTATTCTCCCAGCAATTTTTGTGGCAACCAACAGCCACCACGTTTATTCTCCCGGTTCTCACATCACAGGTATTGTGTATACACCCATAGCGAGGTTCCCAAGGAAATTCCTCAACCATTGCCAGCACAGCTCAACCACTCATCCGAGATGAACCCATGCCTGTGTCGCCAAAAATCCAGTGCCTACTCCACACACACCAAAATCATCCCTTAAACCCCGTGGGGTAGGACGAACTCGGCCTTTTAGCAAAGGATCCTGACAACCGCTACATGCACTCAAATTTCCAGAGCAGCTCGACTGTCGGGCAACCGGCACCCGTAGCACCAGAAGTATCCTCTGGTCAGACCTCGCAGTTCCACCATAAAGGCTTCACCACTACTATCTTTTGAACTCAGGGGCAGTTTTAGGTGATCATGCACCTAACTGACACCAACTTGAACCTGTCTTCCTTTTATTAATATGTGCACATCCTTTTTCTCTGTTGCCAGAGATCGGGTAGTAAGACATAAGTTCTATGGGTAATGTACCAAAGGTACGTCAATGGTAAAAACCACATTACCCCAGCTGGGGCCCCGGGGTTGCCAAGCCCGTAGTCAAAAATAGACTCCCCTGGGGGGACTCCAATGAGTCAATAGAGTTGGATACCCTACTGTCATCGATGACCTTTTTCCCCCTCTACTGTACGCAGTCGAGCAACCCCAAAATATACTTTAAAGCGCCGGTGCATACATGAGAGTTGTATTTCATTTTCGGATAATTTTTTTAAACTATTTTTAAACTCATACTCAGCGTTCAACAAATATAAAGATATCATCAGCATTAAATTTACCAAATTAAAGTATATTTTAAGTGACACTTTTACCAATAGCAAATATTTGCTCTTAAAGTATGCAACGTATTTTATGTCTATTCAAATTTTTTTGAGAAATTTCAAGTGTAGATATGTTTTTGTTTTCTAGTTTTCCAGCAACATGTCATAAACGTACTTTCCATCAATATTTTTTCCAACAAAAAAAAATCATCATATCCTTGCACACAATTAAAATACGCAATCATGCTAAACATGATTGAAAGACTCAAACCATACATTAGCAATAAAATTTTCTGTTTTTGTTTTTTTTTTTTCAAAAAATACTAATAATAAACTTTTCGTTCTTGTTGCCACATGAAATATATTTTGTGAAAGATACATGTGTTAGTTTTGGGTTAAATTCACAAATAGAACAATCAATATACGAGTATAGTCAAATATATGTTAAGTTTAAAAAACCAACAGCATTTTTGATTGCTGGCAGTTGTAGTTTACGAGTTGTGTTGGGAGTGCAGAAACATGTGTTAAACAACAAGCCACAGCCAAAGGGGCAGATAAAAAAACTTTTCAATGGAAAAGTATTAGATTAGATATACGTTTTAAGAATCTACAAGAGATAAAAAGGAAAATTAAAACAATATGCCAAATGACCGGCAATAGTTTAGCTATATTTTTTTAATATAAATATTAACAAACAAAAGAATATTAAAAAACGGAAAGGAATTAATATAACATATTATTTTGGCCACCGGAATTCTTATCCTAAATTAATTTTTATTTTTGTTGCCTTAAGATCAGACATCATTCGACAACAACATGATAATATTAAGAAAAATTTAGAATCTAGCATGAAGTTTTACCTTATACAGCCTATTTTCCTGATAGAATTTGCTAAACAAATAAATATTTTAAAGCATTTGTAATGTTCACTTTTAATTTTAACAGAAAAACATACATAATATTTTATAAATAAAAATGGCGCATATTCAGAAATCATTACTAGGTGCTAACTTTTTTAAATACCTATTTAAGTTATTCACAGACGGCTACGAAAGTTTAGACTTAATTATGAGTGAAGCTGTAACTAAATGTTAACTAACTTATACATGTTATACTTATACTTTACATGTCAAAAATTGTTTTTTGATAATTTGAATAGTTTTTTATTTAATTGCAATTTATATCGATCATAGTATTATCGACATTTTATTTTCTTATTTCTTTTATCAGCTGGGAGTCGTTACTTCGTTAGTTTAGATTCGTGAATAGAACCTGTAACTATCTCTTAACTATTTTTTAGCATCTGTTTAATAAATTTCGACTTTAGTTATGATTTATGAATATGCGCCAATATGTTTAATAATCCTAACGATATAAATTTAACAAGGTAGAAAGCACACATCCATTAGACATGTTGTGAATAATTGAAACATTAAATAAAAGTATTGCACTCCATCCCATTTTAATGGCTGCATGTAAGGAAACTAAACAAAGATGTTGCAAAATATCTCCGAAGAGACAAAAGAAAACTGCAGCCATTTTTAAACTTTACATTATTGTACAAGATTCCATTAATAAAAACAAAAATAAAAATTTTTGCTTTATATTATTCCTTCTAGTTATATGCTAACGTTAAGACAAAAGAGAAAAGATTTTACGGTTTTAACATATTTACTAAATCTATACCAGATTCTTTGGAAACTTCGATACAATACATAAGGGATACATGCAGATAGCACACTCGTACACATTGTATTTTAAATTGTGTATGTGTGTGTGTTTGTATTTGTGTGTATGTGTGTGTGGCTGTGTTTATGCTTTTACCATGAGAAATCCTATTCCACATGATTGCATTAAAAAAAATTTTAGACTCTCTCTTAAGTTGCAGCTTTGGCAGATATACTCGTACATACATTTATTTTGTTTTTCTTCTTCGTAAAATCTGTTCTTGTTTCTTTATTACATTTTATCTGCGTGCCACTTTTAGTTGAAGCAGTACTTTCGTTACACTTGTTTTATAAGAAAATGTTGGCAGTATGGCAGTGTAGGGAATTAAAGTAATAAAAGTAAAACAATACAAGCTTGAGAAAAAGTTTACTTCAAAATTTTTGCAGAGAGGGCCAAATGTTTTAACTATAATTTTAAAATTAAATATCAGCAGTTGGGCAGGAAAAAAAATTAGTAATTTTTTTGCAAAATTTTTTCCTAAAAAATAAATGAAAATAAGTAAAAAAAAGTTTTTAAATATTGTTACGCAAAAATATTCGAACAGAGTCAATGCAAATATTTTTATCAAATACATTTGGTAAACAAAGAACTAAAGAAGAACTACCCTCTAGTCAGCCTAGTGGCTTATGTCTCTATGTCAACACTCTTTTCCCTAGCGACAATTGCACTAGTTGAAATGTCGAAAAATTTCCTTTTGTGCGTGAGTATAGATACGTTAGAGACAACAGTTCTAGTGTATTTCTGGTGGCATTGTCAATGAACGCGTCAATAGTTTGTTTTTCTTTTTTATTATGCTATGCAATAATGTTAAAAACTTACGTACATATGTATGTATGTATGTATGTATGTATTTAAGTTTGTTGCCCCAATCCTTATATAATTGTAGACGAGGGTCACTAAAATGTACTAGTGTTTCTTTAGTTCGAATATCTCCATATGGTCGTAAAAGAATAGTGCTAAAGTCTACTGGTAGATTTTCAATGACAACTCTATGTTATGTATATATCAATAGGCAGGCAATTACATTGGCTGCGGTACATCTATTCACTTGTACTATTGACAATGTCACTAGTAAATCACTACAATTTTACTATTGACATCGAGCGAGGTAATATCGATATTGTAGACTAGAGACCCTAAAACTTACTAGTGAATCTTTGGTGCCAATGTCTCCATGTGGTCCCAAAAGAACTACTTAGTCAGTATTGCTACAGTCTAGTGGTGGATTTTCAATGACAAGCTAATGTTAAATGTCAATAGATAATTACATTGGCTGGGGTACACCTGGTCAGTAGTACTACTGGCAATGTCACTAGTAAATCACTACAATTTTACTATTCGCATTTTCTGCAGGGTAAAGACACCTGCGTTACACATACATGCATACATACATCTTCTGTTTCTTCAGAAGATACACATACATATGTAAAAACATATGCACATGGTACTGCAGACGAAAAAAATAATAAAGGAAACCAATCACCACGAATTGCTTCTTTAATAATGTATGCAAATTGCGCGAAGAAGTTAACAAACATTAAAAATGCTGCTGAGATTGTCTAGACGCTGCTGTCACATTCTGGAAGCACTGTGTGAAGTATAAAAAGGGCAACGAATCTGCTGGCAGATAATTCTATAGTGAGTCAGTCTATAGTTGTCAGTTTACCATAACGCAGTAATAGTCCATCATTGAGTTTATTGTGAAGTATATCGTGTTGTCTCGAGTGAAGAGTAAAATGAACAATGCAGCTGATAGCCGTGTATAAGTGTCTTAAAATAAAGCAGTAAAGCTTAAATTAGACGTGACATAGCCATAACGCCATGGCCATAACCAAACCAAAATTCAAATAGAAACCAATTAAATTTTGGTTTGGTTATGGCTATGTCACGTTTAATTTAAGCTTAAGTCATTATGCTGAGGGTCATTAGAGTGAGTCTCGTGTGTGAAGAGAACATCTGAGAAGATGAATTGCTTCAATAGAAGAGCAGTTAGTTTAAGAGACGTGCGTATACAACAGCGGAGTAGACGTAGTGGTATTGTGAATTTATTTGTGAATTTAACACAAAACGAACACATGTATATTTAAGTAAGTTAATTTGTATTTAAGTGTATTTATTAATAAATAAAACAAGGGTTATTCTTAACCCTAATTACTATACTGGGGTCTTTTATTCATTTGCAAATCTTCCAGTTCACAAAAAAAGTTTTTAAAGGGAAAAAACGTAAAAATGTATTTCTTTAATTAAGCAGAAAAAGAAAATTGATATCTGGCATAGAATTAAATAAAACTTTTATTTTCTCCATTCACACATCATGTTGTATCGTTTAAAATTCTACTTTAAAAGATAATTTCAATCAAAATGTCTCCAAACAGAAGCTTCCAGAAAATTTAATACAAATAAGCTTTCAGCAAATTGAATATGATGAATCAAAACAATTCACATACTCCATTTGCAATAATGGCTGAGTATATAAAGCAGAAATCTACATCAAGTGACACCAAATACAAACAACGCTGATGATGAAGGTGTAGTGGCCTTCAAAAACAGCTCGTTGTTCCGTTCTACTAAGTTTTTGTCCAGATATTTACAATTAACTTTGGTGTTATTTGTTCATTAATATTTATTACATGTAATTTGGCTTACAAAGCGATATGAATTTTAGCCTGATCAAATAATAAATATAAAAGCCAAATATTTATAAAATCTTTTTGTTTGAAAATGGCCAGTGAATTGATTAAATGAAGTTCATTTAAATAAATTTTAATTGTAGTGAAAAGTTCAATAAGTTTAAAATCTTTATAAACAATTTTTTTGATTTTTTAATTATAAAATAATAAGAATTAAAATTATAACAAGATTAAATAAAAGCTTTAACAAAACTAATAACATTTTGTTCTAATTAATCTATTGATTGAATCCATTAATAGTTTAATTGAATCTTATTAGAACATGATTCAAAAAGTTGTTGAAAAAAGGGAAATTTATTAAATTCAATTCATAACTAATTGAATTTATATAAAATGCTAAAAAACGGCAGCAGTTGAAAACAAGAAATTGTAAATTGGTAAATTTCTTTTAAATTATTTCTGGCAACCAAACCATAAATTGGCCATTGCTTGCTTATGTATGGTACATTAGTTTCTTCGACTCTTTGCTGAGTAAAAAGTAAAATAATGCTATTTGTAATCTTTCTTAATCCTTGTGCAGGACTTTTAATATTCAATGGCAAGGAAATTCTTTTTTAACAAAGTTACATTTAAAACTTTCCCGAATTATTGACATTCCATTAAGAAGCATCATCAAGTGTAAAATTCATATATAATTAATTTGAAGACGTCTCTTTGGCAACCATTTTGGCTTGAAAAGCCCTCAAGAAATTTTTTAATTTTTCACTTGAAATGTGAAATTGATTTAAACACTTTTAAAAACAAACGAAAAAGATCAAAGTTACGCCTTTTACCCCAATTTTAAGCTGTAAACAATCTTTAAGCATTTTCCTTTCATATCTTACACTCAAAAGTACTTCTGGCGTGCCCTTATTTTATCCCTCCTTCGCATTTAATTCAACTGCTACTTTTAAATCAATACACTGCTTCTTATCTGTCTATAAGCTCGTTTATATATTTGAGTAAAAAAGATTTTTTTTTGGGAAATTGCTAGTGCTGTCAGTTACTTACAAAGTTAAATTGCTGTCAAAGTGGAAATGAAAACGAGAAAAAAGAATATATGAAACAAGAAATACATACTCGTACATACATACATACATATCTATTTATATAGCGGAATCAATGTACAATGATTTTTATGTGAGCATTTTTATTGCATCACTAGCAAAAGTTAATTGAATTCTTTATTTCTTACACTAAAGAGATTAACAATTATCAATGCATAGCTAAAGTATTATTTGCTACAAAATGTATGAAATGTTTTAAAATTTTTAAAGAAAAATATTTTTTATTTTAAATAAGACTTGCAAGGTTCAAGTCAACTTTTTAGAAATTAAGATTTTAATGCAGTAATGTACAAGAAGTGAAACTATATTGATTACAAAGAAAAAAAAAATTACTGATATATCGTTTTTTATTTTTTTTCTTTTGTACTGATAAGCAAAAGCGTTTAGTCCCTATAAAAAAGTACAGCTTAACCATATCAAATTATTCAATCACATTAAAAAATCTACTAATTATTTCATAATAATTAATGCACTCTATTTTTTTTAATACCAAGATGTCAGCAGTTTGACTGCTTTTTGTCTCACCTGTAAATATTTAGAAGTCGGTGATTTTTGAAATGTAGGAATTCGTGATAATAAGAGACAAAACTCTAGTAACTACTAATTGTATATTCTGGCCATATTATAGCTATGCTATTTATTTCATGACACAAGGGCTAGGACGTGATTTTCTTAACAAAAATTAGACTGCACAACAAAAAAGAAGTTTTTTTTATGATGTTTAAATGTATTTTTGTCTCTTAATTATGATGGCATTATTAGTTTTTCTCTATCAGCTCTAGTTTTGAAGAAATAGTAACATTTACGATTTGCATTTATTCTTTTTGTATTATTCCATTAATTTATCACGAATGTTACTCCAAATTTCAAAATAAATTCTGGATTATTAACCTATACAAAAATTCCTTCCTTTAAAAAGATTTACCTTAATGAGTATATCAGAGTATCTGACTATTATTGCAAGGATGTTAAAAATCGTGTGTTTTTAGTTTAGTCCTTGTAGTTTAGTTTTTTGAACTAATTCTTTTGTCTTTTTGTTCGTTAATTACAAAAATAGGTTTATTTATTTTCTAGCCCCTCTACTTACAGAGATATTTTGCGTTACATAAAAAAAAAATTCTTAAAATGACCAAAACCATAAATTCCCCTCAAAATGCATAATACGGAATTTTTCTAACGTCACTTGCTTCTTTCCACTTCCGGCCAACAAATATAAGTTTCAGTCAACTAATTTCCTAAAAAAATTTTAGCTTAAGCCAATATTCTTTATAAAATCTTTAAAATTTATGCAGGTCTGTAGTCGCAAGTATGTATATCAAATATGTATATTAAAAATAAAATAATTTATTCCAAAAATTTTAATTTGAATATCAAAGTTAAATTATTGGGAATAGAGCTTCAAGCTGTGAATTATAATCGTCTTTATTATTCTGTTTATATTCAAATTAATTTGGTGAAAAAGCTAAAGACAAAGGGACAAACCTTAAATATATTGACATTTCAGTTATTTGTAGTAGAGATGGGCGTGAGTCGAATTTTTCCAATACAACACGATACGAACACGAATAGCAATACATACGAAATACGCAAGCGAATATATTTGTCAACACGATACTGGACAACACGCACTAAGCGTGAGGATGGCGGTGGCAGTACTAAGCAGCACGTTGACTACAAAACCGCAAGGTCCTGGGTTCGACCCCGGTATCCAACAGTTATTAAATAACAATACCACGCATTTTTCTGATATGCAGTAGTATCCCTTTGTATCACTAGTTGTAGGAAAGTTCACGTGATTAAGACATAGTCACTGGTCACTGAACTATACCGACTTCCGTGGATGCTAATCCAAATATAACATCAGAGCACCCTCCTTCGTTGTGTAGCAGAATCATCGGCAAAGTAAAATAACCAATGAAATGGCTATTAAGAACAGCTTCAAAAAATTTAATACGCCTCATTTAACATCGGAGGCGCTGTAACACTGCATTAGTAAAAACGTGCAAAAGAGCAGAGTTTTAAAAGGATGCAGCTTTCCTCTATCTCTTCCTTCACCACCTGTCTTCTCTATCACTATCCCTTTCCTAAAAGAAGGTAACACCTGGTAATAGTAGTAGGCATTTTTTGCCTGAGAGTTGGTTGGTTTTGGTTTACGTGGCTGCCCACTACACACAAGCATTCAAGTTGAATCTAGATGATGACTTTTTGAATCCTGCCTGAGTGTTACTTCTCCTTAAAAAAAAATATTATTGGTATACATAGTAGGAATATTTGAAAATCAGAAAATTTAGTTGATTTTTTTGAAGTGTCGCATTTCAAAATATGGCACCAAGTTGGCACTGCCAGCTGATACTATCTGCCACCACAGCTAACACCCGTACTATCGGTTTAGGTACAGAGCTTTAAGCTTTAGAGGCCCCTACGATATCAACAAATATGCACGAAATCAGATTTTTTAGTCATGAACAATTCGTGTTGGGTCGTGAGTGCTCGTGTCACGAAAAAAACACGACACGCGCCCATTTCTAATTAGTAGTAAATATAACTTTAAAGCATCTGGTGCTAATTTTTCTCTTGACCGTTTAGTTTTTTTACGGGCTTTAGTTTTTTTTTCAACTTTTTGTGCACGTTAAAGTAGGAACAATACTGATGGATGTCATAGCCCAAAATAAACCTTTTGTTTATATGGCAAAATCTTTAAATCTCTTATAGTTTTATAATTTCTTGCCTTAACTTTCTTTTAATTGTTTAAAAAACTCAATTTTATACTTAACGAACGAACAAATATATTTCCCACATTTTCAATTTCCCCAGCTGCTTAATAATTTTTTCTTTCAACCAGACTCTTGAATTTGTTTTAGTACTGAAACAAGGATTTAACATTTTTTTTTCATTAGCAGTAAGTTGAGTTAGTCTACCTAATCAATTACGTTTATTAAAAACATTTCAGAAGAAAAACCATTAAATCTATATTTAAAAAGGTGTTGGGTATAAAAATTAAAAAAAACACAAATAAAAGCTAAGTAGGTCTTGTTTTAAATTTTCCGAAAAATTTTTCAATCATCATTATGAATTTATCAAAGAATTACTTAAGTTTATTATGTATGTATATTAAAATTTATAAGCAGACTCTTAATATGTAAGCACGTATTTTGAAGTTTATCATGTTAATGAAATTCATTTTCAAAATATACACACACACATAAACACATTTTTTTTTTCGTTTCAATAGCTTTTAAGCATTTTATCATTATGTCAGCTGTGTACCGAATTTTATTTATGCGTTTGCTTTGGCTGTTGTTTTAATATAACAAAAAAAAATAAAAATAAATAAAAAAAGCTAAACAAAAAGTAATCAATAATTCATTTAAAATTTATATTTAATATTTGTTTTTTTATTTTTCTTTCTTTCTTCTTAGTTTCTCATAATTCTTTGTTTGTTCATGTTTCTTCCTCAACCACTTAAAGGTTTCTTGATTATTTGTTACGAAGATAATACAGAATTTGTATTTTTTGTATATTTATTTTTATCTCTTCCACTTCAAATATGTAAATGAAAAAATAATGTTTTTTTGGTTAATAATTTTCTTAAATTGTATAAATTACATATCTTTTTTTAAAGATTTTAGTTTTAAAGCTAAGTTTGTGAGAGAGAATACATGAAAAATTTGTATCGTACGGACGTGTTTTTTCTGTCAAAAAATAATAAAAAATTAAATATAAAGAAAAATATTTGGAAAAAAAATTTTTGCTTTTTTCTTTTCGATTGTTGGTGAAAAGTTTTTAAAACAGCTTTTATTCTATTGCAATGGGAAAAGATCCATTGCTTTCTCAATCTGGAGGACGTCCTCCTAATAATTCTAGGAAGAAATCACCTAATGTCAAGCATGAGGCGTCGGCTTTACCAAATGGGCCGAGTATTACGGCAGATGTTACTGCATCTGACTTGCTGTCTGGTGGGAATGGACGCCCTCCTAATAATTCTAGGAAGAAATCACCTAATGTCAAGCATGAGGCGTCGGCCTTACCAGATGGGCCGATTGTTACGGCAAATGTTACTGCATCTGACTTGCCGACTGGTGGGAATGGTATGCAGGAATTTAATAATTTAACGCAAAATAAAGGAACTGGTCACAATTACCAGCTTGGAAAGCAGTTCTTGGAAGCAGTTTTTAAAGAAAATTCGGCTTTTGGTGAGGAAATTCTAGGCAGAGGGGAGACAAGCAGCAATTTCAATGATGAAATAACAATTTTGGAGAATATTCCTATAACAACGAATTTACATTTGAAACAGCATTCTGCAATCAATTCCGAAAACGAGATGGATCACGTGATGGAATCACTTGACGATTTCCAAATAATAAAAAACAAGAAAAGGAGATATCAAGGTGATGTAAAAATAGATTTATCGAATTGTCAGTTTGGGGGTATTGATAAGTGTGTTGAAAATGTTAACCGTAGTAATAAGTATTCTATATTAGGAAATTTGAATTTAGAGGCTGAAGCGCCAATAAATGACATGAGTTTTGAAAATAGAAATTCTAATATTGATAAAACTTCACCTCAAGTTAAGACCAGGATTTCTTATTGCCCTCCTATATTTTTGGAAAATGTTAATGTTAAGTCCTTAATTGAACAACTATCTTCTAAGAATGTGGAGTTTAAGATTAAGAATCAGTCCCAATTCAAAAGCAAATTGTATTTCAAGGATTCGTCTGCGCATTCTGAGATGATGCAGTTGTTAAAAGATAAGGAAATTTCATCTTATAGCTATACTCCCAAGGAGCAAAAACGTCAGACAGTGATTTGTAGAGGTCTCTACTTTAAGTCGGACATAAGTGAGATAAAATCTGAACTAGATAAAATGATTCCAGAAACTGTTGATTTTGTTTCAAAATTTTCGACAGAGTATTCTAAAAAACGTGGTATAGATACTGGGCTATTCTTAATAACTCTTAAGCCCAATCGTAGAGTAGGAGAGTTGATCGGCCTAAAGTTCATCCTAAATCAGGTGGTGTCTTGGGAAAGGCCGAAGGCTAGCACAAAAATTCCGCAGTGTTGGAGGTGTCAGAGTTGGGGTCATTTCTCTAGGAATTGTAGTCGCCCATTTGCGTGTTTGAAGTGCAGCGTAAAGCACGGTGTAGGAGAATGTTCATTCAATTCAGAAAGTAATGAATTACCATTTTGCGTTAATTGCAATGAAGCTGGCCATACTTCAAACTATAGGGGATGTCCCGCTTACAAAAGGTATGTTTCTTTTAGGGAAAAATCTTCCCAGGTTGCAAGAAATAGGAAAGAGCAGGCGGTAAGCAATGTTTCTAAGGCACTTAAGCTGTCTGCGGTTGTTAAAGATAAACCATTTGCTAGCTTGTTTAATGATGTGCCAATACACGACAAACCTATGAAACCTCCTTTGATACAGGAATTTATGAAGGTAGCACAATTATTATGCGCTGCTACCACCATTACGTTGGAAGATAGGGTTCGGGATTTTTTGGGGTCTTATAAGTCTCTATCTAAGTTTCAGGCTAGGAAAGAGTGCTTGGATTTAATTAAAAACATTCAAGATGTATATGGCCCGTAGTTCTCTCAATTTAGTTACGTTTAATGTTGGTTCTCTTGTCCGAATAGATAGGAGAACTGAACTGAATATGTTATTAGAGCAATGTAATATTGACATTGCTTTTATACAAGAGACGCACTTATCTGCGGGTGTTAATATATATCTTGACAGTTATTCTGTTATAAGGGATAATAGTGCATTAGGTATGGCCATTGCTCTGAGAAAGCCAATGTCTTTTGCAAGGATAAATATTTCTGGTCTTGAATTTCCAAATTCATTTGTGGAGGTTAAAGTTTCATTGGGGGGTAGCATTAAAAAAATTCTTTGTGGTTCTATTTATTTCCGGTCTAATTGCAATCGTCAAATAATTTGTAGGGGTCTGTCTTTAATATTGAATCTTTCCAGAGGGTATCATGGATTGATTTTGGGTGGTGATCTAAATGCGAAGCACTCTTCTTGGGGTGATGCTGTAAATAATTTTAATGGTGAAGTGCTTACATCATGGCTTCAGAATGAATCTATGTCAGTTACAAGAATTTGTGACTCATTTCCTACATACCCGGGGGGTTCGTCGCATTTAGATCACTTCATAGTAACCAATGACATTTTAGATATGTCCCTTCCAAATTACGAGACATATACACTTCCTACATTCTCTGACCACATTCCACTGGGTTTGAGGTTGAACTTGTCACTTTTTAACTTTATGTTAAATACTCCAGATAGTTTTGTATCTTATAGAGATGTGAATTGGAATGCTTTTCAATTGGATGTGACTAACACCCTCTTGAATCATTTTCCGCCAAAAAATATAAATTTGACTAACGATGATATAGATAATTTTCTTAGAGAATTTAATAATACAGTTGGTTTTGTCACGCGTACTCATTCCAAAAGAATAGAGTGTAAGAGACAAAAGTTTGTTGCCTCTGATAAATTGAGAATAATGCTCAGGATTAAATATAGCTGGCAAAAAGATTTAAAAACGATATATGCGAGGACTTTAAATAGAAAACATCCCCAGTATTTGTTGATTTCGAAACAAATTGAACTTATTAAGATCCTTATAAAAGAGCAAATTGAACAGGAGCAGGCATTATTTTTTAATGACAGATTAAAGGGCATTAAACCTGGCCCTTGGGCTTATAAAGAGGTATTTAGGATTATCGGGAATAAAAATCGTAAATATGTTAAAGACGTTTCCATTAACGGAGTGAAAATAACCGAAGCGAATAACAAATTGTCAGTTTTTATGGACCATTTCGCCAATGTTTTTCAGGGTACTTCACCTAATAGAGATGTGTCGGAGATAGCTGAGGCAATTAATGATACAATATTTCAAGCTGGTGATCCTATATCATTTAATGATGATAACACATCATTAAATAATTTGAACAATGTAGAATTTACTACCTTGAATTATGTGTCAGAGATTTGTAGGATTATTAACAGCAAAAAGTCGTGTGGCTTAGATAATATTTCCAATTATATAATTAAAAAGTTTCCAATAAAAGCTTTGGAGTATCTTACGATATTGTTCAACAATTGTTTGAATAACTGTTACTTTCCGCGTGAATGGAAAATGGCTAAAATAGTACCGATTCCTAAACAAAAGAATAATTGCGACATAAACAACTTTCGGCCAATTTCATTACTTTCCAATATAGGAAAGTTATTTGAAAGGATAATCAGGGAAAAAATGGATATGGGATTGAATGGTTCATATATTCCTCAGGAACAGTTTGGCTTCAAAAAGGGTAACTCTACGGTGCATGCTCTCTTGAAGTTTCACTCTGATATAATTCGAAATTTAAGAGAACGTAGGTGTACTGTAGCTGTATCTCTTGACGTTGAAAAGGCATTTGACAAAGCTTATCACGAGGGCATTTTATATAAAATGGTAAGAATTGGATTCAAAGCGTCCATCGTTAAACTCTTTCAAAGTTTTTTTGATGGCAGGAGTTTTTGCGTACAAATTGGAGATCTGGTATCAGATCAAGCTGAGGTTTCTTGTGGTGTTCCGCAAGGATCTGTTCTGGCACCTCATCTATATAACATTTTCATTCATGATTTTCCTCATGAATTTAACGAGTCGAGGAGCATACTTTATGCTGATGACTCACTTCTTTATGCTCATGATGAATCTCCTCGCGTTGCTCTTCAGCGTGTTTCATCACACCTAGAAAGGACGAATCAGTTTTATTCCAGTTGGGGTATAAAAATTAATGCCGCAAAGAGTAATGCAATTTGTATACGCAATGCCTCCGGGAAGTGCAAGTATACTGTTGTTCCGGAAAGCAAGTGTTTGAGACTTACGTTGAATGGCAACGAAATCGAATTTAAAAACAGTATTAAATATCTTGGAGTGAATTTTGATAAGCTTTTGAAGTTTAATAATCATGTTGTGTACAACTTGGCAAAGGCAAATCGTGTTAAGGGGCCTTTGGAAGATTATTTAATAATAAGTTTTTGCCAAAGAAAACTAAATTGCTTTTGTATAAAGTAAGCATCAGACCAATTCTTCTTTATGCATTTCCTATTTGGTTTAGTATTTCAAAAACGGCATTCAAGCGAATGGAAATTTTCGAACGTCATATTGTTCGGAAGTGCATAGAGAAGAATTATGAATCCTTGCACAAAAGATTTTCAAATAGATTCGTTTATGAAAAATCTAAATTGTCACCGATACCTTTTTATGGCCTGGATTTGATGAGAAAGTTTGTAGAAAAACTATCTTATTTTGAAGGGAGTGTTATTAAGGACATTTTAACTCATGAACAAGATTTTAGTTGGTCAAACACTGAATATATTTCCAGCATTGGAATATTAAAAGAACCTTGCAATACTTATCCTGGTCAAAACTTTTACTCACATGTTACTCCCGGCATACATAGAGGTTAACTTTTGTTTTTTGTTTTTTATTTTTATTAATTTTGTTTGTTTTTTTATGGATGTTTTTTTTATTTATGTTTTTGTTTAATTTAGTGTAAGTCTTAGGTGTAAGATTTAGTTTTAATTTTTTATTAGTTTTAAGTTCTATTTTTGTAGATATAACTCTACTAATTAAGAAAAGTGCTGGGAGCAGGCACTATATTAAAAAAAAAACTGATGTTAATTTATTATGTAAATGTTAATTCTTTTTATTCAAATAAGCAAGTTGCATTATCAGAAAATGTTATTAAAATAATACATAATAGTTTTAAGTTTCCTATAAAATTATGTTGGCTAATCTTGTTATGTAGAAAAAATTAAGTCTCTCTAAATAAATAAATAAAAAAAAAAAAAAAAAGCTAAGTTTGTGAAATTCATTTTAAATTCAGTGCCTAAAAATATGCAAAGTATTTTTCTAACGTATATATAAGGGGACTTGTGTTGTTTTCTTTAATACATGGGCCTTATATAAAAATTTAGCCAGAGATTAGATTTAAATTTTAAAATACAATCCATGTTTCCATAAGACGGAAGAGTAAAAGTGCTAAAGCTTCAATTACAAGTGCCCTAAATAATTTTGAGGTTAGGAAGTAAATTTTCTGTCAAATGATAAAATGTCAAGAAATGAGCTGTTATCATCATTTGGCATTTATTTAGTAAAATGTTGCGAAATTTTAATCCTGAAACGCTACACTCTTGAAAGAAGAATTTTAATTGTGAAATTCGTGAGTTTTAGTTTAAAAATGCTTGAGTATTTTTTAAAGCTCAGGGTGGGTGCCAAGTTTCGTAAAAATCGATTAAGTAAAATCACGTGAAATATAGTATTAAATTTTATGGGGCGTGGCTACACCCACTTTTTTAAAATAAGATTGTGTATTTTTAAGGGTTCAAGGCGTGTGCCAAGTTTCGTAAAAATCGATTAAGTCAAAGAACGTGAAATTCAGTATTAAATTTTATGGGGTGCGCCTACGCCGACTTTTTTAAAACCAGATTGTGTATTTTTAAAAGTTCAAGGTGTGTGCCAAGTTTCGTAAATATTGGTTAAGCACAAGCACGTGAAATATTATACTAAAATTTAATAGGCATGCCCCGCCCTTTTTTTAACGCAAATTTGTGCCTTTATTTAAGCTTACGGTGTGTGTCAAGTTTCGTAAAAATCGGAGAAATAGAAGCCTGTGAAATAAACTATTAAATTTTAATGGGCGAGACCCCGCCCATTTTTTTAAAGAGAATTGTGTCTATTTTAGAGCTTAAGATGTGTGGTAAGTTTAGTAAAAATCGGTAAAATATTATAATACATTTTAATGGGCGTAGCCCCGCCCATTTTTTCAACTTTAAAATTGTGTAATTACGATAACCAAAGGTTTTTGCTAGGTTTCTCAGCAAACAAATGAGTAGAAGATCGTAAAATCAAATTTAAAAAATTGTGGGCATATCCCCGCCCACTTTTTTTTACAATGGGATCAATAGAAAGCCATTTCCTTTCAGTCAACAAAAAAAAATTTACAATCGATTTAAAATGTACCGAGTTATGGACCTACAAACCTAAAAAAAAAAAATAGAGACTAATTGTTAACCTCCTACTTTTGTTAACCTCCTCCGACATCATGACTCTCATTATGGATTATAAATGAGTTTATTCATATCGGGAACATATACTTGCGAACATTTGGAGACTCAATTTTTAATACTTCCGGACTATAGAAGTCACTATCTATGTTACCCACTTATACTGCACCTGGTTTTTTTATTTTTAGTTTTTAGCAGTCAATTTTTTGATTTTAAAATTTTATTCTTAATTTGTTTTCTATTGGATAAAAAGTGAACTTTAAACAAAAAAATCTGAAATCAAACTACAGGTTTTTTGTTTAAAGTTCACTTTTTACACACTTAATTTTTTTTCGCAAGAACCCTAATGATAATTTTAAAGGAAAAATTATAAGAGAAACTTTTTTTTTACAAAATGTGTGTGTCTGTTGGAACATCCGTATTATTATTTAAATGACACATGCAGGACTAAGACAATCCTAAAATAAATATGTTTTGTCAAAACATTTGTAAGAATTATGCAGAAATTATTAACTAAAGTACAAAATACACAAGCGTACAAGCATAAGAGGCAATGTTGAAGTAAACAACATCTATAATGTTATAGCTTCTGCTTTTTAAGAAATATACAGCCACACAAAAACAAAAGCCAATGCAGATGAAGGACATAAGCAACAAAAATAATAATAATAATAATGCTTAAATACATATACAGAGTGAACTGTAATACTAATGTAATATCGTGTTTAAAAGCTAGTGATTGAGAATTGAGAATATGCTGTGACTTAATGGATGTTTCTAAGTCCTGGTTCACACACATCAAGTTTACCTGATCGGTTTTTGTTAAATTTTCTATTCAACCTGCAGTTGCGTTCATACACATATTTAAGTTTGTTTCATCAATTTTCGTTGTCGTGGAGTATTACGAATGACAAAACTAAACGAACAAGTATTTATAAAAAAAATCAAAAAATCCGAATAATTTTTAACCACTAAATATCCTAAATGGTCATTCCAAATAAAAAGCCATAAGAGAAATCTGAAAATGATTTTAAAACACCTGTCGAATGATAGCCATTTTGATATAGTTCGCCGACTTTTTATTATTTTTTTATTAACAAAATGGCGTTTGTTGGTCGCCATATTCAATTTTGACAACTGACATGTATTTAGTGACACTCCCGGGATTAAGATCGATTGACCTATGAATCATCAAAACCGGTCCCCGAGTTTGGTTTATATAGTGGCGCAAAGGAACACACATACATACATACATAGACTGACAAACACAATACCCTTCTTTGCTTTGCACAGTCGGGTAAAAAACAAACTTGACTGGTACGGTCAAGCCTGTACCCCTCTCTATTCTCTTTTTCCCCTCTCTTTCTCTGCTAAAGACTCAACACTTGATGAGTCAAACCTGACATGTGTGAACCATAACTAAGATTCCTTTTAAAGTTTTATCTTAAGTATAATAAATTCAGTAAAGTGCGACTGTGACTAGCCCGCTAAGGGTTCCGTATGGACACTACATATGTAATACTGTTAAAAAATTCAGCCTATATAATCTAATATATCTTACCTAATGGAAAAATTTGAAAAAAGATTTAAGTACCTGGTTTTGAAATTTTTTACTTTTAGCGTTTCTGAAAACTTGAAGAATTTGCCTCTTACGGTTTTCAAGATACAGCAAGTTGTTAAAATAACATTAACTGATAGAATACCCTTTAAATTTAATTTTTTTAATTTTAGTATTAATTATTGTAGTCTGTAAAAAAATACACTAACTTTGTAAACTTGTGTCTATATATAATTGTATGCATTTTGTATGGAATTTTTAAAATTTTTCGTTGCTCGTTTTGGAACACGCTTTAGTTTTTTTGCTTTCATGTATTGTTGTTGTAGCGGAAGCCTAAAAAGAAAAAGTTATCTGCTAAGCAGACAGTTATGCGTACAAACTTAACATTGCGGTATTTTAGCAATGAGTTAATGTAACATTGTGTATTAAAAACTCTTAATAGAAATCTTGAGCAAATAAAGTGTTCTGACGTGATAATAATTGAACACTTTTATTTAGCTAAAAATATTCGGAGGTAAAAAAATAACGCTTTTAAAAGGTTAAAGTGTTTTATACAGGAATACATGCTGATAAGCACAATACGCTTCCTTGCGTAGCACAGTCAAAGTGTGAAAGTAAAAAGTGGACTAATTTGAAGTGAGTTTTAGGGGATTTTAGCATGTTTGGTATAAAATAATTTTTCATTCCATATAAAGGCTCTGCTAATTAAAAAAAGAAAAGAAAAAACAAGTACTCAGTCCTAATGTGCAACTAAAAAATCATTTAATTCCTTTTCAAATCATACACGCAACGTGTAAAAAAAAATTAAAACAAATACAAGGAATTCAATTTACATATACATGCACAAGCACACCTGCTGTTTGTGCAAACATACATGAGCTTATCACAATTAACAAACAAACAAAAATAGCGCGTAAGACCAGGTATAGAGAGGGGGGGGGGGGGTGAGAAGAGGGTAAACTGAATAAGGACCAACAAGCCTAAACTATATTTAACACGCATAAAACGAAGAGAAAACAAAATTTGCAATGTTTGTTGTTTTTTTTTTTGTTTTGTAATATTTTAGGGGTGGGCCACAAGCCAACAGATCCGCTATCAATTTGTTTCGTTTAGCTGGGCTCACACTCTCCACATTTTAATTTGCTAAACGAGGTTTCTTTTTATTATTATTTTTTTTTTTTCAAAGCAACTTTAGCAAACAACAAACAAACAAACAGTAAAACCTAAAATCGTATTAAATAAAGCCTTCGTAGGCTGAAGAAATATCAAAAAAAAAATGTAATAACGGAATTTACTCATATCCGTTTCCGTTTCCGCGGTTTTCAATTATTTTCTTTATATATGTACATATGTGTTAGTGTTAGCGATTTTGAAAGGTTTCTCTTTCATAGCAAAGTTTCAAATTGATTTTTGGGTCTTCACAAGCTGTATAATTTGATGAAATTTTTTTTCCGACAACGCAATAACTGACACAGATACAAGTGGCGTGGAAATTACGGCCTCAAGCAGAAATGCTTATAATCAAATTGAATATGTAATGGATGTTAATTTTGTGTATATGCTCAAAGAAGTGTTTGATTTAAATTTTATTTATTATTTTGTTTTTCTTTTTATAGAGGCTCATAAATGCCAAGCTTAAGAACGCTAAGGACAACGTTAAGTGTATAATGCCTGAAGGATAAAATTTCAAAGAGAATATTTAATTAAAGAAAATAATTTTAAATTTTATATGAATTTTGCCAGCGCTTAAATTACATATTTATACGAATTTGCCGGGAACCAATTCTGTACAAAAGTGAATTAAATTGTTCTTATTTAGAGCACCTTTATTTCTAAATCATAATCAGTCAACTCAAATTTATTAAAACGATTTTGTTTTTCATAAAACATAAACATACTTTTTGCAATACAGTCTTCTTGAACAATATAAAATATCGTTAGACCTGTTTTTTTGTTACATAAAAAAGGACCTTGCAGCTTTGCTTATACTGTACAACAGTTTCTTATCATACCTGAACATCATGGTTTTTTTGAATTGTTGACCATTTATGATTCAGTGTGCGTTATATGATTATTTTTCTACAATGTTTACATGGACTATATTTTGATACCCTTCAACAAATGTGATAAGGTGTATATATATGATTGTCATTCCGTGTGTAATTTCCACAGTATTCATATGCGTTACATAAAGCATACATACATACATTCCGGATCCTTATCCATAAGGAAGACCAATAAGCGATATCTGTCTGTCTGTCCCTGAAATCGGTTTTCCAAAGTTTTCATTAAAGCTAGATGCTTTGGTTTTGGTTAGTTTGTTAGAAATGGTGCGAAATAGATTGGTATTGAAAATCAGTAAAATCGAAAAGACGGTTTAGAGCTGGAAAATCTAAAATTTTTTTTTGGTACATAAAAGTAACTAGCTAAAAACTAATTTTTGTTTTTTTAAATAAATCTATTTTGAATTTCAGTGATAACTAAAATGGTATACAAAATAAAAAAATTAAAAGGACGATTTAAGGGTGGGAGTTTTTGAACTTTTTTAGTAGATATATCTCGTATAAGTTATATATTAATATTTTTTTCTCTTATTGTATAACAAAAATATATTTTATATTTTCCACATATTTTCTATAATAGTCAGAAAAACCTAAAAGGACGATTCCAGAGCTGGAAGATTTAAATATTTTTAATATTTTAAATACATAAAAATAACTACGCAAAATAAATTTTTTCCATACTTTAAATACCGAAGTATATTTATTTGATACAAAGTCTTTATTTATTAAATTTGAAAACTTTGCTTATTTTTGTTGTGTTTAGCAATTGTCTAAGTCGTCAGTCAGTAGAATTCAACTAAAAAATTTTTCAATTTAGCTAACACATATCATATGTTTATAGTAAGACTCTTAAAACCAAGACCATATTCGTCTTACGAGTCTTACGAACTTTGTTAGGCAAATTCAAAAATTTTTTGTGTTAAAGTTCCAAAAGCGGGAAGGAAATGCCTACAGACAATGGCGCACTATGAACCGTTTTCCAAAGTTGTGCTGCCAAAAAATGGAGAACAACCTTAAAATACATGACGAGGGACACACAAATTCGGGTGTTTAAATATTTTGGACTGCTTGCAAATGTTTAAAAACAGAAAAAAAAAAATTATTTTATATCACTATGGATACTTATTTGATTCAGTTTTTCGTATCGGTATCAATATGCTAAGTGCTGGCAAAAGTTTTAACTTATACCTAAATATAAAGGGTCCGCCATTTAACGTTTTTTTCAACTAGTGCTGATTTCAAAGCTCATGCCTGATTTGTCAGATAATTAGTTTTACCCTTCCGCTGAACGAATATGGTTGTGTATACGTTTGAACAACGCTGGGAAATATTGCGACATTACTTTGAAAATCATGGTAATGTTGCAGAATGTGTGCGAAAATTGCGTACGGATTTTGGAAGAAGAGGCTTCTCTTCAGCTCCATATGTTCGTTATCTCGTGAGAAAAAGTGAAAAAAACTGGCATCCTCATCGATTAACCAAAGCGTGAAAATCCAAAAACAATGCGTACACCCGACAATATTGCTGCTGTGGCAGAAAGTGTGCGTGAAGCGCCATCAACATCAATTCACCGTCGTTCTCAACAATTGAACATTTCGGAGACATCATGGAGACGAATTGTGCATAAAGACCTTGATATGACGCCATACAAAGTCCAATTGGTTCAGGAGTTGAAGCCAACTGACCATCCAATGCATTTTCGCTTTGCTAAGTGGGCCTGCCATCGACTTACAGAAGATGCCGATTTTGCCAAAAAAAAAATCATCTTTTCAGATGAAGCTCATTTTGATCGTGGCGGGTATGTAAACAAGCAAAATTGTCGTATTTGGGGCACAGAAAACCCGCACGCATGCATTGAAAAGCCGACGCACCCAAAACGATTCACTGTTTGGTGCGGATTTTGGTCCAGAGGCATAATTGGGTAATTTTTCGAAAATAAGCAAGAAGTGGCCGTTACAGTCAATGGCGATCGTTATCGGGCCATGTTGAACGAATTTTTGTTCAGAAAAATTGAAGAGGAGGATATTGGCAACATTTGGTTTGAACAGGGCGGCGCTACGTGCCACACAGCCGAAGCTACACTCGATGTTTTGCGCCCTGTTTTTGAAGATCGCATTATCAGCCGCAGAGCTGATGTCGTTTGGCCACCTCGGAGATGCGATTTGACACCGTTGGACTATTTTTTGTAGGGTGCCGTCAAAGATAAGTATTACGCCGACAAGCCAGAGATAATTGACGCTTTAAAGGACAATATTCGTGAAGCCATTGGTGAAATACAGCTGCACACAATCGATAATGTGCTTAAAAATTGCACCGATCGTGTAGGCTACTGCATGGCCAGCCGAGGCAGCCATTTGAATGAAATTATTTTTCATTATTACCCGCAAGGATTGTACTGTTAAGTAAAAAAAGAAATTTGAGAAAAGATTCGGTAGTTTATTTTTATAGCATTTTCAAAAAAAAAAAGTTATCTGGCGGACCTTTTACAATTTCAAGTTGCTTTAGTTGTGGATGAATAAATTGCCATTAGAAAGTGCTGATCCATATTAAAGTATTCTCTAATTAGTTTCTTTCCAATCATTTCAAAAAGGGAAAATATTAGTTATATAAGCTTAATTGCTATTCCTTGTGGTCATAGATTTTCTCATATATCTAAGTATGTAAGTTAAACTGAAACTTGAAAAATCAAGTAATAAATTGAGAATTATTATCAAAAAAAAAAAAAAAAACAAATTGACATATCCCTGCTCATGACATTACTTTTGAAGATAATTTCTTACATAATTACTTACATATCCCGTTTATACTTTGATTTTCCTTTGAAAATGCATATATTCATTTATATCAAATACAAATAATATTCTTTAAGATAATGTAAATATAAAATTTTAATTTTACTTTTTAATTGTCTTCTTTTTTGTGTAAACATCTTAAGAGCTTCTCAAATGCCTGAAGACAAAACCAAATGCCACAGCAAGTATTTAATTGAATAGTTAATAACTTTAATGTGTTTTGGCCAACACATTAACAAATTGAACCTGTATATGATATAATTTAATTATTGCAATAAATTAATATTACTTTTTATATTTAATTTATACATTTATTTATTTATCAAAATAATTGTATAAAGAATATTAATATTTCCGATAATTCAAGAAATTATGTGATTATAACTTGGACAAAATGTTGAGTCTCATTTTACACAAGCATTATGAGACAACAAAATACATCACAAATTGGGTGGCAAATATATATAAATTTATGTATATTTATTGAGTTAAGGTATATGTGTATCCTAATAATTTGATAATTTTATAATTCCAAAATTAAGAAGAGATCTGCTATAATACTTGTGCTTACTATGAAATTTCCTTCAATTCTCTTTTGAAACTAACAGCCTGTTTGTGTAAGAAGTTGGCGTTATAAATCTTGGCATTTTCGTAATTGATTAAAAAAAACTTTACATATATTCTTTAATTAACTACGAAAACGTCAAGATTTCCATTGCCAACGTCTTACACAAATAGGCTGTAAACTGCATTCGCGTTCGCACGGTGAAATTTTTGCTTTGTAGCATAAGTATATTTATACGTTCCTGCTTTATTTATCTGCTATATGAGAACTATTTGAATATGCAACATGTGGTACCCTTTTCCATACGTCCTTCCTCTTTCATCTTTTAGATTGGAAATTGGCAGCAGAAAATTCATAGTCTGGATGAGGACTGAGTTGAATCTCTTACATATATGAAGTTATAGCAACGGCATTGTAAGTCTTGACACTCTTTATAAAATGAAAAGAGTATACTAAAATTAAACGTATTACGTATACGTTGTCTGCTTGGCTTTTGACTTCTTCTTAGTTTCTGTTTCTTCAAACTTTTATTATTTTGAGCCTCATATACTTTATAAAAATATTTTATAAATTTGACAGAAATATATTAAGACATAATTATGTAATGACATAAAAATGGTATGTAGTAAATAAGTTTGAATATCAAAATGATAAAAAAAAAATAATTATTACATGACATAATCATAACATTACACATTTATGTCATGACATAATAATGTCACAACATATTTATATTATGATGTATCTCACAAAATGTAAATGCCAAACAAATTTAAAAATTACTTCAAAAGAGATTATATTTTGTCTTTATATCTATCTTTGTTTGTTAATTATGAAAGTGGTCTAAGTTATATATTTTTTTTATTTATTGCGTCGAGATATTGATGTGTTTCAGATTAAAGTGAGCACCTGCCTTTACGGCCTTATCTCACGCTCGTCTAATTACTTGGTGTAGGTAAGACGCCAACCATCGCACCCATGCACCCTTTAGAATAAACCATGTGCCCACTCCACAAGGCACATAGGTTGCAATTTTTGAATATAGTTATCCCTGTTTTATGTTCAAGTACCTTGCTGAGGTACTTTGAGCTATCTAAACACCTTGCCGTAATTAATTTGTCAAAATAGTACTATCTGGCAACAGTACCTAGAATAGTGGCTGACCGCGTCACGCCAATCACTAGCATTGATTTAACACTGGGAGGCCAGGACTATTATCCATAGCTGTTAAGTTATGATTACTAATCGTAATGATTACTAATTTGATTACTTTTTTTCTTAAAGGTGAAGTAATGATTAAATTACGATTACATTCAGTTTCGTACGATTACTAGTTCATTACGATTACTAATAATGGAAAAGTAATCTGAATTACCAAATATTACTGAAAATAATCAAAAAGAATCAAAAGTAATAAAAAAATAATCCGATTATTTTCAAGGATTACTTTTGTTTCTTTTTGATTATTTATTAAGCATCAAAAGTAATCTTTGAAATTAGTCGGATTACTTTTTGATTACTTTTGATTCTTTTTGATTATTTTTAGTAATTTTAAGTAATTCAGATTACTTTTCCATTATTAGTAATCGTAATGAACTAGTAATCGTGCGAAACTGAATGTAATCGTAATTTAATCATTACTTCACCTTTAAGAAAAAAAGTAATCAAATTAGTAATCATTATGATTAGTAATCATAGCTTAACAGCTATGATTTATGTGCATAAATATAAATTTAAATTTCAGCAATAATTTTGAAGGCAATTATATAATCATTACAATTCTTTTTAAAACGTAATCTAATTGATTACTAATCGTAATCGAAATTTAACAGCTCTGATATAAATGCTGGATATAACAATTTGAGTCTTTGTTACTTTATTTGATTTAAATTGCATTGTCCCACGAAGCCACCAGAAATCGTTCGATCGACGACTTGTATTGGAAACAGCAATAACATTAAAAAATTTGTTGTTGTTTTCAATAGAAGTATACGATCGAACGATTTCTGCTGACATCGTGGGACAGGATGTATATCATTGGCTTAGAGTGTAAACCTGCTAAATCCACTTTTTATAACATATGACATTTTAATGCCGTTCGAAAGAGAAAGAGATGCCCAATCGACTTGCTAAAATATTTATTTTAATTTGAAGCTCTATATGTTTTGTGTGAGTTAGCAAGTTTACACTCTAAGCCGACGATATATGTTATTTTAAAATATTTCTAGTTTTTGCCGTAAATACCAACAAAAAATGTAAGCAGCTGTAAATGGTTTTAATTCTTAGAAAAGATTTTCAGTTAATACTAATATATCTGTGGGAATAAATAATAACGGCTTAAGTCGAAATTTCGAGTTTTGAGATATTAAGGGTTTTGTTTAAAATAAATTATGTTTGGTTTTTTTTATAAAATTTTTAGCCACCGAAAAAGATTCACATTTATTTAAAACAAAACTGTTAATTTTATACAAAAAACTAAACGTTTTATTAGTTAATATTCGTTGTTTTTTAGTTAAGATGTTATGAAAAAATCAATTGGCAGAAAAATACAAAATAAAGTCAACTTAAGCTACTATATTGAAAGGCAAAATAATTTTTATTGATAGTAAGTTGAGATAAGTGCTTTAGGTTAAATTGAAAAATGCGTAAAACCTGAGATAAGATAATTTTTTAAAAGCTTAGTTAAATATAAGTTTTTTTTTAAATGAGGAATAATTTGAATGGGCTGTTAGTTATTGAACCTAAGTGTATACAAGTTTAAGTGCTCAAACATTTTAATATTGAATTAGATACCTTAAAAAAAATTAAGTTGAGGTAATATGTTATGGCTTATGTATTATTTTCCAAGAAGACTTAAGTTAAAATATAAATGCGTATAGTTTTATTAATAATGACATTTTATAATTGTAATTTAGCTGAGTGATAGATCTTGAAGATGAGAATAGGAATATGTAATAAAATGAAAAAGCACTTAAGACAACTTAAGCCATTATTATTTATTGCCACAAATATATAGTTATTTATGGTGGAAAGTACATTTTAACTTTAGAAACTTTTTATTCAAACTGTAATGAGCCACCTTAAAGTTCATATAAATATGTGTGTTTATATATATTTATATACATTTTCGTATTTGTGTTGTTGAGTCAGACACAATGAAATTGTAACAATTTCATTACTTTTTCCATGTTTTTATATAAATCATAAACAATAATAAAATATACACTCAAACATAATTCTAATAAATATTTGTAAGCTACATTGTATAAAGTACATGGTTCATGTGTATGCATATATTTCTCTGGCAATAAGGAAAAAGTGCTTAAGTAATATTTTACTAATTTTCAGGAGAGCATTTTTAAGCGTTCAAGTCGATTTTCAAAAATTTCTTTCTTTTACAGTTAAATTGCCAAATTATCTGCTAATCTTTATTTTTTTAAGCAAACATCAATCTACAGACTATAAGTAATACATTTAAGTTGAAATATCCCAAAGTATAAAATAAATTAAACAATTAACCTAAATGAGATTAGAAGTCTAAATAAATTCAGTAAAGTGCGACTTTGACTCGCGCACGAAGGGTTCCGTACGTTGGGCTTTGAGCATTTTTTTAATACAGTGTTTTTTACGTTTTTCAGCAGAAATAATTTTTTTTATTATTTTTCGCTTTTTTCTCGTTTTGGCGATTTTTTAATTTTGGCGATTTTTTTAATTTTGGCGATTTTTTTTCATTTTGGCAATTTTTTTCATTTTGGCGATTTTTTTATTTTGGCGATTTTTCATTTTGGCGATTTTTTTTGATTTTGGCGATTTTTTCATTTTGGCGATTTTTTTTGATTTTGGCGATTTTTTCACTTTGGCGATTTTTCCGGGTTTTCGCGATTTATTTTCGATTTAGAAATTTTTTTTAATTTGGTGCTTTTTTTCGTTTTGGCGATATTTTTTTTTGATTTTGGCGATTTTATAATTTTGAGATTTTTTTGTTTTACCGTTTTTGAAAATTTCAAGAAGTTTGCTCTTACGGTTTCCAAGATACAGCAAGTTATTGTAATAAAAGTATTATTTAAATAAATATTTTATTTGTTTTATTTTATTTATTTATTTATTTTATTTTAAATAAAAGATAATTTCCTGAGCTCAGCTAGGAGCTCTAGGAATGTTGATTAATAATTAATTTTAAAATAAAAATACATTGTCTTATATACTAGTTATGAGAATAAAGCTTAACCTATCTTAACATAAGAGGGAAAAGAAAAGGTATATGCTTAATAAGCAAATTGTTCCTTTTAGTTTCCCACGGTAGGCGTGCGGCGTGTGTCTCATAAGAAATTTGGAAAACATGGATTTAGTATTGTTTATATTTATTATATAAACACATGTGGTTATTAATTATGATTCATTCAAATGCATTATGCTGCGGCCTTCGATCAGACTGGTGAGTGTCAAATAACATTTGTACAAAATACATATTTACGTTGCAGTCTGTCTAATGCATTTGCATGAGTGTCAAATGTCCAGCGCAAAATAATTTCAATGCCATTGGATGAATGCTAGTCGTAGTGATAGTTAGAACACGCTACATTATCAAAATTACATAGTCGAAATTACATTAACTGATGGTACACCCTTTAATTAAAATTTTTTAAATTTTAGTGTTAATTGTGTTAGTCTCTATAAAAATACACTAACTTTACAAATTTCCAGTGCATATACATACAATTGTATGTATATTACATGGGATTTTAACATTTTTCGTTGCTCGTTTTGGCACACCCTTTAATTTCCAACTCTCATGTATTTGTTGTTGTAGCGGCCAAGGGTCTACACACACTGTCCAAATTTCAGGTACGTAGCTCTTACGGTTCTCGAGAAAATACCCTGTGATGGACAGACGGCCAGACGGTCAGACGGACAGCGTAGCGAAAACAATAGGGTGCTTTTCAACTTTGGTGTACAAAACCCTAAAAAAGATAAGTCGGAAATCATGGTGCCATAACTTCCTGAAAAAATACACAAATTAATTGAAATATTGACCAGATGTACTTTCAAACATGCAGATTTTAGTACTAACTCAAAATCAACTTATCTCGACTTAAGCACTTTTTCCTTTTTGCCACAGATTTAAACATCTGTACAAATATCTGTATCTGTAAGTTGGCCTTTTGTAAATGCTAAGGAATTACGTACATACATATTTATATTTATTTAGGATACAATGTGTTTCACAGTAAATAAAAATATATTTTCAATATTTTTCTGTAGAAAAAGAAACAAGTAATTTAAATAAAACAAAATATCTTTAAAGAAAAACACTTTGTTTGATTTGGGTTTAAAATATAAGCATGTGTACGGTGCTTAGTAAACATGGGTAATAAAATGAAAGTGAAAAATATAAAAAATATTATTTAAATTAAAATTTGTGTGAATTGTCATGCTTTTTTTCAAATTTTTCACGAACCTGCCCATTGTAATAATTTTTTGTTTTAATGTTAACAATTTGCTTTAGAAAGCAAATATTTTTATAAAAAACTTCCTTTACAACAATGATATGTTTGATTTTTTTTTTGTAAATTTTGAAAAAATAAATAGTAGTAAATTGAGTTGTGGAGTATATACACACATAATACACACATATGTACATGAGTTAGTAAATAGCGAAGAAAATAATGATAGTTGTTACTCTGTTACTTTCTGCCGGAAGACATCAAAAATTTTTCTAAAGGGTGTTTTTTATTGAGGTATAGAAGTTTAAGTTGGCATCACTTTTTTAACTGGCGGCCATTTTGTCAGCTGTCAAGTGATTAATATTTAGTTTGGTTTGCCATTTCATCATGAACAGGTTGACAAAAGAACAACGCTTGCAAATCGTGCAAATTTATTTCGAAAATAATGGTTCAGTTCGCGAAGTTTACCGCAAGCTCCGTCCATTTTATGGTCGACATAATCGTCCATCAGAGCAATTAATTCGGTTAGCCATGGATCGTTTTCGCACTACGTTTACTCTATGTGATAATACGCATCCGCAGAGACGTCGAACAGTGCGCACCGAAGAAACAATTACCGCTGTAGAGCAAAGTGTTGAAGAGGACCCGAATGAATCGATTCGCCACCGTGCACAGCAATTGGAGCTTTGTCCATCAACTTTATGGAAGATTTTGAAGATTTTGAATGTGGATGAGTTGTGGTTCCAACAAGACGGCGCTACATGCCACACAGCGCACGTCACAATCGATTTATTGAAGGAAACATTCGATGAGCGCATAATTTCGCGGAATGGACCTGTCAATTGGCCACCAAGATCGTGTGATTTGACACCATTGGATTATTTTTTTTGGGGATATGTGAAGTCGCTCGTCTACGCCAACAAACCAGAAACGTTAGGGGACTTGGAAGCCAACATTCGTGGCGTTATTGCCAACATACGGCCCCATATGCTCGAAAAAGTGGTTGAAAATTGGACCTGTAGAATTGGCTTTATTCGAGCCAGCCGCGGCGGCCACATGCCCGAAATCATATTTAAACATTAATGGCATAAAATTATCCTTCCAATAAAGCCAAATTGATGGACATTAAAACGATTTTCTTGTGTTTTATTTCAATTCGAAGTTCTATACCTCTAAAAAAACACCCTATATATAACCTTTTTTATTTTGCAATAATGTTTAAATGACATACATATTAAGCAAATCAAACTTGTTTCCCAATTAAACGGTGCTGGTACTGGCAAAAGGGATAGAAACTTTCAGAAGTTGGCCTCAGAACGTCTAAAAAAATCAATGTTGACGTTCTCTATTTTTGCATCTTTTTATGGTGAGATGGCAGATATATTTTTGAAACAATTGCTTTTTATTTAAAGTCCTAATAAAAATATTATTGTGATACAAAAAAGTTTGTCTTAAATAGAACCAAAATAAGCAAATCAACTAACATGTGCATAATTAGTAAAGAATAAACGACAATGGCAAGACTGTTGTAAATTTAGATTTATTTTAGGTAAAATTCAGCTTTCATTACAAAAAAAAGGTTTCAGCAAATTGTAATACGATGAATCAAAACAATTCACATATTCCATTTGCAATAAAGGCCGAGTAGAAATCTGCATCACAGAATTTCCCAATTTAAATGTAAAAGAAATAAATTTCTAAAAATCTACTTGAACGCTTAAAAGTGCTCTCCTGCAAAACAGTCAAATATGACTTAGGATGAGTATACACTGTTTCATTTTGTGACAAATATGGCAAATATAACAGTGGGAACTGGTCACAACGTTTGTCATTTCCGATATTTTTCTATGTGCGGCATTATCACACAAACTGTTTATGCATCTGATGTAAACAGCTGCAAGAAAATGTCAGCGTGTTGACATTTTGACAATGAGCAAATACCGAAAGAATTTTAAATGTGTGCGGGTATAAAAATTTTAAAATGTGGAAAACGAAAAAGAAAGTGGAAAATGATGGAAGAGTGTGAAAGAAATTTAAGCGACCTGGGCGCATGACATGACGACGTAGCTAATTCAGCTTGTGGAGCTTCGTGAGGCTGTATGGAAACAGATGTATATATATATATATATACATATATTTAGCATTTATAGCGAAAGAAATGAAAAAATCAGAAGGAATTTCGGTGGAGTTAGATCTTCATGCAAATGAAATATTTAAGCCAACTTGCATCCTGCTTCCGTAAAGTGGAATGCAGAGTACAATAGAATCCTTTGGTGACACGCATATTAAGTCCTGGTATTTTTCACAATTTTCTTTGCCATTTTTCAGATTTTCTTAATCTTTTTCTTATTATTGTTAAACACACGATGGTACTAGTCAATTTAATAATTTTGCGATTATCCCTTTCTAGAAATATTAATAAACAAACAATACGAAAAACAAGTCTCACAATAATAATGAAGCATACGAGACTAAATGCCATTATGTCAAAATTTTTTCATGAAGTCGACAATGATACCGTGTTGCCATTATTTAGGGATGGGACTCTTTCCTGTCACAATGACACAACCAAATTGTGCGTCATCGAAAAATTTGATGGACACCATAAAATGACAACACATGAAATAAATGCCTGATGTAAACTTGGCATTAAGCACTTTTTCCTTATTGCCACAGATTTTAATAAACAGATTTATTAAAAATACTTTTGTTTGTTTTTTTTTTTATTCAAATTACAATAATTGAGATTATTTAAGTTTATTTAAGTTTCTTCAAATATAAATGTCAATGTGTATTTATATAAACTAGGATCACCCGGTAGTCTAAATTAGACCACTGGACACCTATTTATTATAAGCACATGTCTACAAAAGAAAAAATGAGAAAAAATTCGATTTTTTTTCTAACTAACAAATGTAAATCGCATTTTACTACTTTTGAGCCAAGAAATATGTAAAAAAAGATTTATATTGTGCATATCTACACAAAAATACCTTTTAAAACAAAAATGTTGCACCAATATTGGTGAACGATAAGATACTTAAATGTGTACGATAAAAAAAAATGTGTGCCGTATTTATATATCAGATTGAGAAATATGAAATTTTAATTAATATTCTATATATAATCTAAATTTATGACATTACCATTTTTACATGGTGTAAGTGTTATTGAGGTAAACTCAGGGGTAAGAGCAGCACATACGGCTAAATTATCAGTGATGAGTGTAATTGGTACTGCTTATTGCAAAAAGTACTTAACAAAAAAAAACACATAACGAAATTTTTAACATTAAAAAAAGAAGAAAAACTTCTTTAATTGAATTTTATTTGATATGAGCAATTACTTTAATTTCACTTTAAATCTCAAATACATAGACATATATATTACTTATGTTATGTTCATGTAATGCTGCGTACACATCTGGCTTTTTTCGTGTTGTCATTTTCCAAATCTGAGCAACGCCATTTACATTATGTTTTTTTATATGGGAAGTAAAGCCGCATAACGAAAAACCTCGGAAATGACAAACGTTGCCACTAGTACACACAAATGTGATGTCACAAAATGCCATAGTAGGTACCCGACATAAGTGTATAGCGTCACCTAAAATCCAAAAGGCCGTAAGTACACTTTTTACTTTTTTTACAGGAGAAGCAAAAAACCTTATAAATTTAAGACTATTTATTTGTAGGGTGCCAAATTTAATAACGAATCAAATCGGTATTTATGAACATACTCGTATGTGAGCAATGTTTTAGGGAAAAATGTATTTTCGTGACTCACATCATAATCAATAAAAAAGTATATTTTGAATTTCTGGTTGTTACGGCCTTTTGGATTTTAGGTGACGATATGTATGTTATACAATAAATAAACAAGTTTATATTTTAATTTTTATTTGCATACATTTGTGCGCTTATCAAGCAACAATAATTAATTAATCCAAAACCAAATGAAACCAATACCACTGTGTGTAAGTGTGTTTTGGTGTGAGTGGGAAAATGGCTGTTCATGGATGTGTGTATGTATGTGTGTGTGTGTGTGTGTGCAAATGTAGCTGTTTATTTAATATTGAATTTCAAACCAACAAAGAGCCGCACAGTATGCAATATATATATATATTTTTTAGGCTTTATCTTTATTTTGCCCACAACTGTTTTTGAGCTGTAGCCAAACCGCGGCACAGACACAAGCACGCCTACACTAACACTCAGCACACAATAAAATTATGCAATTAATTTAAAAACAAAAACCCTGATCAAATAAATACACTTAATTTGTAACAGCTTTAACACGCAAAAAAAAAAGACTGTAAAAGAAAATGTGGCATTCCAAGCACTAACGATTGAGAATTAATTAAAATGTGACTAAACGCAAAAAAGAACATTTTACAATTAAAACACAATACATAATCGATAAAATAAAAGGGAGTTTGAAATCCACACAAAAAGAAAATTTTAATGAGCAAGAACAGCACAAAAACTAGAAACGTAAATGTAAAAGAGGTAGAGATAAAATTGCAGACAGCTGGTGAGCCACTCACTGGTGGCTCTTTTTAAACTTTTCAAAGAAATAAGTTTTAAGTAATAAATGATTAATAAATAAAATTCACACCAACCAGGGACCTCAATTGCAATTGGCGACTCAAGACTTATTAAAAAGGAGCTCGTATAAACAACAACAGAGTATAATGCAACAAACTTAAAGATTGTGCGCTGAGCTATTTGTCAAAAAATCTTTGCAAAACAATATTTTACACATTTAGTTAGTCGATAATTGAAACATATTTTCTATACGTTATAATAAATATTACTTTTAAGATCCTTACAAACTTTTGCGTATTAAAAAACTCATAATATGAGTTCGCAGAAAGTTATTAAGCAACATATTATAGCGCATGCATTTTCATTTCCATATTTATGTTAATCAATTCATTTGCGTAAATACGTTTATGTAACTTTTCTTGTATCTTTTGCTCATAAGTGATGATTGCTCCCCGAAAAAACAAGTTCACAATACAAATTAACATAAAAGGATACGAAAGATACATTTGTTCAATGTCTTGCATCATCATCATCATCATCATCTCCGTCATGTAACTAAAGAAAACGTGAAGAAAAACACATGCAATAAGTTTTTATTTTGCTTCATATTAACTAGTGGCAAGAGAACGAATAGACAGACAGACAGACAGACAGACAGACAGAGAAGAACAATTGCAATGCAAGATGCAATGCATTTGCAGCTGTGAATGGAATTAAGAAACTACTTTTACGAATTCCATTTTAACAATTGAAAGTTTTTACGTAAAAATATACAATAGCAGGTGTTGTCGTTCGTCAAACAGTTACATTCGGCTAAAACGAAATTCACAATAAAATTTATATAAATAAAATTCCTAATTACAGATAAGAAACAATAAGTCTAAACTATCAACCAAAATTAATCCAAATCAGCAAAATGTTCAATTATAGCTTTGGTTTGGTTGTTGTTTTAAGACAAAAGATTTTTGACAAAATGCAACCCTGAATTAATGGAGTTTATGCAAATTTGCAAAAGATAATAACAACTCATTAGAGCAGTGTTGCTTTTCATAAAAAATTTATTTTTTTTTTATTTTATTTTAGTTTTTAACAAACATAACCCGCTAAGCAATTAGCTTGTCTGTAGAAAACACCCAGGGTCTATGGCGGGAATCGAACCCACGACCTCTGGACTGATAGGCTAGCATCGCACTATTCAGCCATAAGGATTGTCTAAGATGGTGAGTACCAGCCTTACACACGTTTAGATATATGTACATATATTGTTTCTACTCAGAACGCTCACCAGTAGACTTTAGGAAAAAATTGGTAAAGCTTATTTTGGATTTTTTTTAACTCTTCGAAAAATCCTTGGGTTCTTAGCAATTAGCGGGAAGATCCCGGAATGGCCTGAAAATATGAATTTTTTTCCTAGTAGTTAATTTTTTTCTAAGAGAAGTAACACTGTTACCTTCTTTAGGAAAGGGATAGTGATATAGAAGATAGGTGGTAAAGGAAGAGATGGAGGAAAGCTTCTTTCCTTTACAACTCTGCTTTTTTGCACGTTTCTAATAATTCAGTAGTGCAGCGCCTCTGGTGTCAATGAAGCGTATTAAATTTCTGTAAATGTGCTTAAAAGCCATTTTTTTGGTTAGTCCTAATTAACACTAAGCACGTCTTATTGCTAAGCTGATTAGTTTGTAGGAGAGAGAGAGAGAGAGACGAGGGGAACATAAAAGTTTATTTTAAAAAAACTCATCAGCTTAGCAATAAGATTTGCTGAGTGTAAATTAGGACTTATTTTACTTCGTCGATGATTCTGCTACACAATGCGACGAACGAGGGCGCTCTGATGTTATATTAGGATTTTTCAAAGCTAATTCGTATCTGGTTACACTGATTGAAATCCATTAGGAATAAGAGTATTTCATTTTATCAAAAAAAAAAAAAAAAAAAAAGATTCATCTGACCTCAGAAACTTACGCAAAAATTATTTTTTAAGCAACATTTTAAACAACAACATTCCAATTTACTCAAATAACGTCATAACTAAAAAAAACAGTTTGCCAGACAAATAGTTCGAAGTTATCAATTTGCACACAACTTAAGGGAAAAAGAAAATTTTATTTTTTTTCTCAAGGGTAGAATAGACAAGATGTTTTTTTTTTTTCAAATGTTTACACAATATGAAAAACGATATGAGGATTAATTCTGCATCACTAACTCGATAATTAAATTTTTGGAGTTATGGCGTTCTTTGAGTAAGTGAGCGATATGCCAAAAAAATTAACTTTGTAAGTGTTCATGGCATTCGTTATACTTGTAGTTTACTGTAGTTGCAAAGAACTTATGCATTTCTGTTTTTGTAGTTAAAAAAAGCATGTGTAAAATAAGCCAAGGGAATAAGATTGTAAAGAAACTTACTTTAGCACTTTCTTTTTAATCTTCTGTACGTATATTTTTTCCTCTTAACAGCAGCATGAATGTTATTTTTTTTCAACAATTTTAACCCGCTTAAAAGCAGGAAAAATTAAAACTTTTGGATTACTAGAAATAACAATAAAGTATCGTGCTATTCAGTTAAGTTATCTTGAAGCAACTTGAAGATCGTTTAGTTTGCTTACCAGCACCCCTTTTCAGGATTTTGTAATGGGTAGTACTCCTTTAATGGCTTACAAAAGCAATGAGCGATACTTATTTATCCAAGTATTTTGTATGTATAACAATGACTTTAATTCATGCATTTATTGTACAAGTATTACATCAGTATGTGAAACCATATAATCTAAACCAAAAATGCTAAATTTAGCTAAACAAAACTAATTAAAAAAATAATAATATAGAAATGATAAAAAAATAATGCAAAATCGAAAATTTGCTGTTAAATCGGGAGAAAAATTAGTTTAATTTTAGCTGAAAACAAGCAAAAATGGAGCCACTGGACAGGCATTCGCATTTGCACACGGAAATGGCTTTTCATAAAACGAGTAGTTTTTAAATTTAGCAATAATTTTTATATAAAACTAGCTTAACCCGGTGTGCTTCGCTACCCTTCCCCTCCCCGCAAAAATTTTTTTTATATATATATGCCATTGGTGGTGCAATATGAAAATTGGAATTTGCCACGCCCCTACGCCCGCAGACCGAAAATCAAAAATTAGACTTCACAGTGTCACCCGCCTGAATATTCAGAAGATTCTTTGAAAATTTCATTCAAATCGGCCCAGCCGTTTTGGAGTCCATACCTTACATACATACATACATACACACATCCTGTTTTATATATATATAGATAGATAGATTTACAATAAGTAGAATAACGAAACGTATTTTGAAAGTGTGTGATAAAAAAAAAGTAGTTTTATAACAAACTTTCTTCTTAGCACTTGAAGGGTTATACATTATTTGAATATATTTCATATAACAAAAAGGATAGTGATACTCGTAACAACGTTAAAAACGATTTACTCAGATTTGTTGTGTTTTCCCAGCACACAACGTCGAAATTCACATCAGCATTTTCAAAATGTTAATTGAAATAAATTATAGCCTTTCTTTGAAAGGAAATGTGTTTGTAAAAATCTTTATTTTTTTTTACTTTGCTATTTATTAATCCTTGATCCTTGTGTAAGGCAAAAGTACCTGGAAATAATTGTTTTGAAAATAGTTTGCAACTTAAAGTAGTTGCTAACAAAAGGTGTATTTTCTCATTCTTTCTTTCGCTTTGTTAAGTAAAGTTTGAATTCTTTAATGGCAGTTTTCATTAAAGTAATTATTTTGAAATGTTAAAGGAAATTGCATTTTAGGTAATGTTTTTTGTTTTGTCTCAATTGCTTTATATGCCCTGTACAATTTTATATAAAAGCATTTGTGATGCAAGATTTAATTAAATACTAGTGATAAAAAAATAAATCTTTTAAGTAATATAATTTAATTAAGAGTTTCAAATACTAATGCAATTTAATTACAAAATATAAATAAATAAAACGAAAAGTATATTCCGGAAAGATTTTTCAGTGGAAAAGTAAAACATGTTCATGTATAATACAATCAATGGATATAAGATTCTACCAAAGTTATTAATTATAATTATATAGGTGATATGAAGGGCAACAACTGAGCTTAAAAATAATAAACATTTACTTAACTTTTAGATATTAAACACATTCGGCACAGCAATCTGTAGAATGCACATTAGAGTGGTTCGTTCGCCTTCCATATAATACTAGAATATGACGTGGTAGTGAAAATTATTAAATACAGAAATGTAGCCCTTACGGAGCCATGAACACCGGTGTATAAAATGTAAGGATCGGACTAAAAATGGCGACACAGTAAACAAAATAATAAAAGGCCGGTATTTGTAGGCGTGGAATTGTTTTTACATTATCTTTAATCAATGCACATGTTACTTTGTGAATGATTATTTTTACAGCAACATGGCAACACCGCGCTGGGTTGTTGTCCATGCTGATGTTGTCGTTGTTGTCCGATTAAGGTAATTTCTATTTTTTTGTTGGTAACAATGAGCAAACACAGTGGTGCCAATATAATAAAAATGTGGAATATTATTTGTATAAATGTGAAATATTTGAAGGTGGCGAAATACATATCTCTCATTTAATGCAATAGTTATGACACTCAAAAAAAAAATCGTTGTGACACTATTGAAGCAAATAAGCGATATGTATTTATACTTAAATCTCAATTCCTCAATAATTAAGTCGAAAAATGCAACTAGTGGCATTTGAAGTAGTTGAGGCGTGTAGGTTTAGAAATTGTACTAACTTTAGAGAACAATTCTACTGTTTTCAGTACGATTGTACTAAATTATTTGTTTTTTTTTTAGTAAATAAATAGTAAAATGGGCACACAAAAGATTGTGTTGAGGTCTGAATATAAGCTTAACAACATTTATGATTCACTTTTCCAATCCGTGGTTTTGATATGATTGATGGTTACACAAAAGATTGTGTTGAGGTCTGCATATAAACTTAACAACATTTATGATTCACTTTTCCAATCCGTGTTTTTGATTTGATTGATTGACAGTTGAAGCAAACCGTCTGTTCCTCATTTTTGTATATTTTGATACCAAAATACTCTTTTTACATTTGCCTATGAATGTGGTGCAGATAATATTATTCTAGGATTTCTTGAAATATTGGAAAACATAGCTGCATTTACTTTATTCTTCCAACACAGTGGATACTCGAAAAAATTAACCAAAGTGTCCCAATGATAATTATCTTTTCTGAACTATTAAATTCGCTGGACAGTTTTTAAAGTTGAAAAAAATACAATAATAGTTAAACCTAGATTTTTCGGAAATAACTCACTAAATTTATGTAAATTACACAGGTTTTATCATTACAAACACTTAGATTTATGCTCTAATTTAGTAAGAAGATTTAGGACGTTTTTGTTTGAAAATGCTTCCGAGTTCTTGTCTTTGAAGTCTCTAAATTATTTTCTTCAAAAATGGTTGTTGTCTTCGATAATGAAAAATATAAATATTATTGCCATGTTTTTAAAACTTAAAAATTCAATTAAATTATTATACAATAGTTTGAAAAATATATGAAAAAATATGTGTTGGATATAATGTTTGGAACAAAATCATAAAGCAAATACACGAACCCTCTAGCATAGACAAAACTTAGATATCGTTACCTGAAAAGCAAAACGTCTTAACTATCATTTTCATTATTTTAAAAAAGGAGAAAAAACATATTCAAAAAGAAAAGACTGAATTGTTTAATGCGAATTTTTTCTTAAACTGATTTGACATTTCTTTGTAGCGAATATATAGATGAAATACCACGTAATTTATAAAAAAAAGTAAATTTAAAATTTTTCGATATATAGGGCGTTTTGCGTTTTAGGCAATAGTACGTTGTCGTTTCCTAAAGCATGAATAATTGCTACCTAAATAATTGCTAAAAAAAAGTGCAATTGTACCAACTTTTCCGTTCCTGGATGAAAGTGTGTTTAAAGACAGGCTGTCCATTGAGAGAACACCGACAGTAATGTATTCGCTTATGTGTATTCATTTGTATAAAAAGACGATTGATGTCAGCTTGAATGGCCTGGGCTTAAAGCATAAGTCTGGTTAACAAATTATAAACTGAATTTAAGATAAATACATTGTTGCTCTCTATAACAGACAGAGTATAATCTCTTGTTCTCCTTATCTGTTAAATATGATGCAGAGAACCATTGTTGCCACTTTAAAGATGCAACAGGTAAATATAGTGTCCTTTGAGCTGACAATTGATGCAAAGGACTTTTATCAGCAGTAAGTAAGAAATATTATAGATTTACAAAATGAGTCTAATATTGGAAAAATTGGGTACTGCAGAGGCTTTAATAAGGCTAAAAATATTCAAAGATTGTAGCTCATAAGTCTGCCTTCATACCCGTTTCTTCTAAAATTTCTATTGTTGTTCTTTCTCAATGAAATAATATTTTCCTTAAAAATTGTGTTCATATCTAATGGTCACTTTTCTATATATATGTATATGTGACAGCGCATAGAGAAAGGGATCTAAGGGTAAAAATATCAATTTTCACCTTTTTTTTTATGTGGACAACATCTGAGCATCGAATGAGACCAATCCCATGCCCCAAAAGTGTTCCCTCCCAGAGATATGCACGTTTTATGAAATTGATGGTACACCAAAGATACACGTATTTAAATCTTTAAAATGGCTCGTCTGAACAAAACCGGTTTTACCCTTGGGTTCCTTTCTATTTTGCGCGTCACATATATATTTCCTCTTTCACCATCTTTTTGTTTCGATAAGAAAAACTTTATTTTTCCTTTCGCTTTGCCCTGCTAATTAGTATTATTAATTACAACTTTACAAAACTAACTTGGCTATTTGTACGTTTTTTGATTTTTAACAACTCGAATAGCTAGAGAAAATAAACAAATTGTTAGAAAAATACACTAAAAATTAAGTTAATAATTACAATGTTACAAAAGAGCAAAAAAAAAACGAAAGTTAAACAAAAGGACCCAAAATAATAGTAACTCCTCCCTCACCATATTGAGTGTATAAAATGTTAAACAAAATTAAGTTAAACAGCACCACAACAACAAGAGAGCTACATGTTTTGCCTAATGATGAGAATTTCAGATATTTGTATTTGTATTCCACTAGTTAAAAGGGGTTTCCAGACAAACTTTACAATTCCTAATTAAGCTGTTTAAAAAAAATAAATTTAATTATTATACAGTTTTTTCTTTTTTTTTGAAGAGTAAAGATGACAAGAAACTGATTTCAAAGGTTGGCATTAGACTTCAAATGTAAGTCAAGTGTAAATATTTGGCAGTGTTTGTGCAAATGAATTTAATTCCTAAAAAAAACAAGTAGTCAAAGCAAAATTTGTTGATAAAGTTACATTTGGTAGTTTTTATCTAAATGATTGTTTTTAATGTACAAAATATAAAAGAGTCGTTGCCTTTATTTCATTATTTTAACTTTTAAGTTTATTTAATAGAGTCAAAAAGGAAGAAGCTTTTAGGTCAAGATAAGTTAATGTTCAGTAAATGCCACTTCTATAATCCTGATACTCGAGATTACCTCTAGCCAAAATCTCAATTATTTTTTGCGATTGTTCTATAAGTTATAGCCACACGAAATAGACTGCTCCGGATTCTCCCTCACATGCTGGCTAACAGCTGATGTTCGACCGCGATGTTTTAGGCATATATTTCATTTTGTCCATGTTCTAGTTGGTTATTTACTAAACTAGTGGACTTTAAAATGTACCCACAATAGTGCAATTGATCTTCCCACCATGACGAAGTGCTCAGCAACCAATTGGAGCTTAGGTCAACTTATCTTGACCTATCAACTATAAAATTTTAAAAGTCTCTATTGCAAGAGCCTTTACTTTCATTTTCAACTTAAATATATTTTATTAAATTTACCTTCATATTTCTTGAAACAATTTAAAACTTTTTTCCACTCCAACAAAAGCAACAAAAAAAAAACATTTTACTTATGCTTATTAAAATTACCAGAAAAATAAGAGCGTAAGCATCATAAAGCAAAGGAAACGGAAATGGAGCAAAAGTAGTCTAGACTAATTAAAGAACACAAACAACTTCACATTAAATTTAAAATATACAAATATTAAAAAATAATGTTTAAAATATGGAGTGTTAATAATTGTAACGAATTGCAGGTTCACAATATCTTAATAAAATATTACAAAAAATATTATTCTCCCAGCAGGTGAATTTTGTATCACTTTCACAGATTTAGTGGCGGTTGTGCTACATAAAATATATCTGATTTTCAAGAATAATTTGTAAAGAGATCTTTTATAATATTTTTAACATTGGCAAACCAAAAGTGCTTAAATTATATTCATATAATTTAATGGAACGAAAACGGATTAAGCAGAATTTTTTCTCTTTTAGCTCCATGTTTTACAAATAAAATTCAAAGAAGTATTAAGTTTTTTTACAGTCTGTTATTCAGGTTATTTTTCTTACTCTTACATGTAAAAAATTATGCAAATATTAAACGGGTTAATTAGATATTAAAATCTTTTTCTTAGCTTCCGAATTAATAGAGAAGTGAAACATGTATGGCACGTTTATAATCACGTAGAAATATTTGAACTTAAAGTCTACGTAAACAAGGTCTATTTTAACTTTAGTATGTGTTTCACGTTAATCTAACATGATTTATAGTAATCTTCAAAGAAAATGTTTCCTTATGAAATAACTTTATTTCATGTTTATTTAACATTACTGTATTGTTGAATCAAAAGGTAAAATCATGTTGAATCAGAGTTATTTTAAGTTTGCTACTGTATTAATACAAAAAAACATCTTGAATCAAAGTTTTTTCAAGTTGAAACAACATGCATTTAATTTAATGTAGCCATGCTATTTTATTAATTATTTAACATTAACGTGTGTAAATTGGAACTGGCATCAGTAAAATTTTTGAGTATATGTAATTGGTTTCCCCGGCCGAGGTTTGAACTCGCAACTCATCACGTGGTCTTTAAAGCGCTTACCGCTATACACCAAATATATAACATCATGATTTAAACTTTAAGGGCCCATTTCACCAACTTAGTTTAATTTTTCCATATAAAAATTAATTAAAAATCGACAGTTAAATATGAATTGATATTTAAATAGATTTGGTGAATTAGCTTTAAAGCAACATGATTTATTATGATTTCAAATCAAAATTTTTTCATGGTGATTTTACATTGATATTTTTTCTGTGTGATTAAAATGAAAAAAAAACAGATATTTAAAAAATTATTTTATGCTTAAACTGCAAACGATCTAAAGTTTTCAATATTTCTTTTCATTTTAACATCACATCTCTAATACCGGAATTTTGCTAAAAAATATTTCACATTTTTGTACCAAATTTTTAAACTCTATTTTTTTATTTTTCCTTGCATAAAAAAGCATATTATTTTTTTTGTAGTATTTACTTTTTAGGGCTTTACCTCGAGAAACCAAAAATATTTGAGGTATGCTTAGAAATAGTTAAAAATAAAGGAAAAACAAACCATTGTAAGAATAAATTTTTAGTTTTGTTTCGTTTTTTTTTGCTTCATATCCTTTTCTGTCCCTGTCACTCCTGCACGAGAAAATGTATTGTTTTTTACCAAGGTTACAAATATTTAAGTTAAAATATCAAAAATATATATTTTTAAAAGCACAGAAAAAAATGCATTATGTCTGTGTATTAAAAAAAAATTTTAAGGAAAGTGAAAAAATATATGTATATACTTGAACAAATATTTGTAGGATTCTTTTCTTTTTACAAATTTCCAGTTAAACATGTTTTTTCTCGTTAGCATACATGAACATAAGTATATGCATAATAGACCTTGACTTAAATGGAATATATTTTTTTAATCTAAAAAAAAATGTGCATTTGAGTTTGCAAAATTATATCCAAGATTACTTGGCAAGTTTTTAAAGATGGCTGTTAGAAAGAAGTAAAATTCTTTATGTTTGTATTACAAATATTGCAGAAGAGAGAAATTTTAGTGCTAAGGGGCTAGAGCCACAGAGCAATTGTGAAATATGGAGCATATTGCTCATTTATATCAATAGTGTCATAACTCAGAAAATGAGTTTTTTGAGTTAATAATGCAAATTAATGCTGCACTTCGTATTTTATCTTGTGTAAAAATTTTATATAAATAGCTTATACCATGACCTTCTTCTACAAGAATATTTGTTCATGTCTTCATTAACTTGTATGCAAATTGAAAAATTTTAAATGTGTTTTCTGTAAAACTGGGTTTTTTGAATTGTGACACTATTGAGCGATATGCTGCGTCTGATAAATTACTGTAATTTGTTTTGAAATGCATTTACACACAAAAAAAGTTGTTCCTATTAACAGTTTTAATTGATAAAAAAAATACAAATAATCAATTAAAAATTTTATTAAGTCAATGAAATTTTTGTTAAAAAAATTTAGAAATTAAATGTTTAATTAATAATTTAATTAACTCAATTAATTGAAATTTTGCTTAAAATTTTAATTTATTTAGAAACTTAATTGACACAGTTAAATTTTTAATAAATTTTTCTTTTATTTTCAATTACAGTGAAACCTCGTTATAACGAAAAACTTAATATAAAGTTTGTTTTAGTGGATCTCTTGAGAAAACCTCTTTATTGCAAAGTTTTTCATACAAAAATACACTATAGCTATAACGAACAAATTCTGAGCAAAAAACCCTCTACATAGCGAAATATTCCTACAAACTTCTCAATATTACGAAATCGGAATAAAGCCTAAATGGTAAAGTCCCGTTATAAAAAAGGGGAAGTATAAATGTATTTACAAGCGCATTTGTAAAGCCTCTATACAACGAAGTACTCGAACAAAAGCCTCTTTACAGCGAAGTAAGAATAAAATTATGTACATGCATATAGCAAAATGGTAAAGTCAAAAGAACGATTTCTTAATGTGTGTGCTGTTTTATTTTTTATTTACCTCATGAAATATAACTTTTTATTAGCATTCTCATGCTAAATAGAATTGCAATAAAGAAAACTATAGGTATAACGAATTTTTTTGGGTATTTCATCTAATTTTGTTGTATCAAGGCTTTGCTGATTACATTTATAGCGAATCAATGGCTGTGACGAAGTATTTGCGGATCCTTTTGGAATTCGTTATATCGAGGTTTCACTGTATAAGTGTTGACTTTAGAAATATTTTGTTCTGTGTATAATTTCCAAAACAAGGCACCATTGTTAATTTCAAAGCCAAATCAATTATAAGAACTATTAGCCACTGGGGCAGTGGACGAAATTCTCAAATTTGTATTCCTTTACCCAGAAAAATAAATTTTTGGTTATTTAGAAATAATGTAAAATGGGAAATTCTTGGGCTACACATGCAACTTTAATATACTTTTAGTTGAGAGAAAAAAAAAACAAGAAAGGAATATATTAAAAAAATTGGATTTGTTGAAATGTTTTAGACAAAACTAATTAAACAATTAATTAAATCAATAAAAAAGTTAATTTTAATATACTTGTTACCAAAACCATTAATTTTTTAACTGGCTCTAACATACAAATAACTGTGGCGTATGATTAATTTGAATTGCCTAAACCAAGTAATTCACATTACTCATACGTACTGAACAACTTTTAGATGACAAATATTTAGAAAATAATAGACGAGTGTTCTAAATTCTCAACAAGAAAGCCATTGTGGGGCCTCAGCATCATCATGAAAAAATCAATTGAATCCATTAAGAAGATAGTTTAAAGACACTATTTTCAAAAACATGAATTTCTTAACTTGTTCTAAAGGGGCCCACCCAATTGCAAGATAATTTTGCAATTTTTTGTACTGTGCAATAGTGCTGGGATACTATCGATAGTACTATCGATAATATCGATAGTTTTCAAATATCGAAAATATCGATAGGAAAAAATATCGATATCGATAGTATTTAAAATGCAGTTTTGAAAACGTGAGATGTTATAAAAATTTTTTAACTGACATCAGCACAACTTTTGGAAAACCGTCACCTAAATTAACGTTCGTAGATACATTTGTACATATTAAAATAAACATAAGACTATAAACGTTCAATAAAGTGATAAAAAAACTACCTGTAACCTGATGAAAAATTAGTTATATTTTTCTTTCTCAAGTACTAACATTCAGTCGATAGTAATATCGATAGTATCGATAGTGAAATTTGAACTATCGATAGATATCGATAGCCAAAAATATCGATAGTATCCCAGCACTACTGTGCAATAGTATCGCCAATGTGTATGTCATATTCGAAGCTGGCACAATGTATTAGCAAATATCAAAAGACTTTTGATTTTTATTATACAATCAAGACAGTTGTGTTATGTGGTAGCAACATTGTTCACGGTTGTTTACATTTTCACTGTCAAACGACAATAATATAAAAAAAACAACATATGCAATAATCACCCTTATTCCAGTTGTCAACATCGACGTCAATTTAACACAATACTAAAAAATTGTGGATTGTTTACTCGCTCCCGAGAACAATTTTGTGTTACTGAAAATCCATTTCCGTTCCCTAAGGTCTAGAAAATACCATAAATTTGCCAACAGGAGAGACAGTTGCTTTCGACAAAGGGCCTACAGCCCTAAATGACGTCGATATCGACAACTGGAATAAGGGTGAATATTGTACAATGGATGGACCGGTAGCGTCATATTAAAATTAATTGTGGCGTATGATTAACTTGAATTGCCAAATTGAAATAAATCACATTAATCATACGCACTAAATACTTTTCAGGACACAAATGTTTCGAAAATAATAACAAAAGTTTTCAAAATTCTCAATAAAAAAGCCACAAAATATCATAATTTAAAATATCGTTGACTGAAATATAAAAGATCATAATAAACAACCACAAAATTACTTACAACTCTTTTGCATAACCTAAAAAAACGTATCATCTTTCAAGTTAATTTGTGGTCGCTAAAAACGAATACGACGACATTCATTTATTTTTCCAAATTAGCATTTTAAATCATTTAAAGAAATTCGTATTCGTTTTCCTTAAATATTTGGTAGCTTTATAGTTTTTTCTTGGACTTTCAGTGCCTTCGGAATAACTTCTTTTCACAGCAAGCTTAAGAAAATGTTTAAAATTATTATTTTAAGCAATACGATTAGTTTTGTACTTTATTTCAGTTAACTGCAAAACAATATTTTATTTTAAGTTTATTTGTAATACAGTATCTCACTTTGTACACTTAAGTCAAAACTAAAATGAGAAATTAAACTATGACAGCATGTTGACAATTCTGAATTATTATGAGTTTAAATATCACTTCAGCATTTGAAAAGCACTTTACATATTTACATCACTATAATTTTCCTACATAACTTAATAAATTATTTTACTCTAAATTTGTATGTTAGTTTTGCTAAAGAAATGTCAACTTTGATATTTGCAACATGCAACAATGAATAACATAACAAATACGAGTAGCAAAATTTTTTTTTTTGCATAATATTTTGTTCTGGTATTGCTGTTCTTCAATTTCTTTTAAAATTTTCTTCTTTATTTTTCTTATTCAAGTGCTTCGGGTAAGCAAAAATTTTGCAAATATGTTTTATTTATGCTTGAAGAAGGAGAAAAGTAGCAGGAAGAAAATGGCAGATTAATACAAAAAAAATGCCTTAAGTGGAACACTTTAAACGATGTCAATTTGCGTGTTTGTTGAAGAATTCATACATATTTTAACATAAGAATTTATATTAATCTTTCAATAAAATAAAAACGCGTTTCGCAAGGGCACAGCCAATGCAAAAATTTAAGGAATTTATAATAAAGTGTAATAAATCGTAAAATAAAGTAAATATTGTAATAATAATGTAAAACTGAGAGCCTATTTCATCAACTTATTTAAAAATCAATTCATATTATTTAAAAGTTATTTCTTCAAACAAAACTTAATGAAAATTGGCATTTAAATATCAATTGAGGTTTCAATAGATTTGGTGAAATTGGCTGTACTAAACAATACTTAATATTACGAGGGATAAATTATAATAATAAATAAGCAACAAGAATTATTTCTATTAAAGAGAAAAAAGTGTGAATGTGTTTCAAAATTTTTATTATATCAAAAAATTTTTTTTGTTTCTACTAAATAGTTGTAATAAAAAAATAAAATTAAGGTCCTTGAAATATGTTATGTGGAAGAAATTTAATATACAATAAAAAACTCATATAAAAATTGTTGAACTTTTTGCGTTGGGTTTATAAAACTTGACCCTAAATAAACCAAAATACCTCACATTATACAGGGTGTCTGGTAGAAAATTTATATTTTCAAACTTAAGTAAAAAACATAATAATTGACAGAAAGTTATATTAAAAGCATTGATCGATAGAATTCAGCTGTTTTCCGTCAAGTTGAACATACTGCTCAAACCGGACTCTTCTTTTCTGCGCCACACGCTGCAGCAAACTTGGTTCAATTGAGCAGATTTCTCGGCAATTACCCTGGGGCAATGCGATGGCTTTTGATGTTTCTATCGAGGGTCGCGGGAAACCAGTAACGGCAGTTTTGCTGGTTGACGAGGCCGTTTAAGTGAAAATGCACCTCGTCGCTCCAAAAAATAGGATTCACAGTGCGAAAAAACCCCAACATCGTTTCACAAAAATGTTTGCGTAAATCAAAGTCACTTTCTTTCAGTTCTTGAACGATTTAAATTTTAAAAGGATCGAACTTCAGATCCTTTTTTAAAATTTCATGAATAATCGCTCTTGGAAGTCCCAGTAATTCTGAAAGTCACGAATTTCCACGTAAACTGCTTTTAACCAGTTCAATGTTTTCGGGAGTCCTTTAAGATTAGCTGGGCCCTGACCATGGGACATTCATAGCCGAAGCAGTTGCACGAAATTTCTGCGCCCACGAACGAATTAAATTTACACTCGATCCATTCGCCGAATACCGAACTTTGAAAAAAATTATCGACGAGCAATTACGTAAAAAATTTCTCCACAGCGAACGCGCAATGCTCACACGACCACTGCGACATCGTGACTAACAAATCTGCACAACCGATAATTCTAAAGGCACCACACTCCCCCGCACCGTTTATTGCTTTTTGAAATAATCGCATTTAAAAATATAAGTTTGCCACCAGACACACTGTATATTGATTTATGATTATTTAGACTGCCTACCATTGAGGTTTAAATCCAACTATTATATAAGCCACACTTAGCCATTGGAAAAGTATTTATTTTTAAGCGGTTTTTACGCAACCGCCGTTGTTTTTCGTACACCTTCTCATGACATTAAAATAACTTTCGATAGCCAATAATTGCTGGAGATTTTCTCCTTATTTGTTGTATTGTCATTTTAATTACAATAAATTAAGAATAATAATAACTAATAGAAATTCTAACAAACATAAAGATAGTTTTCCCTGTAAAAGTAATTCCAAAAATTTTCGCGAACTATTCTATTTCGTTAATAATTAAAAGCAAGCAAATATTCACGCATATAGAGCAGTAGTATTTAATTTCTGCATATGTATCAATTTCTACAAAAGACCGATTACATAAAGTTCGGGACGCTGTTACCAGTGTGAGCCACATTAATAGACAGGATTATTTTACCAATATAAAAACAAAATTACCTTGCAAAATTCCAAGTATTACTGTTTTTCTTTTATTTTTCCATATTTTTCTTAATATCAATAGAATATACCTAAAGTTCAGCTGAATTTCTCAATTGTGTATATTTGTGCTGCAAGCTAAATACAAATTACTTAATTATACTCTTAAATTAAATATAGTCTTGGCAAAAATACAGTTTCAGTATATATTTCATAAAGTTATGTAAGCGAGCGTACAAACACATACACCAGCACACGTTCAATTTGCAAGTATACACCAAACAAACACTAATACAATCAAATCATATTTGAGCCGAAAAATTGCAATTGTAATTTTGTCATGATACATCTATGATTAGTGCAGACACAAACGCACACACACACATACACACACACACAAACCCTCACACATGCTCTTGTATATACATTTACAAGCATTAAGAATACATTTTATTCCAGTTTCAGTAATCAGAGTGTGTGTTTTGCCCACACCCAAACGAACAGCTTATTCTTGCTCTATCTAAATATGTAACTAAAATTAAAAGGAGTTTTTTTGTTGGTATTATTTTTGTTTTAAATATAATCCTTCTTGTTACATTTCTTAAATAAAAATTGTATATTTTTGTTGGACAAATAGCATTTCGTTAGAATTACTCAAACATGAATACTAATCATGTTTGCTGGCAAAAGGATGCATACATTTTCCCATGTACCGACATAAAAGCGTAAGCATACGTTAAATTTCTAATATAATGAGACGTTGGACATGTATTGTATGATATAAGCTTAAGATAAAATGCTGGATAATGAAAAATCTTAAAAGAAAATATGTTCAATTTAATTAAAACATCTATGAATTCAAATAATTGATACATGTATGTATATTTTATAACAAATTGATGGATTATAAGCATTAATGTGTACTTTTTAAACTGAAGCAAATAATTATTTGAAAAGCATTTCGGTACATTTTCCTGCCATTTAACTATATCATAGTGTCCACTGTTTATAATTTAATCAAACATTATTTTGCATTCTGCATTACAAGGACAATTACAAGGAAAAGGCAAAATTAAATTAGAAAATAAATACTCCAGCAATCACACAAATTTAACAATTCACGGATATAAATATCATTTTTATATTAATGTACTTTGTCATTAATACTGAACCCAAAAAAAAACACTTTCCATTATTAAAATATAAGAAATCTTTCGTTGAAAGCATCCTAAATTTATATTTTAATAAGACAAATTGTATGTGAGATATCATTGCAAGTTTTTATTCGTTTGGAAGAACTACTGATGCCATTTTATAATGCAATATAATATCGAAAAAACGGACGATGCAGTTTTTCTATGCGGCCTACTTCCAAACTGTCTGATATTACATTACTCTAAGGCAGGTACGTCCAAGCCATAGGCAAAATGTGCAAACTTTTACAAAATAGATTTTGTACTTTCACAACAACCAGAGCACAGGTTGGGTTAGGTTAGTAGGCTGCTGGTAAGGAAGGGTGAAATTTAGAGTCCAATTCACTTGGATCCAAAACAATGATACCTTTGTGCTACCTGTAAGTTGAAGAGATGATAGTGAGTGAGGGTGATAGGGAAGGAATAGTGATAGAGAAGACAGGTGGTGAAGGAAGCGATAGAGGAAAGTTTCATTCTTTTATAACTCTGCTGTTTTTGCAGCGCCTCTGGTGTCAAATGAGGCATATTAAATTTTGTAGCTGCATTTAGTAGCCATTTTATTCGTTATTTTTACTTCGCCGATAATTCTGCTATACTATACCGACGAAGGAAGGCGCTCTGATGTTACAGTAGAATTAGCATTCGCTGAAACCGGTGTGGTTTTAGTGATCAGTGTCCTATGCCTGCATCACTAGGACTTTTCTCACAACAACTCATACAAAGGAAACTAATTCACATCAGCAAAATGCGTGGTGTTATCATTTGATGACTGTCGGAAGTCGGACTCGAACCCAGGACCTTTGGGTAACTACTTCAGCTAACGCCACCCTCAACCAGAATACAACACCTAACCACATCTCGGCGAGAACAATTTTTTCTCTCAATTTTTAAAGAAACAAGAACAAATTTAAAAGCTTTCAAAGCTCTTTATCTCAAATTCAATTGTCAGAGTATGTGTGTTAGTTTCTGTAATACATTAATGAGGCAGAGGTTATCCAAGTGAAAGAATATGTTGGCCTTGATGGCCACTGTAGCTAATGTATTATCTGAATTAGCTAAGGAGTTAAGGAACTCCCACAAGAACAGGTCTATTAGGTTCACATTCCACGATCTGATTCCCAGTTTACATCTTCTGCACATGAGAAGATCAGGCTATCAATTAGCTCGTGCAAAATGTCCAATATGATATAAGCTGTTTGGCATGTAATGACATATTTCATTGGTGTCAATATCATCGAATCAGAGGTAGACTTGTGTCCAAACTAGTTTGAGAGCGTTTAAATCTAAAATTGTTTCACTTAATTGTACATTGATGTTTTTGACCGGACTTGTGTCCAACTGAACGAACTAGTTCCAAAAGAAGTGTTGGACATAAGTCTACTTACAGGGCAGTAGGCTGATGGCCTGGTCAACGTCATTCTCAAAGATAAATGTACTGTTGATGCCACCAGCCAAAAATCTACTCGAAAAAATAACTTTTGGCACATGCATTTTGATCCTTTTTTTTTGCCGTTCAGCGACTACACGTAGTTGTCTCTGGTTGATTAATTTCAGCTTCTGAATCAAATGAATACTTTGCCGGTTCAGGCTCAAATTATGGCGCATAATTTATTAAGCTGTGGTCTTTTAAGGGTAGAACTCTTGTCAGATCTTGTCTTGAATAATTATTTGCTGAGTAAGTGGAACCATTAAATGAGCGAGAAGTGCAGATCGTAAGGAAGGATCGAAGGGAGTAATAATTTGGAACAAATTTTTTCATTTGGCAGTGTTGTTTAACGCTCTACTCATCCATGGTAATAGATTCAGTAAATGACTGCCAACTCTCCATCTCCAGATGTAGCTTGAATAATATGGCGGCTAGTGACTTACAAAACTCTGAAGTTACTATTGGAAGACTGTTTTTGCATTTGCAATTTGAAATTGTTTCATTGATACCATGTAATCGGAAATACCAGTAGTTTAATAATGACTTTAGGGAAGTATTAACTGTCATTAACTGTCATATCTTAATAATTAGTATACTCTGGCCAATCATCATGAATAGATTGACATCAAAACAACGCTATTAAATTATTTAGATTTGCTTTGAAAATTTTTCATCATTTCGATCAACTTAAAGAGAATGTTTTCCTTAAATTTTTTGTACAGTAATGAGACTAATCTTGGCTTTAAAAAAATGAAATTGCACACCAGGCCCTACAGACTTCAATACATAAAGAAAGAAGCTAAACCTCGCATTACAGTCAATAAATATCGTTATCGCACCATAGTCCATGATCAAACTTTTTCTTTTATTTGTGACAACTGACAGGGACATTGGAGGTGGGCAAACAGCTAGACTAATTTTCAATTTCCCGTTTTCTTTTTAAAACTATAACATTAATTGAATATAAATAATTGATTCACTCATGTGCTAATTAACACTTTCATCACTTAGATACATACATATGTATGCATGTATCAAATGGCAAAGTTTGCTAGCATAGAAATATAATTCTATTCAACTTTTGCCAGCTTATTCATATTTATGTCTGCCACAGCCCTCCTTATTTAGACATGTTGCAAACAGTTGTTTTACTCGTACATATAAACGTCAAAAAACAACATCTTAATGTTACTTAACTTATTTACAAATTATCTTTTAATTGAGTGTAAATATTTAATAATGACATGCGCTGAGCAAAGAAAATAAAATATAATAGAAGAAGAAACACAATGTGTAATAAAACAAATTACGCCCAAAAATTCTAATTGTTTTCAATGTTTGTATGTATGTGTGTTCACATGTCTGCAAGTCTTGTTGATAATAAAGAAGTATGAGTTCCCGCTTACATACATATCCACACAAATATATATATATATGTGTGAGTGTGTGTGTATGTAGGCATATAAACTGTTAAGCATATTTAATAAAAGACAAAGTTAAGAAAGGATGCAAAGGATGTATGTAAGTTTATGCATATATGTATATGTGTGTTTAGCACATCATCTTTTCATTAAGTCAAAGTCTTAAAATTTCCACAATCTTTATACTAATTCACAGTCATACACGCACACTCACATACGTTCACTTTCAGTTATGATCATGATAATGATGAAAACGTATGCAACTAAAAAACATGAATATTTATGAAAAAAAAAACTAAGCCTGCTTTACGAAAATTATTTATGATTTACTTTTATATGTATAATTTTTTTGTTAGCAGATTTGAACAACTCTTAGTACTTGCATAACATGGGTAAAGGCAAATCCTGTGATGTCAGTATTTGGAAGATTATTGTACAAATGCATCAGCATGGAATCAGTTAGCGGGAAATCGCAATAGCCTTAAAAGTTTCCAAAACGATGGTTTTCCAAGCGGGGCAATATTTCAGAAAACACTCTACAACAGAAAAGGTGGCCCGTAAACAAAGAAGCCGAATTACGACAGTTCGTGAAGATGCAGTAATTTAAGGTAAGCCGCGAATAACGTTTTAAGTGACAAAATAATAATTTTTCAGGAGAGCCAAAAAACGTATTTTAAAGCAAGATTGATTTTTTCGTTTAATTTTTTTTAGCTCATCGAAAATAATGATAATAACTAGCATTCACTTTTCTTTTTGTATCTTTGCTACATTTATCAATTATTTTCGACAATTTCGTTTGCATGATTTTATTAGTTACTTACAAGGTTTCCCACTGACTGACCGATTGTAATTGTATTTTGACGGCAAAAGGATGCATAATTTTGGATGGTTTGACGTTTAAACAAGGAAAGAGATTTATGTTAATGGTAATCTGTGAAAAAACTGGTTTTTTAAAAACTGTCTTTTACAACGTTATTCGCGGCTGTGCTTCAATTGTCCGCGAGTAGAAAAGAAACCGCATAAGTCAGCAAGTGGAATTTGGAGTGTAGTGTTTGGGGAAAATGAGGCAAAACCATCTGTAGACACCGTAAAGCGTCGATTACGAGAAGCTGGACTCTTTGAAAGAATTTCCCAAAAGGTTTCTTTTATTGTCTAAGCGGAACCACCATTGGGCCGTCGTGGAATTTCAAAAGTGAATACAGTCTCTCCCGATGGAAAAAAGTATGTTCGCCAATTAAAATTAAAAGAATTTGTTCCGAAGTACACCCGGGCCACTTCAAAGCATGGAGTAGCTTCTAGAATGCTTTGGGATGCAATGTCGCCACATGGTGTCGGGCCGCTGTATAAAATTGAAGGAATTATGGACAAGTTCTACTACGCAAGAATCCTTAGCGCTACAATGATGCCGTATGCTGACGAGAATATGCCAGTAACATGGATATTTCAACAAGATAACGATCCGAAGCATACGGCTCATCACGTCAAGCTAAGGTTTTAAACAAATATGTTACTGTTCTTGACTGGCCTTTATGCAGTCCTGATCTCAACCCGATTGAGAAGTTGTGAAAAGCAAAGTAAGCTTACCAAAAATAAGTAATTTCAATGATATTTTGGCCGAAACAAAGAAAGCTTGGGAATCCATTCCAAATACTGTATGCCAAAATTTGGTGAACTCGATGGCTCGTATGGCTCGTACAATGGTTTTGCATCAAAATATTAATTGAATAAATACTTGATTTTTTATTTTAATTTATGGTGTGTCCTTAATTATATGCACGACTGATTTAATCAATCTCATTTAAAAATGTAGCTTAGCTCACAGGCTTATAAATAATAATTTATTTCACATATTAAGCATTAATTTTCCAGGACTAAGAGCAAAATTAACTGAACTAGGACAAATTTTCGGTTTAATACAACCTTTCGTATTATTTACGTCAAGTTCATACGTAAGCATCGCATAGTATCCTTAATCTGTTGCACGCATGGGTTTTTTTTTCTTTGTTAGCAGAAATTTACTTTGAAATGAAAGAAGCACCCTTATTCTAGTTGTCAACATGGACCTCACGCCAATACATTACCAACAAAAATAGAGCCTTCCTACTTACTCTCGAGCCTGTCAATAGTAGTCAGCCTTCGACAACGGGTAGGTGGGCCCTAAGTTTTTGACATTGTATTTAACTGACATGGATGTTGAGAACTTGTATAACGGTAGATAGTTAATAAATCCCTTATTTAGCCTTTTTATAAGAGTTTGTTGCCATATGGCAACATGAAAATTTTTAAAATTTTTTACGTCTACCATATTTTTTATTTAATAATTAAATTTTCTAGAGGTTTCAGTAATCAGATGGTTTAAGATGAGCAACTGATTGGGCTAACGCATCCGATCCTAGAACTGGGGCTGTCAGCATGTCCTCCACGTGGGCTGGCTTAGAGTCTTATATCACGTTTTTATAGCGAGCCGCTTGGTATAAGATCCGACGCCCGCTTCAAGCCGCCTCTAATATGAGGAACAGTCGCTGGCAATAGGTGGCTATTGGTTATTTTAAGGCGACAATTACTCGCCTTGATGTTCCAAGTATCGTAGGCACTCAGAATTTGTTAGGAGAACGGTACTACCCGGAAACCCTCTGAGACCCTCCAATCGGAACCTCTGACTGTCCGCGACTGCTTTAGCAGCTACTCCGCATATCTATGGAGCTTTTCACTATCTGCAAAATATGGACGCGCCCGGTAGCATTCAGCTTTGCTTCCTTTCCGCTTCCTTGAGGCCCTATACTTCTTATAGGAACTAAAGAATCCAATATATAAATATATATATAATAATTCAATTTTAATTTTCTTCTATTTTAATTTCTCTGATCACAAAGCAAAAGTCAGTTGTTTCCATTTGCCGTCTAAAAAGTCTCAACTGTGTAATTTCAACACAAGCATCAGCAGCATCATGTCACTTGTAATGAAAAACAAATTGTTAAAGAGAAATCTTTGTTGCTTTTTCCTCCATCAAAATTTTCACTTTAAATATTTTCATTATATTTATGTATGTACATATGTACATTTCTGGTTTTTTCTTCAAAAGCACTTTTCTAGATGTTTTTAATTTTGCTGTTAACTTTTTTTTACATAATAACACATTTACATTTTATTGTGGCAATTTAGAAGAACATTTTAATAATAAAGTTATGATGTTCTACTTATTTCTATTTCTTATTGTTTTATTTATTTTTTTGTTTATCATCATGTAAGTGAATAAGTTTCAAATTTCCTTTTATACAACACATGCAGGAAAATATTTTTGAAAAGTATAAAATTATATGGCAGAAATTAAATAAGGATTCTTTCTGAGTAAGAAAGTTTTGTTTAAAATATCAATTATACTTTTAGCTATTAAAAGCAAAATAGTGAATAGAAATGAATGCTTATTATTAATTTTTGAGTTAATTACTCGTATCACAATCGCTTTAGAAAAAGAATTTTATTAACAAAAATAAATTTTTGTTTATTTTATTCGGTTAATAAAAATTGAAATTTATTTGCTGGTGGTTAAGGATTCTCTATATATTTCATTGGTGCTGAGCGAAATCATCAGTAGACTTTAAGCAAAGGGTTTTTGGAAGTCTGTGCATAAGATAAGAGGTTTGTGACTGTTCAAAATATGTGGTTGAAGTCTACTGCTAATTTGGCTAAGCACCAATGAAATATATAGACAATGCTTAACCACCAGCAAATAAATTTCAATTTAAATAAACTTATGACAATATGTCGTATAATCAATTTCCTACATTTTTCGGTTAACCAACATTTTAATGCATTTCATTCCATCTTAGTTAACTCATCAGTAGAATTCTAACCAAAAGTTTTTGAAATAAGCTAAATAACGTTGCAGATTTATAATAAAACTCTTACTGCCGTACTTAAAAAAAGATTCACCAGACATAGAGGGCTAGAAAGCTCCACAAAAATACAGCTTGTAAAATTTTAGCTAAAAGTTTTATCCTACACTATACCTGAAAAGCAACGTTAACCTGAGACAACATAACATTATGCAAAGAGTTAAGAATTTTCTCCACATCTTTTCTTCAGAAAAAGTCACTACATCCTTGAGATACTTTTTGGTATTGTAAAGTATAATTTAGGTGTTATTGTTAATATCACTTTTTAAGAAGTTTTGAAATTCTTTTCTTACGTTTTTTTTTTCTTTAAGTCATAGCTAACGTTGTCTCTTAGCTTAAGTATTTTTTTTCTTCGACGTAAATAAAGTTTATTTAATGCAAAAAACTTACAAGATTAAAGAAACTTTCATGCAACAACTATTAAAACTCTATTCATTGCAATTTTAGTAGGCTTTATTTCTCACAAGTTCAATTTGAATTTCAATTTAAAAATATAAAATTTAAATTTTAATGTCAACAGTTATGGCTTAAGGCCCCAAGTAATTTGAATCACGCACTCACACACACACATATACACACACACACACACACGCACATGCATATACGCATGTATGTAAAAATATATAGCAATAGTTAACCAGCAAACATAAGTAGTATGGCCTGTTCAAAAAATTATTTGTATTATATTATTAGAGCTATGCTCTTTATGCCACGACACATGAGCTAGGACGTGATTTTCATTACAAAAATAATCGACACTATTACAGCTGCAAATTTATATTTGTTTCGAAAGCAGAAACAAAATGTTTGATTTTGTTTTGTTTCGTTCTTTGACGTGAGTGAAACAGAAACAAAATAAAAACAATGAAAACGATTGCTTAATTTTATTTCGTAATATTCTTGCACGCAGTTAGAAAAGAAAATAATGTGAAATAAATGGACACGTTTTGAAATATTTGTGGCGAATTTGGCATTATCATATAATATAATTTTATTGCATTGTTATTTAACACATAAAATTCGTTTTATAAAGCTAAGCAGCGCAGCTCTAACCGTGTGTCCTGAGACATCTCTCTTCATTTTGTTGTTTCACAATGAAACTTAATGAACATTTTAAGTTACGAATTGTTTATCTAAAAAGGAACCATTTAAGAAAAAAAAGTGATTCAAAAAAGTTTCGATAAAAAGGTTGTGATAAAATTTATGGATTTTCAAAACTTTAACTGATACTATTCCAAAAGTAAAATCAAATTAAAATTCATATTTGCTCTGTAGTCAGCAGGAGATCGAAATTTAATGCCAAAATATAAGCTTTACAGCGATAATTTCTGAATGGGGCCGTGAAATTTGCTGGGGTCGTATTGAAATGCTCGTAGAACCAAATGTTGTATGTATGCATTCAAGAGACTTGTATCGATTTATTTCACCATCTGGCTTTAGACACAAACTGATGATTAGACCTATGTACTTTACATGTTTTTACCTATAGGTTTTGTGTATAAAACGAGCAACTGAAATAGTTCCATTCAAGCGTACTAATTTGGGGTGGTGTAAATATTAGGGAATTAGAGAAGTTTTTGATGTTCTGGGAATGGAATTTCAGTGTGGTTGCTTAATACACTGAGAACAATTTTTTTAGAGACTCAAAACAATCACTAAAATGGCTTCATCAAATATTTTTACTATCTATAGCATATATAATCAAGCGAAATATATAAATATCGCACTCAGTTTGCATAGATCTTTTAAGTCACTTTCAATGCTAAAAACTTCAACTCAAATAACCACAAACACTGCTCCCCCTAAGCCACTCTTCATAACCAATTTTCTTACTTCTAGCATAATGTGATGCATGAGCATAAGCGTAGAAAGGCCCAAGAATTATTAAAAATTTCATGAAAATATTTTATATTATTATTACTGCCAAAAATCACAGGACATAGTGGGGATTATGTTAGTCAAGATTAATTAATTGGAGTTGATGGGTATATCCATCAACTATGAACAGTCACACTTGACTAGTATTTGTGCTATCATTGATTCGTAAAAAGCAGTAGAGTGAGCAGTTTGAATATAAAATATATAGTCAACGGGATCTATTAGTTAAAGAAGGCGTCCATTAATTCAATAATTTTATATATAACAAAAAATGTATATTGAGATACTTAAAAATAAATATATTAATACTTTAAATAAATATTTTTCCATATTGAAATAAGAAATTCCAACATGACTAAAGTTTCGTTAATGTTTTTTATTAATTCAATATGATTTTCATTGATTTTAAGCTATTTTTTCTCTGGGTGGACACAAAAATTTCCTTTAAATATTTGATTTTGCCCTTAATAATGTGATAAAATGCAATGATGAATATAACCTTCATGACTACCGTTCAAATGACCAGTCACAATTGACAAACACAACCTGCGAAGCTATTAGCTTGTTTGCAGAAAATACCCAGGATCTATGGCGGGAATCGAACCCACGACCTCTGTACTGAGAGGCTAGCATCGCTAACACTCAGCCACAGGGGCATCTAGCGTGACTACTACCAAACTAAAATGTAGTAACTTTTATTCTACGTAAGTTATCAGTTAAATATTTTTTTTTAATTTTAAATCGCTGTCTAAATTTAGTGAAAATTCAAAATAAGGATATGAAACAAAATGTATTTGAATTGTGCAATGAATGCTATCATGCGCTCGTGTGAATGATTTGGGCCCAAAGACAGTTTCGGCGCATTTTTTGGAGGCACAACTCCCAGCAGTTGGTCAATAATGAGATTGGTAAATTCTTTCGCTGGAAATAGCACAGTTGCTTAAAGGCCTGACAACAAAAATCCCATAGTCAGTACTTAAGAAACAATAAAAGCTGCCGTACGGGCCGGCACAAATTTTTGAAGAAGAAATTTCTTTATCTGCTCAAATGACTTTCAGTCAGCAATTACCATTAAAACTACATGACATATAATGACTTACTCCTCTGATTGCCAAATTTCATTACTCGTTTACAAATGTGATTTGTGATAACATAATATAAAAAAAAATGTAAAAGATGATTGACTTTTTTTAAGAGAAGTAATACTCAGGCATTGAATGCCTACGAGTACTACTATTACTAGGAGCTGTTTTCCTTAGGAAAAGGATAATGATAGAGAAGAGATAGGGGAAAGCTGCATTATTTTACGTTTTTGATAACGCAGTCTTGCAGCGCCTCTGGTGTCAATGATGCGTATTAAATTTATTGATACAGCGCATAGTAGCCTTTTTTATTTCGCCCATGTGTCTGCTATACAATACCGATGAAGGAGGGCACTGTGATGTTACATTAGCATTAGTATCCGCTGAAGCCGATGTAGTTCAATGACCAGTCTCTATGCCTTCCTCACTTGAATTTTTCTACAACAGCTGATACAAATGGATACTAATGCACATCAGGAAAATGCATGTTACTTTTAAATGAGTTTCGGGAACTGGGCTCGAACCCAGGAACTTTGGTTTTGTAGTCAATGTGCTAACTACTTCAGCCAACGCCACCCTCAAATTATTGATGAGAAGAATTATTGTTTTAACTTTTTCAAATAAAGAAATTAAGTAGATCTCAAGAATCGATTATTTTAACCACACGCCTTGTTAATCCATTGAGGAAGAGCTTCCACCAGTCACAAGCAGATTAAACTTCGTGAACTTCTTTATTGAATTTTGCCAGAAGCGGAAGAGGGAGATACCATGCAACATGCTCAATGCTCATGCTATTTTTCATAAACAAAATTGTCGAATAAGAAGCGAGTATAGTACACAAATTCAATTACCGGCCGAGGAAACGGTATATGTCCGAAAACCAATTCAACACCTTAAAGAGATCATAGACTCTAATATGAGGGAAGAAGCGGAGAAATGTTGGCGTGCGACGAAAACTTGCAAAACTTCTGAAATCATGTGGAGCTCCTATGATCCGAAATTGACTAAGTTCCTTTTATCACTAACTAGAAGCAACTGCAAACTTCTAGTGGGGGTATTAACTGGGCACTGCTGGACGGCTTCATATGGTGTCAAAATAGGACCAGTACTTGAGGGTACCTGCAGGAAATGTAAGGAACAATGTAATATCTACTGTGTCACTGCCCAGCTCTAAGCCGCACTAGATATAACTATCTTGGTTCTCACACTTTTCGTAGTCTTGAACTTGTATCGAGAGTAGAAATGTGTAGATTGCCAAAGTTTGTTAAATCTGTGTGGGAGTCATTCGATACAGGCACCACGAACTAGGCTGCCATACTTATAGGTTCTCTTTTCATCTGCTGGTATCGCTAAGGGTCAATCCCGGTCTATGCGAGATCTTTTGCCCACCCAGATAAACCTAACCTAACATAAATTTGCCAAGAGAGCGAAATTTATGCATCTCTAGCTAAGCATGTTTCATAAAGTTGTATATGCTTGCGTTTGTTGGGTATTGCAACATGCAGCATGGTTGTTTCTAGCACAGTATACATATGTATGTATGTATGTATTTCTTTGGTTTTGCTTACACAGCATTGCATATTTACAGAACATTAAGTTTTTATATGCATGTATAAAACTGCTTCCTTCAACAAATTTCTTCTTTTTTTAGAGTAATTTCGGGATTTTTATACGCTGCAGGTGAATACGACAAACATTTCTTATTTTGAAGTTTAATAGTCTTTTTATACACAGTGTTTCCAACGCTCTGCACTATTTTTATTTTTTCTGTTTTATTTTTTTTTTTGCTTTAATTTTTTTTTTTTTTGGTTTCCATTGTTCATTACAGATTTTCACATTGAATGAAAATTTAAAATAACAAAAAAGTTTACATTTAAGTTGCAAAAAGCATACCAAAGAACTACTCAAATCTAATGCAATTTTATTACTTGCACCAATTGTAGCATTAAGCCAAAAAAAAACTAAAAAAATAACAAATACAATGAAAGCGAAAAACTTATAGATTAAGAGCAAAAATGTAAAAAAAACGTAAGTAATGAAAAAAAAACTAATGTAAAATAAAACTAAATCTGAACTCCTATTAAGCAACTAAAAAAACACACATACTTACACTTCATTGTAAAAATACGCTGCTGGTAAGCACTTGCCAACGTTGATTTTTTTTTCGATTTCTAAGGGCAAAAAAAAATTTATTACAATTGTTTTGTTGAATTGGGATTGAGAAATGAAAGGTTTCAACGTGACACTATTTCACTTAATACAGTTTAATGGTCCCTTCACTAACTAACATTCCAATGGCAAAAGCCTGCAGAGGACAAAAAAAGACAAATAAATAAACTAAACTCAGAATAAACAAAAAGATCATCTAGAATTGAAAAAAAACCAAATAAGGAAAGGGAAGTGCAACAAAATGTAAAAATAAATCTCTATTTTTATTTTTATTTTCTTCTTTGCAAAACTATTAGGAAATGTAAGGCTTTATGGTTTTAAGTGTCCAAGTATTTTAAGTATTAAGAGCAGATGAAGTAGAAACCAAAAAAGTGTGTTAAGGAAATTACTAACATTCATGCAATTTTCAATAACAACATACGAGTACAAATGCAAGCGCTTAACAAATAGCTCGGAAACAGCATGAAATATTAGCCATTGCAATGAATCAGCATAAGCCCGGTATCACAACACTATTCATAAGATCTTAAGCGAATGGGTTTCGCTGCATTTTTTTTAACAAAATGGGAACTTAAGAAGTTGAGATGAGAAGATAATCTCACACTCTCATTACTTACAGTTAATGCGTATAATAAAATAGCTCAGAACTAACATCTAGGAAGAAAGTAATCTGAGTAGCTCTCTCTTACTAAGTAAGTAAGCAACTTATATAAGCTGCTCCGGTTTTTGGTGTGATTAGCAGAACTTAGAAGTTAAATTTATCAAACTTTAAACGAAAGTTAATCGAGTATCCTTTAAGAGGTAATTGAAAACGCAATACTGCTACTGTCGACAGGCAATTGTCAGTTAACTTCTATCAAAATTTGATTCCTTTCTAATCACCATTTATAGCAGGCTACAGCGTGATTTGGGAATAAAATTTTTTTCCATTTTCGTGTGATCAAAAAAAAAAAAAAACATCACTCAAACCAAAAGTAAGATTGATCAAAGTTATAAGAACTTCTCATCAACAATTTAAGTGGTAAGACAGTGATTTAGTTAAGTTCGTTTGACGCCACAAAAGTACGAAAGATGCCAAACCTTCTGGATACCCAGTTAAGGCCTTTAAAGCCAAAACTGACAATATGAATTGGTAAGAACAAATTTTCAACAAGATGGGTGCCACTCATACTCACAAGCGACCTGTTTTTAAACAACAATATGGATGAGTTTTTGCAACATCTTGCATTTTGGCATGAAACGAGGATAAAAAAACACACAAAATCAACACAGCTTTGAAAATTTAATATGCCTCATTGACACCAGGGGCGCTACTACTCTACATTATTATTACAAAAACGTGCGCACAAAGAGAGAATACACTTTTCTCTATCTCTTCCTTCACCACCTCTCTTCTCTAACAGTATTTCTTTTCAAAAGAAGGTAACAGCTGGTAATAGTAGTAGGCATTCATTGCCTGAGTGTTACTTCTCTTTAAAAAGTAAAAAAAAAACAGTAAAATACAACCTTTTTCTGCGTTGCACGTCATATAATCCCCATTTACTTTCTGCAAAACGGTAAAACAATCAAGCACTAATATTATCGAACATGACAAATCAATGTGAAATGATAAATCATTGCTTTTGTAAATTTCACGATTTGAAGCATTGGAAGTGGGAATAAAATATTATCGGGCCTGTTCTGCAAATCACGACATTTCAAATCACGGTGATTTCAACAAATTGATAAAAGCTAAATCACAGCTTTTGTAAATTTCATGATTTATAGCGATGGAAGTTGGAATAAAATGTTGTATTATACATGACAAAAACTTAAAATAAAATAAAAATCCACTAACAAGTGAGTTATTAATAGTTTGGTTTTGAAATCACCGTTATTTTGGTTTTGAAAGCACCGTGATTTTGGTTTTGAAATCACTGTGATTTTGGTTTTGAAATCACTGTGATTTTGGTTTTGAAATCACTGTGATTTTGGTTTTGAAATCACTGTGATTTTGGTTTTGAAATCACTGTGATTTTGGTTTTGAAATCACTGTGATTTTGGTTTTGAAATCACTGTGATTTTGGTTTTGAAATCACTGTGATGTTGGTTTTGAAATCACTGTGACTTTGATTTTGAAATCACTGTGGTTTTTGTTTTAAAATCACTGTGACTTTTGTTTTAAAATCACTGTGACTTTTGTTCTAAAATCACCGTGATTTTTGTTTTAAAATCACCGTGATTTTGATTTTAAAATCGTAGTTAGTCAACTTGTTGTGTCGATTTCATATGAAGTTGAAAAAATCACCACCATAACAGTGTAAGGCGAAAATCCATGAATCGGGACGAAACGATGAAATTATCTCACAAAAAATACATATTTTGATTATCTCGAAAAAATTTTTTTTTGTTAATAATAAATAATAAAAAATTGAAAAAAGTCTGCCAAAATATAAAAAGCTCAAAGAAGAGTTCAAAAAAAATCAAATTTATATTGAATGAATTAAACACTATTCAAATTCAAATTGCTATCAAAAATTAATTAAGTGAATTTTAATAGATCTGAAATAAATTTTTTAGAAGATCCAGCAAATGAATAAACCTTATTCATAAACTAAAAAATTATGTTAATTATTATTTTTCGAACTGTATTTGTTTCTTAAATTCTTATGAATTGAATTAGGCTACTGTTCGTAACGCTTTTTAAGCCAAATTACATGTGATAATTATTAATGAACAAATAATTATTAATGAACAAATAACATCAAAGTTAGTTGTAAATATTCTGACAACAACACATAGTTGAACGGAACAGCCAGCCGTTTTCGAAGGCCACTAAACCTTCCTCATCAGCGTTCTTCTGTGTTTTGGTCCACTGTGTGTGGTGTCAGTTGATGTAGATGTCTGCCTTATATACGAAACTTTATTGCAAATGGAAAAAAAAATTATGGTTATTCAAAGTTCAAGAAAAAAATTTCCATACAAAGTCTTTATTTTAAACCTTTTGTAAGTCGAAATATTTTTTATCAATACGCCAGAATATCTTTATATAAAAACTACGCCAAAATAATTGAGAATTACTGAAGGTTTGACAATGGCAGACTAAAAGACATTAAACGAAAATTTCAACATATTTATTTATATCCAATTAACAGTTTGATTGAATCAATTAATATTTTAAAGTTGACTAAGAAAAAATAGTTTACAATGTTAAATCAATCAATGATAAATATTGTACCAAACAATGGTGGTCAGGGAAGTAAGTCTGAAGATAATTTGTTCTGTTTATTCAGACTGCATTTGAAAAAATCAGAGGGTTTATTCTGTATTCGAAACTAAAGAAAATTCTTAACATACAAATTCGAAAGTATTTATTTTAACCCCCAAATAAAAAAGGGGCGTTATAAGTTTGTAGTGTGTGTCTGGGTATCTGTGTATCTGTGTGTCTGTCCGTGTTCATGTACAGACCAAACGGCTGAACCGATTTTGATTTAGTTTTTTGTTTGAAAGGTGACTTGATCGAGATGGTTCTTAGCTATATTTCAAGGAAATCGGTCCAGCCGTTTAGAAGATATCACATCTTCTCCAGATATATTCGGGGGGTTTTTAAAATTTTGAAGTTTTGTGATTATTTCAAATTATTCAGTAGACCTTCAGTTAAGTTTTCTAAATTTGACTAGTATGTATTAAACGTTTTCATAATATTTTGTTGGTAGTTGCTTTAATTTTAAAAATGCTTGCGGCAATATGAAATAGTAGCATAAGTACACTTATAGAGATTTAGCTGGATTTTGCTGTATAATGTTCCAGTTGAAAGTTGCAGTGACTAAAATGCTGAAAATGGAAGGAAAGAAGGTACAATTATGCATTAGCGTTTTTAGTGTCACAACTTCCCAAAAAACAGTTCTTTGCTTAAGTCGACTTAAGCTATTATGCCATATTTCCTCATATATATTGTATAAATTTTCACAAACACTAATATTAAGCTTTAAAAAACTCCAATTAAATAAATTGTCTTAAAGGGCAAGAGGCACTCGAAAGAACAACCACAAAAATTTCGCGTTAATAAAAATTTAGGTCAAACCAAGAGAAATATGCTCGCAATGAAAAAATTATAAAAAAAAATTAAATAGCAGAATATGCACAAGTGCTAAAACCAAGAAAAAAATCAACTTTTTGTTTTGTTCTACAAATGAAAATTGGAAAGCGAAACTCAAAATACACGGATGTGTTGTATTTAAGATGTAGTCCTTGCAACAACAGCAACTGTAAATCATGCGTCACTTCAATACATATTGTATGGAATACAAAGCAGCCGCAGCAACAGCAACGGCAACAATACACATAACTGAAGAGATAAGAATTAAAACCGAAGCAAAAACTAGTAAAAACCGGCTGGCTGCTGCATATTAACCGGGTCTTCGCAATTATGCGGGCAGGGGACAAGATGTTCCCAAAAAAAATTTGAAAAAATTGGTGAAACTGCTTCAGTATGTCTTTAGTACATTTAAATTTATTTCCCTGTGCATAGATGCAAGTATCTATTACATTTTTTACCCACAATAGGCTTAGACATATTGTGTTTGTAACATTCAATGCGATGCAGTTGTTAGAAAAGTTTTCATTCTTAAAAAGAGGAGAGCACAACAAAAGAAAAAAAAACTCTCTCATATAACAAATGAAAATTGAAACAATATTGTTTTGAAAAAAACAATGAATTTCAACAACCATTGTACGAGTAACCTACAGTGATGCTAAAAAGAATAGCAATTTATTAATTTTTTTCTTTTTTTTTTAATCATATGCTGTGATACACATTTAATGCAAGACCAATCTAGTAAAACGCTGAAGGCCGTGATGTACTCACTATCCTACACAATTGCACGTTTTACTAAAAAGTACAAAATTTTCAAAAGACAATAACAATTCACCATATCAGGGTGGTATTTTTAGTAAATCATGCCATTGTGTGAGATGGTCAGTCATGGCCTTAAACGACTTTTTACCAGTTTTCTATCTGAACATATTTAATCGAAAAAGGATACGTTTTATGTTACCTCTTACTAATGGGTTATAGTTTTGATACCCAGCTTATGTTGGAAAGAAAAGTGTGGACATGGCCAGTGGTCAGTATAATAGTCTAGCAGTCGGAGGTTTGAATTTGCTGCTATAAGAGATCATACACTCAGAGAAAAGCTACAACTTTAAAAATAAGAACGCGTCACATTAATTAAAATAATTTTCAATGTAATAGAAAATGTATATTGAAATACTTAATAACAAAAATTAAAAATTGTAAAAACTCCCGATATATCTAGAAAAGATGTGACATCTTCTAAGCGGCTGGACCGATTTTCGTCAAACATGGTTAACCATCTCGATCAAATCACCTTTCAAACAGAGAAAACTAAATCAAAATCGGTCCATCCGTTTGGGGTGTACGTGGACACGGACAGACACACAGACACATAGACACACAGACACACACTACAAACTATAATTCCCCTTTTTTTAATCGGGGGTTAATTAATACTGTAAATTAATATTTTTCAATATTGAAATTACTAGACTTTCTTCAATATTTATTAATAATTCAATATGGTTTTTATTGATTTCAAGCTATTTTTTTATCGAAGTGTATTAGTATTAAGTCCTTGTACTTCTTTTTCCAATAGTAACTGCCAAAATTGGCAGTTAAAGTTAGATCTATCAAGGTGGCTGTGATTTATTCATTTAGTTTTACTAACTCATCGTTAATGGATAAAACGTTTAACAACAAATGAAAATTATAAGATTATCTTTTTTAAATAGATATTCTGTCCATGCGCGCTACATCCACTTTATAGCCCCTATAAACCTCCTAACGAATGAGCTGAGTCCATTGGTTTCGGCGACTTAAAGTAACCCAGCAGGAAAACTCAGAAAACTTTCTAACTTAAAGCCTTATTAAAGGCCTGCTTAGAATTTTTCTTTTATTCAATTACTAATGGGTGTTTTTTATTGAGGTATAGAACTTTAAGTTGGCATCACTTTTTTAACTGGCGGCCATTTTGTCAGCTGTCAAGTGATTAATATTTAGTTTGGTTTGCCATTTCATCATGAACAGGTTGACAAAAGAACAACGCTTGCAAATCGTGCAAATTTATTTCGAAAATAATGGTTCAGTTCGCGAAGTTTACCGCAAGCTCCGTCCATTTTATGGTCGACATAATCGTCCATCAGAGCAATTAATTCGGTTAACCATGGATCGTTTTCGCACTACGTTTACTCTATGTGATAATACGCATCCGCAGAGACGTCGAACAGTGCGCACCGAAGAAAAAATTGCCGCTGTAGAGCAAAGTGTTGAAGAGGACCCGAATGAATCGATTCGCCACCGTGCACAGCAATTGGAGCTTTGTCCATCAACTTTATGGAAAATTTTGAAGATTTTGAATGTGGATGAGTTGTGGTTCCAACAAGATGGCGCTACATGCCACACAGCGCACGTCACAATCGATTTGTTGAAGGAAACATTCGATGAGCGCATAATTTCGCGGAATGGACCTGTCAATTGGCCACCAAGATCGTGTGATTTGACACCATTGGATTATTTTCTTTGGGGATATGTGAAGTCGCTCTTCTACGCCAACAAACCAGAAACGTTAGGGGACTTGGAAGCCAACATTCGTGGCGTTATTGCCAACATACGGCCCCATATGCTCGAAAAAGTGGTTGAAAATTGGACCTGTAGAATTGGCTTTATTCGAGCCAGCCGCGGCGGCCACATGCCCGAAATCATATTTAAACATTAATGGCATAAAATTATCCTTCCAATAAAGCCAAATTGATGGACATTAAAACGATTTTCTTGTGTTTTATTTCAATTCGAAGTTCCATACCTCTAAAAAAAACACACTTTATTATTAACGAACTACTAAAAAATGCCTTATAGCAGGTCTCAACTATTTCGCATAAAAGATAGGATACTCCTTCCTTAGACTCTTCTATAAGAAGGCAGCAGACAACAAGTAATATTTTTGTTTTGCTTTTTTTTTTTTGCCAAAGCAAAATTGATTAATTTGAAGCCCTTCAGAATCGCAGGTGAAAAAAATTAGAGAGCGGAGGGCCTACTCTGCTATGATAATGCGTGTAAAAAAAGATGTAAGTGTGTGAATAGAGCGAAAAGGCCTTGTACACCAAAAATAAAAGTAGTAAAAAGGCCTTTTAGAAGGCATCCTTACTCCTTCTTTTTCCAGCAGTGAAGATCTGCTAAATACATCGCCGCGGTCCGTGTGAGTGTGAAGGTTAAGCCTAAAAAGTTGATTTGGCATCGTTCTCTCTGCTTGGCCCTGCTTGTTGTAGACCACAACTTGGTGAATTTTGCGTATTGAGTTTGTCCTGCAGCCGCACAAAATTCAACTGACTTACAAGGCCAAGATAGACGACTATGGAGAACGACGTATTTATATTTTCTGAATTGCGCCTAGAGCAGTTGAAGTCTGACTCTAAATTTTATTGAAAAATTATCTTCAGTATCAAGGCCCTAATGTGGATGAACATAAATGCCGACAAACGAAATAGTTCAATTGCATCAATCCAGTAAGCAAGGCCCTCACCGTTAATAGCTAATGCAACGTATATGAATATTGTGGTTTCGGATATATATTCCGGGAAGACCAATAAACGATGTCCGTGTGTCTGGACGTGAAATTACATTTCCGAAGCTTCAAGGAAGAACCTTTGGTCTTGGACTACTTTATCAAAAATGGTAAAAAAATTAATGATATTATAAATCATCAAAATCGAAAAGATGATTTCAGGGCTGGAAAATCTAATCTTTTTTCGGTATATACAAGTAACGAGATGAAACTAATTTTGGTTTTTTTTATTATTATGTATTTCAGTAAGAATAATATTGGTATTTAAAATAAAAAAAAATAAATAAAAGACGATTCCAGGGTTGGAAGTTTTGAACTTTTTGTGGTATACAAAAGTAAACTATTAAAATTAAATTTTTATTGTTGTTTATATTTTCAAGAGAATAGGGATTGCTATAAAAGTCAGGAGAATCTAAAAGGATGATTCCAGGGCCGGAAAATTTAAACTTTTTTGGTATATAAAAGTAACTAGGCAAACAATTTTTTTCTTTTCCTTCATAAATTAAGTATATAAGTTAACGACACAAAAGTTGTTAACCTCTTTTTAATTATATTTTTTTTCTTTTATTAATTTTTATTGCAAATATTGTATCAGCATTAATTGAAAGGTTGACGACACAAAAGTTGTTTTACCTTTTCTTTTCATTCTTTTTACTTTTTATGTTTTGCGAAATTGGATCATGTGTCGCAATATTTTAATAAAATAAAATTGATGACTGCTGCTTAGTTTTAAAGTAAGCAAATAGTTTAAATTAAGAAAATAAAATAAAGAAAAGACACTTGTAAATTTGTACTTGAACTGAACATTGGTTTTTATTCTTACAAATAAAATAATAAATAAATGAATACAAAAAAAATAAAGTAAAAACTAATTAATTGGCGCCCGAGCAAAAAAAAACGGATACCTTTAGCTAAGAAATTGTTCCAAGCACGACCTTAAGTAGCTCAACATTGGACACACGATTAAAAGCTATTCCAGCCCGACCTAAAGTAGCTCACCGCTGGACACATCACCGTTGAATTTCTCAAGACAGCGATTACTACAACGGGTATAGTGAAGGACCACAAGTAGTCAACAAGGACAAAAGGGAATAATCTGGATCTATCGGTAGTAAAGATGTGGGGTATCATAATACTAATGTAAGTCATTTAAGAATATAAATATAAGGTTTAAAAATTAAACAAGTGATTTATCTAAAAAACAAGTTTCATTTTTGAGAATAATTTACAAAGATAAAGTAAATCTGAAAACGAATTTAATTGCATCAAGCTGAAGTATAGAAACATATAATTATAAATTGAAAATATTTAAGAAAAGGAAAATAAGAAACAAGTGATTTATCTAAAAAACACGTTTCATTTTTGAGAATAATTTACAAAGATAAAGTAAATCTGAAAACGAATTTAATTGCATCAAGCTGAAGTATAGAAACATATAATTATAAATTGAAAATATTTAAGGAAAAAAAGGAAAATAAGAATCAAGTGATTTATCTAAAAAACAAGTTTCATAATTTACAAGAACTGAATAAATCTAAAAAACGAATTGCATCGAGCTGTAGTAATAATAGTATTATAAATTGAAAATAGCTTCAAAAAGAAAAATAAGAATCAAGTGATCTTCATAACTAAATTGCATCGAGCTGTAGTAATAACAATATAAATTGGAAAAAGAGAAGAAAAATAAAAATCATACTTAAATTATAAAAAATTTTTTCAGAACTTTGTGCTATCTATTTTCTATAATATTTTTTCTTCAGTTATATTTCGGTCCACAATATTGCAAGGCTTTGTTAATACTACAGAACACTAAATCCCGTAATCATGTCAAATCCTTCAAACCTAATAAGACCAGCCGTCCTTAATTCCGACCAAAGTCCCCAACAACCCAATCCACAAAGCCAATTTCAAATGAATTCTTCACTACAACAGCAAATAGCAACTTTAGTCTCAGAGCAGGTTAGAGCAACAATTCAATTGTTGCATAATTCAGACGATAACATAACTAACGGATCAGACATAGTAATAGAAGAAGAGCATAGGAATAATCTTAGTGAACTAGATAAAATCCCGGACATTGTCCGAAGTCTAAGAGAATTCTCAGGAAATCCTGCAGAATTCAACTCCTGGCGTAAAAGCGTAGAAAGAGTCTTAGAAATTTATGATAACACTAGAGGATCTGCAAAATATTTCGGCATATTGAGTGTAATCCGTAACAAAATTATAGGTAGTGCAGACGCTGCACTAGAGTCATACAATACTCCGCTCAACTGGAAAAGCATTGTAAAATGTTTGACACTTCATTATGGTGACAAACGTGATTTGGGTACCTTAGAGTACCAAATGACATCGTTAATTCAGGGTAGAAATACAATACAATATTTTTATCAGGAAGTTTATTCTCAGCTTTCATTGATATTAAACAAAATAGGATGCATGGATATAGGCAGAGAATCAACAACACTTCTTACGCAAACTTACCGTGACAGAGCCCTTGACACCTTTATAAGAGGTCTCAACGGAGACTTACCTAAACTTTTAGCAATCCGCGAACCATCAGACTTACCGCAAGCATTGCACTTGTGTCTAAAATTACAAAACCAAAATTATAGAACAGAATATGCTCATAACTACCATAATATAAGACCACGAAAAGAAATGCCACCATTTACACAAAAAAATATTTATAATTCAAGCAGACTACCCTTTTATCCGGAACTTACCATACAACAGCCTAGGAACACATTACAATATCAGAATAACCAAAGATCATATCAGCAACCTACTTTCAATCAAAATTTCCAATTACACAATCAGCCTCGACAACACTCCCAGTCACAAAACCCGTATTTTCAACAAAACATACCACCAAGACCTATTGCCCCAAAACCACAAAGGCCTGAGCCAATGGACATTGATACTTCTATTCAAACCAAAAATATTAATTACCAAAACAGACCTCGTCAAACTAATCAATTTTATGGGAAAAGGCCTATACCTCAATCACTACATACTCCAATGCCACATTCCAAGTTACAGAGAAATTTTCACATTAGAATCGACGAAGGACTTCCTTCTGATAATAATTATCATGACCAGACTGATCATCCTAATAGTTACGAAAATAATTACAAACAAGCCATTCAAAACGAAAGTTTTCAGGATTACATGCAAAGTTACGTGCAACAAGAGGATGAGGAAAGCAGTATACAAACGGAAGATTTATCAGATATCCATTTTTTAGAATAGCGCATTCTTCGCTGCCATATTTCAAATGTAGGGCGGAGAATGGTCAAATATTGAAAATATTAATCGACACAGGCTCTAATAAAAATTATATCCAGCCTTCTCTTATAACCAAACCTATTCAAAATGAAAAAACTTTTTTCGCGAACTCTATATCAGGAAACATAAAAATTACTCACCACACTTTAGTGAATCTTTTCAATTTACCAGATCATGAAATAAAATTCTATATTTTACCATCTTTAAGATCTTTTCATGGTATCCTTGGCCATGATAGCTTAGAAAAACTCAATGCAGTAATTCATATAAAAGAGAAATACATGCTAATAAATCATACAAGAAAAATTAAAATTTATCAACACATATCCCAATCTGTAAATAAAATTGAACTTCGAACAAACCATCTGAGCAAAACCCAAATATCAAAATTAGAAGAAATAATTCATGCACATCCAAATTTGTTCTCGGAACCAAATCACAGACTAACATACACTTCTCGTGTTGAAGGAGAAATTAGGACAATCACTGATTCCCCAGTGTATTCAAAATCATATCCCTACCCTATGGCACTAAAAAATGAAATAGAAAAACAAATAAGCGATCTTTTGAACGATGGTATAATTCGACCCTCAAAGTCTCCATATAATGCTCCGGTTTGGATTGTTCCAAAAAAAATGGATGCATCTGGAGAAAAGAAGTTTAGAATGGTCATAGACTACAGAAAATTAAACTCTGTCACTGTACCAGATCGCTACCCTATCCCAGAAATAAACGAAGTCTTATCAAATCTTGGAGAAAATAAATATTTTTCTGTCGTAGATCTGAAAAGCGGTTTCCATCAGATTCCTCTTAAGGAATGTGACATTGAGAAAACTGCATTTTCAGTCAATAATGGAAAATTTGAATTCATGAGGCTTCCATTTGGACTCAAGAATTCTCCCTCAATTTTCCAACGCACTCTAGATGACGTTTTGAGACACCATATAGGCAAAATATGTTATGTCTATATTGACGACATTATTATATTTGGAAAAAACGAGAACGATCACTTTCAAAATTTAAGTAAAGTTTTCCAAACATTAGAGTCCGCAAATTTTAAAGTTCAGCTTGACAAATGTGAATTCGCAAAACGAGAAATAGAATTTTTGGGCTTTATCGTGGGCGTTAATGGTATTAAAGCCAATCCTGATAAAGTAAAAGCAATAGATAATATACCCCCACCCAAGACCTTGAAAAATTTAAGAAGTTTTCTAGGTATGTCAGGATATTACCGTCGTTTCATACCAGACTATGCGAAACTAGCTAAACCCCTGACAACACTTTTAAGAGGGGAGGATGGACGCGTTTCGAAAAACGCATCCAAAAATAAAAGTATATTTCTAAGTCAAGATGCAATAGATTCCTTCCAGAAGATAAAAAATTCACTTACTTCAAAAGATATTATTCTTTCACATCCAGACTTTGAGAAAGACTTTGATTTGACCACAGACGCCTCCGAATATGCAATTGGTGCAGTCTTATCACAAAAGGGCAAACCAATAACATTTCTTTCAAGAACGCTAAATAAATCAGAAGAACATTATGCCACCAATGAGAAGGAGATGTTGGCCATAATTTGGGCACTTACAACATTACGAAACTATTTGTATGGATCTAGAAAAGTGAATATTTTTACAGATCATCAACCCCTAACTTTTGCTCTTAGTAATAAAAATACGAATAGTAAAATGAAAAGATGGAAGGCCATCTTAGAAGAATACAATTATGAGCTTAAGTATCAACCAGGAAAGACCAATATAGTCGCAGATGCACTGTCTAGACCCTCACAAATAAACTCCATGACAGCAACACAACATAGTTCTGAAAGTTCCTCGCATAACCTAATACCAGCCATAGAATGCCCCATAAACGTTTTTAAAAATCAACTTTACATACTTATAGATGACAAAGAAAGCTATAAATTCGAAATACCCTTTCCTACGTACCATAGGCATATTATTAAACAAACTCATTACACGAAAAACTCTTTACTTTTAATTCTAAAGAAATATCTGAATCCAAGCGTAATAAACGGACTTTTCACAAGTGAACCAATTATGGGAATCATACAAGAATTTTATGCTGAACACTTGAAAAATTTTAAAGTTAGATTTACCCAAAGCCAAGTGAAAGATATAACAGATGAAAGTGAACAAGAAGAGATAATTATTACAGAGCATAAACGAGCACACCGAAATGGAAGAGAAAATAGAGAACAAATCCAACAAAAGTTTTACTTCCCTAAAATGGCAGAAAAAACCAATAGAATAGCAAAAGCTTGTAAAATTTGCAAGGAACAAAAATATGACCGCCATCCAAATAAACCTAATTTAGAAAATACACCAATACCAAAAAATCCAGGAGAAATTATTCATATTGACATTTACTCGACTGAGAAAAATTTAGTCCTTACAGCTATTGATAAATTCTCAAAATATGCGCAAGCTAAAATTTTAAAATCTAGAGCAATAGAACACATAAAAGAACCTCTTAAGGAATTAATCTTAGCATTCGGCGTCCCTAACTCAATTGTCATGGATAACGAAAAATCCCTAAATTCTGCTACAATAACTTTTATGCTAAAAAATCAATTTGGAATAAATATTTATACTATACCCCCATATTCCAGTTCTGTTAATGGACAAGTGGAAAGATTTCACTCCACTCTCTCCGAAATTATGAGATGTTTAAAAACAGAAAAACTTCACAATTCATTTCATGACCTGCTTACAAAGTCCATTTACGAATATAATTCTTCAATTCATTCTACTACCGGAAGAAGACCAATAGAAATATTTTTTGATAGAAAATTCAGCGATCCCAAAGAGATAAAACACGAAAGGAAAAAAATTAGTGATAAGTTAAAAGAAAAACAGCAAAAAGACATAGAATACCATAACAAAGACAGAGAGAAAATTAAAAACTATTCATTAGGAGAAAAGGTCTATGTAAAAATTAACAAAAGATTAGGATCAAAATTGTCTCCCTGTTATAGAGAAGAAGTAGTAAAAGAAAACAGAAACACCACCATACTAACCACTTCAGGAAAGATAGTTCACAAAAACAATATTAAAAAGTAAGTACTTTTACAGGATTCAGCTGTGTTGTATTCATGCAGATATCGACATAATCAACTATTCATCTTCCCATATTATCACTATTGACAAAGGCACAGCAAAAATAGAACAAGGAACATTTACCATAGTACACGTTATTAAAATTAAGGAGTATGAAGAATTCATAAACAATGTACAAGCTTTCATTGAAAATAACATCCCAAGAACCCACAACAAATATCCCCTCCTGATCCATGAATTAAAGCAAACCATTAATATCCTACAAGACATTACACCTACTCCTGATAACCGTCAAAGAAGATCAATTGATGCTATAGGAACTGTATGGAAGTACATAGCAGGAACTCCTGATCATAATGACTTCCAGGTATTAGCCAGCAATATTGCCGACTTAAATAATAACAATAATAAACAAGTTTTTATAAATGAAGCCTTTAATAAAAGATTAAATAATTTAACTGAAATGTTTAATGCAATGGCAAATAATATACGAAAAGATGTTTATATCGAAAAAGAAATTGTTATTAATTTACAGAATAAAATAAGATTAGTTAAGGAAGAATTAGTAAATATTGAACGAGCAATTTTATGGGCAAGGTTAAATATTGTAAATCCATTATTACTAAATCGAAAAGAAATTAAAATTGTTATGAAAACACTAGTAGACGAAGATATTAATTTTTTAAGCCCAGAAGAGGCACTAGAATTTTCAAAGATATCGGTAATGAATAACAATAAAAAAGAAATATTTTATTTACTTAAAATTCCTCTGACAAAAAAGGAAACATATAAAAATCTGATAATAAGACCAGTAAAGAAAAACAAAAAAATAATACATTTAGATTTTAAGGAAATTATGTTTAATCAAAAGGAAATATTTTCTATTAAAGAGAAATGTAAAAGTTATAATAATATCACTATTTGTAATGAAAAAAATTTAGTCAATATTACAGGAAGCGATTGTATCCCTAATTTAATTAATAATCTTAACTCATCGTGCACTTTAAGCAATAGTCATCAAGTTCCGTTAATAGAAGAAATAGAGTCGGGAATAGTACTTTTAAACGATTATAATGGTCCGATATTTGCAAATGATGAAATACATAATATTTCAGGAACATTCCTTATAAAATTCCATAATTCAACTATCACAATTCATAATAGGACTTTTAGCAACTGGCACGCTTCACCTCTGCAAACCATGCCAGCCCTAATGCAACCTACTCCGTTTGAAAAAGGTCGAATTAACCTTTTATCTTTGGAGACACTAAACGAGCTCCAAATCAATAACACAGATGTTATCACAACAGTGAAAAAGCGCCTAATAATAGGAGAATGGACCATTTGTGGAGCACTTTTACTAATCATAATTTTTATAATTTTTCTCAAACTCTTTACCAAAACTGTAGAGAAAATTACAGTATGGGAACCCCAGATACCCAAAGTTGATAAAGCTTTTGAACTGGAAAATCTACCACAAATTGCTAATATTACTTGGGTCGCTCCAGATAAACCACCGAGGTTACATAACATTCCATTTTTCTAAAACAGAAAAAAACAACGACTGAGGACAGTCGATTTAAAGGGGGAAGAGTTAACGACACAAAAGTTGTTAACCTCTTTTTAATTATATTTTTTTTCTTTTATTAATTTTTATTGCAAATATTGTATCAGCATTAATTGAAAGGTTGACGACACAAAAGTTGTTTTACCTTTTCTTTTCATTCTTTTTACTTTTTATGTTTTGCGAAATTGGATCATGTGTCGCAATATTTTAATAAAATAAAATTGATGACTGCTGCTTAGTTTTAAAGTAAGCAAATAGTTTAAATTAAGAAAATAAAATAAAGAAAAGACACTTGTAAATTTGTACTTGAACTGAACATTGGTTTTTATTCTTACAAATAAAATAATAAATAAATGAATACAAAAAAAATAAAGTAAAAACTAATTAATTTATATTATGTCTTAGAAATAAATACTTTGGTATTAAAAATTAGAAAAAGAATAAAAGCTTCAGATCTGGAATATTTAAAACTTTTTTTTAATAAAAAAATTTAACTAAAGACAAGTATTTATACAAACTAAACAAAAAATCCGACTGGGACTAACTTTGAACCGTTAAACATCCTAAACGGTCATTCGAAATGAAAAATCATAAGAGAAACCTAAATATGACTTTAAAATGCCTGTCGAATGGTACCCATTTTGATATTGTCCGCCGACTTTTATTTTTTTCGCATTTAAAAAATGGCGTCCTTTGGCCGCCATATTGAATTTTGACAATTGACATATGTATATTTAGTGACACTCCCGGGATTAACATCGATTGACGTACGAATTATCAAAATTGGTTCACGAATTCGGTTTATATAGTGGCGCAAAGGAACACACATACATACACACATATATACATACATATATACATACATACATACTAACATAGCCTGATAAATACAATATCCTTCTTTGCTTTGCGCAGTCAAGTAAAAACCATTTTTTTACTTCGTTAATTAAAAATATTTTATATTTTATAAAGAAATAAATTAGTATTAAAAGTAAAAAAACTCAGAAATATGGTGCCAGGGTTTGAAAAATTTTATTTATTTTTTTGCTAAAATAAATAACTATATATATTTTTTTTTATTAAACACGTGTCACACAAATTCGGGTGTGTTATTATTTTGGGCTGCTTGCAAATGTTTCAAAGCAGAAAAAAAATTGTATCACTATGAACACTTATTTGATTCAGTTTATCGTGTCGGTATCAATATGTTAAATGCTGGCAAAAATGGTAACTTATACATAACTATACAAATTCAAGTTACGAGTACTTTAGATGTGGGTAAATAAATTGTTATTAGAAAGTGCTGATCTCTGATAGAGTCTTCTCTAATTAATTTCTCACTATTCATTTGAAAAAGGGAAGATATCAGTCATGCAAAAAATTCTTAAATATAGAGTGCAGAATAAAATATTCAACTATTGTTAATATGGAAATTAAAATCGTTTAAAGAAGTGCTTTATGTAAAAAAATATCCACAGGTCACCACTTACTTTCTACTGGGGCAAAAAATAAATAATTTATTTCTCACAAGACAAAAATGTGTGTATGTACATTAGAGTGGTCGTTAATTGTATGGAAAATTTTTTTTGTTGAGTTCTTTTACTCTCAATCCCCAAATCGGTTCAGTTTTATGTAAAAAAGATACAAAAAAAAAATTCATAGCGATAAGTTATGTTTTAGGGGGTGCGCCCGGCCCTCAAAGCCCTAAAACCCATACATTCAATGTATTTTTTTTTTGTTAGTTTTTTATTACTATACCTAATATATGTATGAAATAATTTTATAGATATAAACTCTTATTGTAAACGGTTAGTAAAATAATTTCCATATATATGCAATTTTGGTATATATAATTTTTGGTATTTTGTTGGTTATTTTCTTCATTATTTCCTAAAATATTAATTTTAGCAAAAAAATTTCTTTGAATTTAATGTTGTAGACTAGAAGAGCTAAAATATTGCCATACATCATATTCTTGTAAAATCTTTTTATTTTTAAGATAGTCATATGCAAACAAATTACAATGAAAACAGCCTTCAAGGCCAACTTTGAGGGGCGGGCGCACCCCCTAATACACAACTTATCGCTATGAAATTTTTTTGTATTTTTGTTTACATAAAACTGAACCGATTTGGGGGTTGAGAGTAAAAGAAATCAAACAAAAAATAAATAACGACCACCCTAATGTACATATGTTTGTATCTTTATGTATGGGTGAAGGGTATATTCGATTAGGCATAGCCGAATGTAGCACTATTACTAGTTTATATAAAAAATTGGGAAATATTAAAAAAAAAATAAAGCTAATGGGCTATTAAAATATTTAGTGAGTTAGTGCTAGTGTTTTGACCACTGCTGTTTATAAAAACATACTAATACTTTGGCTGGCAGGCAGATACTGACAGTATGTTTCTATTGAAAAAAAAAAGTTAAACCAGAGAAAGTGAAAAATAATGTTCTGCTGCTCTAAATCTGGAACAACATGCCAACAATAACTACGAAACAACTGAAAAATTTAAAGGACGAAAAGCTCAAAAAAGCAACAGCAACAGCAAATAATAATAAAAAACAAAATAAAACATGGCGAGAAAATAAAAAATGGGATATACAATTTTGGCCAAACCAAACGGATTTATAATAAAATGTTCTTTCTGCTGACCGTGTTGTCTGCCTGCCTGTCTTGGCTGGTTTGTCTGCTTAGCAGAGTTGGTTTAATTGAATTGTTTTAACGTTGAATGACAACAAAAAATGTATATTTTCTTTTTTAGGCCTTAAGAAAATATGAAATTACATTTTTTATCTCTTTTACCTTTGAATAGGATTAAAAAAATATAAATTTTTTTTTATTTAGAGATTTTTTCCTTTTAGATTCATAAATTTGTAAGGAGTTTCATAAATGCGATGAAACATGTTTATAAATGATTAAATAAAGTTGATACTCCGATAAGCCAAGAATATTTATTTAAATTAAAACTGATTTTATTAAACTAAACAAATAAAAATATATGAGAAAGCTTTTTAAATTTCTAAGCAGCATTCTTAAAAATATTTAAAGTTTTTGTAATACTTTGTAATTGTACAATAAAGAAGTGTGGCTGCTTAAGTATAATAAACAGGTAAAATATATAATATCCAATAATATCCAAAAAACATTTTATATACATTATTTTATATACATATACCTATACATTTTGTACGAGTATACATCTTTTGTATCTTTCAGGTACAATTAATTTTGATTTTTCTTTCTTTTCTTTATTTTATTTTGTGTTTTATTTTATTTTATTTTTTAAACATTTTGTATATTTATGTTGGCTTTTTACTTTTATTTGCTTTAGCTTTGCTGTTATTGATGTTGATGTTGTGCCATGTGTTTTATCATTTTCTTATTCAAAACGAGTTCTTAAGCAAATAATACAAAATAATACTTTTAATCGAAAAACTTTTGCATTACAGAAAAGTTAGTCTTATTTTTTTTTTTCATTAAGGTTTGCAACTAAATGAGGAGGGAGTATCAAAACAAAAAAAAAATAAAATTAAATCACAATAAAACACAAATAAAACACTAGAGCAAATAAAAAGTTAGTTGAACATTTTTATGGCAAATGGGTCGATTGGGGTAGGAAAATAAAAATAGGGAATTTCTTGTTGCTTGCAAATTTAAAAAACTTTGTTTTACTATCGCCTAAAAGGCAGCTGTAGTAATTAATCTGACATAAATATGGGTATTTCTCCAGGAATGTCTACTTTTTGTCGCGTTCGACACCAAGCAAATATGCTTGTTTTTTCAAAGAAAACGAAACTTTTTTTTACTTCTTTATACATTTGTGTAGGGCGTCAGCAGCTCTAAGTTAGGTAAAATTTTATGAAAAATTTAGTGACATTGTTCAGAAATACAAGGTTATTTGCTTGCGGTCGAACGTGACAAAAAATTTTAATTTTTCGGAGAAATGCCCATATGCATTTGCTCTATAGGCAAACAGCTGTTTTTAAAATATTAAAGCCCACGATGTCGACAATGTTCGACTTGTGGCACACTTACATTCAAAACAAAAACAAATTATAAAATTTTATTGTGTTTTTAAACGTATGTAAATGTGTGACAAGTTGAACATTGTCGATATCGTGTTATAATAAAGTGCGCCAAGATAGCGTCACCGAAATAGCGTCGATTTGGGGAATTTAAGAACCTGGGAAAAATGGGGAAAGTTATTGGGTATTTTTTAATAATAAATAAGCACTTTAGCAACGAATTTGGGAATTCAAAGGGAGGAAAATAAACAAAAACTAAATGAATGAATTTTCCCACGATAACTGTTAGATTCCCATGCCAAAATGTTATATGTTCTTAAAGTGGGCACTTGAGTAAATAAAATGAGATAAAAGAGAGAATATATAATTTTTTGGCATAGAAATATATTAGCCCTACTGAAAAAAATTCATCGACGGTCTTTTTGCCATTTTCGATTAAGCCGATTTTCTTCAAAACATCACAACATAATTTGTGCACGGTTCTCTCAGTTTGTTCATTAAAGTGTCCACTTTAAGAATAAATGACATTTTGGCGTGAAGGTCTAACAGTGCTCGTAATAAAATTCATGCAAAGTTTTTGTTTTATTTCCCCTATTTTAATTTTCAAATTCGTGAATAGCTTGTTGATATATTTTTAAAACTACCCAGGAAATTTCGCCATTTTTCCCGGACGCTAATTCGTTGACGCTATCTTGCCAGACGTGTTAAAATACCACTGTGCAACACATAATATTTTTCTAACAACTGATTCTAATAAAGGATAGAAAAACAAGCAATGTGAGTCCGATCACAGGGCAGATGTGTAAACATTTAGTAATGAAATTTTTTATGGTAATTAAAATAAGATACATAAATTTTTGACTCTACTGTATGGGAAAACTGCATGTATAGTAGTGGAATTATTAGTTGTGGGGGTTTGTGGAGAATTGCTCATATGCAAATGGAAAATATCAAATAAAAATTTTGATAAAGCTTGCGACTGTGGGTTTGAAAAAATTTGTATTAAAATCTCCATCCATACTAATTGGCATGAGATGGAGATTGTTACCCAATTGTCGTGCACCAGCTTCAGTGTAAGGCAACAGATATGTTATAATATAATATTATAAATTCTTTATAAGGACTGCTATATATCTTTTAAACAAACATTTGACATTTAAAACGTTATTTTATTTAAAAGTTTATATTTATTTTATTTATTTTATATTTTTCAACTTTTTAACCAAATTATCCCCACTGGCAACACTATTACACTTCACAAGCAATTTCAATTAAAATTAATTAATAATTGCTCCTGAAGGTATGCTTTAAAATTCGCTCACACCGATTTGATAACATGTTACTCAAAATTTGTGATTGTATTGTGAAAAAGATTTTTACCCCTAGCGTATAGATGTTTACACATCAAAAAATAGGCCTGTATCTTAGTTCACACAATATTGGGGTGGTCCATTTCTCATAATCAACTCATTGCCAAATTTTGATTTCCATAAGACGATGGTTGTGATTGCCGTATGTTAGATGTAAGGCCATTACGTTGAAACCAAATCCCTGATTCGAACAAAAAGTCATTGAATATGATGCCGTAACGATCACTATTGACAGTAACACCAGGTTTGCTTTAATTTTTTAAGAAACAAACCGCACGCATTTTCTGGCTATAATGGAGCCTGCAGGGTCTTTTGGGGACTAGTTTCATGCCACCTGTGACAATTTTGTTTATTAATACATGCAATAAGCGAGAACTGAGCCTCACCACTTAAACACAATTATGCTATAAAACATGGAATAAGTTTCCAACTGCTCTAGAGCCGACTCAGCATATGATGGTCTTGTGGCCAAGCCCTTTGCTCAACATTTTTCATTTAGTGGATGGAGAGAGTACCCATTCCTGCTGCTGAAGACGCATCGATAAATTTTGAACTTCTTGCACATTTTCTTAAGTATGCATATTATTATGCAGTGAGTTGGAGGATAATTTGCAAAGGGAATCTGTATAATTTGGTAGCTTTGTTCAAACTTCAATTTATTAATAACAAAGTGTCCACACCTGGTGAATGTCAAATAATATCATGATGAAGAATTTATATTAAGGATAGACTCAGTTTATTAATATTATAATGCAGTGTTATGATATAATCATTAGAGCTCACGGCCTGATAAATTCATCTTGATATCAAATGTCATTTTATGTGCATTTAACGTTTATTTATTAAACAATTTTCGTTTAAAAAAGGCGACACAACAATTTTTTGTGGCCCTAAAATTAAACAACACGTAAATTAGATATTTTTGGCAAGTAATTTTAAAATATTCATTTAATTCGTCATGATATAAATCATCACCTTCTTTCTACCCCTTCGCAATATTACGAGTTATGATATAAAATCATCAGATGTGGACACTATGTAATGATTTACTACAATATAATGGATATAAAGATCAGTATGACAGTTTGTTTGACAGTTAATCTTTTAAGAATTTCAATCGGTTTAAAAATACACTAAGTTAAATGTTTAAATAAAGCGTTGACTCGACAAGTTTTATTGAAAACAAATGTTTATATTTAAATGTTGCTTTCAGAATAAATTGATCGAACATTTATAAAAAACTTTAAGAGAAGTTTTAAGGACAAATAAGCCAACCTTAATCAGATGGAACGTGTTGTCAAGCGACCATTAAACTTAAGCTCAAATCATTAAATCGTTTAAAAAAATTTCAGAAATGATAAATTTTTATAAATTATTTACATCAAATCTTCTGTGGGATTTTATAGTCCTGCTCTTTTCCTATTTGCCTCACAGTATTAAGCCGTGTTTGCTAACAAATGACGCCACTGTCATTCAGTCTTGCGAAACAATGTAAAATTAAACAAGAGAAGCAAGCAAAATATCAACGTCAACAACAAGAGGTGCTTATTGTCACTTAAAACTTGTACAAGTTGTTTGTTAGTGGTGTTAACAAAACAGCAACAAATATAAATACAAATAAAATATTTCATTATGATAAATATCACAAGAAAAATCTAAAGTGTACAAAGCTTATTTGCGAAATGCATAAACTTTCAACAAAAAAAAAAACCTTCAAGATTGCGCCATTGAAATAAAATAACCACAAAACAAACTCAAGACAAAAGGTGTCATAACGAAAATCTGTTTTCAGTTTATGCAACCCGCAGTAAAAGACAAAGAAAAAGTTGCAATAAGTATTTCTTCTTCCTTACTTCTTAATTTTTTTTTTCAAACAAAATATTTGCATACTTTCTAGCTGATGCAAAGCCAAAAGCTTAAGGTACGTCAGTGTTAAAGGGAGAAAACCAGAAAGAAAGTGTTAACTAAAGTAACCAGAAAAAAAAAGTAAAAAGAAAATAAAAAAAAGCCCGCAAATAATATTATTGTACAAATGCTTAAGATAAAAGAACAAAATTAAAAGATTTTAAATAGCGAAGGTATGGTTGCAGGTAAGCTGCTGAAGGGTTTTTTGTTTAAATCTTATTAAGAAAAATGTTAACATAATAAACGACAGAAAAAAATAATTATATCGCTATTGCATTCCAATGTAGTTTTCAACCAAATGCAAAGCCGCAAGCAGTAAGAAAACTATGTATAGGGAAGAAAAGGATTGTTAGCTGTTGTCAGAATTATTTATATGTATGTATGGTGTGTCTGGATGAATGTTGGGAGGTAGCTTTTCCATCGTACAGGCGAATATAGGGCGCCCTTGTGGCTGAATGGTAGCGGTGCTAGCCTGTTAGTCCAGAGGTTGTGGGTTCGATTCCCACCATAGACACTGGGTCTTCCGAATTTTCTTACAAAAAATTTTGTCGTAGAAAAACTTGTTATTAACCCCTCTTAAAAATTTGCTTTTGGTATTTGTGACGCACTTTATCACGATTGCATTAGTATAATTTTTAATTCTAATAGTATCTTTTAAAGTGAAAAATTTAATTTTTACGGCCGTATCAAAGAAAAAATAATAATTTTTACTACTTGCTTTAGTCAAAAATTGTATTGTAATTTCCCTTTAACGTACACTTCAAGCCAAATTGTTGTTTTTATTTAAATTTTTTCTTTATTTTATTTAAAATATAAGCAAATGTAGTTGTCTTAAAAATATGTTTTCATCTATAAATAAACCAATTTTTTAAGAGCATATTTTTGAGTTTATATTGCATATTTTCAAGTTTTTAGTGCATATATTTTTTTAGAGCATATTTCTGGTTTCCCTTGTCATGACAGTATTTCATTACTGACACGTAATATATAATTTTTTGATGATATCATGTCATTGTGTTAACAACATAAGTCATTGTTGTAATGGCTCTGATTCATTAATTCAATGTACGAGGGCGGATCAATAAGTCCGTAACGTTTGGAACTTCCCTGTGAATTTAGCCCTTAGTGACTACTTCCTATTTTCAAACCTAAAGAAATGGCCCGTTGGAAAGAGATTTAGCTACAATTATTATTGACCAAACAAATGCCTTTTTTAAGGACCTCCAAAAATCCTTTTTTTTGAAGGGATATAAAAGCTGGAATAACGTTGGACGAAGTATATTGAGTTAAAAGGATTAAAAGATTATGTTGAAAATTAAATGTTTATTCTGCAAAAAAAAAAATATGTTTAATTCAAAAAGTCATGCACTTATTGATCCGCGGACTCCTAACAAATTCTAAGTGCCTAGGATACTAGCAACGTCAAGGCAAGTAATTGGCGCCTTCAAATAACCAATAGCCACTTATTGACAGCGCTGAACAAGCGGCTCGCTATACAAACATGATAAAAGGCTTCTAAGCTAGCCCGCCTGGAGGCCATGCTGGCAGCCCCAGTTCCGGGATCGGATGCGGTAGCCCACCTCAGCTGTTCATCTTAAATTATATGATTACTGAAACCTCATTTGAGGCACTATGTTCCTTCTAGGAACTGAAGTATTTAATATATGTATATATATATATATATAATTCAACATTTCAAAAGTTATAACCTATAAATAAATTTATATAAATATATGTATATGTAAACACATGTTTTGACTTATCTACAGGATTCGAATTTGTGACTACAAGGCTAGCACACTGCCTACTAGCCAGCAGTAGGAAGTTTTCTTCATGGTAGTTAGTCCCAGTTTTCACTATGCAAATCTTATTACTAAGCTGATAAGTTTGTTAGGAGTGAGAGACACGAGGGGAAAAGAAACGTTTCTGTTCCCCTCGTCTCTCTCTCTCTCCCTCAAACTAATCAGCTTAGCAATAAGACTTGCATGGTGTAAACTAGAACTTACGAAAATATTGCATTGAAATTGCAACAAAACTATAATTTCCATAACTATAGATTAATTACAATTGTGGTTTGATATTTTGATCTTCTTTTATGTCACCTAATCAATTTAAAATATTTTTTTGTACGAACTCTACATAAAAATATTTATTTCAGTTTTTTATTACCCGAATAAAAATTAATTCGTAACATTTATGACACTACGAAATGTGAAATATTAAACACTAGACAGCTTTCATTACATTCATTAAATTTGCATCAACATAGTATAATGTTTCATTGTAGTAATGAAATTTGTCGTTGTATTAATTAAAGGGGTTCAACGTAATGGTTTCATTCCCGTTACGAAGTATTTTACTTTCACTGTTGCGGATCACAAATTCTACATTTTCATAACTTCTTTGGAGTATCTTGTTTTTACTGGGGATTGTTTTGAAAATATTTACCTGAAAATCGGAAAATTGCTTTAGCTTAAGTAGATAATTTTAAGCCGTTTAAGCCTAAACGCATTTTAAAAACATTTTCTTTACAACTTAGTGCGAAAATGATTTGTTTTCTGCTGCATTCTAACTCCTTAGAATAAACTAGAACTCACTTTAATATATATATATATATATTTTTTTAAATTAAATCGCCAGTGTCTGCCTGTTCCTTGAAAGTAAATACTACATCAGCGGTTTTAAACGTATTTGTTTACAGTTGTTCCCCTTTGTTTTAGTTGTATTTTCTGATTTATTTTATATGCAAACTTTATCCTGGATTTATGCTTCCACTGCAGTTGTGCAAATTGCAACTGAGAGCCAGCTTATAGAAATGTGTTGAAATGTGGGAAGGGAGGGGAGGGAAGTAAAAAGTAAAAAGCTAAAAAATATAACTAAATATATAAAAATATACAAGAAATTTCGCCTAAAGGTAGTTACAACTTCTGCAAGTTGTTTTACTTATTTGCTGTTGTACTTTCAAATCGTAAAAAAAGTTGTTTCTGTTGTTGTTATTTTATGTGCACTTATTTTTTATTTATTTTTTGCTAAAAACAGCGGAAATCAGAAGTCTGTTTTATAACATTAAGACAAACAACTAGCAAATAACTGCCGGTTAACACCAACCAGTTGGTGTTCGTTCAGTTACGTTTTGTTTCCTCATTTGTTCTGTTCCCAGCTGGCATTTGGGTGATCATTTTTGGCAGAAATATCTTATATGATTCTCTACAGATCGCTTTTGATGATTAAAAAGTGATTTATCACTTGGGCGATTGAAAGAGGATTCACTTATGATTCATCTATATGATCAAATAATGATTTCTTGAAAATAGAGGAACATCATGCAAACCGCAAAAAGGTAATTTAAATGATTTAATATGAAAATTGCTCAAAAATAATCAGCAAATCGTATCATAACTGATTCTTTGGTATGATTCATCTGTAGGGTACCATTTTCTCACAACGAGAGTATCATTTAAGATCGAAAATGAGCTCATATACGGTTATTTTTCCCGTCAAGCTGATTCGGAAACGATTGGATTATGATACAAAATGCTACCTGGGTTATTACAAGTATTTGTGTATATGAGTGTGTGTGTGTGTGTGTTTGAGTGTCTGGATGTGTGCTATTTATTTTTCACCCTTCAGTTTACTCTAACAAACAGCAGGAAGGTGACAATTTCTTTTAAGTTTATTCACATTTTAGTTTTATAATTTATCTTTACAATATGAAATATGATATGCAAGTTTAATATTACTTGCTAACAGCAGACAAATATGTCAACACTAATGATAACATGAATGTATTTTTTTTTTTTTTTTTTTTTTTGTTGTTTTTGCTCAACAGTAGACAGGGGTACAGTTAAGTAGAGTGTATACAGTGTTAGCTCGGCTATACAAATGACATAATAGTAAGGACCTTGAGGCTAAAATCTGTAGAGGAAAAAAATGCATTACTAACTATTTATAAATATTGTAACGCTTTTACCCTTTAAAAACATTTTTTTGTGGACTCGAAGATTTGCAAATGAATATGAATGAATTCTATAAATACTATAAATACACTTATACTAATCAAATTCCAGGCTTAAAATACACTTACAAACATTACTTAAATATATCACAACTGATTATCACAACGTCTACCATGATGTGGTATACATACACACGTCTCACACCACTGACTGCACTGGTCGTGTAGCAAAAGTCCCAATCGACTGCTTGTCTCACACAAGACTTATAAAAAAATTTTCCTGCAATAAACAACTTCAATTGAAAATGAGACCAAAAATCAATCAAAACTATATGAAGTCAATTAAAATTTTGTTTAAAAATAAAATATTTCTGCAATAAACAATTTTAATTGAAAACAAAACTGAGATTCAATTAAAAATGTATTTAAGTCAATTACACTTTTGCTCAAAATTTTAATTAACTACAAAGTTTAATTGACTCAATAAAATTTTTAATTGCTTTTTGGTCTTATTTTCAATTAAAGTTGTTTACTGCAGGAATATTTTATTTTTAAAGAAAAGTTTAATTGACTTAAGTAAATTTTTAATTGATTTTTTGTTTTATTTTCAATTAAAGCTGTTTATTGCCGGAATATTACTTTCTGTGTACCATTTGGGAATTAAAATTAGAAATTAATTACGAAAGAAGTAAGAGTGCTATATTCGGCTATAGCGAATTTTATATACCCTTCACTCATAATTATATACATATACTAGAGCTCAGCACAAACTGTTTGCTTGCTTAATCTTCATGATGTACATTATTGAATGGTTCTCTCTTTTTAGTGCTCTTGATTTTATGAGAACACTAAAACTGGTATTAAATTTTATCAAAAGCATGCAACAGCATTTATTTATTTGCCAAGCGAGGGCATTAGTTATTGCAGTGTCGAAGCATATTTCACTAATACACACCGATTGGCAATTGTAAAATCAGCACATAAGTGTAAAAATATGTGTATGTATAAAAGAAAAAAACTAACAAGGTGTTAGCTCACATGCGATACTGTTCTAAGCTTTATACTTTATTAATTTAAGGCCCTAAAAAGTAAAATAGATATGTAATTGTAAAAAGTTTTATCACTTAGGGGTTAATTCATAACAAATATTTTGTTCTTTTAAAAGGTTTATTAATCAAATTTTCATACAAAATTTGTTCCATAAACCTCTTACTAAAGAGAAATAATGTTTGTAAATATGAAATTTTGAGTTTGTGAAATGAATTATTGTGCACTATGAAGTGCACAATAAAAATACTGTACACTTGACGCTACTGTCTATTCAATTGTTGTGCAATCGTTTTATGTGTTTTTTGTTTCGTTGTTCTCTATTTTTGCTTTACACTCAATTACGATCACCACCACAAACAATATTCGCTCTTGAAAAAAATACAATACTGTGCACTTTTTCATGGCTTAGATACACACATACATACATACATACATACATAAGTACATGTATATACATTTTTGTCTTGTGAGCAATAAATCATTTACTTTTCGAATAAAGAATTCATGCACTCTGTATTTAAGAATTTTTTACATGATTTATATAGTCCATTTTTATAATAAATGATGAGAAATTAATTAGAGAAGACTTTAACAGAGATCAGCTTTTTCTAATAGCAATTTATTTGCCCACATCTAAAGCAACTTGAAACTGTATATTTAGGTATAAGTTAAAACTTTTGCCAGCATTTGACATATTGATACCGACACAAAAAACTGAATCAAATAAGTATCCATATTGATAAAAAAATTTTTGGTTTCTTTTTTTAAACATTAGCAAACAACCAAAAATATTGACACACCCGAATTTGTGTATCCCGTGTCATGTATTTTAAGGTGGTTCTTCATATTTTGGCAGCACAATTTCGGAAAACGGCTCATAGTGCGTCATTTTACAGGCGTTTCATTTTGATGCACTTCCGCGATATATTTTAAGTTGTCTCTATTTCATATGAAAATTTAACAAATTAAAAAACCAACTCTTGAGTGAAGATCTTCCTAAAAAATACAAAATGTGTTTAATTAAGAAATAAACTTAGTTTAGTTCTCTTTTTTATCAAAAATAACAAAAATTAAAAATTTAAAAAATCCCCGTATATATGTAGAGAAGATGTGATATATTCTAAACGGCTAGATCGCTTTTTCTTAAAAAATAACTAAGAACTTTCTCGATCAAGTCACCTTTCAAACAAAAAAAAAACTAAGTCGAAATCGGTCCAGCCGTTTGGTCTGTAAGTGAACACGGACAGACACACAGACACACACTACAAACTTATAACACCCCTTCTTTTAGTCGGGGCTTAACAAGGTTTTAGAAATTTGTTGTTGTTTGTATTTTTTGTTGTTTTAAAATTAATAAAAAAAGAAGAAAGGTATCCTAGGATACCCTGTTATAGCTATGCTGCTTACCTATATAAAAAAAAACTTAATATTTTAAATAAAAATTTATTTTAATTATATTATATGATTTCACAGGATTCCTCACAGGCCATTGTAGACTGAGAAAACACCTCAACAGACTTGGCAGTGAAAGTAATAGCCTGTGCAGATTCTGTGATTACGAAAATGAAACTCCAGAGCATATTCTAAAGGACTGTGAAGCGTTATGCTACAGAAGATATAGCCAATTGCAGCCAGATACACCGATACATAGATACATAGACACACACTACAAACTTTATAATACCATATGTACAATACAAAATGTGTTCAATTAACAAAGAAAAAAATTTATTTTATTTAGTTACTTTTTAACCAAAAAAATAATTATTTTCTAGCTCTGGAGCTGTAGTTTTTATTGTTATAATTTTTTATACCAAACCATTTATTTCTTAAACGTAAAATAAATATATATATTTTTTAAAGGAAAAGGAAAGAATTAATCTTACCTGGTTACTTTTATATACAAAAAAAAACAATTATTTTACATTTTTCTCACTTTTATAGCAATCTACTTCTTTTGAAAATATAAAATACATATATTTTATTTATAGAGAAAGAGAAAAAATAAATATTAATATATCACATAATTTCATATACTTATACAAAAATATTCAAAATTTCCAAACCTGGAATCGTCTTTTCATTATTTTGAATACCAACATAATTCTTATTATTTTATCTAGTTAATTTTATATACAAAAAAAGTTAAGATTTTCCAGCTCTGAAACTATTTTGTAAATTTTTAATACCAATATATTTAAGACCATTTGTGATAAACCTAGTTAAGGATCGATGTGTCTAGCTTTTCTGGAAGATTCGGAAAACCGATTTCACGTACAGACAGACGGACAGATGGACAGACGGAAAGACGGACAGACGGACATTACATATTCGTCTTCCCTATCTAATGTTCGAGATATGTATATTCGAAATCGATATCAATAATGAAAGCCTTGGTCAACTGGGCTTATATGTGTGTGTGTGTTTGTGTGCGTGTATGTGTGTGTAAGGACATTTTTATGCCTTTTCAAATTTTATTACTTTTTTCTGCTGTTACTGAAATTTCATTATGTCCCTTCCGTAGTCATTTTATACAAATGTTTATACATTTTACGTGAGAATTTTAGCAATTGTTTAAGATGCATCATGTCTACCAACATACAGACGTATGACAGGATATGGTTCTGTATTGTAACGAAACTCTAAACGAGAGAATAAATGCTTGAATGAATGAATAACAAGGAACAAAAGTGCGAACATATGAATGAATATAACAATAGTTTAACATGTAAATTATTTGGTTAACCAACATGTGGATATATGTATATAAATTGTATAGATAATATTAAGGACGATATGGCAGTTACTTCTGTACAAATAACTGAAAAATCCATTTGTAATAAATTTAAACGGTATATATAGGTTTGTCATTCCATGTGTAATTTCCACAATATAATATATATGCGACCAATAAATTATATATATTTTATGCCCTTACGAATAGGGAAAGACATATAAGCGATGTCCGTCTGGACGTCAGTACGTCTGTCTGCACGTGAAATCGATTTTCCGAAGCTCCCAGAAAAGCTATAGACTTAGGTATTGAACTATGTTTTAGAAATGGTTCGAAACCAGCAAAATCAAATGGACGATTTTAGAGCTAGTTATTTTAAACTTTTTTTTTTGGTATATAAAACTAACCTGCAAAAACTAATCGCTGTTTTTTGTTAAATAAGCCCATTTTATGTATGATTAACTATTAAATTGGTATTCAAAACAAACAAAATATAGCAAGACTATTCCAGGGTTGGAAAAGTTTAACTTTTTTTGGTATATAAATTAACCCACTAAAATGAAATTTTGTTTTCTCTATAAATTAAACATATTTTATAAGTTAAAAGAAGCAAATAAATGGATGTTAAATAATGCTGTCAAAAAACGACTTCAGTGCAAAAATCTGATAGAACATTTTGCAAACAAATTTATGGGATATAAAATTGAATCTTAACGGGCACGCCTCCGCCCAATTTTTAAATGAAAGATTTTTTTTTTAACGCAGCTCAGGATTTGTTTTAAGTCTTATAAAAATCGGTACAGTTTAACAACTTAACATTAATTTTAATGGACGTGACTCTTCCTATTTTTTCAACTTTAAAATTGTGCATTTAGAAAACCACGGGTGCTTGCAGAATATCATAAAATTAAATAAAAAATTGTGGGCGTCTCCCCGCCCAATTTGTTTACAATGAAAAGCTATACCCTTTCAGGCAATAAAATAATTTTTACAATCGGTCTAATATGAACCGAGTTATGAAGCAACAATGCCAAAAAAAAGAGACGAATTGAAGTCGGTCAAAAATAGAAAAATCTAAAAAGGATGGTTTCAGGGTTGGAAAACTTGCACTATTTAATAGTTAACAGCAAGTAGGTCAAAATAGTATTTTTATTTTCCTTTAAAAATTAAAAATATTTTATGTTTTAGAAAAATCTCAGTACTCCTTGTACGGAAAACATTACGCTAAGAACATCCGAAGATATTGAATTTAACATTGGCAATCTTATCGAAAATATAAAACAGGCTGCTGAACATGCGACTACCTCCTACCCGCAGACTGGATTTAATAGAATTTATTCTACCGATATTGAACGTGCCGTATGCGAAAAAAGAAGAGCTAGAAGGGAATGGCAACAGCACAGATCGCCCCAACATAAAATCAGATTTAAAGAGTGCACTAAACGACTCCACGACTTGCTTGCATTTGAAAAAACTGCATCTTTTAAGGAAGGTCTTGATGCCACACCAGTGTTCAAGTTCATTTTTATGTTGGCGAATGCCGTTTGCGTTCCAGAAACATAGTTTTAACGTGTTCATGGTTTGTTGACTAATGCTTGAAGCAGAGTATTCTGCATTCTCAGCATTTCTTGCATCATGCTAGTCATATTTGTTGTAAAGTTGTTTATAGTTAGCACCAGATTCTCAATAGCAGCTTCAATGCAACTAAAGTTAAAGCTAGAGTTTGCATTTGTTGAATTACTTGGCGGTGGAACATTTTGTGTGGGAATAGAACTAGTCTTAGCAGCATCGGCATACGATACACGTGAAGTAACTAGTTGGCTAGTTTGAGGAAGAGTGGCGGAGTAAGCATTTGCTGATTGAACTGGAGCTAATTTAGGTTTTTGACCCATAGCCTGTTTAACTAAAGAATATACAGGGCATCCTCTGTAGTTAGCGGTGTGATTACCTCCACAATTACTGCATTTTTTTTCTGCTTGTACATTTGGCTTGGTACAGTTAGCAGTACCATGCAATTCACCGCAGATAACATAAACTGTAGGTAAGTTGCAGTAAGTTTTTGTGTGGCCATATTCTTGGCAATAATGGCACTGTACGGGACCTGAACGCTTACGTGGCTCTTCAACTGTGATTTTTCGGTGTAAAAGGTATTTTAGACTATAAATTGGGTGCGTCTCATTTTTCTTTAACTGTATATCATTCGGCTCCAGTTCAACACGAAATAGAGGCTGGGGAATCTTCTCTCTATTGATTATATTGGTAACAATTTTTACTTTAAATCCTTGTTCGATAAGTGCACATTTTACTTCTTCAGGCTCAACATATGAATCTATGCCCTTTAATACTATTTGTAGGCCTTTAGCACTCTTAAGTTGATATGTATAAAAATTTGTTTTATTTTTTTCAAACTCACTAACAATTTTTCGGAAATCTTTTTCATCATATATTTGGATTTTAGTTTCATCAATATTACCTCGTTTAATTGGAATGATGTGAAAAGTATTTTCACCAATGGTCGACAGTAGATTTTTTAGAAGCGCGTTTGAATTTTATTCTCTCAGATAAATAGGTGGTGGCTTAAAAGACTTTTGCGATGATGCAGCTGGCTTGTCGTTTTTGTCTTGCAATAATGAAAAAGGATTTTGACAATTGATAGAAGATGTGCTGTTATCCCTAGACATCTTTGGGGCGGATCCAATTTTAGTAGAATTTGGGCTTCGCCCGCGCTTTAAAATAATTATATATCTGTCCATTCCTACTTGTACCTTTGGTTTTGAACTACTGTTATCTTCAGTGACAACTTGTTTAAGTGATGACCACGAGCCCGAAGCGGATGAAATCGCTGAGTTAAATGTAGAAGTACTAGGCAATAAAACCAATATGGTGCTACGGAATACAGTTATGGGGCACTGCTTCAGCTTCTAATGTCGAGAGAATCCAACGAAGGCAAAACAAAATTTTACGGTTAATAACATTGGCTCCATGGTACATTAAAAATTCAAATATACATCGTGATTTAAATATGCCACTAGTGACTGAAGAAATTGCAAAATACGCTGGCAAATATTTAACAAAACTCGAGTCATATCCTAATCCGCTTGCCCGTAATATTTTGAACTTTACTGGACACATCCGCCTAAAAAAGAGGGACACAAGGGCTCTTATTCACAGCACTCCAGATGGGACTTCTTGAAAATACTTTTATTTTTTTTTTCCTTTTGATTATCACTACTTATGTATTATATATAATTATTATTAAGCTTATGTCCGACACTGGTCGGGCCTAATTATATTTTTAGATTTAAGATTTTAATACTGTCTGTCTGTCTGTCTGTCCGTCACAGGCTATTTTCTCGAGAACCAAAAGAGCTAAGAGCCTGAGATATGGACATAGTATGTAGAACTATGGCCGCTACAACAACAAATACATGAGAGTTAAAAATCAAGGGGTGTTCCAAAACGAGCAACAAAAATTTTAAAAGTTCATGTAATATACATACATACATACATTAATCGTATGTATGTATAGTTATAAACACTTTTAATTTATAAAGTTAGTGTATTTTTATACAGACTACAACAATTAACACTAAAATTTACAAAAAATTTAAGTTAAAGGGTGTTCTATCACTGAATGTAATTTTGAGAACTTGGAGTATCTATGAAGCCGTAAAACCCAAACTCCTAAAAACTCTTTCAAAAACAATAAAACTAAAAAATCCCAAAATTCTAAAGTCGCTAAGCCGAAAAAAAATCGCTGAAAACCAAAAAAAAATAAACGCCAAATCCAAAAAAAAGCGCCAAACTTAAAAAAAAATTGCTAGGACTAAAATAAATCGCAAAAAACCGCAAAAATCGCCAAAATGAAAAAATCCCCAGAATTAAAAAATCCCTAGAATTAAAAAAACCCAAAAACAGAAACAATCGCCAAAATTAAAAAAAAATTACCAAAATTAAAAAAAAATGTTAGTTAATTTAATTATTATTTTCCGAACTGTATTTGTTTCCATATTCTTATGAATTGAACAGGCTAATGTTCGTATCGCTTTTTAAGCCAAATTACATGTGATAATTATTAATGAACAAATAACATCAAAGTTAGTTGTAAATATTCTGACAACAACACATAGTTGAACGGAATAGCCAGCCGTTTTCGAAGACCACTAAACCTTCCTCCTCAGCGTTTTTCTGTGTTTTGGTCCACTGTGTGTGGTGTCAGTTGATGTAGATTTCTGCATTATATATACGAAACTTTATTGCAAATGGAATATGTGAATTGGTTTGATTCATCGTATTTCAATTTTCTGATGCGTTTTGTAATGAAGGCGAGTACGAGTACTAGACCAAATCCCAATTAAATTGAAAAACGATCACTACTATACATCACGACAATGGTGAATATGTAACCATTTACAGAATATGTCCTTTTTTTCACCATATACCACTCCTTACTTTTGATAACACTCCCGTTTTCTCAAGTCATAAGACGAATACGTTTGGATCAATTGTCACCAAATTTATTGCACGGTATATACTAACTATGAGAAGAGTATAGATTATAAAAATTTCTTATTTATAATGGTTTATGGGACAATAAAATAGCGGCACAAAAAAAAGATCAACTGCTGTCTGAGTTTTTGGGGTGACATCGGACACCTCCTTTAGCTATAGCATTCCCTAAATCTGTGCGTTCACACTATGGAGTATTGATTTAAAAGAATTAAATTGTTGTGCACTACACAACCCATATTTGAATATTTGCTCTGAATTACCACCAATCTACATAATAAATATTAATATAAGCTAAAGTTATTCAAAGTCTTTTATTTCAATTTCAAATAGATGTGCACTTTTTCTTGTCTGCATGAATCTGTATACGAATATACATACAGTGGTATGTAATAAAGTTACTATTAATTAGTGATAAATGTGATCCAATTGGACATTTTCTGAAATACTTTTGGAAATCCAAATAATCTACATACATACATAGATATGTATGTATTTTGTTAAATTGAAATTTTTTGTTTTCAACTTAAAAGTTCTTATTAGACATGAAATTAAATTTTAACAAAAATTTCTTTGACGTAGAGTAAGCTGTTTTCGAACAACCCGTATTTATGAAAAACAAATTCAAGGTTTTTAATATAAAACTTAGCGCATGTACACCGAACCAAAAAAGCATTAATAAACAAGAATTTTGAGCTTTCGTTTTAAGAATCCCTTATTTTTTAACATAATTTTTCAATTAAGAATTTTTCTTTTAATATTAGTATAATACGAGTATATTGTGTAACAATTATCCGTACATAGTATTATTTGATAACACCGCATGTATGCATCAACTTAAACATATATACAAGAGAGTTACTAATACACTTACACAAAACGACAACTAAACATTCATACATACGTTTAGTTGAGTCATTGTTTAACAAGTGAATAGCAGCTTATAACTCTCACTATGTTCGCATTATATTTAACATAAGAAGCCCAAGTTTGACTTCAAATGGGCGGAATGAATGGGAATATGACTTCTGCCTGTAGATGGATTTATTAAAAATACCGCAGTTAGCCGAACAAGCGTCGAAGAATTTATCTTGTCGGATTATATTATTTTACCGTAGTTATACGATTCATAGCTGAAGAATTTATATTCTTGTCTATTTACTAACAAAACCATATTTACCCGAATAAGAGCCGAAAAATGTATCTTGTTCGTAGTATATTTAAACTGAACCGTAGTTACCCAGACATTATATTGTTCGTAGTATAAAGTACATAAACAAACCGAAGATACACACCGTAGCTAACTTGACTATAATCGAACCGTAATAAAGCGACCAGCTTACAAAGTGTATATTACACTGTACAACAAAATAACATTTTTTGGCTGTCCTTTAGATAAAATTACGCGGACTACATGGATTTCGATGCGTTAAATTCAAATATGCTATCAGTTTTGCTCTATCACGTAGAGATTTTTTTATGGGCGTGGCTAATTTTGGCCCCTAAATTAGTCGACCATACTAATATATTTTACTATAACTCGAAAACCGCTATTTCGATTTTAATAAATAATAAACCAAAAGACGCACCACAAAATTTTGTTAAAAAATATTTATAATAATTTTTCACCTATTTTTTATGGTTTCGGAGTTATTCAGAATTTAAAAGAGAAAAAAGTTTTTTTTATGCAAAAATCGCGTAATTTTTTTACATGAAAATTGCAATAAAAAAATTAGAAACTAAAAAGTTTCATATTTTTTACATTTTTCTTAAAACCACATATCCTAGAAATAAAACAAGCTATAAAACGTGAAAATCCAGCAATAAATCTTGATTTTATTCACAATTTAAAGTTCTGTTACCTGCCCGCAATGCCCTTTCAATAGCATTACCAGATGTGAGTGATGGGAAATGAGATTTGCATTTCGGTATCAAAAACAAATTTTTTTAGTACTTTTTTGATCCCGAGAGTACCAAAAACTATAATATTTCTTATTTAAATTTTATTAACAAAAAATTATAAGAAATTCATTTACAAAAAAAGGAACACATAGGTACAAATATACAAATAGGTGTAGCCTGGATTAGACTTAATACTGTTGGAACATAAAGCTTACCTCCGTATTCCATAGCTCGCTAAAGCTAAAGCTAAATTCGACCGCTTAAATGCTGAACAAATATAAAATTTTAAATTTTTGGCGATGACATAAAGCAATAAAATTTCGGCGAATTACATTTTTAAGCCATTACCTGATTTATCAATACCCGTTTGAAAATTGCATTCGTAGCCGAAAATCGACAAATTGATTTTATGGATTCTTAGCGATAGAGATTTAGCTTTAGCGAGTTACAGAATACGATGGCTTTTGATTTATATTTTGTTTTCATGAAATTTTGGTAAAAGAAAATCCTTTCGACATTTACAGCGGAGTGAGGCATGGATAAAATTCCGTAAGCTACTCTCGATATATCAGGAAACATGTATTCATCTAATGCGTTTTTATATAAGCCAGTGCTCTATATTGGTTGTTAATATTTCAAATTATTTTTCTTTTTTTCTTTTCCCTGGGAACATTTTAATTAAAAGTGGTATAATGATATTGGTTTAACAGATAAAATACTTTCAGGGGGAAACTTACTAAACCAAACTAACATTTTATTGTCAAAGTCCACTTTTGCCCTTAGAACTTAATATAAACTTTTTAAAATTTTCTTTAAACTGATTTAAAACAGTTGTTTCAATAGATCAACTTCTGTGCCACATAAAATATCATTGAATGAAATATTGATATTGATATTTAATTGTGGTTACACTTTTCTAAAAGATCTTTACTAATAAAGCTTCTTTCTATTTGTCGAAAAAACAATTGAATTCTTGGCAAAATATATGCATGCGCGAGTCTTCTGACTGCATTTCTAAGTTACCCGTGAGAGTATCAAATTTCTTAGGGGAGTACTACGGTACTTTTTCATGTCAAATAGTATCAAAAAAAGTACGATCGTACCAACTTTCCCATCACTGCCAGATGTAAATGTGACTGCATTTAATGCATTGCACACATTTTTCCAATTTTAGGTACCTGCTTTAAATTGTGAATAAAATCAATATTTATTGCTGGATTTTCACGTTTTATAGCTTGTTTTATTGCTAAGATATGTGGTTTTAGGAAAAATTTTAAAAATATGAAACTTGTGAGTTTCTGATTTTTTTATTGTAATTTCCATGTAAAAAAATTACGCGATTTTTGCATAAAAAAAACTTTTTTCTTTTTTAAATTCTGAATAACTTCGAAACCATAAAAAATAGGTAAAAAATGATTATGAATATTTTTTAACAAAATTTTGTGGTGCGTCTTTTGGTTTATTATTTACTAAAATCGAAATAGCGGTTTTCGAGTTATAGTAAAATATATTAGTATGGCCGACTAATTTAGGGGCCAAAATTAGCCACGCCCATAAAAAAATCACTACGTGATAGAGCAAAACTGACAGCAGATTTGAATTTAACGCATTGAAATCCATATAGTCCGCATACTTTTATCTAAAGGCTGTTTTGGCTGTTGTACAGTGTTATCAGTCTTCGTTAACAGTCGTATTACGAATATCAATTAACCGACTATCAAACAAAATTTTCGTTTCGTCGGGAATTAGTCGTGTTCCACTTAGAATGAATGTGTCATTACATAACTATATAGTTATGTAGGACTGCAGTCTGATGGCCACAATCACCAATACAGCAGACATTTGAAGAACCTAGACAAACTGAACGTACCCCGGCTGACAATGAAAACTGACAATTGTTATTTTTATAATGAATCAGTTCTAAAAGAAAAAAAGTGCACTTTTATTTTAAAAGTGAAACAAACTTAAATTGTTTCTGCCTAAGCTTAAAGATTTTTTTTTTGGGTGTATAGAAATTTTTTTATTGCCTTTTAGACCTTTTTCTCAGTAGCATATTAAGACTTTAACTATAAACATACACGACTGTTCACATTTTACGTAACGCTCCAGGTGGGTTGTTAAGGCGGAAATTGAGGATTGTTACCGCTTAGAAAATTTATTATGAAAATGTTGTCAGAAGCATTACTATGGTGGGGGAGGTATAAGCACTCTGAATTTGAATGGTCCCTATAAATTTGTTCAGTTTATTAAAAACAAAATTTGTGTTGAAGTCTACTGATTCCTTAAATTTTACATATTTTGCTTTAATAAATACTTTATGATAAAAAGTGTACATGTAAATTCTACACAAAATAAAAAAAAATTAATTAAATTTTTATTAAATGGCTGGTAGGAACTAAAATCTTAATAATATAATTTGTTGTCCTAACATTCCTTTAAGTTTAATTTGCTGAATTCGGAAGGCCTTAGCCACACTGGGCATTTTCCTCATTGAAGTCATACCTTCAAAAATGTCTAAAAAAGTTTACAAATTAAATTCGGATAAATCTTCATAGAACTTGAGGATGTAGTGTTTGGTTACAGTAAATAATTTTATGAGAAAACTCCATAAATTCAGCATGAAATGTGTGATAGAAAAACGTTTTGAAAAACACTTAAACTTACTACATATGGTGGTCCCTGGACCACTATTGTATTCATTATATGCAAATGACTTGCCCAATAATCTGATTTATTCGAAAATTCAAATGTATACTTATGATGTTCAGCTATATCTCTGCAGTCCCAAAGACTCATACCTTACAACTATAAATTATTTAAGTTCTGATCTAGAAAACATTTTCAATTGAGCTTTTGCCAGTGGCTTAAAGTTGAATCCGGAAAAATCTAAATATGGTTATAGAAGATGATCTAATTATCAATATTGGGGAAGCCAGAATTACAATTGATATGCACGGCTTAAAGTCTTGGAGTAACAATGAACAGTACTTTGACGTGGTCAGACTACCTGAATAAAGGTTGTAGCAAGATATATGGGATGTTAAGGGGATTGTGGGCCACACAATATCTTACACCATCAAGAATAAAAACACTATTTTATGCTTCGGAAATATATACTGCAACTCCCAAGACATGGAGAGACTGACCACTACGTATAATAACATTGTCCGTTATATTTTTGGTCTAAAAAAGTTCAATAGATTAACTTCGTGTTCGAGCCGTTAACTCTATTTACCCTTAAATAATATTCTTAAATTTAAAAACATTATAGTTCTTCACAAAATTATAATAACTAAGCAACCGAAATACCTATATGATCGATTGCAGTTTGCAAGATCTCGTGCAGGAAAATTTATTATACATTTTCGTCATCGAGTGTCAATTTCTTATACTTAGTATACGTCTCTGGAATCAACTTCCAAATCACTTACAAACAATATGCAAAACAATAAAATTTAGAAAATTTCTTATCAAATACTTTTATCAATGTTCATTGTTATCAAATTTAATGTCAATTGAGGCCATTACTACCATTATCACTGATAGTATTATTAATATAATGCTATTTTTATTTTGTTTTTATTTTTTATATATTTATTATTTATATTTTTCATTTAATTAATGTTTTAAACGGTATAGTATAACCTATCTAATACTAATACTGTAATTCATAAGATATCATATCTTGTTGTATTAGAAAGGCAATTGAAAATATAAAAGAGAATGAAAGTCATTAAAACCTATCATGATTCTTTTTTTTTGTTCTTTGTCAAATGATTTTTTTTTCTATTTCCTGGCAACGCTGATTTGCACTCCAAGTATTTCAAGAAAAATAATTATATTGCTACGTTGCGAAAGTATTTAAGTATGAGTATGTGTTAGTTGCCACATCGATTTCACATATTCATATGTATCACTATCACTATTAAAACTTTAAAATTTAAAGTTTACTGTTCATTTAAAATTGGGTTAATTTATATTTTATAATCTAGAGCAGGGTTTTAAAAAAAAAATTAATTTAACAAATACTCGTATATAGTGCGTGAAATTTAAGAGTTTCCAGATATAAGGATAATGCCTGATATATAGAATAAAATGAAAATAAAATAGTTGAAATAAATTTCTACTGTTGGCCATATATGAAATGCATTGTGATAATTGTATTGTAAATTGGCATATTGCCTGCTACTTTGTTAAAGGGAACTAAAAATTATTCTTTCTGGCAAAAAAAACTGACTTCAATGCAAGGATCTGATAGAAGAAGTTAAAAAGAAGTACGTGAAGTATAAAATTAAATTTTAGTGGACGTGCCTCCACCCATTTATCAAATGCAAGATTGTGTGTGCAAGATTGTGTTTTAGGGCTAAGGGGGTGTGTAAGGTTTTTTAAAAATCGGTAAAGTAGAACCACGTACTTTTTAAATAAGAAATTTTGTCTATTTTAGAGCTCAATTTGTGTGGTAAGTTTCATAAAACTTGGTTAAGCAGAACCGCGTGAAATATTATAGTATATTTTAATAGGCGTAACTCCGCCAATTTTTTTTTTTACTTTCAAATTGTTTAATTACTTCGTTTGGAGCAAGAGAAGTTTTGGCAAGTTAAGTATTGGCGGTTGTGATAAAGTCGTGTGAAAGTTGAAGCGTTCAATAGAGATTAAAAGTAAAACGTTTATCATGTATAAAATTTTGTAAATGTATAACAAATTGAAACATTGCCTTTAAATACAAATATGTATAAATTTTAGCAACAACTTTCCGAAGAATTGATTCGTCAAAGCCAACAATTATAAGCTCCGCTTACTACACCCGTAATTATTACTACTCTTGTTCCAGAAACAACCACCTCCCGGTAAGTCACCCATTTTCTAATCCTTACATTATATAACTAACCCCCGTGTGCCCTGCACATTTTTGTCCTTCGAGCCGGATCCGGGTCATCCAAAACCCCGCACACCCCCTTGGCTATCTGAAAAACCCCCATTTGTTTCGTAGCAATCAATAAGCATATAAATATCATAAGATTATCTTTCAAAATTTGTGGGTTTGTCCCCGCCCACTTTTTTTGCAATGGGAAGCTATATTCTCTCAGACAACAAAAAAATTTTTCAATCGGTCTAAAATGTAGCGAGTTATAAAGTAATACACCTAAAAAAAATTAGAGACGAATGGTTAATTTACTCTTTTCTTAAGTCGGTTAAAAATAAAAGTTCACTTTCAAATAATATGTATTATTTTCTATAAGATCTTTTGTAATAAGAACAAATATTTTAAAAACCACCTTTTTCAAAAACACTTTTTAAGAAATCCACTTCGAAAAGTATCCCTTTGAATAATCCAAATATTTTTTGAACAGTAATTTCATTGAAATATTATGTTAGTTAAGTTTTTTGTTAATCGCAAATAGGTCTTTGTTCGAAAAAGTATAAAAGGCATGCAAATTCTAGTTTGAAATTAGAAAAGTGTAATTTTTTGAAGTGTCAACAATATGAAATTAATTTTAATTTGGCTGCTGGCCTTAGCCGTGGCAAGAGCCAACAGTGAATATAGTAATAATATTGAAAATGGCAACATATCCCTAAATTATCGTCTTCCTAACGAAACGTATCCGGAACATTACGAGATAATTATTGACACAACATACAATGAAGGTGGAAGGAGATTTAATAACAACGTGTTAATAGACATTGCAGTAACAAATTCTACTAAGAGAATTATTTTAAATGCACTCAAATTAAACATTTCAAAGATCACTATTGAAGAAATGATAACTCGCACAACAGAAGAATTGGAATATGAATACGATTTGAAAAAAGAATTTTTAATATTGACACGTATAAATGGAAAACAATTTCCAGCTTTAACCAAGTGGAAATTACAAATTCAGTATTCTTTAATCTTTGATGGTACTCCAAAAGGGATAATTGAATACAGATTTCCCGAAAAAGGAAAAAATGTAAGGTGAGTAAAGATATAAAAATATAATAATTATATTATATTATTTTTAGCATATTTGATTAAGATTTAGTTGCATTTTAACACAAGCAAATCATTTCCAAAATAATAAGTTTCCAACAACACGTATTGTAGTTTTTTTTCTCTCTATCTATTGAAAAAATAGCGCTGAATTTTCCCTGTTTTGTCACGGTGAATCGGCATAGAAAATCATAAAAAATCTTACAGTTTAGACAAATAATGTTTTCAGCGTTTTTATATTAAATCTTAAAAGAAACACTTTTGTGGAGCATTCCAAGCCCTCAATTCCTTTCGTGAAGGCCTTTTTTGTTCCACACGTACAAAGTTTCGCATATGATTTATCATAAAATTACTCAGGATATCCTAAATTTCAACTGTACGTGTGATTAAGTACGAAATTGACACTTAAACTCATTTCAAGTCTTTACTAATATCTGGTGTTTTAGTTAATTAACTCTAGTAGTATGGAAATTCTAGATTTTCTATATTCAAATATTTTAATTGCAAAGTTTTTTTTTTACTAAAACGCAAACACATGTTTTTGTATTTGTATTAATATATAGGTGTATGGCCTTATGTTTGTGTAAAATATATATGTATGTATATACATATGTAAGAAACCTGTTTGAGTGTTAGTTTTTGAACAAAAATATCCCTGGAGGAATATTGGGGTTAGGTGTCTACTACTTCTGTAGACTACGACATTGTTATCGAAGCGTCTACATATTATTATTTTTTCCTGATGCGTACCAAAGAATTTGTCAGTTACACAAAACTATGCCCCTTCTTAATGTTATATTGGTTTGTATAAAATAAAAATGGCGTCAAGCAAAATTTAAGTTCTTATAAAATTAATTTACAAAATCAATTAAACAAGTATATGTATTTATATAAATATTTTGACACAAACCGTCTTTTTTTTAACAGAGTTCTGTTAACAAAAAATACACCTCTGTTAAATAATAATAATAATTAGTTTTTTCCCACAAAATGGACTTGATACCCAATTTTTGAAGCTAAATTAACCAGAAAATTTAAACCTAGATCTTTCTCTATGCCTTCTTTATATAGATATAATATTTAATATATCCAACAACACGAAAAATCCATATCTTGACCCACAGTCATAATATGTTTTTTAGTCATTTTTTTTTCAAAAACGTTAAGAGATGAGAAAAAAAAATATTGGAAGAGACTCCTGGACAACTCTAGACGAATGTCCAGTAGTCGAAAGTCATAACAGCCTGATTTTGTAAAAATTACAACACAATTTCAAAAAAAAAATTTTATTTGAAAATGACATGATAGTAAAAATTATTAAAGACAGAAGTGTAGCCATAGCCATGAGCACCGGTATACAAAATGTAATGATGGGACTAAAAATGGCGACACAGTGAACAAAATACTAGAAGTGCGGTATTTGTAGGCGTGGCAAAAAACTAAAAAAAATATTTTTGGAATTGTTTTTACATTATCTTTAATGCTAGGGGCTGACTGCCAAAACTTTTTTTAACGACTCTGGTGTACATGCATTACTTTTTTATACGTGTCCATGCGTATGAAGAGCAAGCATCACAAATTTTTCCGTCACGAGGTGTTTTCTTCTTTACTCCCATACCTGCAACAACTGAAACAAATATCTTGCTAACAGTGTTGTTTAGCGTTTGTTTTAGAAGATTTCGTTGCAGTAAATCATTTGAAAAATCCCTCAGGTCTCAAAAGCTCTTGTAAGTGGTATTGTGCAGGAGTCTAGTGCAAAACAGGATCAATATTATTATATGTCCATGTATTGTGGGTAAAAAACAAAAAAAAAATTAAATAAAAACCATTCCATTCAAAGTGAAAGTGTCAAATTTTGAAATTTTGTTGAACCTGTAAAAGTTTTTTGTGGTAACAGTTGAAGAATTTGTCATGAGTTAAGATCCATACCTAAGTGATTGACTTTAATAATTCAACGAAACATTGAAGTTTTGATGCCTATTTAACAAACACGACAAATCAAATCCCCTAATTGCTGGTAATGCTGTTTCATTATCAAATGTTTAAACTAGAATTACTAAAATATAATAGTGAGTCAATGTCTACGTATGGTTCCAAAGGAACTACTTAGTCGGCAGTGCCAACGCCAGTTGTAAATTTTCAATGAAACGCACAGTTAAATCATTGTCTGGTGCATAATTTGTTTGTCACTTCCTACTGGGATGTTTTGAGCCGCACAACTACTAACGTCGTAATACACTAGAACTGAGTGCTGCCAATTTTTTTTTTTCTAGAGCTTATCCCCAATTTTTGATTCGAGATCCCCAAAAATTCCCATATTGAGTTTTTTTTAATCAAATTTTCCTTTTTTATCTAAACAAAAAAAAATTTATAAAAATAACATTTTTCCATAAATTATTTATATCGATTGCTAAATTTATAGCTCGACTGTGGATGGCGACCAAACTTTGGTTGCGCTACTAGTAGGGTGATCGATTATTCGACTTTTTCCAGAAACCGGTTTTCGCACAGATCGAATTATTGTAATTATGAAAAATCCGATTTCGGTAAGATAATTATTATACAAAAGTTTTGATTTTAGATTGCTTTATTAAAAAGAAGCAGTTAACAGTTTATTAGTAAATACTATAAAACACTACAAAAATTAAAAGATAAATATAAAAATTAACTTTATATACTTATGTATAATACATTTATATAATAAATATACTCGTAGCACTTTCAGTTTAAATTTAACCTTTTTCAAATTACATGAAACCATTATCAAATTAAACAAATCCATTTTCAAATGGAACGAAACTATTTTCAAATTAAACGAAACCTTTTGTAAATTAAACGAAAAATTTTTCAAATAAAATCCAACTTTATTCAAACACAGTACAACTTTTTTCAAATTACTTAAAAAAACATTTTTTTTTTAGTTTTGTTGACTTTTGCTTTGCATTAATTTTTTGTTGTTGGTAGTATTATTTCACTCGACCCGTTTCCAAGTTTTTCTTGTAGAGGTTATACACAAAATTGATAAAAAACTAGAGTTACAAAACTCATTTTTAATTATCGATAATGCCAAAATGCATAAATTCCGAGAAATATATGTGGATATATAGCTCTATATAAAATATGAAGCAAAATGTGAACCAAGCTAAAATTCAATTTTTACAAATGGATTTTGACCAGCGATGCCAACTTGGTGCTTTTGGCACTATTTTTAGTGCTTTTTGAAGACTCAAAACGCCAAATTTTCAGCGTTAGTGCTAAATTAAGGAAAAGCATTAGAAATTAATATTACTTTAATAAAAACTTGGTGTATTTATTTTTAAGTGTATATCATACCTTTTTCGTCAGATATATTTCATTAAAAATTATACTATTGTTGAAATAGAGACTAGCCTAGAAAATATTAAACATCGCTCGTTTGAATATTCACTCGTTTTTCACGTTAGTGCTTTTTACGCTTTTTAGAGCTTTTTTTAAATTTGCATGTGCCTTTAGAGCGAAAACATTGGCATCACTGATTTCCACATTCATTGTACACCACAAGGCCAATTTAATTTGCCTCTGCTACCACTTCATAAAATAATTTCGCTTAAATTTCATGTTTCAGTAAGTGTTGCCATGCCCAAAAAAGCCTAGAACTTTTACACTGAAAAAAAAATACTTGGAAAAATCAACACAACACATTGGTCAAAGTTTTAATATAGTAAAATGAAATGTATTCGACTCAGCCGGATTTTAAATTGTAAAAAAATCGGACTATTCGACATTCGAAAAATCAAGATTTTGAAAAAACCGACAACCGTATTTTGCAAAAACCGGGTTTTAAAACCGGTTAACCACCCTAGTTGCTAGTTGCGGAAATGGTGTTACGGATGGTAACTGGCAACTAACAGCTGGTAATTTCATTTGCCATGTTGGCACACGCAAAGAAAAGATATGGTTGTAAAATGGTTGAGAAAACAATATTATGTTCTCTGAAACAAATGTGTGGTCGTTGAAAACTCGTTATTGTTATTTTAAACATTAATTTCGTTACGACAAACACAGTAATGTTTGAATTTAATAATTACATTATTGTATTCATAGAAAGTGCGATATGGTTAGAGTTTAACAATATAGGTTTGTTAAAAATTTATGACTACAACATAATTTGTATTATTGTGTAAAAATAATATGATGTAAATAACAATATAATTTTATCCAAAACCATACAATGTTAAGTTTTTAAAAACATCCTTTTCAGAAACATCTTCTGTCATATTGCATTTTGTTACGTACTCTTGTGCTCACCAATAAACTCAAGAATTGCTGCAACAAAAATTGCAAGTCTGGACGAGGACCATCAGTTATAAAAAAAAATCTCAAAAATCCTAAAATTTGGTTATAGTCCCCAACAAATCCCAAGATCCCCAATACGAAATTTTTATCCTCAATCACGAAAAAAATCCCCAATTTGGGTACAAATCCCCTAAACTGTCAACGCTGACTACCAGCGATGCCAACTTGGTGCTTTTGACACTATTTTTAGTGCTATTTGAAGACTCAAAACGCCAAATTTTCAGCGTTAGTGCTAAATTAAGGAAAAGCACTAAGTTGTGCTTTTAAAGAATTCGCGTATTCCTTAAAATTACATTAACAAAAACTTGGTGTATTAATTTTTTCAGTGTAAAGAATACCTTTTTCGTCTGATATACATACATACTTCATTAAAGATGATACTATTGCTGCAGTAGAGACTAGCTTAGAAAATACTAGACATTATTAAACTTCACTCGTTTGAATATTCGCTCGTTTTTCACTTTAGTGCTTTTTACGCTTTTAAGATCTCAAAATTAAGCTTTTTAGTGCTTTTTTAAATTTGCATGTGCTTTTAGAGCCAAAAAAGTTGCCATCACTGCTGACTACATGTAGAAATGCGTGAGAGTTTACCTAATGGTAAGAGAGAGAGAGAGAGAGAGAGAGTGTGTGTAAGCAATGTACAAAAGTGCTAAGCAGCGTTGCCAACTTTTAAATTTCAAAAAGCTCTGAAACCAGGAAAAAAATTGAGTAATTTAAGTAAAAAAGCAGCAAATTTAAGATTTCTTTATTATATAAAAAAAAATGTTCTGCATAAATACGAGTATATATGTATATAAAAAATATAGAAATGGTTGACCTTGTATTCCATTCCTAAAACTTAAAATTTGAGACATCCGATGCAGATTTTAATTCTATAAGAATCAGTGAATTCTAAAATCAGCCTTTTGTAGTTATTAACAAAAAGAAAAAGATATTTTTACTTTGTTTTCGTCAACGAACAAACGAGTCACCTGACTTAAGTCAATTTCGCAATACATGACAAGTCTTTCTGAGGTTAAGAGCTGATCAGACAGGACATTCTGTTACGTATTGTAGACTTTAATAAAGCCATGGGGATAAAAGACATTTTGCATTTAAACATGAAAGTGTTAGAAGTTTATGAAAGTTCATGCCTCAATGCCTCAAATGAATTTATATCAACTGAATCGTTATAAGATTTTAACTTCCGGCCAAAATTCGATAGTGGAGCCAAAGTTTCTCCCTTGCATTAAGTGAACCGTTCTCCATCCGTTGTATATACTAGACAAAATTTTGCTATTTAGCTATACTTGCTTTATGTATTCTTTGTCGTGTGGCAAAACACTGTTTACATTAGTTATGCTTAAAATGTTAAAGTTTAAGGATAATAGATTCGTATTTCTACAACCTTCTTAGAAGTTTTTTAAATGCTCTAGTTAGCTTATGCTTAAATGATAAACTTCCTTTAAATTGAAATCTGTTTGCTGGTGGTTAAGCATTGTCTATGTATTTCATTGGTGCTTAGCCAAATTATCAGTAGATTTCAACCAAATATTTTGAACAGTCAACAGACCTCTTCCAAAAACTATTTCAGAATTCACAAATAATAATATTTTTAAGAATCACAAAAGAAAAATAAGCATAATCGGCTTAGACACTGTAACAAAAAAACATTGAAATCTAACCTAAAAGTGTAGAATGAATAATCGCGTTCAATCGTCAGAATTTGGAATAAATAAACGCCCTTTTGCAAATTTAGCCTAATTAGTCTTCATGAAGAAGTGCAAAAAAAAACGTTCTTAAGCTGGAAAACTTTGCAAGGCAGAAAATCTTTATTAGGCAGTGCCGTATCGGGAAATACCACGGTGGAGAAAATCCTTAAGTACGGCCGAAAGCCGGCAGTACAGGAAAACGTTATTAAAACAGAAAAAATTTGTTAGGCTGCGCCGCGTCGGGAAACACCATGGTGGAGAAAATCCTTAAGCCCGGTTAAGTGCCGAAAGTGAAGAACAACGAGTACAATATTTATAATTGTAAATTATGAGGGGTTACTCACAGCAGTCATATTTTTTAGTGTGATTACTTTAGAACGTGTTAATTTACGACTACCAGTTGAAGTCCCCAAATATCTATAGTATAATAATATAAGTAGAATTAAAACTAAATAAGTATATATCAGGTCAAATAAAACAATGCAAAATCCATATTAAGTTATTTCAAATGCAGCAATGTCCTTCTGGTTAGACCATACACAGAAATCTCTAATACCATTTTTCTTTTTTTAAATCCCTACAAGCCAATTTGGCTGTAATTTGATTTATATTTTCGTCATATTGTTTTTTTCTTACATATATATGGTTTTGTTATTAATTATATAATCTATAAAAGTGGAGATTGAAGCCTTTGAAACTATACTGCTCGCATATAGAAAAAGAGATCTTAATATCGAACTAAATTTAGTTTTAGCTTGGTAGCATCCTTTATTAACTCGTATTATTTTCTTCTAACTTTTTTATTGCAGAAATTATCTTGAAACTGATTTTGAAAACTCAAATGCCCGTCGCGCTCTTCCCTGCTACGATGAACCTGGTAAACAAGCCAACTTTACAATCACCATATATCATAATGCTAACCTTAGGGCCATTTCTAATATGCCAGTCAACAAAGATCTGTCCAGGTAAAGTAATTTGCAATAAAAATGTATCTAACTTATTAATTTATTATTTCATTTAGCAAGGTAAAAACTGTATTCTTGACAACACCTCGTATTTCCATTAATACAGTGGGGTTTGTGGTTTCCAATTTTGACTTTGCCGAAGAAAATACGACCGACATAACCCAACGTGTTTATTTCCGTCGTGGCGTGGAGCACAATGTCCGGACATCACTATCGTACGGTGAAACAATGTTAAAGTTTATGCAGGATTACACTGGTGTTAAATTCATGCTCCCCAAATTGGACTATGTTGCTTTACCCCGTTCATTCGCCGAATTTACTGCAAATTTGGGCTTGATAACATATCCTGAAACAGCTTTAGAGTATAATGCAGACATCTACACTGCGAAACACCAAATCCCCAAAATTAGGAAGTGGAGTTCGCTAGTCTCTCAACAGTGGTTTGGTGGTTACGTCTCAATTCAGTGGTGGTCTGACTTCTGGCTGAGAGCAGGTCTTGGAGACTTATTCATAAATAAAGCTTTAATCAAGGTAAATGTAACTAGAAAGGTAGTCATAATATTATTCATTACCAAAAGCTTTAAATTTTTATAGAACTTTCCGCATGAGCGTATTTTGGATTTTACTAACTATGACGATTACAATAGCGTATTAGCTGATCCTATACCTTCGAAAGTGCCTTTAGTTTTTTATGGGCAAACACCTTCGGAAATTCGGAAATTGAATAAAAATTTTCCTTTTTCTAGAAATACTTTTTTTCTTCTAATGTGGAACAATGCGTTGACCGACGACGTATTCAGAAAGGCAATAGAGTACTTTTTAAAACAAAAGTAAGATATACCAATACTAGTTACAACAAAAAAAAAATTAAATTTATAAAGACTGTTTTTGCCAGAGGAGACAAAACAAACTTAGTTTAAGGTAATTTTTTATAATGGGATGAAGTAGAAAATGATGTATCTCAACATTTTAGATATAAGACGAATTCTGCACTTCAATTAAAAAGTAGAAATATTTTTTCCTCCCCTTACGGTGTTACAAATATTTGTAACAAAAATGCTAATTAAGGCCATTTCAGATTATAATAATACAAGTATTAATACTTTTGTGGAAAATGCAACTCTGACATGTTGAGTTGTTATTGTGTTTAGAAATTTTTTAAACAGAAATCAGATCAGGGAGGCATTTTCGTCAAAAGTATTGATACTTGTATTATAGTTTGAGTGGCCCTTTAACGTCACTAAATAAACAAACTCTCAAAGTTTACACTGGGCAGTAATCAAAATATGATTTCCGTCCTTTATTGCAAGACAGACATAACTCAAAAAACGCGGCTTTGTAGAAAATTGGTTTAAAGTTTTCACTTCAAATACATAACTCAATGAAGATAAAAAAATATTATTTTCCCAAGAGTTGCGTGTAGAAGTCTTTTATATAAAATTTGTACACAAGATTTAATATGATGTAACCATTTTTTCTCCATTTTTAACTCAAAAACCAATTTTTTATGTTCTTATGTTGCAACAAATGAGCGATAAGTTAAACTATATATGATAAAAAATACGTATTTTTGATTCTGGAAATGAATTTCGAGCCCTGATATACTTAAAGACAAAATGAAATTTTATGACATTTTTTTGTAATTTTTTTACCTTCTTTTACTCTGCAGCCACCCGTTCAATAAATCGCTTTCAATTTCATCACATGTACTGTTTGTCAAAATTCCTTGAAATTGACAGCTGTTGCACAAATTGATAGTCAATTTAATTTTTTAAAAGCCACCGACGAAGAAACAACTCAAATTTTGTTGCTTCAATCAATTTTTGCTGTGGATAGGTCAATTTGAAAGCAATCTAATTAAATCAATTTAAAAAGTTTGAGTGTGTAAGTAAAAAAAGTGTGAGTGTATTGAAAATTGAATGGAATTGAAAGGCAAAAATTGAACGTGTGGCCCCCAAGTTAATCAAACTAAAAAAATATTCCATAAAAGAAAAGTAAGTGGCTTCTAGTGAACCATTAAAGTGTTTCTCGCTAGATTTTATATGCAACTAGCATATTGCCCGATACTTTGTCAGCGGATAGTTTATATGTACTAACCAAGCTCTTTTATTTCAGACCAAAATATATGGGGTTCAAATATAAAAGTTCGCGAAACTCGATATTTTCAACTGAGACCTTCTTCATGCGGATTCCTTAAACCTACTCATAAGGCCCTTTTATTTGGGACCCATATTGATGAGTGTGTTTCTTGTCCAAAAAAAATATTTTGATGGCCATTTTATTCTAGTCATTAGATAAATTCTTTGTAATATTTTTTATATTATACCATCCAAGTCCTTTTCTTTGAAATCCATATTAAAAGAGTTTAGCTCTAAGATGTGACGATATATACATATGTAAGCATTCAGTAAGGTCTTATATGCTCGAATTACGAAAAAGTGAAAAAAACCCATCCCAGATGTTTTCTCAGAGAAAAGAATTAAGGAAAAAATTTGCTTTCATATGTAATATTTTACAAATATGTATGTGGAGTGCCAAAAAGGTACCATATATACTCTCAAAAGTATATATGTCAAAAAAGTACCAGACACTTATTATTTAAATTTTTTTGGAAACTAAAGCAGATAGACTGCTTTAGTTTCAGAGACATAAAGTTATCAATTTTACCAATTTTTTCCCATGTTTAACCCCTTACATCCAAATTTCCGAAAACTCGTTCTTATTGAATGCACACACGCTCTACATCCACTGTTTTGAGCTAGGCGAAGATCACCCAGTCAGTCACGTTACTGTTTTATATATAATACCAATAATAATAATAATAATTACGTATTTAGATTTGGTTTAGTTTTTATATACATTTAATAATTTATTAATTCAAAAAGTCCTTTTACTAAAAAGTAACCCTTTCAAAAAGTACTTTTTCCAAATAAAATATTTTTTCCAAAGAGTACTTTTTTCAAAAAAAAGGAATTCCATAACGTATTTAAAAAAAAAATCCAAAGTACCTGTTCAAAAAATAAGTTTTCCAAATAGTATATTTTTCAAAAAAATACTTTTTCCAAAAAGTACCTTTTGCCCAAAATTACCTTTTTCAATAAATAATTTTTTTAAAAAGTACCTTTCTCAAAAAGTACTTGTACCAGAAACTACATTTTCCGAAAAGAATTTTTTAAAACAAAACTTTTTTCAAAATGAACTACATATTTCAAAAAGGTTTTTTTTCGAAAAAAGTAATTTTTGAAAAAGTATCTTTTTCTAAAAAGTACTTTTTCCCAAAAGTACCTTTTTCTAAAAAGTACTTTTTTCGAAAACCACCTTTTCCGAAAAATATTTTTTGAAAAATACCAAATTAATATTCAAAGTACCCCTGCTACACTATTTAAAGTTTTTCAATTGTATGAATTCTTCCGAATATAAAATTTTTAGTATTGTATTTAGCCGTTTTTACCCTTTTTGGTACCTCTTTGGGCCCTTCGAAAAAACATATTATTATTATTACAGATTCTACTCAGCAGTAGGAATTCAAAGTGAATTATTTTTACATGTAGTATGTCATATTTACCTTACCATTAACAAAAAAGTAATGAAAACGGGTGGGCTTTTACCTCTTTTAGATGGGAATTTTCAGAAAAAGCCAAATTTAATTTGAGATTTTAGCGAAAAGAACGCACTAAGAATATTTCTTTGTTCATAATTTAGAAGATATGTCGAGTGCAAAAAATGTACCAAAATTCAGTTGTTACCCCCTTTTAACCCCTAAAAGTACACATATCGAAAAAGTACACCGACACAAAGGATTATTTTTTTTAGCAACATTCGTATGCTTTTGGAATTTTTAGTCTATCTAATGTGGTTTCCGATAATATAATGATACCGAGTTTACTCTTTTTTTTTACCCCTTTAGTACTCGAGTTTCCCAAAATTCCTTCCTAATGGATCTATAAATTGAAAGGGGAACCAACACATCGAATTTCAGCTCTCTAGCTTATTTTCACATGTATATCATATGTACCTTATCATTAACAAGAAAGTACCGAAAACGGGTACGATTTTAATCCTTATAACCCTTATAAAAGCGAATTTTAAAAAAGTACCAAAATTTCATTCGAGATTCTGTAAAGAAAAAAAGAATGCTCCAAAAGGCTTTTGGCTATGTTCAATAGTTTAGAAGATATGTATGTCGAGTGCAAAAAAGGTACCAAAATTCAGTTTTTACTCCCTTTTAATCCCTAGGAGTACACATATCTAAAAAGTACCAAACACATAGCGGCTTATTTTTTAGCAGCCTTCATGTGGTTTTAGAATTTTTAGTCTATCTAATGTGGTTTGCGAGATACAACGATACTGATTTTAACCTTTTTTACCCCTTTTCACCCCCTTAGCATTCGAGTTTCCAAAAATTCCTTCTTAGTGGATCTATACGTTGTAAGGGGAACCTACACTCCAAATTTCATCTATATAGCTGTACTAGTTTGGGCTGTGCGTTGATACATCAGTCAGTCAGTCAGTCAGTAACGTTACTCTTTTACGTATATATATATATATATATATATATATATATATATATATATATATATATATAGTATATAGAAGATTGCTCAAGAAACAAGATAACGATATAAAATGAAATTGGTGAAGAGTCGCCTCAAACCGGCATTTCTAATAGATTCATACCCACACTTTTAAAGTCGCAATACATGTACAAAAATATATTTTTGTTTGGTCTCCTCTGCCAAAAACGATGGTCAGAACTTTGCTAATTAATTTCCATATTTCCTAATAATACACAATCAAATAAAAACATTTACTTATATTCACTTTTTTATAGTCAGTATAGTGCAGTAGTGGGTGAACATTTCTTCGCAGCTATTCAGCATGCGGCTGACGAGCTAAACTGTACCTTTCCCGCCCCAATTGGCCAAATGATGAGCACATGGATACACCAGGGTAGTTACCCACTATTGACCATTACACGTGATTATACAACTGGTAGTTTTCACGTTAAGCAACAACCCTTCCATAGCGATGAAACTTTTAAAGGCAACACCTGGTATGTTCCCATTAACTATGCAACTGCATCGAATCATGATTTCAATGACACAAAAGCCACTCACTATTTACTAAATGTAACTGAAACAGAAGTGAATGCAACAATTTTCAAAGAGGACTGGTTGTTACTCAACAAACAGTCAACTGGTTTGTATCGCGTTAAATATGATGAAAAAAACTACCAACTTCTCACAAAATCTTTATTAACTGGAAAGCCATTTAAAATTCCTGCACGCGATCGTGCACAGCTATTGAGAGATACCTATTATTGGTCTTCTGCTAATCAATTGAACCAATCCATATACTTGGATATGCTTACTTATTTGAAACATGAAGACCACTACTTGCCGTGGATGGAAGTAATTAAATTTTTAATAGAATACAATCGTCATCTATCAGATGACGACGATTACAAATGGTTTGTCAAAGAATTGTTCAGTCCTATTTTTGCAAAGACAGGTGTCAACGATAGTCCTAACGATGATGATTATGATAAAGAGTTACGGCTAGTTGTTCTACGCATTGCTTGTTTATTCGGTGTTGAAGAGTGTTTGGTACAAACAAATAATAAGCTGAAGGCTGTACTTAATGGATCTGTAGTCATAGAGCCAAATCTAGAATATGACATTTATTGCAACGGTCTCATACAATCGGGCGATGAGGAGTTTCAATTACTTTATAAAAAACCAAACACGACTAAAAATAGCTCCGAGCGTGAACAATTAATTTCGTATTTGAGCTGCTCTAGAAACAGGGCCCACATCGTGGAACTTATTTCCCCCTACACTGATAATTCAGATGAATTTAGTTTTTTGAATGTCCTTGGGAATATATGTACTACTAGTAAAACTGCTGCTTTGGCTTGCATGGATCACTTAAGTGAAAACCTGGAGCGACTTGACAAATATTTTGATGTTTACACACAGATTTCCGAGGATGTTTTCAGCGAAGAAGTAAGGCAAAAATTTTTAAATTTGAGCAGAGCAGCCATCCAGGAAAACGCTGATTTAGCAACAGAATTGTCTGACTTAAGTGAGACAAATATAGAAGAGGAAGAAAAATACCGCAAAAATATTATACCTTGGATAAAAAAATATCGTGCCTCTCAAGAAAACTCTCCCAGCACAGCAAATTAGTTATGTCCCTGCATCAACTCTGTGGCAAAAAAGGAAAACGCTCTTAAGTCAAAATAAGCTAAATTTTATTTAAAATATCAGCCCTAAGCTGAATCTCAATAGTGTTGTGCGAGTTTTCACAAAATTAAAACGCAATGAATTCCTGCTCATCTTTTTTTTTTTTTTTTTTTTTTTAAAGAGAAGTAAGTAACACTCAGGCAATTAATGCCTACTACTATTACTAGGTGTTACCTTCTTTAGGAAAGGGATAGTGATAGAGAAGACAGGTGGTGAAGGGGGAGATAGAGGAAAGCTTCATTCTTTTACAACTCTGCTTTTTGCACGTTTTTTGATAATGCAGTGTTGCAGCGCCATCTGGTGTCAAATGAGGCGTATTAAGTTTTTGAAGCTGTGTTTTGTAGCCATTTTATTGATTATTTTACTTCGCCGATGATTTTGCTACACAACGAAGGAGGGCGCTCCGATGTTACATTAGGACTAGTATCTTCTGAAGTCGGTATAGTTAAGTGACCAGTGACTATGCCTTCATCACTTGAACTTTCCTACAACAACTGATACAAAGGGACACTAATGCACATCAGAAAAATGCGTGGTGTTGTTATTCAATGACTGTTGGATACAGGGATTGAACCCAGGACCTTCGATTTTGTAGTCAACGTGCTAACTACTTCAGCCAACGCCACCCTTTTATGTACTTGTTATTTCATATGGAATAATAAAAGCTTAATTTAGTTATCTTACAAGTTGGTGTGTTTGAAACTATTTGTAAAATAGTGTAGTCTTAAATAAAATAAAAGTTTATATACCGAATTTTCTAATTTAACTACAAAAGAAGTAAATTTCTGAAAATCTACTTCAAAGTTTAAAAGTGTTCTTCTGAAAAACTGTAACATATGTTAAGCACTATTTCCTTATTGCCATAATATGTTTAAAATATTGTTGTGCATAGCTAAGGGAGAAAAATTTTTACCATTATTGTAAAATACAATAAATACTTTTAAACATAAAAAACTTGTTGTATTTTTTCCTTTAGGCCCCTTTCAGATTAGGCAACTTTACTTGCGCAAGTCCTGTGTTTGTGGGTGTTAAAGGAAAGGTCGGTTTGAAGGGGAAAGAATTGCCGCGATTTGAGTACAGACTTGCTTGTACTTGGCAATTCTGTACTTGTACTTGGCAAGTATATCTTTAACTAAATTATTTTTTTCTTCAACTTCCATTGTATACACCAAATTTTAAATCACTTTCCAAATTACAATGAATACAGAAATGAAACAAAACCTCAGCAAATTAAGAAAATTCGAGCATAAGAAAATTAAACTTGCTCAACAAAGTTGCTGAATGTGAACATAAAAGCAAGTTCAAAAGAAAATAAATAAAAATGAAAATTATACTTGCGCTATTAAAGTTGCCTAATTTGAAAGGGGCCTTATAAAATTTTACAAAACCAAAAAAAAAATGAGAATCGCTTGATCTTGCAGACCTTCCCTGAAACTTATCGTTCAGCTACAGATTTTAATTTAGATTTATGGCATAACAAATCGGTGAATACATACAATTGATATGACGCAGACATTTGAAGTTATCAGGCAAAGAAATTATTTTTTTCCTCAACGATATCTCTTGAAGGAATCATCTGATCTTAGTCAGATTGGCAGCAGTGAGCGCGTGCAGTTAATGGTTGAATATTTTTTGAACTGAATCGGTTTAGTAGCTCAAAGCTTGTTAAAAAAAACAGTTTTGTGAAAATGTAATATTAAAACATTTTCTGACGACATCTTGGTGAGCTCAACGTCTTTCGACTTGAGCAAAATTTGCTTCAGATCCTCTGACCCATTCCTAAGTTGTGAGATGTTGAAATATATTTATGCATACATGAATCCACAGAAAAACATAGACAGGCACGCCCACGCGTATACATACGACCCTACCGACATCATCCCGAAAATAGTCAATATCGACTCCTAACACCTCAAAATGTTTACGTAGGATAAAATCTTGAATTTCGCAAATTGGTGGGGGGTCAGTCAATCAGTCCCACAAATACAAACCCCCATTTTTTGACTTGGTAATCAAACCGTAACTATTTTTAAGTTCTAATTAAATACGAAATTGTGTTTTTGAGTGCATATTTAAATAATAATTAAATGCCCAACCTTGTGTAATTAAATACTACTTAAGTATTATGAGCGTGCCATATGTTTTTATGCGTGTGTGTGTTTATTGAAAACACATACTTGAACATCGTGTGATCAGGTTGAAAAGAATTTCGTTTAAATTTCACAAATGTGTAACATATACAATACAAAGTTTCATATCATGGAATAAAGTAATAGAGAAATGCATTATGATGTTCGTTTGGTTTCATAAAATCAGTTTTTATGCAATTTTAATTTTCTATATGCTTTTAACTTAACTTTTTTGTTTATGTTAAACAGCTGTTCTTTGGAAATTTTGCAGTGCTACCGTACTTTCAACGTAATTTAATAAGAAATTTAATTAACCACTGAAAAAATTAAAACGTATTTAATTACAACTTAATTTTAAATAAAAATTAGCTAATTACGTACTTAATTATTTAGTTAAAAGTTAGGGGTACGAAATTAAAAAAAAACTTAGAATCGACATTTTCTAGGAAGCAATTGAGTAAATGCGTAGTAAATGCAATATTAAATTTTATTAAATTTTTCGAGGTGCCGCATTGTAAATTGCATATAGTCTTAAGTTTTAGTGGACGTGCTTTGCACAATTTTCGAAATGCAGGATCATCATTTAACTTTCGGAGCTCGAGTTAAAAATCGTTTAAATAGAAACACGTGAGATATCATAAGAAAGTTTAATAGGCGTATTTCCGCCGACTTTTTGTACAGATGATGATGGACTTTCAAGAGACCAGAGAGTTTGCCAAGTTTCGTGGCAATTGGCGTAGTGAAAATGCGTATAATATAAGATTAACTTGTAATAGGCGTGGTAACGCCTACTTTTTATTAAATTAAAAATGTTGAAACCCTTAGAATCTTAGTAGTGTGTGGCATGCTATCAGATAATCGGTTGAATAGAAACACTTGATATATAATGCTCGTATTAAGATTTAACGCATAAGGTCTCAATTCAAACATCACATTGCCAACATTGCACGTTCACTTATATCCCACAAAATTTTAAGTTTTGTTTTTCAGCAGAAATAAGGCTTTTCAAAAAATTAAATGTTATGTGCATGTTCGTTTATTTATTTTATGATTATGATTGCTCTTTAGGGATATATTTAATATTTTCACTATTATTATTATTAATAAGAATTCAGTTATGCGTTTTAACTTTTCAGAATTTTCGCATGACAATCGATTTAAAACTCAGGTTCGATATGGTACTACCTTGAAATGTTTAGTTGCGCTGAGAAAAAAATAAGCAACGCATCAAAATGCTTAATGAGGGCTCATGTTTTACATAGAAGCAACAAAAGCTTATGATTGTAAAATGTTTAACTAGATATTTATATAAAAATTTAATAAATATAAGATAAGTCTGGAATAAAAATCTTTCTGAAATATGTAATATGTTTATACATGAAATACCGAATTATATTTATTTGACATTAAGTCTTTATTTATTTAATTTGAAAATTTAGCTTGTTTTTATGGTTAAGTGTCTATATGCATTTCGTTCCCGCTAATTGTAAAAAGGTGGAGGAAAATAAAATAGATACACAAATCGAATAAAGATGCTTGTCTTGTAAAGATTTTTGTTTGCGGCTTTCAAACTTATTATGTTTGCATATTGTGATTCTCAATATATTATTAAGAGTCTTACTATAAACATACGAAGTTTGTCAGCTATATTCAAAAATTTTTTGGGTTGAAGTCTACTGACGAGTTCCAAAAGCGGGAACGAAATGCATATAGACAATTGCTTAACCATAAAAAGAAGCTAAATTTTCAAATGTAATATGTTTAATTAAAAAAGTTTGTTTAAAAAAAGTTTAAACTATCCAGCCCGGTAACCATCTTTTTGATTTTTCTGATTGCCAACACCAATTTATTTGGAATAAATTCTAACACATCAGTGTAAAGGTACTCGTATGTACAGACGGTTGTCAGATCTTACAATATTGTTAGAAAAATGTGCTAAAAATTTTTTACAATTTTTGTCTGACAACGTTGACAGAAAAGTCATTGTCCGTCCATTGCAAGACTAGCAGCTGACAATAAATTGTCAGACATCTTACAATCGTGTGAACACATTATTTGTCAGACATTGTAATATTGTCAGATGTGTGAAGTTTATACATCTGCCAATGGCGTCATTGTAAGAGAATTCTTTATATGGGCAACACTACAAACACCTTGTTTTAAAGAAAAAAATACTCGTTTATAATAAAATATTTGCAGACAAATTTCTTTATGGTCCATAATAATTTATATTTTAACTTTTTTCATTTAAGACAACCACAAACTATTGACATTTAACAATTTCTAGCAAGTGCTTTGAGTCTGGCAAAGTATAACAACAGACTTGAAAATGTTTGCATTTGACAGCCGTGGGAATTGACAGTTTTTCGACTGACGATTTTATCAGAACAATTTATTGTCATACAACCGTCTGGCAATAAGTCGTAAAATTTCCTGACAAATTTCATACAATCGTGTGAACTGACAATCTAACTTATGCTGGCAATTTTTGATAACAAGCCCTGCAGGAAATCGAACTGACACAAGACTAGTCACGTGGCTGGTCTCCAAGTGATAGGGACCAGTCCGAGTTATAACACTTCCTATGGAGTCGAACAGTCACTTTTACATAGCCCTATTCGGTGTAGAATAATATAAATTATACATAAATGTCATTCAAACATTTAATTGTTACAGTTATAAACGCTTAAAAATTTTTTTATTGTTAGAAATGCAATGACATTTTATCTTTAATCTGAAAATTTTTTGAGAATCGAACCGATAACCTCGTGCATGACAGGTTCGAACACTATCCACTCGAACACAGAGCCACTCATATTTCAAAAGCATAAATACCAGTTTTGTTTAGATTAATATTGAAGTATAGTTACGGGACTTGTTCCAGAGTCACATTGGAGGGAGCAATTAACATTATATTTGCACTATTTGATAGGTCTTTTATTCAACCACATCGAAAATATTCAGTGCCGTTTACTACAATACTAGACCGAGTCCGAATTAAATTGGCTCAAGATCAAGCCAAGACATCACGAAAATAGTGAATATGTAACAATTTAAACGATATGTATTTTGTTCAGCATACACTACTCCGTACTTTTGATAACATCCACTTATTCTCAGGTAATAGAACGAGTACGTTTGGATCAATTGTCACCAAATTTTCTGCAGGGAGTGTATTGTGAGCACATTACCAGATCTGACAATATTGTAAGAACTGAACATAGCCTACGTCTCTAGCTCTTCTAGGGGCTTCAGAAAATCGATTTCACCCATATAGGCAGGGACAGGCAGATGGGCTAGCATCGCTTATTCCAGTACGTATACTTTATGGGGTAGTTAATGAATATTGTTTTGTTTTAATTTTTGTTCTAGAGCTAATTGCTATTTTAAAAACCCCCCAAATTGATAATTTTTGATTATTTATTAAGCATCAAAAGTAATCTTTGAAAGTAGTCGGATTACTTTTTGATTACTTTTGATTCTTTTTGATTATTTTTAGTATTTTTAAGTAATTCAGATTACTTTTCGATTATTAGTAATCATAATCAATTATTTATCAGCAATTCTTTTGAAGGCAATTATATAATCATTATAATTCTTTTTAAAACGTAATCTAATTGATTACTAATCGTAATCGAAATTTAACAGCTCTGGTGTTAAGTGTATAAATAACAATGCAGTCTCATTCGCTTCGAAAGTAGTTCCCCATAAGCATACTCGTAAGTTTTTATGAAATATTAAAGCAAAACTATTCGCACCGGAAGTTGTTTGTTATTCGCGAATCATTCCTTACAACCACCACCATTCATTTTAGCCGAAAAATACAATTATTTTTGCATACTATTAGGAGCGACAAATTAATGCCAATTGCCCCTCTCTCTCTCTTAATTACAGCGTTGCCAAGTGCGCAGATTTATCTGTTTTTCGCATTTCCTTTATAACTGTCAAGCAGTGCAGGTTTTTGTTTTAAACAACTAGCTTTTCTCAGAATTTATCACTTTTTACAGTTTTTTTTTTGCTTTTATCTCTTTTATTTTTAAGTAAGTTTTCCATTTCCAAGACATATTTCAAACCATCAATAATAAATTTTTTTCACCGCTGATACATCTTCATATCAGTAACAACAAGTTCATACACAACTCATCAAAGTTTATTTTATATGTTAAATTTTATTTATTATTTTTACACAAGTTTCAAAAATTTAGCGGTGTTTCCATAAGCCAGACGACATTATACTCGTCTAGAAAAATTTTATGAAAATCACTCAAAAATTTTCTGATTCTCATATAATTGATTTATTTGCAAGTCAAGTCGTCCATTTGGGTTATAGAAAGGCCATGTGTTCTTTCGTTAAAGAATTTTTTATAAAAAAATACACAAAAAATTAAGCTAGATATTTTCTTTTTCGTTTCTATATGCATATGATGTCATAACTTCAAAAAAAAAAAGCTTAAGCTACATAGTTTTCAAATTGAGTTTTTGGAGCAAAATTTATTATTTATCGTAAATAATCGATTTTCGTCAAAAAAAAAAAAAACGGTCTAAAAAGGTTCTTCTGGCGGTTATGACCCCACATGTACGTATACGAGTTTACATGTATAAATTTGTTTAAGATTATATTTCTCATTTTTGAACATTAATTTCACGATTCGTGTTTTAAGTTATTGGCTACTCTTGTCGGTATCTTTGGGAATTTGTTTTCATTACAAATAGTTGTCATACTTTTTTTCTAAAGAAAAGTAGCTCTCAGGCAACAAATGCCTACTACTACTACTAAGTGTTACCTTTTTTAGGAAAAAGATATTGATAGAGAAGTTAAGTGGTGAAGGAAAAGATAGAGGAAAGCTTTATTATTTTACAAATTTTTTTCTAAACGTTTTTTTTTCTTTTGAGCCAGTGTTGCAGCGCCTCTGGTGTCAATGAGGCGTATTAAATTTTTGAAGCTGTGTTTATTTAGTAGCCATTTTATACGTTTTTTACTTCGCCGATAATTTTGCTACACAATACCGATGAAGGAGGGCGCCGGATGTTACATTAGGATTAGTACCTGTTGCAGCAGTAGTAGTTCAATGACCAGTGTCTATACCTTTATCACTTGAACTTTCTCACAACAACTGATACAAAGGAATAATAATGCACATCAGCAAAATGCGTGGTGTTGCTATTTAATGACTGTGGGATTTCGGGCTCGAACCAAGGACCTCCTGTTTTGTAGTCAACGTGCTAACTATTTTAGCCAACACCATTCTCATTAAGAGGGTTCAAGGTATTAAGATTCCTCCTATTTAAGTGGTTATTTGTTTTAAGGAGGACGATGTCAAGGATATTTGTTAATCCTACTTAATATGCACTACTTAAGATATTAAAATTCAAGATTGTGCAGTTTTATCTTATTAAAACTGAAAGAACTTTAAAGTAGACTTACAGTTTTGTTTATAAACTAGACACAATTAAGTATAAAAATCTAATATGATGTCGTAAATAATTACATTTTTTTCCGCTTACATTGCAAACGCAGGCCGAACCCTACGAGATTTATCAAAATAGTGTACTAAGTACTGTACACATTGCAAATGTCTGCAGAAAACTCTGCTATGGTTTCTGTCTATCTCTCATGGATACCCCACAATAACATTTTTAAGCGACTTCGAAAAAGAAAGAGGTTATCAATTCGTGTGTATTTTTTTTACTTATACCCGTGTGAAGCCGGAGCGGGCCGCTAGTATAGTATAAGAGTTAAATTGCAGCCGCATTTACTATATATCCTCTGTGTTATTTTATTTTGTATCTCTTACTTCGTAGTTCAAAAATTGAACTAGCGCGCATAAGAAAATTGATCTAGTTCACTGGATACAAAGTATTGAATTATTCATTTGACCTAAATACATAGTTTGTCCATGAACTACACACGACTATTATAAATTATTGAAATTTGTTTGTAAAGAGAACTCTGAATATCAGTCTGTTTCTTTAATACGCTAACATGTTGTTCAAGTAACTCACAAATGTATCTTAACCTTTTTGCTGGCCAAATTTAATATTACAATAACACAAGCATCTGCGATCAGAATATTACATTCATAAGCATTTATATTAGAGCACACTAGCGCTCTTAAATACTAAAGACGTGCAAGAGTATACAAAAATATTTAGCACTTAAGTTACAAATTATATTCATGGAATTTACCAGTTTATGTTTATAAAATATATGTTGTATCAGAAAAATTGACTTTGATGCAAACAGTTTCTTCTTTCTTTGCTGATAAAAAAAAATTTGTTTATTTTCCTTTTTCGCTTTCTTGAAACAGGGAAACTTGGACATTAATATGGAACTGTGCTCGACTTTAATACATATGCAAACAAACATGGCATTGAATGCGTATATATGCATTGTAGATCTTTATAAAACTAAACCACGCACAAGGTAACATACAGCTTAAGAAGGTACATACCCTGTAGGAAGAGTCAATAGTAAAAATGTACGGATTCAATATATACTTTGTGGCCACTACTACTGACAATATTTTTAAATATATATAGACATTTAACATGTGCGTGTCACTGAAAATTGACTACTGACAAGGTAGGTATTTTGGAACTATATGTGGACATTGAAAACAGATACTCAGGATTACATTTTAGTAGCTCTAGTGTACACAACTCACTTGAGTGCTATTGACTAGTTAGTTCTCTAGATAGCATATACATTAAATACATTAAAGCGGTTGCCGCTGTTGTTTTCTACTCATCAAAGGCAAATATTAACGTGCAGACGCTCATCAAAACTCACCTGAATAGACGACCAAATTGTTGACTTGGAGACATTTAATCCCAAGCTTTCTACAGGGTACAGAAACAAGCATTTAAATATACTCGTACGTATGTATGTATATGTGCTTAATAAATTTGTAAAAATTTGTTTCATCGCTCTATTTCTCAAACAACAAGTTAAATATGAAAATGCACTCGCCCTTTATTTTTTATTTACATTAAGTTTTTTACATTTGTTAAAACATTTACACAGCAGTCAGAAGAATTTCTGTGTATAATAGCAATAGCAACCTACAAAAACCTCTTCATTTTAAAATGCCAATGCTTTTTCACAGATGTGTAACAAATTAATGTAACAAGTATATTTATTTTGCGTTTAGTATATATTATTAATATGTATGAAGAAAAAATTTTAATAAAAACAGATTCAAAACCAAGTAAAAATATTTAAATTAACTAAAAAATTGTGACTTGAGGCTTTTTAGCTTGTTATGCTTATGTACTCGTATTAAGGCAATTCTCAGACATTTTGATACGGTTTCTATAAGCATATGAAGTTTCTTAACTTTGTTGTAGAATTTCTACTCATGAATTTCTTAAGTACCTACGAAATGCATATAGATGTGCTTAACGAAAAATAGAAACAGAAATTCCTGATGGAAAAATTTTAATCTTGCATGTGCACATGTAAGATATATCCATACCATAAAGTGAATGAAATATCACTCTTTACTGAATTTATCAAGTAACAACTATTTGGAATATAGTTCTTTCATACACGTTTACAGCAAACAAAGCTTTTGTCGGAAAAAAAATTTAAGACCATTTTTTGGCATTTATAGCGCTCACATTTTTGCCTTCACAATTGTATTATGCCTCCCTCTACTTCTCTCACAACAAAATCCAGTGTTTGAAAAGAGTTGATTGCTAACATCTTATTCTTGTTAATATTCTTATCGGCTACAAACAAAATACTTTCAAGGCTGAAGCACTTCTATCTGTTTAATCGTGGTCGCGGTCGCTGTTTAGAAGAACAGAGATTTATGAATCACAATCAGTAGGACAGCTACGTCCAAGGCATATGCACAATGTGCAAACTTTTATAAAGAGCTTTTTGTGCTTTCACACCGATGGGAGTACAACATCCGCAACAACAACACCACAGACAGCAGCGCTTTCTTTTACTTTGCAAAGAGCTTTCCAAGCTGTTTACCTAAAATGCAAATATCAGTGCATGTGTGTTTGGACGTAGCTGTACGAGAAAAATAAATCACTACATCGCTCAACTCTAATCTACATACATTCATATGTACCCGTGAACCTAAAGCATAAATTTTCTTGTTGCCTCAAAGTATGACTCCTACCAACTATATTTACACTTTCCTGTGTCCGTAAATAAATTCCTTTACTGCTACATGTTTTAATATTAAATAACTTTTAAATATACCTTTCAGTACCTCAGCCACAACAATGATTGAAATTTCAACAGCTTTTATCTGACAAAGCGGTACCTTCACAATTTAAATTTGTAGGTTAACCAACAGAAATAGCTTGTTCGGCCGAACAAAAATAGCAACTTTCATTTGCGGTAAAATTAACAACAGAAATTGATTGCATTAACTTTCGTTAACTATTTGGGTTTAGTTTTGTCCACTGCGTTCATTTGTTAGATTCGAGTCCAGCACGCAGTTTTGCCTGAATTTCAGGTTTACAAATTTTAATTTGGCTGGTAATTTTTCAACAAATATGGAATTGCACACTTACTACATTAAGTCGGCAGATATAGGAACTGTGACCTGTGAAAAATAATTTTGGACTTTTTAAAAGAAAATTTAATAACTGCTTAGTTATAAAAATTACAATCCAATATTTCAATATTAAAAGAAACATTATTTCTAAAAATGACGCATTTTTAAAACGAAACCCCAAAATTCTTGCCATGTTATGATAAAAAAAACTTGACAAATAATTAAAACAACATTTGTTATTTTTTTTTATTTAATTTAATTTTTAAGCTATTGCATAGGTTTTATCGCAGGCTTTGATGGTGTCGGCCGCATCAAGAAATTCCGTAACGAAAATAAAACCTAAGTCAATTTTTATTAGAAAAAAATGGTAAGCAATAGCTTTACAGCGGCAATCCCCGAGTGCGACACGTATTTTTTTTATTTTTTCTTTTTGTTTTGAAATATTCGAAAACAACTTTATATCAGAGATTTTTGTAGCAAAACTAAATATCATTTCTAATAACAACATTTCAATTGAAAGTAAAAAAAAACAAATTTAACAAAATACATCCATATGTACATTAGCTATGGCATAGTGTTATATGAGAATCATTAGTAGCGATATTGTTACATGCACGGACCCCTCATTTTGTCAGGTTTGGAAAATGATTGAGCCAAAAATGGTGGCGGTCAGATGGGAGCAAAGGTCGCCTCATCGTGCTCAAAGTAAAAGCAAAAAAATTTACAAAAAATCATATAACTTTGCCGGGGTCACCGCTACAAGGGTCAAATGTATACCCTCCCACATTATTTTTTCCCGTCCAACATCTTCTCTGAATAAACCGACTGCCTAACTTCTTTCCCTAAGGGTGCTCCCTTACAAAGGGGAAATTTTATAAAATTTACTCGCAGGGCTCTAACTGCCCCTAGTCAGTACGATAAAATAAATAATTAAAACTACTCAATATACCAAATTCCTTGAGACAAATAGTATAATAAGTTTACTAACATCAGCCTTAAGCTTGAAAAACGATTGAAAATACATACATATGTATGTATGTATATGGAAAAATATTATCTCAACAATTGTATAGAAATCAAGACCTCGTGATAATATTACATCTGCATGATTACTATAATCTTATCCTTGCAATTATAAAATAAGCTTATGACAATAACATTATATGTTATAATATTTTTATTTTTTTTAATGTTTTTTTACATACATACATAATTGCTTAACAAATCATTTATTTTTGACTTTTGAAAAATAAAAATTTTAATTACTTACATACTTCAATTTCATTAAATTTTATTTATAACAATTTATATATATGATATGATCAGTCTAAAGTTCGTATCGCTTTGTAAGCCAAATTACATGTGATAATTATTAATGAACAACTAACACCAAAGTTAATTGTAAATATTCTGACAAACATATATAATGACAAACGTATAAATAATTTGTAAGCAAAAAGGAAAAACTAATTTCACCTAGTTACTTTTATATATCAAAAAAAAATTAATTTTCCAACCCTGGAGTCATCCTTTTAGATGTTTTCTGATTTTTTATACCAATCTAGTAGTTCTTAAAAAAATATATAAAGTATGTTAAGCGAACAAAGCAAAAAGGAAATTAAAAAAATAGTTTTACTTAGTTACTTTAATATCCAGAAAAATAGTTCAAAGTTTCCAGCTCTGGAGCTGTTGTTTTTACTTTTATAATTTTCTACATCAATTTTTTTTGTCCAAAACGTAAAATATATATAATTTATAAAGAAAAAGAAAAACAAAATTAATTAGACCTACTTGCTTTAATATATCACAAAAAGTGTAAGATTCCCAACCCTGAAATCATCTTTAATTATTTTTGTGATCTCTTACATCAATTTATTTTAAGAATATAATATATGTTTAATTTATTGAAGAAAACATAAAATTTGTTTAATAAATTACTTTTATATAACAAAAAAAGTTAAAGTTTTCCAAACCTGGAAACGTCTTTTAATTTTTTTATATTTTTTAAATTTTAAATACCAATTTAATTCGTACTAAAGTATAGAATAAGTTTATTAAAAAAATAAATAAAAATTTGTTTTCGGTAGTTACTTTTATATGGCAAAATAAAGTTTAAGTTTTCCAGCTCTGCAACCGTCGCTCGACGCTTTTCTGGGAGCTTCGGAAAATCGATTTCACGTACAGACAGACGTACAGACGGACATCGCTTATTCGTCTTCCCTATGCATAAGGATTAAGAATATATATACTTTATGGGTCGCTTATTAATATTGTGGGAATTACACATGGAATGACAAACCTATATATTGCTTTTTACCATTGTTTTGTAAAGGGTATAAAGAGGTTTGCACATTTCCTTGTCTACATGAATCTGTATTAAGGTTGCCAAATGTAAACCAATTTGACATTTTCTGAAATACATTTAGAAATGGAAATACTTTACATAAAATTTAAAGTTTCTTACTTTCCATCATGCCTTTAACTCAAAAGTTCTTATTAGACATGAAATTAAATTTTAACACAAAACTGTCTGACGTAGACTAAGCTGTTTTCGAATATTTCGAAACAAAAACAAACAAAAATAAAATTTATTTATTTAGTTTTTATCATAACATAAGTGAACAACCCGTATTTATGAAAAACAAATTCAAGGTTTTTAATATAAAACTTAGCGCATGTACACCGAACCAAAAAAGCATTATTAAACAAGAATTTTGAGCTTTCGTTTTAAGAATCCCTTATTTTTTAACATAATTTTTCAGTTAAGAATTTTTCTTTTAATATTAGTATAATACGAGTATATTGTGTAACAATTATCCGTACATAGTATTATTTGATAACACCGCATGTATGCATCAACTTAAACATATGTATATACAAGAGAGTTACTAATACACTTACACAAAACGACAACTAAACATTCATACATACGTTTAGTTGAGTCATTGTTTAACAAGTGAATAGCAGCTTATAACTCTCACTATGTTCGCATTATATTTAACATAAGAAGCCCAAGTTTGACTTCAAATGGGCGGAATGAATGGGAATATGACTTCTGCCTGTAGATGGATTTATTTACAAATACCGCAGTTAGCCGAACAAGCGTCGAAGAATTTATCTTGTCGGATTATATTATTTTACCGTAGTTATACGATTCATAGCTGAATAATTTATATTCTTGTCTATTTACTAATAAAACCATATTTGCCCGAATAAGAGCCGAAAAATGTATCTTGTTCGTAGTATATTTAAACTGAACCGTAGTTACCCAGACATTATATTGTTCGTAGTATAAAGTACATAAGTAAACCGAAGATACGCACCATAGCTAACTTGACTATAATCGAACCGTAATAAAGCGACCAGCTTACAAAGTGTATATTATCAGTCTTCGTTAACAGTCGTATTACGAATATCAATTAACCGACTATCAAACAACATTTTCGTTTCGTCGGGAATTAGTCGTGTTCCACTTAGAATGATAATGACACATAACTATATAGTTATGTAGGACTGCAGTCTGATGGCCACAATCACCAATACAGCAGACATTTGAAGAACCGGGACAAACTGAACGTACCCCGGCTAGCAATGAAAACTGACTATTGTTATTTTTATAATGAAGCAGTTTTAAAGAAAAAAGTTGCACTTTTATTTTAAAAGTGAAACAAACTGCTTCTGTTTTCTGCTTAAGTTTAAAGATTTTTTTTTTGGGTGTATAGAAATTTTTTAATTGCCTTTTAGACCTTTTTCTCAGTAGCATATTAAGACTTTAACTATAAACATATACGACTGTTCACATTTTACGTAACGCTCCAGGTGGGTTGTTAGGGGGGGAATTAAGGATTGTTACCGCTTAGAAAATTTATTATGAAAATGTTGTCAGAAGCATAACTATGGTGGGAGAAAGCTATAAATAAGCACTCTGAATTTGAATGGTCCCTATGAATTTGTTCAGTTTATTTAAAAAAAAATTTTGTGTTGAAGTCTACTGATTCCTTAACTGTTTACATATTTTACTTTAATAAATACTTTATGATAATACGTTTACATAAATGTATTTTGGACACAATAAAAAAAATCAACTGAATTTTTATTAAATGGGTGGTTTGAACTAAATAAACCTTAATAATATAATTTCTTGTCCTTACATTCCTTTAAGTTTGATTCGCTGAGGCAGAAGGCTTTACCCACACTGGCCATTATCTTCATTAAGTCATATTTTCAATAAATTCTAAACAACTTTACAAATACAATTCGGATCACTATACATGCAGCTTAATAATATGACTTATCATTATTTTCATTTAGGTTTGATTCGCTGAGGAAGAAGGGTCTGGCCACAGTGGACATTTTCTTCATAGAATTCTAGGATGTAGGGTTTGGTTACAGTGAATATTTTTATGCAAAAATTCCTAAAATTCAGCATGAAATGCGTATCACATAAATGAAGATATTTTTGAAAAACATTTTTAACTCGATGTTTTTATTTGCACACACTAAAACTTATAACATATTTTATAAAAGTCGTTAAAACCTTTCAAGATTCTTTTTTCTTTTTTTTTTATTGTTTTTCAAATAATTTTTTATATTTCCTGGCAACGCTGATTTGCACTCGCAAGTATTTCAGCAAAAACAATTATATTGCTATGTGGCGAAATTATTTAAGTATGTGTTAGTTGCCACATCGATTTCACATGTTCATACTCGTTTCACTATCACTATTAAAACTTTAAAATTTAAAATTTACTGTTCATTTCAAATTTGGTTAGTTTATATTTTATAATCTAGAGCAGGCTTTTTAAATAACTTTTAATTGAAAAAATACTTGTATATCGTGCACCTACATATATGTATTCAATATACGCCAGCTCAAAAAAGATTACTTTTCAGTAGAGCAAAAAAACTACCCTCTAGACAGCCTAGAACCATAGGTATCTATGTCAACATTTTTTTCTCTAGCGACAATTGCACTAGTTAAAATGTCGACAAGTTTCCTTTTATGCGCGAGTAGAGATACGTTAGAGACAACAGTTCTAGTTTATTTCCGGCGTCAATAGTTTTTCTTTTTTTTTTATTATACTGGACAGTCAATAGCAGGGTTGTAATCCGCTACTGCTTCTGATTGACTGTTTAAATTTAAAACAAATGTCTTAGTTGGGAATGAAAACTTTTAATTTCAATTAATATGTCTTAAGCGGTCTAAATAATTTAAAAATAAATACTCGTAATTTATGTGTGTTTAAGTTTGTTGACCCAACCCTTATAAAACTGAGGACGAGGGTCACTAACTGGGTACTGGTGAACCTTTGGTTCAAATGTCTCCACATGGTCGCAAAAGAACTACTTCATCAATAGTGCTAAAATCTACTGGTAGATTTTCAATGACAACCCTATGTTATGTCCATAGGCGATTATATTGGTTGGGGTACATCACTACAATTTCACTATCGATATCGATCGAGGAAATATCGATATTGTAGACTAGAGCCTCTAAAATTTGCTAGTCAATCCCAAAAAAAAACTACTAGTCTAGTGGTGGATTTTCAATGACAACGTAATCTTAAATGTCAATAGATGATTACATAGGCTGGGGTCACTAGTAAAGCGCTACAATTTCACTATTCGCATTTCCTGCAGGGTAGTTAATTCGCTCATTATTGTAAAACGAAATAATGTGACTTCCATAAGATGGTTTAAATATGCTTAATAATTTATAATTCAGCAAAAAAAATACTTATTTTGCACTGGTTTGCGTATTTTTTTTTAAATAGCATATTTTAGTCGATCAAAAACAAATATTTTTTTTATAGTGAGCATATTTTGTCGGAAAAATATTATTTTTTTAATATACATATGTATTTATTATACCATTTACCAAAAAAATGGAAAAGAGTATATATAGGTTTGTCATTCCATGTGTAGTTTCCATAATATTAATATGTGACCCATTAGTTATATATATGCTGGGTCCTTATAAATAGGGAAGACGAATAAGCGATGTCCGTCCGTCTGGTGTATGTGAAATCGGTTTTCCGAAGCTCCCAGAAAAGCCACAGACTTCGGTCTTGGACTGCTGTATCACAAATATTCCAAAATAGATTGATATTGAAAAGCAGCGAAATCGAGCAGATGGTTTCAGAGCTGGAAAACTTAAACTTGATTTTGCCATATAAAAGTAACTAGAAACACAAATTTTTCTATATTTTTTGTTAAATAAACTTATTTTATATTTCAGTACGAATAAAATTTGTATTGAAAATATAAAAAATAATTTAAAAAAAATCTAAAAAACGTTTACAGTGTTGGGAACCTTAACTTTTTTGTTATATAGAAATAACCTACTAAAAACTAATTTTTCCTTTTTATCTATAAACTTAAAATATCTTACATTCTTAAAAGAAACAGATCTGTTTAAGAAATCAGAAAAAAAAATAAAATTATGATTCCAGGGTTGGAAAACTTACAGTTTTTGTGATACACATATCAAATTAACTAGGTCTAATAATTTTTTTTTCTATTTTAATTTATATATATATACATATATACATCATATGTTTTGGAAAGAAAAGTTGGGAATAGAAAATTAGAAAAATAAAAACCACAGCTCCACAGCTGGAAAATTTGAACTTTTTTTGATATTAAAGTAATTCAAACAAATTAGTACATATTTTTATTATCTCTTTTTTTCTTTGCTCACTTAAAATATTTTATATATTTTTTTAAAGAACAAGATTGGTATAAGGAACCAAAGAAATCTAAGAGGATGATCCCAGGGTTGGGAAAAGTACACTTTTTTATATTTAAAACTAATTAAATACAGCTAGTTATTTCTTTGGTAATTAAATATATTCTTTAATTTAGAAAGAAATAAATAAGTACTCGTATTAAAACCAGAAAAATTTAAATTTTGGTTCCAGAGTTGGAAATGGAAAAAAATTGGGTAAAAAAATAACCAAAAATAGTTTTTTTTTCAGTTAAACATATTTTGTGTTTTAGGAAGATCTTTACACAAGCAAATTCTTTAGTCGAAAAAAAACCAAGAGATCACTTGCTAAAAATTGCACTATAACAAAAAATTATAAACTTTAGCACAAAACAAATATGTATGTGTGTACTTATATATGCATCTGTATACTACACATACATACGTTGGTAAAGGGTATATAAGATTCGGCACAGCCGAATATAGCACTCTTACTTATTTTTTAATTAAATATTTTACTCAAAACAAGATATAAGAATTGAAAAGCTACAAGAAAAAACCTAAAATACGAGTACCATAAAAAATAACTTAAGCCTGACTGAAAGCCTCCAAATCGTACGGACTGATTCTTTCTATTCGATTAGCAGCTTAAATTTATTTTACAGACAAATATTGCATATTATTATATTACTAAAGTGCTTCACAGAAGTAATAATATAAAATTTTTGTGAGAGCCCGCCTTACATTAGTGCTTTTCAGACGCATTTTTCGAAACGTTTGTAATCAAGTAAGCTTCCCTAAGTTGTTAAAGCTTCCAAATCAGATTTATTTTTTGCTGGATATGGATCCTCGATATGTATGTACGTGCATATATACGAGTACATGTACTATGAACATTTCGTGATTTCATAATATTGGCTTCGTTCGTTTGAAAGCATTAAATATAATATTCGATGAAGTTGTTGTTTCGTTGTAATTATGAATAAGTAACTTGTTTTTGTTTTCGACTTGAGCCGGTGATCATATTGTTGCTAAGAGGGATTCTTTGTAACATTTATATTTATAGGATTAGTAGAATCTAAGGTAGGGTGGCCAACATAATGCAGGGCTTCTGTATGGGGCAAGTACTTCAAATATTTAATAGTTAATTTGTTTGGTTTTAAAGTTCACATTTTGTAGGCACGTAGCATTTTTGATTACGGCAGTGAAGCTAGGATTGCAAACTCACCTTAGTTACCGACGAGCTAGAGCTATACCAGTACGTGCCGCACGCAATCCAAAATTTTATGTATCTGACAACCCAGCGGTAACAAACTAATCCTAACATTTTTTGAACAGTAATATCATTTGAATATCATAATAGTTAATTTTTTTATTTTTTTTTTTTGTTATTTGCAAAGAGGCCTTTGTTCGAAAAGGTATAAAAAGCACTAAAATTCTAGTTTTGAAGTTAGAAAAGTATAAATTTTTTAACTGTTAACAACATGAAATTAACTTTATTTTGGCTGCTGGCCTTAGCCGCCGCAAATACTTCTCTAAGTTATCGTCTTTCTATCGAAACGCACCCGGAACTTTACGATATAACTATTAATCCAATAAACCAAGAGATATTTAATGGCAAAGTGATAATAGACATTGCAGTAACAAATTCTACTAAAAAGATAATTATAAATGCACTTGAATTAAGCATTTCAAAGATCACCATTGAAAACAAATGTACCCGTAAAATAGAAGAATTGAAATATGAATACGAATCGGAAAAAGAATTTTTAATATTAACACGTATAAATGGAAAACAATTTCCAGCTTTAACCAAGTGGAAATTGAATATTGATTATAGTGGTAAAATTAATTATATTCCAAAAGGGATCTGGGGTTATAAATACACTTCTTTCAAAGAAGAATATGGAAGGTGAGTAAAAATAATATAACAGTTATGCTATTAACTATTAGCATATTTAAGAGTCTAAACACAATGTTTGCGGTGCGGTGCGATTTCTCGTTGCGGGAGAGAAAAATAAACACAATACAACGGTAGACGGCTACGGCGATACTTGTCATTGTTTGTTTAAATTTTTATTAATTTTTTTTGTACATACATTTTTATAAAAAAAATTACTCTTTGTGTTAAATATTTTGTAATGGCAGTAACTAAAAACAAGAAATTATTAACAATTTATACAATAGGCAGATATATTTGATATATTTTTTAAACTTTTATATTTATTGACAAAAGTTTTTAACCCTTAAATGCATGAGGTCAGATCCTTTGACTTATATCAAGTAATTCTAATGCAAATTTGGTCCCTAAACATGAATATAGGCTTTATTTTCAAGAAAAATTAACGTTTTTCGTGAAAAATTGGAAAAATAACTCTTTTTGAAAAATTAAAAACGAGAGAAAAAACTATTTAAAAAATTTAACTTGATTGAAATTTATTAAAATTCGTTAAAATAGTGTCCCATATACAATATGATAATAGTCTCCACAAAAATGGCACACGTACTAATTATTTATTTACTTTTGAAATTTGCTTCACAAACTATATTTGTTCAAAAATTTCATACGACAACTTTGGTAGCTTGCTGATGATATAAGCAAACAAACTTAAACGGCGTTTCAAAGAAGACTTATACAGTATTCTTTATTTTAAAGGGTTCTTTATGGAGTTTCGGTTACATTTACTATATTATTTTTATCAAATAAGTAATGTACCATTTATGGTACGGTATGCATTTAAGGGTTAAACCTCAAAATCATTTTTTTGTTCACAATAATGTTGTGAACACCGCCAATCATTCAAAAACTATGGCAACATCAGAAAGAGAAAGAGAGTCAAAAATTGAGAGAATAAGAAAGTCCGCAGAGAAAATAAAATAGATTTTAATTTTATACCGTTCCGCACTGCGGTTTTTTCCTTCAAAATCGTATGAAAAACCGCACCGCAATAAATTATCGTTGCATTGTGTTCAGACTCTAATATAGATTTAGTTACATTTTAATATAAAATTATTTCCAAAATAATAAGTTTAACCCTCTTTTGCACAGAAAATCATGAAAACCTTGCACTTCAGTAAAAATATTGTTTTCAGCTTTTTTTTAATTAAATCTTAAGATAAATACAAAACACTTTTGTGCAGCATTTCAAGCCCCCCCCCCCCCCCATTACCTTTCGTAAGGGCCTTTTTTGTTCCACACGTACAAAGTTTCGCATATGATTTATCATAAAATTACTGAGGACAACCAATATTTAAATTGTACGTGTGATCAAATACAAAATTGACACTTAAACTCATTTCAAGTCTTTACTAACTTTCGATGTTTAAATATTAATTAACGCTGTTAGATTGAAATTTCAAGTTTTGCTATTTGAAAATATTTTGATGGCAAAGATTTTTTAACTATAAATATATTTTTTATAAAACGCAAACATATATATACCCCCCAGTTTCAAAAGTAGAAATTGACTCAAAATCGTTAGTGATTTCCCTAATGAAAAATCGGCTAACTATTACTATCTAGCCACAAGTAATGCAAGAGTTCACCTTTTAACTCACTCACTCATGGATATGTTAATGCCTTTAACTTCGAAAAAAAAATGTTTGCCAGTGAAAAAAAAACTATGCTGTTATTCCAAAGAAAATCAACAAGAATAAATTTATTTTAAGTATTTTAATTATTTTGTTGGCGATAGTTACAATTGCAAGTTAGTGGTCAAAGAACGTGTAATTTTTAGTAAAAAAAGTGGTTTTCTTTTAGAAAGTTAAAATGAGCAGCAGAAAGAAGTCAAGTATAACGGACAGACGGACAGACGTCCGTCTGTCCGTCTATCCGTCTATCCGTCTGTCTGTACGTGAAATCGGTTTTCCGAAGCTCCCAGAAAAGCTAGAGACTTCGTTCTTGGACTGGTGTGTCAGAAATTTTCCAAAATAGATTAATATTCAAATGCTGCAAAATCGAGCATACAATTGCAGAGCTGAAAACTGAAACTTAATTTTGCCATATAAAAGTAACTACCGAAAACAAATTTTTATTTTTTTAATAAATAAACTTATTTTACACTTCAGTACGACTAATATTGGAATTTTAAATTAAAAAAATATAAAAAAATTAAAAAGACGTTTCCAGAGTTGGAAAACTTTAACTTTTTGTGTTATGTAAAATTAACTACATGTGTCTAAAACTATGTCACAGCGTATTTTCTCGAGAACCGTAAGAGCTACAGACCTGAAATTTGGACACAGTGTGTAGAACTTTAGCCGCTACAACAACAAATACATGAGAATTGGAAATTAAAGGGTGTTCCAAAACGAGCAACGAAAAATTTAAATATATGTATGTATATACACTTGAAATTTGTAAGGTTAGTGTATTTTTATACAGACTACAAAGATTAACACTAAAATTTCAAAAAATTTAAATTAAAGGGTGTTCCATCAGTTAATGCAATTTTGACTATGCAATTCTGAATACTTGCTGTATCTTGTAAACCGTAAGAGCAAAAATCTTGAAATTTTCAAAAACGGTAAAACTAAAAATCAAAAAATTATAAAATCGCCAAAAACAAAAAAAAAATCGCCAAAACGAAAAAAGCACCAAATTACAAAAAAAAATTTCCAAGACTAAAATAAATCGCGAATAACCGGAAAAATTGCTGAAATGAAAAAAAAATCGCCAAAATGAAAGAAAATCACCAAAATGAAAAAAATCGCCAAAATGAAAAAAAATCGCCAAAACGAAAACAAGCACCAAATTACAAAAAAAATTTCCAAAATCAAAAAAAGCCCCAAAAACAGAAAAAAATCGCCAAAATGAAAAAAACCCAAAACAGGAAAAAATCGCCAAAATGAAAACAAAATCGCCAAAATGAAAAAAATCTCCAAAATGAAAAAAAGCCCCAAAAAATTTCGCCAAAATGAAAAAAATCGCCAAAACGAAAAAAAAACTCCTAAAAACAGAAAAAAATGAAAAAAACCAAAAAACAGAAAAAAATCGCCAAAATGAAAAAAAATTGCCAAAATGAAAAAAATCCCAAAATGATAAAAGCCCCAAAAACAGAAAAAAAAATCGCCAAAATAAAAAAACCTCCAAAAACAGAAAAAAATCGCCAAAACGAGAAAAAAGCGCCAAACTGAAAAAATCGTTTAAACTGATAAAAAAACTTAAAAAAAGCAAAAAAGCCACATTAAAAAAATGCTCAAAACCGAATGTACGGAACCCTTCGTGCGCGAGTCAAAGTCGCATTTTACTGAATTTTTTAATATTAAAGGAATTAAATGAAACTAAGTTTTTTCTTTGTTCACTTAACATATTTAATGTATTTTTTAAAGAACTAGATTGGTATAAGGAAGCAGAAAATCCAAAATTATGACTCCTGGGTTAGATAACTTACACTTTTGTGTTATGTAAAATTAAATATGTCTAAAAAATGTTTTCTTTTACTTTATAAATTGAATATATTTTATGCTTCTGAAAGAAAAGTTTGGCGTATAAAATTTGAAAAATGAAAATTACAGCTCCAAAGATGGAAACTTTGAATTTTTTTTTATATTAAAGTATAAAATTAATTTTTTTTATTTCTTTGTTCACTTAACACACTTTATTAATTTTCTAAATCAGAAAAATCAACTATTGCTAATATCGAAAATAAAATAATTGAATCAAATTCTTTAATTGAAAAATACTGAATTTCCTTTAGAAAAAAAAAATTATAAATTTTTTACAAAACAGATATGTATGTATGTGTCTACTACTACTACTGTGTATACTATATACATATGTATATGTACGTACGTTGGTAAAGGGTATATAAGATTCGGCACAGCAGAATATAGCACTCTTAGTTGTTTTTAAATAGTTTACTTAATTATATATTTTTTTATAATAATAAACGTTTTAAACAACATAAAAATCGTGTGTATTAATGTAATTATGCAGGTTTGAATAGTTTACTATGACGGTTATATACATCAAGTGTAGGGTTTGGGAAACGGGAATTCCCGGGCGGGAAATCCCGGGAAATGTCTGTCTAATATTCCCGGGAAAGTTTTGAAATTTTCCCGGGAAAACGGGAAATTTAAAGTGCATGTTATTTCATAAATATATAGAATTTATAATCCAATTTCACTTTAATATAAAAACTTATTATTTTTTTATATATTACAAAAGTTCATTTGTATGATTATACACGAACGCTGACACGTTTTTCATCGTCTGTTTAAACACTTACATATACCTTGTTCGAAGGAAATTTTTTAATCTTAAAATTTAAATTGAGTTTTTGTTTTGAATGTATCTGTAAGAAAGAAAGGATTCTTTCGACGCCGATAAACAAGCAGTAAAATGTCCATATATTTTTAATATAAAATAAAAATGTGAGCTTTTCAAATCTAATCTGAAATTTCATAAAAATTCCATTAAATTGAGGTCATACCATATCTCCTAAAAAAAGTGGAATAAATTGTATAAGTATCAATGATTGCAATGATATAATTGTTTCCTAAAGTAAATAATTCGATGCTAAGCGAACTTGAAGTGATTTTTCGCCGAATTAGTGAACAAATTTTGAAAAGTGTAGTGAAAATTTTAAGCTGTAAGAACTCTGAGTTGACGAAACTTAAATTGATTACAAGTAGACGCTATTATGGAAACCCTGCAGAAAATATTTTAGGAGAAATAAAATGAGAGACACTTAGACATACTGTGGCTCAGGGTATTCAAAATTCGGCGCAGCGAAGTATGGTACTGTCACCTGCTTGTACTTAACGATAAGAAACCGCCTGGAACTTTTTCAAAAAGAATGAGAAACAAGCAAGGCAAATTCTTATTAAAATGAAGGTAGGTCTTATTAGAAAATTGTCTACTAATTGTGGTAACAGTCAGTCAGTCAATTGGTTTTTATATGATCTTTTGCTGTGTAATAACTTTATTCCATTTGCTTAAATTCAATTAAAAATTCTTAAAAATTTTTCTTAGAACTGCTTTTTTATAAACTTTTATTTCAAAAGAATGCTTACATTAATACAACAATCGAAATTTCACCAACTTTCATTTAATAAATGTATTTAATTTAGAAAATTTGCTTTTCCCGGGAATCCCGGGAATTCCCGGGAACTTGATTTTTTAATTCCCGTTTCCCGGGAAGTGCAAAAGACCGGGAAATCCCAAACCCTAATCAAGTGTGATCAGTCAGACGTGACTACCGCATGTATCATCAATGCCCAGTAAAAATACTGCAGAGCAAGCAGGTCATATATATATATATATATGTTCCATAGTAGATATTTTTAATTAGTGAGATAAAGATGCAAAATCAGTCCGACGTGACTACCGTATGCATCTTCAATGATAAAAAATACGGCAGAGTAAGCAGATCAGATTTATATGTTCCATAGTAGATATTTTTAATTAGTTAGACAAAGATGCAAAATCACACATATACAAAAGTTTACATCACTTTTTCCACATTGGCCTTAACAAACTGATAGAAACTTAGATACCTAAAGCCATAAAAAAGCACCAAATTTAAAATTTCTTTATTATATAAAAAATATAGGAATCGGTTGACCTTGCATTCCATTCCTAAAGCTTCAAATTTGAGACATCCGATGCAGATTTCAATTCTATAAGAATCAGTTAATTCCAAAATCAGCCTTTTGTAGTTATTAACAAAAAGAAAAAGATATTTTTACTTTATTTTCATCAACGAACAAACGAACAACATGAATTTAGTCAAATTGGCAATAATTGGCAAGTCTCTCTGAGGTTCAGACAGGACATTATGTTACGTATGTACTTTAGACTTAAATAAAGTCATGGAGATAAAAGACAACTGAATCGTTATAAGATTTTAACTTCCGGCCAAAACTCGATAGTGGAGCCAAAGTTTCTCCCTTGCATTAAGTGAACCGTTCTCCATCCGTTGTATATACTACACAAAATTTTGCTATTTAGTTATACATGCTTTATGTATTCTTTGTCGTATGGAAAAAAACTGTTTATATTAGTTATGCTTAAAATGTTAAATTTTAAGGATAATAGATGCGTATTTCTACAACCTTCTTAGAAGTTTTTTAAATGCTCTAGTTAGCTTATGCTTAAATGATAAACTTCCTTTAAATTGAAATTTATTTGCTGGTGGTTAAGCATTGTCTATGTATTTCATTGGTGCTTAGCCAAATTATCAGTAGACTTCAACCAAATATTTTGAACAGTCACAAAACTCTTCCAAAAACTGTTTCAGATAATAGATGCGTATTTCTTCAACGACGGCTTGTACAACCTTCTTAGAAGTTTTTGAAATGCTCTATTTGCAAATTTAGCCTAATTAGTCTTCATGAAGAAGTGCAATGGTAATTTATGATTACCATCTGATGGTAATTTATGATTACCATCTGAATTCCCTAAATATCTATAGTATAATAAATTAAATTGAATTAACACTAAATAAGTATATCAGGTCAAACCAAACAATGCAAAATACATATTAATTTATTTCAAATGTAGCAATGACCTTTTGGTTAGACCAAAGACAGAAATCTCTGAAAACATTTTTCTTTTTTAAAATTCCTGCAAGCCAATTTGGCTGGAATTTGCTTTATATTTTCCTCATAAATTTGTTTACTGAATAAAAAAAAATAAACCATAAATATATATAAATTTTCTTAGAGATATGTATGTATATGCTTTTGTTATTAATTATATAATCTATAAAAGTGGAGACTAAAGCCTTTGAGACTATACTCCTCGTATATAGAAAAAGAAATCTTAATATCGGACTTAATATGAAACTTACTTAGATTTAATTTTTCAGCATCCTTTATTGAGTCGCATTATTTTTTTTCTAACTTTTTTATTGCAGCTTTCATCTTCAAACTCTTTTTGAAAACGGAAATGCCCGTCGCGCTCTTCCCTGCTACGATGAACCTGGTAAACAAGCCAACTTTACAATCACTATTTATCATGATGCTAACAATACGGCCATTTCCAATATGCCAGTCAACGAAGCTCTGTCCAGGTAAAGTAATTTGCAATAAAAATGTATCTAAGTTATTAATTTATTATTTCATTTAGCAAGGGAAAAACTGTATTCTTAACAACACCTCGTATTTCCATTAATACAGTAGGATTTGCGGTCGTCGATTTTAACTTTGTCGAATATAATATGAACGACATAACCCAACGTCTTTATTTCCGTGGTGCCGAGGAGTACAATATCCAGTCATCACAATCGTACAACAATGAATCAATATTCAAGTTTATGCAGGATTACACTGGTGTTAAATTCATGCTCCCCAAATTGGAGCATGTTGTTTTACCCCGTTTATTCGACGAACTTACTGCAAGTTTCGGCTTGATAACATATCCTGAAACAATTTTTGACATCTTCGCTATTAAGAGGTTGGGTTCGCTAATCTCTCAGCAGTGGTTTGGTGGTTACGTCTCAATTCAGTGGTGGTCTGACTTCTGGCTGAAAGTAGGTCTTGGAGACTTACTTATATATATAGGTCAAATGAAGGTAAATGTAACTAGAAAGGTAGTCATAATATTATTCATTACCAAAAGCTTTAAATTTTTATAGGACTTTTCGCATGACCGTATTTTGGATTTAATTAACTATGAGGATTACAATAAAGCATTAGATGGTATACTCGAACTTTCGAATGAACCTTTAGCATTTTATGGACAAACACCTTCGGAAATTCGGAAATTGAATAAAAATTTTCCTTTTTCTAGAAATACTTTTTTTCTTCTAATGTGGAACAATGCGTTGACCGACGACGTATTCAGAGAGGCAATACAGTACTTTTTGAAACAAAAGTAAGATATACCAATACTAATTACACCGTACAACAAAAAAATTTAATTTCCAAGGACTGATTTTGCTAGAGGAGATAAAACAAACTTAGTTTAATGTAATTATTTATGATGGGATGGAGCAGAAAACGATGAATATCAAGATTTTAGATATACGATGAATTCTGCACTTTAATAAAAAAATAGATATATATTTCCTCCCTTTTTGGTACTGCAAAGAGTTAAAGTGTGTCACAAATAAAAATATTTGTGACATAAATTCTACTTAGAGTCCCTAAATACAAAGTTTACCCTGAGCAGTCGTCAGCACATGATACCGATCCTTTAGTGCAAGAGAGACATAACTTAAAAAAACCAGCTTTGTAGAAAATTACTTTGAAGTTTTCACTTCAAATACATAACTCAATGAAGTTAAAAAAAAAATATTTTCCCAACAGCTGCGTGTACAAGTCTTTCATTAAAATTTGTGTTCAAATATTAAATATGCTATAGCGATTTTTATCTCCATTATCAAATCAGAAATCCTTTTTTTTAATGTGATTATGTTGCTATAAAAGAGCGATAAGATAAACTAGGGTACAACATAAGTATTTCTGATGCTGAAAATGAATTTCGAACCATCATATACTTAAAGATAAAATGAAGCCGTATGGAACATTTAAAGCCCATTGTATGTCCGTTTTAGGAAAGTTTCGACTTTTTTTATGCAAACGACAAAAATTTTCCCTGGGAGATTTTCTATAAAAGGGCTAAACAAAAAAAAAACAAGAAGACAGGTATCTTAGGACATCCGGTTATAGCTATGCTGCTTAGCTATATAAAAAAAAAATTAATGTGCTAAATAAATAAATTAAATGATATAATGATGTCAGATTCGTCGTAAATATTTCAAAACGTTTCCATTTATTTCCTATTATTTTCATTTCTAACGGCATACGATTAAATTAATATATTGTTTGTGGTCGGTGGCGGCTGTTAGCCGGCTTACATCCAATCGGCTGTGCTCTCTGGTTTGTGCTCATGTGCAAAAGCCATACAAAAATAAATTGAACAAACTTTCTTATTGTTGTTGTTTTGTTTTCGTTTCACTCACTTGAAAAACGAAACAAAATAAAATCAAACAATTTGTTCGTTTATTTTCGTACTCTGCTTTTAAGTACAAGGAAATCAAAACAAAAACAAATTTCTAAATGTAATAGTGGAGTTAATGTCGACGTCGTTGACGGCGTTTCAACGCCGAAAAAGTTGAAACAGATTGAACTTTTACGGCGTTGCAACGCGTTGAGATTAACTGCTCTCATACAATTTCATACGATTCAACTTTTTTGTGACATTTGACGCCGTCGACGACGTCGACATTAACTCCAGGGTAATAGTGTCAATTATTTTGGTTGCGAAAATCACGTCCTAACTCTTGTATCGCGCAGTAAATAGCATAGCTATAAAACAAGCTCGCAAAAAACGAAAACGAAAGTCGGAGATGAGACACCTCAAGTAAAGATTTTCTAATAGATTCAAACGCACACTCTTAAAATGACGATATACATACATATATATAATTTATATATGAATTTTTGTTTGGTCTCCTCTGCCAAAAATTTTGCTAATTTCTTTCCATCTTGCCTAATAATACACAATCAAACAAAAACATTTATATTCACTTTCTTATAGTCAGTATAGTGCAGTTATGGGTGAACATTTCTTCGCAGCTATTCAACATGCGGCTGACGAGCTAAATTATAAACTTCCCGCCCCAATTGGCCAAATGATGAGCACGTGGATACACCAGGGTAGTTACCCACTATTGACCATTACACGTGATTATACAACTGGTAGTTTTCACGTTAAGCAACAACCATTCCATAGCGATGAAACCTTTAAATGCAAAACCTGGTATATTCCCTTGAACTATGCAACTTCATCGAATCATGACTTCAACGACACAAAAGCCACTCACTATTTGCTAAATGTAACTGAAACGGAAGTGAATGCAACAATTGACAAAGAAGACTGGTTGTTACTCAATAAACAGTCAACTGGTTTGTATCGCGTTAAATATGATGAAAAAAACTACCAACTTCTCACAAAATCTTTATTAACTGGAAAGCCATTTAAAATTCCTGCACGCGATCGTGCACAGCTACTGAGAGATACCTATTATTGGTCGTCTGCTAATCAATTGAACCAATCCATATACTGGGATATGCTTACTTATTTAAAACATGAAGACCAATACTTGCCCTGGACGGAAGCAATACCCATTTTAAAAGAATACTATCGTTATCTTTCAGATGACGATGATTACAAATGGTTTGCAAAAGAACTGATCAGTCCTATTTTTGCAAAGACAGGTGTCAACGGTAGTCCTGGCGATGATGAGCTAGATAAGATACTGCGCGCAGAAATTCTAGATATTGCTTGTTTAGTCGGTGTTGAAGAGTGTTTGGTACAAGCAAACAATATGCTGAAGGCGGTACTTAATGAATCTGTAGCCATTGAGCCATATCTCAAAGAAAAAATCTTTTGCAACGGTCTCCGGCAGCCGGACGATGACGAGTTTCAAATGCTCTACAAAACTCTAATTGAGACTAAGGATGAGCGCGAGCGCGAACAATTAATTTTGTATTTCAGCTGCTCTAGAAATAGGACCCTAATTATGAAACTTCTTTCCGACTGTCCTAGTAGTAGGATTGCTGCTTTAGCATGCATGGATTTCTTAAGCATGAAGCAAAAATTTTTAAATTTTTCCAGATCAGCCATCCAGCGAAAAAATCTTAAACCTTATGTAGTGAAAGAATTGGAAATGCTAATTGCGGATAATACGAGTATTAAAGAGGAAGAAAAATACCGCAAAAATATTATACCTTGGATTAAAAAATATCGTGCCTCTCAAGAAAACTGTCCCAGCACAACAACTTAATGATGTCCCTGCATCAACTCTGTGGCAAAAAGGAAAACGCTCTTAAGTCAAAATAAGCTTATTTTGAGATAATATCACACATGAGATGCAATAATAAAAGCTTATTTACCTTATTAATGTAATAGTTATTGTTTGTAAAATAGTTTCGTCATAAATAAAATAAGAGTTTACACCGAATTTTCTAGTTTAACTACAAAAAAGTTAATTTCTGAAAATCGACTTTAAGTGTGTTCTTCTGAAAAACTAACATATGTGTATAAATAAGTTAAGCACTATTTCCTTATTGCCATAAAATATTTACAACATTGTGGTGCATATCTAAAGTACAAAAATATTTTTATCACTATTGTAAAACACAATAAATACTTTTGAACATTAGAATCTTGTTGTATTTTTTCCTAAATAAAACTTTACAAAAGCAAAACAAAAAAACAAGTTAGAGCAATTAGTTGAATATTTCATTCTACGCTCTGTATTTAAGATATATTTTACATTCACCCTTATTCCAGTTGTCAAGAACGACGTCACGTCATACAATATCAACAATTTGGTGCTTGTTCACTGGCATTCGAGATGTTCTTATGCCGTGCTACTATTTAATAACCCTATAAAATAGTCTTATGCCGGCCAAACACTACACAAGTTCACTGCACAAGTCTGGCACTGTACAGTGCGTTTGTGTAGTGTATGGGGGTGGTTGTGCTATTTACGCAGTGAACTGAGTAAATATCAAAATGATTTTGATATTTGCTCAAGCTTGAAAACTGTACAGTGAACTTGTGTGGTGTATGTTGCAAACGCTCAGTTGTTTCGTGATTTTTTAAGAGTTCACAACAAGAAATGAGCGCAGAACAAATATTATGGACAGAGTTCCTAGAAATATAAAAATAATCACCAGCATTATGGCGAATTAAAATAAAAAATGCACAGCTTACTTGTATAGTGTGTGTCACAAGCTTAGTTTACGCAGTGCCAGACTTGAGCACTGAACTTGTGTAGTGTATGGCCGGCATTAGTATTGTACCTGCACACCAAGTAAACTAACTAACTAAAATTTATGCAGCACAAAGGAACGGTTTTAGGAAAATGGAACAGAACATGTCCTTTAATTAATTTTATAGTTAGGACTGTTCTTTAGCGGTAAGTTTTATTATACCATTTACCAAAAAAAAATATGGTAAAAGGGACCCATAAAGTATATATATTCTGGATCCTTATGCATAGGGAAGACGAATAAACGATGTCCGTCTGTCCGTCTGTCTGTACGTGAAATCAGTTTTCCAAAGCTCTCAGAAAAGCTAGACACATCGTTCTTGAACTGGTGTGTTAGCAATTTTCTAAAATAGATTGGTATTGAAATTCAGCAAAATCGAGCAGACGATTACAGAGCTGGAAAACTTAAGCTTTATTTTGCCATATAAAAGTAACTAGCGAAAACAAATTTTTATTTTTTTTTTAATAAATAAACTTATTTTACACTTCAGTATGACTAAATTGGTATTTCAGATTTAAAAAAATATAAAAAGATTAAAAAGACGTTTTCAGGGTTTGGAAAACTAACTTTTTTGTTATATAAAAGTAACTTACTAAATTAATTTTTCCTTTCTTTCTATAAATTAAACATATCTTATATTCTTAAAAGAAAGAAACTACTGTAAGAGATCAGAAAGATGAAAAAAAATGATTCCAGGGTTGGAAAACTTACACTTTTTGTGTTATGTAAACTTAAATAGTTCTATATAATTCTTCTTTCCTTTATAAATTGAATATATTTTATGCTTCTGAAAGAAAAAATTGGCGTATAAAATTATAAAAATTAAAACCAGAGCTCCAGAGATGGAAACTTTGAACATTTTTTGATAATAAACTAACTAAATAAAAGTAAGTTTTTTTCTTCTTTCCTTTTTGCTTTGTTCACTTAACATATTTTATGTATTTTTTAAAGAACAACATTGGTATCAATAATCAGAAAAATCCTAAATTTTGATTCCAGGGTTGGAAAACTTACACTTTTTGTGTTATGTGAAATTAAATAGGTCTAAAAACATTTTTCTTTTTCTTTATAAATTGAATATATTTTAAGCTTCTGAAAGAAAATTTTGCGTATAAAATTAGAAAAATTAAAATTACAGCCCCAGAGATGGAAACTTTGAATTTTTTTATATTAAAATAGTTAATAAAATTATTATTTTTTATTTCTTTGTTCACTTAACACACTTTATTAATTTTTTAAATCAAAAAAATCTAAAAGGTTGATTCCAGGGTTGGAAAATGTATTGTTTTTTTTATAAAAGTAACTAGGTCAAGTTAGTTTTTTCTTTTTAATTACAAGTTTTATATACTTTATGACTTCGAATGAAATAGTTTGACATAGAAATTACAAATATAAAAGACATAGCTCCAGAGCTGGAAAACTTAAACTTCTTCTGGTATATAAAACTAATTATTTCTTTGATAATTAAATATATTCTATATTTTAGAAAAAAAAAAAATAGTATTAAGAAACAGAAAACTCAGAAATATGGTTCCAGGTTTGTAGATTGAAAAAAGTTTCGGTAAAAAATGTAACCAAAAGTATTTTTTTTTTTCTATTTAAACATATTTCATGTTTTAGGAAAATCATTAGTCAAGATTTTTTATACATGTTTAATTTTTTATGGATATCTAATTGAAGTATAACTAAACGAAGGTTTGTGCTTATTGTGCTCTCCGCACAATAATTATTAATTTTTAGTAAATACAGATAAAAATAAAATTTAGCGCTAAGGGTTAATTAAAGGATATGTTCCGTTTCATTTTCCTGACGCATTTCCTTTCAGCTGAACAAATTTCAAAAAAATTTGGTAGGAATAAACCATTTACATAATACCACTATGTATATTATTTGCAATGGGCAGTTTAAATTAAGACACTAAGCAGTTTTGCAACATCAATGATTATTAAATACGGGAAAATATAAAACAAGTTAGTTTACTTGGCATGGAGGTGCAATACTAAGACTATTTTAGAGTTATTAAATAGCAGCACAGTTTTTGAACATCTCAAGAGCAAGTAAATAAGCCCAATATTTTTTGGAATTGTATTGACATGTCAATATTAACTGAAATAAGAGTGAATGTAAAATATATTTTAACACAGAGTGTAAATATTGCTAATACCGACAATAATATAAATGAATCAAATTCTTTAATCGAAAAATACTAAGGGGTCACTAACTATTAATTGCTGTAGAGAAAAAAATTATAAATTTATTCACAAAACAATACGTGTGTATGTATCTGTATACTATATATATGTACGTACGTTAGTAAAGGGTATATAAGATTCGGCACAGCCTAATAAAGCACTCTTACTTGTTTATTCTAAATTGAAAATGTTTGTTCGTTCGAACAAAAATGATAAAAAGTTATTCGAATATTCGAATAATTTTCGTTCGAATGACAACACTAATATACATACAATTGTATGTACATTACATGGGATTTTAATATTTTTCGTTGCTCGCTTTGGAACACCCTTCAATTTTTAACTCTCATTTTTGTTGTAGCGGCCAAAATTCTACATACTCTGTCCAAATTTCAGATCCGTGGCTCTTACGGCTCTCGAGAAGTCCTATGACAGACAGACGGACCTAGTTACTTTTATATACCAAAAAAAATTAATTTTCCAACCCTGGAATCATACTTTTATATTTTTTCTGATTCCTTATACCTATCTAGTAGCTCTTAAAAAATATATATAAAGTATATTAAGTGAACAAAGAAAAAAGGAAATTAAACAAAATTGTTTTATATACATAGTTACTTTAATATCCAGAAAAAAAAGTTAAAACTTTCGAGCTCTGGAGCTATATTTTTAATTGTTCTTATTTTCGACACCAAACTTTTCTTTCAAAAGCATAAAAAAAATAGTTAGATATAGGTAGTTACTTATATATATAACACAAAAAGTGTAAGTTTCCCAACCCTGGAATCATACTTTTAGGTTTTTCTGATTCCTTACACCAATTTCTCTTTTTTTAGAATATAAAATATGTTTAATTTATAGAGAAAATGGAAAAATTAGTTTTAGCAGGTTACTTTTATTTAGCAAATAAAGTTGTTGAAAATTTAAAATTTATTTAATCACTACATTGGCAACATTTATTCTAGTACAATATGATAACTTTAATAAAGGTGAATTTTGTATCCTTCTTCTCTTTGTACATTTCAAACTAAAAAGACGTGTTTAATTTTTCAATAAAAAGCACTTTCTGGATAAATCCCCAGGAAGCGTTTTAATATGGAGAAGTTTACTGAAATAGAGAAACTGACTGGTAGAGAAAATTACCATAAATGGAAGTTTACCATTGAGCACGCAATGAAACTTCAAGGCTTTTGGAAATCTGGTTTGGGCACGGAGACTGATGCAGCGGTGAATGAGACGGCTATGTCAAGGTTGGTATTGTACATATCGCCCAATTTATATGTGCACATACAAGGTTTCTCAACGGCGAAGGCTGTATGGATTCTGGATTAACGCGCCGGTGCGGGCTGCTAAGGAAACTTACGAAAACACAACTAATCAATTGTAAGGACACAATTGTGGACACCGCTCAGAAACTCAACCAAATTTGTTTTAAGGTAAATGATGAGTGGGTCGGAAACCTTTTACTCAGCGGCCTGCCAGACCATTTTGGTCCGATGATAATGGCAATACAAGGTAGTAACCTGAAGATTACTGCTGATACAATCAAGACAAAATTACTACAAGATTTCGATACGTACAACAATTTTAATGCAGCAACAGAAACGTCATTCTACACAAAACAAAGAGGTAAAAAAAAAGTAAAAAAAAGCAAGGTTATATATATGCTACAATTGAAAAAAGGAAGGTCACATTGCCACATTTTGTCAAATACAAAAAAAAATCTAAAAATGGCGCCTACAACGAAAAAACGTTAACAGCGCGGCTAGCAGCAAGATTTGACAGATTGCTGATTGATTCTGGCGCAACTACACATATGGTAAATTCTGAAGATGTGTTTTTGTAAAATTGCAGAAATTTGATAGTGAAGATTGTGTAACCGTAGCCAACAACAGCGATGTTAAAGTTATTGGAATTGGTGATGTTCGTATTCAACATAAAGTGAAATAAAAAATACACTACTTAACAATAAAATACGTTTTATTTGTACCGGACCTTTCGGCAAACTTAATTTCTGTTAATCAATTAACACAAAAAGGATTTGATGTCAGTTTTGTTGGTAATGTATGTAAAATATCAAAGAACAAAGTTTTGTATGTAGAAGCATTTAAAGAAAGAAAATCGTACATGATGAATGTAGTAAGGAAACTTGGCATAGACGTTTAGGTCATGCAGCCGATATCAACGTAAAAAACATTCGTTTATATATCAGCTATTTTAAAACAATCCAATCAGATTTTAGTGGGGGTATTTTTCAATGAAAATTCTGATTCAACTGACAATGCTCGGCTGAAAGCGGTGAAGAGGACGATAACAATACTACACAAGAACAACAATTACAAGAAAATGTAGAAACTCCACGTCGCTCAAAAAGAATGAAAAAATCTCCAAGAATGGATGATTGTATAACGTATTTAACATATTCCAAAGCCGTGACATGTGGCGAAAGAAATCATTGGCTGGAAGCCATTAAAAGTGTGTATAAGTATCTTACAGAAAATAAAACATGGAAAATTATCCACAAAATGGATTTTTAAGAAAAAAAGTGACGTTGAAGGCACTGTGAAGTACAAAGCCAGGCTGGTTGCAAGTGGTTTTACGCAGCGTAATATTATAGACTACACCGAAACATATGCTCCAATTACAAGATATAACACGCACGCTACGTTATATGTTAACAGTTGCCCTGGATCTTGATTTGATGATTAATCACTTAGATGTTTGTACCGCGTTTCTTCAGGGAAATCTAGAAGACGAAATTTTTGTTGAACCACTTGAGGGTATATTAATAGCAGAAGGTAATATCTTAGGTTTAAACAAACTGTTGTACGGTTTAAAACAGTCCTCTAGAATGTGGAATACAAGACTTTGTGAAAATTTAAGAGACCAAGGCGTGAGACAACTTAAAACATATCAATGCGTTTACGTCATGAACGTCTGTCTGGTGTACGTGAAGTATGTTTTCCGAAAATCCCAGAGAAGCTACGAACTTCGGTCTTGAACTTGTATATCAGAAATGGTCCAAAATATATTGTTATTCAAAATCAGCAGACGGTTTCAGAGCGAGAAAACTTTAACTTGATTTTGCCATATAAAAGTAACTAGAAACTCAATTTTTTTTATTTTTTTGTTAAATAAACTTATCTTATATTTCAGTACGAATAAAATTGGTATTAAAAATATCAAAAATAATTAAAAACTTTAACTTTTTTGTTATATAAAAATAACCTACTAAAACTAATTTTTCCGTTTTATCTCTAAATTTAAAATATCATACATTCTTAAAAGGAAAAGATTGGTGTAAGAAATCACAAAAATTTAAAATTATGATTCCACGGTAGGGAAACTTTAAATTTTTGTGATATATAAAATTAACTAGGTCTAATGATTTTTTTTTATATATTAATTTATATATATGTATGTATATTTTATGTTTTGGAAAGAAAAGTTGGGTATAGAAAATTACAAAAATAAAACCCACAGCTGGAAAATTGAAACATTCTTTGATATTAAAGTAACTAAATAAAACTAGTATTTGCCTTATTTCTTTTTATCTTTGTTCACTTAACATATTTTTTATATTTTTTAAAGAACAAGATTCGTACAAGGAACCAGGGTTGGGGAAAGTACACTTTTTTGATATATAAAAATACTTAAATAAAGCTAGTTAATTCTTTGGTAATTAAATATATCCTATATTATAGAAAGAAAGAAATTAAAACCAGAAAAATTTAAATTATGGTTTCAGGGTTGGAAATTGAAAAAAAATATATGGGTAAAAAAAATTACCAAAAATTATTTTTTTTCGGTTAAACATATTTCATGTTTTAGGAAGATCTTTACTCAAGCAAATTCTTTAGTCGAAAAAAACCGAGATGTCACTTACTAAAAATTGTACTATTACATTGTAAAAATTTTAAATTTTATCATAAAAAATTTATGCATGTTCTTATGTAAGTATCCTTATACTACATATACATACGTTGGTAAAGGGTATATAAGATTCGGCACAGCCGAATATAGATTTTTAGATTTTTCAGATTATTTAGCCAAGTTTTGCTGATTTCTTTTTTAACTTTTTTGGCAACAGTGAACGCCACCCTCATTAAGAGGGCTTAAGAGTTTAAGATATTTTATATTTAAGTGGTTCTTTGCTTTAAGGAGGACGATGTCAAGATACTTAAGATAAAATTCAAGATTGTGCAGTTTTAACTTATTAAAACTGAAAGAACTTCAAAGTAGACTTACAGTGTTGTTTATAAATTAGACTTGTGTCATTTAGTTCATTTCAACGACCACTCATTTTAGTTCAATCCATCTATTCAGTTCAATTATTTCACATCTGTGCAGATGTGCTGTGGTCCTTGAAAATATTAAAAAAACTTTACGAAAATAAAAATTCATTGCCTTATTCATAAAAATTATAAAACAAATATGGTATCAAAATCTGTTTTTAAAATCTCTTATATAGCAAAAATATTTTTGTGAATTATATAGTATTTATAAGAGTTTAATTATTTACTAGCGAGCATAAAGGTACGGTCACACTTGACAAACACTTGCCCAAAAAAGCGTAACCAACAAATACTAATGAGAAATCTTTTGATTCAGACGCGTATTTATTAAGTTCAATAATTTCCAATAATATTGTATTATTTAACTTTGCCTATTTGTTAAATACGAAATTCTAATTAAGTTAATAAACTCGTGTTTGAAGCAAAAGATTTCTCAATAGTATTTGCTGGTTACGCTTTTTTGGGCAAATGTTTGTCAAGTGTGACCTTATCTTAAGAAAATTGATCTAGTTCACTTGATACAAAGTATTGAATTATTCATTTGACTTTCATACATAGTTCGTTCATGAACTACACACGACTATTATAAATTATTGAAATTTGTTTGTAAAGAGAACTCCGAATATCAGTAAGTTTCTTTAAAAAGCAAACATATACCAATTGTTTAAGTAACTCACAAATGTATCTTGACCTTTTTGCTGGTCATAATTTAATATTACAACAACACAAGCACCTGCGATCAGAATATTACATTCATAAGCACTTACATTAGAGCACTCAAGCGCTCTTAAATACTAAAGACGTGCAAGAGTATACAAAAATATTTAGCACTTAAGTTACAAATAGGGTTTGGGATTTCCCTGACTTTTGCACTTCCCGGTCTCTAAATTAAGAACATTCATTAAATGAAATTTGACAAAATTTTGATTGTTTTATTAACGTAAGCTTTCTTTTTAAATAAAGGTTATCACAGAAACATTTCTAAGACAAATTTTTAAGTGAATTAAGCAAATAGAATATAGTTATTACACAGGAAAAAATATATCATATAAAGACTTATTAACGACTGTTACCGCAATTAGTGAATAATTTTATAATAAGGCTCCCAAATCATTTTATTAAGAATTTGCGTTCTTTGTTTCTCATTTTTCTAGAAAAACTTCCAGTAGGATTCTTATCGTTAAGTACAAGCAAGCATAGCCTGAACCACAGTCTGTCTAAATGTCTTTAATTTTTCATATTATTTCTCCCAAAATGTTTCCTTCAGGTTTTCAATAATAGCGTCGATATAAATAAATAAATAAATAAATAAATAAATTTAAGTATTGTAAACTCAGAGTTTTGACAGTTTCTTTGGTCTTAAAATTTTCACTACACTTTCAAAAATTTGTTCACTAATTTGGCGACAAATCACTTGAAGTTTGTTTAACATCGAACTATTCACTTTGGGAAACGATTTGATTATTGCAATCATTGATAATTATACAAAGTATTCCACTTTCTTATATTATAGTGACAGACTATAATACAACTATATTATTAGTTTTGACTTAAATGACTAGCTGATCTAATTTCAGTTTAAAAAATTTTAAAAAACAATAACAACTCATCATGTCAGAGTTTCATTTTCAGCAAAAGTGTTAATACTTGTATTATAGTCTGAAACTGCCTTTACGAAATATATCTGGCATGTAGTTTTCGAGTCAAGCAATAATGTTTCTAGTAGACAAATTTCTTATGTGAATGAAAATTAATTTCACTGTGATTTACGCCATTTTATAAATATGTGTGCCACAAAAGTCTATATATTTATGAAATAAAGTGTACTTTTAATTTCCCGTTTTCCCGGGAAAATCTCAAAAATTTCGCAGTAATATGAGTTAGACATTTTCCGGGATTTCCCGCCCGGGAATTCCCGTTTCCTAAACCCTAGTTACAAATTATATTCATGGAATTTACCAGTTTCTGGTTTTAAAATATATGTTGTATCAGAAAAATTGTATTTAATGCAAACGGTTTCTTCTTTCGCTTTCATGAAACAGGGAAACTTGGACATTAATATGGAATGACTTTAGTACATAAGCAAACAAACATGGCATTGAATACGTATATCAGTGATGCCAACACAAAATCCTTTTTAGATGTAGATTCGATGTGAGAAAGAGGTAGTTTCTAACAAGTTTTACTTTGGAAAGAGGTAGATCGTGCAGACGCTCACCAAAACCCACCTGAATAGTCGACCAAAGTGGTGACTTGGAAACACTTAATCCCAAGCTTTCTACAGGGTACAGAAACAAGCATTTAAATATATTCGTACGTCTGTATGTATATGTGCTTAATAAATTTGTAAAAATTTGTTTGATCGCTCTATTTCTCAAATATGAAAATGCACTCGCCCTTTATTTTTTATTTACATTAAGTTTTTTCCATTTGTTAAAACATTTACACAGCAGTCATAAGAATTTCTGTGTATAATAGCAATAGCAACCTACAAAAACCTCTTCATTTTAAAATGCCAATGCTTTTTCACAGATGTGTAACAAATTAATGTAACAAGTATATTTATTTTGCGTTTAGTATATATTATTAATATGTATGAAGAAAAAATTTTAATAAAAACAGATTCAAAACCAAATAAAAATATTTAAATTAACTAAAAAATTGTGACTTGAGGCTTTTTAGCTTGTTATGCTTATGTACTCGTATTAAGGCAATTCTCCGACATTTTGATACGGTTTCTATAAGCATATGAAGTTTCTTAACTTTGCTGTAGAATTTCTACTCATGAATTTCTTAAGTACCTACGAAATGCATATAGATGTGCTTAACGAAAAATAGAAACAGAAATTCCTGATGGAAAAATTTTAATGTTGCATGTGCACATGTAAGATATATCCATACCATACAGTGAATGAAAAATAATCACTATTTGCTACTAACTATTACTGAATTTATCAAGTAACAACTACTTGAAATATAGTTATTTCATACACGTAATGAATACTATTGTATATTTACTTTACACTGTAAAGTTTACAGCAAACAAAGCTTTTGTCGGAAAAATAAATTAAGACCATTTTCTGGCATTTATAGCGCTCACATTTTTGCCTTCACAATTGTATTATGCCTCCCTCTACATCTCTCACAACAACATCCAGTATTTGAAAAGAGTTGATTGCTAACATCTTATTCTTGTTAATATTCTTATCGGCTACAAACAAAATACTTTCAAGGCTGAAAAGCTTTTACTCGTATCTGTTTAATCGTGGTCGCGGTCGCTGTTTAGAAGAACAGAGATTTATGAATCACAATCACTTGGACAGCTACGTCCAAGGCATATACACAATGTGCAAACTCCGATGGGAGTACAACATCCGCAACAACAACACCACAGACAGCAGCGCTTTCTTTTACTTTGCAAAGAGCTATCAAAGCTGTTTACCTAAAATGCAAATATCAGTGCATGTGTGTTTGGACGTAGCTGTACGAGGAAAAAAAAATCACTACATCGCTCATCTCTAATCTACATACATTCATATGTACCCGTGAACCTAAAGCATAAATTTTCTTGTTGCCTCAAAGTATGACTCCTACCAACTATATTTACACTTTCCTGTGTCCGTAAATAAATTCCTTTACTGCTACATGTTTTAATATTAAATAACTTTTAAATATACCTTTCAGTACCTCAGCCACAACAATGATTGAAATTTCAACAGCTTTTATCTGACAAAGCGGTACCTTCACAATTTAAATTTGTAGGTTAACCAACAGAAATAGCTTGTTCGGCCGAACAAAAATAGCAACTTTCATTTGCGGTAAAATTAACAACAGAAATTGATTGCATTAACTTTCGTTAACTATTTGGGTTAAGATATCTCTTATATCGAAAAATAACCGTTGAAGAACCACACAAGCGTTCAGGACCCGTACAGTGCCATAATTGTCAAGAATATGGCCATACTAAAACTTACTGCAAATTACCTACTGTTTGTGTTGTGTGCGGCGAGTTGCACGGCACTGCTAGTTGCAATAAACCGAAAGATCAAAGTAACAAAAAATGCAGTAATTGTGGAGAAAATCACACTGCTAACTACAGAGGTTGTCCTGTGTACTCTTTCGTCAAACAGACTATGAGGCAAACGCCTAAATTGGCCACAGAGCAATCGGCAGACGCTTTAACAGCCACTATTGCGCAAGTGAGCCAACCAGTTAGTTCCCGTGTATCGTATGCCGATGCTGCTAAAACAAATTCTACTCATACACAAAATGTTTCACCGCCAGATAATTCAACAAATACAAACTCGAACTTTAGTTTCAATCGCCTTGAAGCTACTATTGATAATCTGGTGCAAACTATAAATAATTTTACAACAAATATGACTAGCATGATGCAAGAAATGCTGCGAATGCAGAATACATTGCTTCAAGCTTTAGTTAACAAACCATGAACACGTTAAAAATATGTTTTTGGAACGCAAACGGCATTCGCCAATATAGAAATGAACTTGAGCACTTCCTCACGGAAAAAAATATTGATATAATGTTGGTCTCTGAGACTCATTTGACTTCGATAAGCCTTTTTAAAATGTATGGCTACACCTTATATGATTCAAAGGACCCGAGAGGAAGAGCATGCGGTGGATCAGCGGTTTTAATAAAGTCAAGACTCAAGCATTATATTGTTGATAACATTTGTGAAGAACATTTGCAAGCAACGAATATTTGTGTCGAAAATTTTTGCACTAATTTTGTCATATCATCCATTTACTCCCCTCCTAGATTCGCAATTACTGAGAATCAATATGAGGATTTTTACAAATCTCTGGGCCCTTGTTTCATAGCAGCCGGCGACTATAATGCTAAACACACGTTCTGGGGTTCGCGTCTTATTACACCCAGAGGTCGAGCGTTGTTCAATACAATTTCCAAAATGGGCTTGGATGTCATTTCGAGTGGGGAGCCCACTTATTGGCCTACTGACATACGTAAAATTCCGGATGTAATAGATTTTGGCGTTATGAAAAATATCTCTAGGGATTTAATTCAAACTGAAGCTTCTCTAGATCTTTGGTCCGATCACTCTCCCACGATCGTTACAATTTGTGGCCCATTGAGAAGTGACTTACCTCACCCATATGCGAATTTGATAAATCGTGTTAATTGGCTGGGATTTAAAAAATATCTTAGTAGTCATTGCACGGAAAATATTACGTTAAGAACATCTGATGATATTGAAACTAACATTGCCAACCTTAACGAAAATATTAAGCAGGCTGCTAAACATGCTACTACCTCCCATCCGCAGACTGGGTTTAATAAAATTTATTCTACCGATATTGAACGTGCCGTATGCGAAAAAAGAAGAGCTAGAAGGGAATGGCAACAGCACAAATCACCACAACTTAAAATCAGATTTAAAGAGTGCACTAAACGACTCCAAGAGCTGCTTGCACATGAAAAAAGTGCATCTCTTAAAAACTATCTGGAAAATCTTGATGTCACACCAGCATCTAATTACTCTTTATGGCGCGCTGCTAGAAAGCTTAAAACACCCGTTGAGTTTAAACCACCTCTGCGCACATCTACCGGAGGTTGGGCAAGAAGCGATACTGAAAAAGGTAACATATTTGCTGACCATTTGAAATACGTATTTACCCCAAACACATGTACTGGTGTAATTGATTTGCCAAATGTAGACGCTCTACCCCCTCAACTAATAAAGTTTAAGACGCGTGATGTACAAAAAGTAATTGCTGAACTCAACCCGAAGAACGCTCCGGGTTTTGATGGAATTAGTAACCAGATGCTGATGAAGTTGCCTCGTATTGCAATTAGAATACTGTTATTTATTTTCAATGCCATTTTACGACTGGAGTATTATCCACACAGCTGGAAACTTGCCAAAGTTAAAATGATTCCAAAGCCAGGCAAAGATCTTACCAAGGCTGAGTCATATAGGCCAATAAGTCTGCTATCAACAATGTCAAAGCTTTTCGAAAAACTGCTCATGACAAAATTGTGCCCAATTCTAGTTCGTAGTGGGTGCATACCGGACCATCAATTTGGTTTTAGAAGTCAGCATAGCAGCATTGAACAAACTCATAGATTGGTCCAATTTATAAGAAGAACATTTGAAGAAAGGAAGTATTGTTCTGCGCTGTTTATCGACGTTTCTCAGGCATTTGATAAAGTGTGGCATGAAGGACTAATTTTAAAATTAAAAACATACCTGCCAATAAACGTTGTAAGTCTTTTGGAAAGTTATATTACTGCCCGCAAGTTCACTGTTGTGGAAGGAGACTTTATGAGCATGCCTGAAACTATCTCATCCGGTGTGCCACAGGGGAGTATACTGGGGCCAGTTTTGTATTTGATTTATACTTGTGATATGCCTCTGAGCAGCAATATCCACACTTCCACATTTGCTGATGATACAGCCTGCCTTAGTATGCATGAAAATCCTTACGAGGCATCCCGATATCTTCAAGAACACATTACCCAGCTGGAACTATGGTTAAACTTATGGAGAATTAAGGTAAACGAACAAAAGTGTGTTCAAGTAACATATACATTACGAAGAGATACTTGTTCACCCATTCGGATTAACAATCAAGTTGTCCCTCAACATACTCATGTGAAATATCTTGGAATACACCTTGATCGACGGCTTACTTGGAAACACCATATTGACTCTAAGTTAACCCAAATGAAACTAAAATTAACTCAGGTACATTGGCTGATTGGTAGAAATTCAACCCTCAGTCTAGATTGCAAACTTTTGATATACAAGTCTATTTTGAAACCCATATGGTGCTACGGAATTCAACTATGGGGCACTGCTTCAGCTTCCAATGTCGAGAGAATCCAACGAAGGCAAAATAAAATTTTGCGATTAATAACATCGGCTCCATGGTATATAAAAAACTCAAATATACATCGTGATTTAAACATGCCACTAGTGGTTGAAGAAATTGCAAAATATGCAGGCAAATATTTAACAAAACTCGAGTCACATCCTAATCCGCTTGCCCGTAATATTTTCAGCTTTACTGGACACATCCGCTTAAAAAAGAGGGACACAAGGGCTCTTATACTAAACACTCCAGATGGGACTGCTTGAAAATACTTTTTATTTTATTTTATTTTTTCTTCCTTTTGATTATCACTACTTATGTATTATTTATAACTATCTCTAAATTTATGTCCGACAGTGGTCGGGCCTAATAATTATATTTTAGATTTAAGATTTGAATACTTATTGTTAGTTCATATTTGAAGATACAATAAATAAAAATATGTATTAAAAAAAAAAAAAAAACTATTTGGGTTTTGTTTTGTCCAGTGCGTTCATTTGTTAGATTCGAGTCCAGCACGCAGTTTTGCCTGAATTTCAGGTTTACAAATTTTAAGTTGGCTGGTAATTTTTCAACAAATATGGAAATGCACACTTACTACATTAAGTCGGCAGATATAGGAACTGTGACCTGTGAAAAATAATTTTGGACTTTTTAAAAGAAAATTTAATAACTGCTTAGTTATAAAAATTACAATCCAATATTTCAATATTAAAAGAAACATTATTTCTAAAAATGACGCATTTTTAAAACGAAACCCCAAAATTCTTGCCATGTTATGATAAAAAAAACTTGACAAATAATTAAAACAACATTTGTTATTTTTTTTTATTTAATTTAATTTTTAAGCTATTGCATAGGTTTTATCGCAGGCTTTGATGGTGTCGGCCGCATCAAGAAATTCCGTAACGAAAATAAAACCTAAGTCAATTTTTATTAGAAAAAAATGGTAAGCAATAGCTTTACAATCGCAAAAGCGGCAATCTCCGAGTGCGACACGTATTTTTTTATTTTTTCTTTTTGTTTTGAAATATTCGAAAACAACTTTATATCAGAGATTTTTGTAGCAAAACTAAATATCATTTCTAATAACAACATTTCAATTGAAAGTAAAAAAAAACAAATTTAACAAAATACATCCATATGTACATTAGCTATGGCATAGTGTTATATGAGAATCATTAGTAGCGATATTGTTACATGCACGGACCCCTCATTTTGTCAGGTTTGGAAAATGATTGAGCCAAAAATGGTGGCGGTCAGATGGGAGCAAAGGTCGCCTCATCGTGCTCAAAGTTAAGGGTAAAAGCAAAAAAATGTACAAAAAATCATATAACTTTCCCGGGGTCACCGCTACAAGGGTCAAATGTATACCCTCCCACATTATTTTTTCCCGCCCAACATCTTCTCTGAATAAACCGAGTGCCTAACTTCTTTCCCTAAGGGTGCTCCCTTACAAAGGGGAAATTTTATAAAATTTACTCGCAGGGCTCTAACTGCCCCTAGTCAGTACGATAAAATAAATAATTAAAACTACTCAATATACCAAATTCCTTGAGACAAATAGTATAATAAGTTTACTAACATCAGCCTTAAGCTTGAAAAACGATTGAAAATACATACATATGTATGTATGTATATGGAAAAATATTATCTCAACAATTGTATAGAAATCAAGACCTCGTGATAATATTACATCTGCATGATTACTATAATCTTATCCTTGCAATTATAAAATAAGCTTATGACAATAACATTATATGTTATAATATTTTTATTTTTTTTTAATATTTTTTTACATACATACATAATTGCTTAACAAATCATTTAGTTTTGACTTTTGAAAAATAAAAATTTTAATTACTTACATACTTCAATTTCATTAAATTTTATTTATAACAATTTATATATATATGATATGATCAGTCTAAAGTTCGTATCGCTTTGTAAGCCAAATTACATGTGATAATTATTAATGAACAACTAACACCAAAGTTAATTGTAAATATTCTGACAAACATATATAATGACAAACGTATAAATAATTTGTAAGCAAAAAGGAAAAACTAATTTCACCTAGTTACTTTTATATATCAAAAAAAAAATTAATTTTCCAACCCTGGAGTCATCCTTTTAGATTTTTTCTGATTTTTTTATACCAATCTAGTAGTTCTTAAAAAAATATATAAAGTATGTTAAGCGAACAAAGCAAAAAGGAAATTAAAAAAAATAGTATTACTTAGTTACTTTAATATCCAGAAAAATAGTTCAAAGCTTCCAGCTCTGGAGCTGTTGTTTTTACTTTTATAATTTTCTACACCAAATTTTTCTTTCCAAAACGTAAAATATATATATGTAATTTATAAAGAAACAAAATTAATTAGACCTACTTGCTTTATGCCCCTATCACGGTTCTCAACTAAATTCAGTTTGGTCGTCTAAGAGTAGACCAATTATACACACACGACCAAACTGTGTTTTAGTATTACGAACCAGAACTGTTTTTTAGTTGAAATTGTCAACTTAATATATCAAGTTTTACAGAAAAAAATTAATTTGTTTGTAAATTTAAAAAACACAAAGTTTTAGAAAATATATTGATTTTAGTGTTTTAGTTCAAAAAAATCATGCCAAATATATAAAAATATGTGTACATTTATTTTATGAGGACTAAAAACGAAGTCACAAATATACTCGTTGATGTGCTACGTATCAAAAGAAAAATTCGTGATGATTACAACCGTCTTGAACTACCCCAGTAAAAAAAGACACTCCAAAAAAGTCATGAAAATGTAGAGTTTGCGATCTGAAAGTAGTGCAAATTTTGATCCGATCTAATGATTTTTACATAGGGTTGTCATTGCAAGAAGTTCTCTTTTTCGATGCCTGGTCACCGAATTGGAAGCGATTTTAAGAAAAATGTAATTTTTTGTGTTCTATGATAATATTTTCATCTAGGAAAAATGGTTAATAGTTACCTATTTTAACAATTTGTTTCTTTTTATAGGAATTTAAACGCGAAACAGTATTTTCATGTAAATTTAAGCAAATAACTTAAAAATTTTAGACCAAAATTAGTTCATAAGTTTCTTCAAAAAAATCGATTTTTTTAAAATTCTGGGAGTAATTTCTAAAACTATAGAGGACTTACAAGGTTCTGTATGACAAAAATAAAATTCTACTTGGTTTTCTACTAACTATCGGCAAATAAAAAATATCGATTTTTTGGAAGCAATGAAAATGTAGTTCCTTTAGAATGACTTCCAATTTTTTTTACTGGGTACCCAATGCAAGGTAAGGAATAAACAAAAAGGGAACAAATTCTTTAAAAAAATAATTGTGGAAGGTTTTTTTAGTTATTTCTGGCAGAACAAAGAAACGTTTTGTTATATGTTGGATCATTTAAAATCACATTTAAAGAAATGTTTGTGTGTGCCCCGTATACCCCCGATACTGAAACTGTTAAAAAGAACATTTTTTATTAAGCATAATAAATATTTCTAGTTGACATTTTTCCATTTTTTATGCTTTTTATATAGCACCAACCTATAATTAGAAAACTCCAACCACAGACCCAACTGCTAAAAAGCAGTTGTGTATACTCAACGTTTTCTCAACCAAACTTACACAGAGTTGTAAATGACGATAGCAAAACACAACTGAAAAGTCAACTGTTAATTTAGTGGAGAATGGCAATGCAAATTTATCAATCCCAACCAAACTATTTTAAAAGTTGAAAACCGTGATAGGGGCATTAATATATCACAAAAAGTGTAAGTTTCCCAACCCTGGAATCATCCTTTATTTTTTTTGTGATCTCTTACACCAATTTCTTTTAAGAATATAATATATGTTTAATTTATTGAAGAAAACATAAAATTAGTTTAATAAATTACTTTTATATAACAAAAAAAGTTAAAGTTTTCCAAACCTGGAAGCGTCTTATAATTTCTTTATATTTTTTAAATTTCAAATACCCATTTAATTCGCACTAAAGTATAGAATGAGTTTATTAAAAAAATAAATAAAAATTAGTTTTCGGTAGTTACTTTTATATGGCAAAATAAAGTTTAAGTTTTCCAGCTCTGCAACCGTCGCTCGACGCTTTTCTGGGAGCATCGGAAAATCGATTTCACGTACAGACAGACGTACAGACGGACATCGCTTATTCGTCTTCCCTATGCATAAGGATCCTGAATATATATACTTTATGGGTCGCTTATTAATATTGTGGGAATTACACATGGAATGACAAACCATTTTTTTGGTAAAGGGTATAAAGAGGTTTGCAGCTTTCCTTCCCTACATGAATCTGTAATAAGGTTGCCAAATGTAAACCAATTGGACATTTTCTGAAATACATTTAGAAATGGAAATACTTTACATAAAATTTAAAGTTTTTTACTTTCCATCATGCCTTTAACTCAAAAGTTCTTATTAGACATGAAATTAAATTTTAACACAAAACTGTCTGACGTAGACTAAGCTGTTTTCGAATATTTCGAAACAAAACAAACAAAAATAAAATTTATTTATTTAGTTTTTATCATAACATGAGTGAACAACCCGTATTTATTAAAAACAAATTCAAGGTTTTTAACATAAAACTTAGCGCGTGTACACCGAACCAAAAAAACATTATTAAACAAGAATTTTGAGCTTTCGTTTTAAGAATCCATCATTTTTTAACATAAGTTTTCATATCAGAATGCTTTTTTAATATTAATATAATATATTGTGTAACAATTATCCTATCATAATATTAAATGATAACACCCTATGTACCCATCAACTTAAACATATATACAAGAGAGTTACTGATACACATACCCAAAATGAAGAAATAAAACAACATCAACAACATTAACAACACACGCGACAACTAAGCATTCATGCCAGCGTTGTCAAATCGGTGCTTTTCGCAGCGTTTTTAGTGCTTTTTGAAGTTAAATATGCCATTAAAAATGTTCTAATACGATTTTACAAGACTTGGTTGAAGAAATAAGCGCCATATTACCCTCAAACTTTAACATTTTAAGTATAACTAATGTAAGCAGTGTTTGCCACACAAGGTAGACATAATACACGTATTGAGTCCACTATCGAGTTTTGGGCAGAAGTAAAATCTAATAGCGATTCAGTTAAAATGAACTCGTTTGAGGCATTATCAAAAAAAACTTCTGTCACTTCCATATTTAAACGAAGAAGTTGAACGGCTTATACCTCTATGATTGTAGTTTAGTCTAAACTTGGTTAACACTTTGCTTTATATAAAAATCGGCTCGAGACGAGAAAATTTTGATGTGAATAGAGCTGCCGTTTTTGGTTAATTATAACCAAAATTTGTAAAAATTTTTCCCAATATCCAATATTTTCATTTCGATTACTTTTTTGCTATGAATATTTTTGTATATAACTTGATAAACTTGCAAATAACTTTTTTTTATATTTAACTTTGTTATTTATTTATATTGCGTTTGCTGCACAATACTTTTGACACCTTTTTTATTTCGTTCAAAATTTATTGCCTTGTCACATATGTAGTTCAGCTGCAGCCGAAATAATGTTTTTACATCATAATTTAATAACAACCAAATTTGGTAAGCTCTTAACCTCATAAATACTTGTTGATTACTGCCAACTTGACTAAACTCAAGTGATTTGTTTGTTCCTTAACAAAAAAAAATTAAATTTTTTTTTATAATAACTTCAAAAATCTTCGTCAAATTGATTTTAGATTACACTGATTCCTATAGAATTAAAATTTGAATCGGATGCCTCTAATTTGACGTTTTAGGAACGAAATGAAAGGTCAACCGATTCCTTTATTTTTTATGTACGTACATACATATCTCACACTAATGGCCTAATTTTGTAAAACAGAACGAAACGTTTCAAACAGAAATTTTTGGTTTGTTTTTAATTTTGAATTTTGTAAAACATTTGAAAACGAAAATTCTATCTTACGTAAAATAAATATATTTTATAAAACAGTTGCAAACGTTTTCAAACGACTTAAATGTCATATGAAAACGTTTATTAAATTGTATTAGTTTTAAAAGTTTTAACTACATTATTGCATTAGTTTTGCTGCAATAATGAGTAAATTAGTATCTAGGTCAAACATATGCAAAAGGCCGCCCGTGGGTACTTTGTTATGATATTTTTTACACGCGCACGATAGAGCTCCAGGCCAGCTCGGTCTATGAACGTAGCGCCTATATTAACTCATACATTCGCTTTAAAACCCTCATAACTACTTTGTTCCTGTCAATGGTAAAATGATAAAATTTAATCCGAAGTTTGAAAGTGTGTAGTGAAAGTTTCCTGATAAATTGATATGCAAAAAGTGCATTTCTTAAGACATACTCACTGACACTGACCACTGATACAGTCATCAAATTGATGAAGCACTTGAATTCTAACAACAGAGTAGGCCTAGGTGAGTTACGATCAAGAAAAATTCGAAAGCATTGAATTTATAACGTGATGTTATACTATTATGTATCTCTCTTTAACCCATTATATTATTTAACTCTGCCGTTTTAAACTGGCGCAGTGATCATTAATAGAAATATAACAGACTAGCAATCTTTAATTTGCAATGTTTTATTAAAGAAAACTAAAGTTCTTAGATCTTCACAAAAATATAAATGTGAAAAAGGCCAAGTTCCTATTAAAAATTTCGGCCATCAAAAGTAGTGAGATACATTTCTTTTATAAAGTTTTTTTTGGCACAATACTTATCACAATATTACTTTGAGCCTTCATCACAAAACACATCAGCAAATTGAAATCCGATGAATAAAACCAATTCACATATTTCATTTGCAATAAAGTTTTGTATATATAATACAGAAATCTACATCAACTGACACCACACACAGTGGACCAAAACACAGAAGAACGCTGATGAGGAAGGTTTAGTGGCCTTCGAAAACGGCTAAGCTGTTCCGTTCAACTATGTGTTGTTGTCAGAATATTTACAACTAACTTTGATGTTATTTGTTCATTAATAATTATCACATGTAATTTGGCTTAAAAAGCGATACGAACATTAGCCTGTTCAATTCTTAAAAAAAAATCGCCAAAATGAAAAAACAACCCAAAAACAAAAAAAATCGCCAAAATGAAAAAATTGCCAAAATGCAAAAAAACCCCATAAACAGAAAATAATCGCCTAAATTAAAACAAAAATCGCCAAAATGAAAAAAATCGCGGAAATGAAAAAAAAAATTTCTTGCAAGTACTTACATTTACATTTTCGAAACTAGCATAGTAATTTTTTAAATTTCTTCGCCAAATAATTGGTAGGAAAGTAAATGAACACAACTAATGAAAACTTGTAATATTTTTATTGTTACAAATTCAATTATAATATATTTCTAAACAGGTAATTTTTGGGACTCGAACTGACAAGCTCCTGCATGACAGGCTTGCACACTACCCAATCGACCACGAGGCACTCATATTTCAAAAGTATAAATACCACTTAATCTTAGGTTACTATTTAAGTATAGTTATGGGACTGGTTTCAGAGTGGCTTGGAGGGAACAATGAACATTATGTTTATATGTTTATACTGTTTGATAGGTTCTGGATCGAACCACATCGAACTTGTTCAGTGTCTTTTACCATAATACGAGTACTAGACCAAATCCCAATTAAATTGACAAGAGATCCCGACTTTACATCACGACAATGGTGAATATGTAACCATTTACACAATATGTCCTTTTTTTCACCATACACTACTCCTTACTTTTGATAACACTCCCATTTTCTCAAGTCATAAGACGAATACGTTTGGGTCAATTGTCATCAAATTTATTGCACGGTATATACTAACTATGAGAAGAGTATAGATTATAAAAATGTTTTATTTATAATGGTTTATGGGACAATAAAATGTCACTTTACGTATATTGCCTATGGCATAGCGGCACAAAAAAAGATCAACTGCTGTCTGAGTTTTTGGATGGCATCGGACACCTCCTTTAGCTATAGCATTCCCTAAATCTGTACGTTCACACTATGGAGTATTGATTTAAAAGAATTAAATTGTTGTGCACTACACAACCCATATTTGTATATTTGCTCTGAATTACCACCAATCTACATAATAAATATCAATATAAGCTAAAGTTATTCAAATATATGTGCACTTTTCCTTGTCTGCATGAATCTGTATACGAATATACATACAGTGGTATGTAATAAAGTTACTATTAAGTAGTATTAAATGTGATCCAATTGGACATTTTCTGAAATACTTTTGGAAATCCAAATAATCTACATACATACATAGATATGTATGTATTTTGTTAAATTGAAATTTTTTGTTTTCAACTTAAAAGTTCTTATTAGACATGAAATCAAATTTTAACAAAAATTTCTTTGACGTAGAGTAAGCTGTTTTCGAACAACCAGTATTTATGAAAAACAAATTCAAGGTTTTTAATATAAAACTTAGCGCATGTACACCGAACCAAAAAAGCATTATTAAACAAAAATTTTTAGCTTTCGTTTTAAGAATCCCTTATTTTTTAACATAATTTTTCAGTTAAGAATTTTTCTTTTAATATTAGTATAATACGAGTATATATTAAACATACATACAAGAGAGTTACTAATACACTTACACAAAACGACAACTAAACATTCATACATACGTTTAGTTGAGTCATTGTTTGACAAGTGAATAGCAGCTTATAACTCCCACTATGTTCGCATTCTATTTAATATAAGAAGCCCAAGTTTGACCACAAATGGGCGGATTGAGTCGGAATATGATTTCTCCCTGTAGATTGATTTATTTACAAATACCGCAGTTAGCCGAACAAGCGTCGAAGAATTTATCTTGTCGGATTATATTATTTTACCGCAGTTATACGATTCATAGCTGAAGAATTTATCTTGTCGTTTATATACTAATGACATACTTACCCGAAGAAGAGCCGAGAAATGTATCTTGTTCGTAGTATATTTAAACCAAAACGCAGTTAGCCGAACACCAAATAGGGGATTTATCAACAAAAAGGGGCAAAATTAAAAAAAAAACGAGAAAACTACACTAAACTTTTTATTTGTAATGTACTTTTATATAACTCACCCTAAAAAAAGGAGGGAAAAAAGTGGTAAGAAAGTCGAAAAAGTGGAATCGATATATCGAAAAAGTGACAATTTGCCACTTTAGTCGGTCAAACGGTCACGCTGATTATATTGTTCGTAGTATAAAGTACATAAGTAAACCGAAGATACACACCGTAGCTAACTTGACTATAATCGAACCGTAATAAAGCGACCAGCTTACAAAGTGTATATGATCAGTATTCGTTAACAGTCGTATTACGAATATCAATTAACCGACTAAGAAACGACATTTTCGTTTCGTCGGGAATTAATCGTGTTCCACTTAGAATGATAATGACACATAACCGTATAGTTATACAGGACTGCAGTTTGGTGGCCACAATCACAAAGGCAGCAGACATTTGAAGAACCTGGACAAACTGAACGTACGTACCCCGGCTGGCAATGAAAACTGACAATTGTTATTTTTATAATGAATCAGCTCTAAAAGAAAAAAGTGCACTTTTATTTTAAAAGTGAAACAAACTTAAATTGTTTCTGACTAAGCTTAAAGATTTTTTTTTGGGTGTATAGAAATTTTTTTATTGCCTTTTAGACCTTTTTCTCAGTAGCATATTAAGACTTTAACTATAAACATACACGACTGTTCACATTTTACGTAACGCTCCAGGTGGGTTGTTAAGGCGGAAATTGAGGATTGTTACCGCTTAGAAAATTTATTATGAAAATGTTGTCAGAAGCATTACTATGGTGGGGGAGGTATAAGCACTCTGAATTTGAATGGTCCCTATAAATTTGTTCAGTTTATTAAAAACAAATTTGTGTTGAAGTCTACTGATTCCTTAAATTTTACATATTTTACTTTAATAAATACTTTATAATAAAAAGTGTACATGTATTCTACACAAAATAAAAAAAATCAATTAAATTTTTATTAAAATGCTGGTAGGAACTAAAATCTTAATAATATAATTTGTTGTCCTAACATTCCTTTAAGTTTGATTTGCTGAATTCGGAAGGCTTTAGCCACACTGGGCATTTTCCTCATTGAAGTCATACCTTCAAAAATGTCTAAAAAAGTTTACAAATTAAATTCGGATAAATCTTCATAGAACTTGAGGATGTAGTGTTTGGTTACAGTAAATAATTTTATGAGAAAACTCCATAAATTCAGCATGAAATGTGTGATAGAAAAACGTTTTGAAAAACACTTAAACTTACTACATATGGTGGTCCCTGGACCACTATTGTATTCATTATATGCAAATGACTTGCCCAATAATCTGATTTATTCGAAAATTCAAATGTATACTTATGATGTTCAGCTATATCTCTGCAGTCTCAAAGACTCATACCTTACAACTATAAATTATTTAAGTTCTGATCTAGAAAACATTTTCAATTGAGCTTTTGCCAGTGGCTTAAAGTTGAATCCGGAAAAATCTAAATATGGTTATAGAAGATGATCTAATTATCAATATTGGGGAAGCCAGAATTACAATTGATATGCACGGCTTAAAGTCTTGGAGTAACAATGAACAGTACTTTGACGTGGTCAGACTACCTGAATAAAGTTTGTAGCAAGATATATGGGATGTTAAGGGGATTGTGGGCCACACAATATCTTACACCATCAAGAATAAAAACACTATTTTATGCTTCGGAAATATATACTGCAACTCCCAAGACATGGAGAGACTGACCACTACGTATAATAACATTGTCCGTTATATTTTTGGTCTAAAAAAGTTCAATAGATTAACTTCGTGTTCGAGCCGTTAACTCTATTTACCCTTAAATAATATTCTTAAATTTAAAAACATTATAGTTCTTCACAAAATTATAATAACTAAGCAACCGAAATACCTATATGATCGATTGCAGTTTGCAAGATCTCGTGCAGGAAAATTTATTATACATTTTCGTCATCGAGTGTCAATTTCTTATACTTAGTATACGTCTCTGGAATCAACTTCCAAATCACTTACAAACAATATGCAAAACAATAAAATTTAGAAAATTTCTTATCAAATACTTTTATCAATGTTCATTGTTATCAAATTTAATGTCAATTGAGGCCATTACTACCATTATCACTGATAGTATTATTAATATAATGCTATTTTTATTTTGTTTTTATTTTTTATATATTTATTATTTATATTTTTCATTTAATTCGTGTTTTAAACGGTATAGTATAACCTATCTAATACTAATACTGTAATTCATAAGATATCATATCTTGTTGTATTAGAAAGGCAATTGAAAATATAAAAGAGAATGAAAGTCATTAAAACCTATCATGATTCTTTTTTTTTGTTCTTTGTCAAATGATTTTTTTTTCTATTTCCTGGCAACGCTGATTTGCACTCCAAGTATTTCAAGAAAAATAATTATATTGCTACGTTGCGAAAGTATTTAAGTATGAGTATGTGTTAGTTGCCACATCGATTTCACATATTCATATGTATCACTATCACTATTAAAACTTTAAAATTTAAAGTTTACTGTTCATTTAAAATTGGGTTAATTTATATTTTATAATCTAGAGCAGGGTTTTTAAAAAAAATTTAATTTAACAAATACTCGTATATAGTGCGTGAAATTTAAGAGTTTCCAGATATAAGGATAATGCCTGATATATAGAATAAAATGAAAATAAAATAGTTGAAATAAATTTCTACTGTTGGCCATATATGAAATGCATTGTGATAATTGTATTGTAAATTGGCATATTGCCTGCTACTTTGTTAAAGGGAACTAAAAATTATTCTTTCTGGCAAAAAAAACTGACTTCAATGCAAGGATCTGATAGAAGAAGTTAAAAAGAAGTACGTGAAGTATAAAATTAAATTTTAGTGGACGTGCCTCCACCCATTTATCAAATGCAAGATTGTGTGTGCAAGATTGTGTTTCAGGGCTAAGGGGGTGTGTAAGGTTTTTTAAAAATCGGTAAAGTAGAACCACGTACTTTTTAAATAAGAAATTTTGTCTATTTTAGAGCTCAATTTGTGTGGTAAGTTTCATAAAACTTGGTTAAGCAGAACCGCGTGAAATATTATAGTATATTTTAATAGGCGTAACTCCGCCAATTTTTTTTTTTACTTTCAAATTGTTTAATTACTTCGTTTGGAGCAAGAGAAGTTTTGGCAAGTTAAGTATTGGCGGTTGTGATAAAGTCGTATGAAAGTTGAAGCGTTCAATAGAGATTAAAAGTAAAACGTTTATCATGTATAAAATTTTGTAAATGTATAACAAATTGAAACATTGCCTTTAAATACAAATATGTATAAATTTTAGCAACAACTTTCCGAAGAATTGATTCGTCAAAGCCAACAATTATAAGCTCCGCTTACTACACCCGTAATTATTACTACTCTTGTTCCAGAAACAACCACCTCCCGGTAAGTCACCCATTTTCTAATCCTTACATTATATAACTAACCCCCGTGTGCCCTGCACATTTTGGTCCTTCGAGCCGGATCCGGGTCATCCAAAACCCCGCACACCCCCTTGGCTATCTGAAAAACCCCCATTTGTTTCGTAGCAATCAATAAGCATATAAATATCATAAGATTATCTTTCAAAATTTGTGGGTTTGTCCCCGCCCACTTTTTTTGCAATGGGAAGCTATATTCTCTCAGACAACAAAAAAATTTTTCAATCGGTCTAAAATGTAGCGAGTTATAAAGTAATACACCTAAAAAAAATTAGAGACGAATGGTTAATTTACTCTTTTCTTAAGTCGGTTAAAAATAAAAGTTCACTTTCAAATAATATGTATTATTTTCTATAAGATCTTTTGTAATAAGAACAAATATTTTAAAAACCACCTTTTTCAAAAACACTTTTTAAGAAATCCACTTCGAAAAGTATCCCTTTGAATAATCCAAATATTGTTTGAACAGTAATTTCATTGAAATATTATGTTAGTTAAGTTTTTTGTTAATCGCAAATAGGTCTTTGTTCGAAAAAGTATAAAAGGCATGCAAATTCTAGTTTGAAATTAGAAAAGTGTAATTTTTTGAAGTGTCAACAATATGAAATTAATTTTAATTTGGCTGCTGGCCTTAGCCGTGGCAAGAGCCAACAGTGAATATAGTAATAATATTGAAAATGGCAACATATCCCTAAATTATCGTCTTCCTAACGAAACGTATCCGGAACATTACGAGATAATTATTAACACAACATGCCATGAAGGTGTAGGGACATTTAATGGAAAAGTATTAATGGACATTGCAGTAACAAATTCTACTAATAGAATTACTTTAAATGCACTTGAATTAAACATTTCAAAGATCACTATTGAAGAAATGATAACTCGCACAACAGAAGAATTGGATTATGAATACGATTTGGAAAGAGAATTTTTAATATTGAGACGTAGAAATGGGAAAAAATTTCCAAAGTCAACAAAGTGGAAATTGAATATTGATTATAGTGGTAAATTAAATTATAATGAAGAAGGCATCTGGTCGAATACATACAGTGAATATTGGTGAGTAAAAAAAAAATTAATAATCGCTCTTATGGGGAATAAAAGTTCACATGGAATGTGTTTCCTTTCCCTTAAATTGTAATCGCCAATTTTTGAGTTCTCTTTGTGTCAGTATACTATTGTCCATGTGAAATGTTCACCCCTTATTCCCGATAAGGATGAATAAAACCATCATCAATATTTTTGTTTAGTTCAAATAGTTTTATACAAATTGCTTTATAAAACACAAAAATACTTTTTACTTGTTGTGTTGAATTTCCCCCCTTGACACATTTCAAGTTTTCACTAGTTTATGGTGTTTAAGTTAATTAATGCTGTAAATGTGAACTTTTAAGATTTGCTATATTCAAAGTATTTTATGGCAAATAAAGGGTGTTTTTTTTTGAGGTATAGAACTTCGAATTGAAATAAAACACAAGAAAATCGTTTTAATGTCCATCAATTTGGCTTTATTGGAAGGATAATTTTATGCCATTAATGTTTAAATATGATTTCGGGCATGTGGCCGCCACGGCTGGCTCGAATAAAGCCAATTCGGCTTTATTAAAGCCAATTCGGCTGGCTCGAATAAAGCAAATTTGCACGATTTGCAAGCGTTGTTCTTTTGTCAACCTGTTCATGATGAAATGGCAAACCAAACTAAATATTAATCAGTTGACGGCTGACAAAATGGCCGCCAGTTAAAAAAGTGATGCCAACTTAAAGTTCTATACCTCAATAAAAAACACCCTATATATAGAATATTATATGCAAGTATAGAAAGAAGTTTGTTCATATAAAAGACAACATACTTAGTTAGCTGCCAGTTAATGATATAAATTTAGAAGGTATTTCCCTTCTCTAATCTTTTGACAACTATAAGGATTGTGAAGTTTCCGGTAAAATCGTGCTACCGTATTAATTTAATATTTCCCCTCTGTTTCCTGTTTGTTTGAAAATTTTACTCAAAAATTATTTCAAAATTGTTTTTATAAAATACAGAATGTAAAACTTAAATAATTAAGTAAAAACATGAGTGCAGCATTTTTTAAATTCCCTTCATTTCCTGATGTCCGCCAACAGTGGCTAAGAGCCTACGAGTATAAGATCTGTGAAATAGCCTGGCCAATGCCAGAATGTACAAAAAAGCTTAAGTAACAAAAACTAAACTTTACAGCAGAATCTTTTGAGATTTTAATTTAAATCTTTATGAAAATCTATACCGTTTACACCAAATTTTTTGGACATTTGTAATGACTTTTTTTATCCAAAACAAAGCCCATTAACTGAAAAACTTCCAAGACTACAATCAAACAATTGCAATGTAGCCAATTCCCACACCTTTTCAAGCAGAACGTAGCTAATTCAATCATCTTTTATATAAATATTATGTACAGGCTAGTGAAAATAAAATAAATATATTAGATTTTATTTACATGTCCTACAAATCTACACACAAAATAGATTTTGTTTTATATGGGAAATCTAGTACAAAGCAGCTAGATTTAGCTTGAAATCTCGTTAATACTAGATTTTGAGATGATGTAAATGCCCAATTTTTATTCACTCACCTTTGGTTGTACAAAGTAGTAAAGAATAAATAAAAACATTAGATTTTTATTAGATTTCCTACAAATCTACTGAAATTATTAGATTTGGTTTTGTATGGGAAATCTGGAAAAAAAGCAGCTTCACTTAGCTCGAAATCCCGAAAGTACTTAATTTCGAGACAGTGTAAATGCACTATTAATCTTAAATTGTTATTACTATAAAATTGATACGGTGTATCCTGTGGCTATGAAATATTGATAGATAATGCCAGGTAATGATTTTTATAAAAAAAACGAATTTCGAAAATCATGTTGGTTAAGCTTGTTTGGCGGTAATGGCTCGAAATAATTAAGTAACAAAATTAGTGCAGAATTTTTTGAATTCCCTTCATTTCCTGGTGTCTGCCAACAGCGACTAAGACCCTATAAGATAAGATGGCAGAGAACAAAAACATAACATTTCACAAGCATATCAAGAATAGTAGCTTCAAGAAGTTTTCTTGCCTTCAAAGCTTTCGGCCGAGCTTAAGGGATTTCTCTTCTAAATATATCGTATAATGGCTTCGTTAAATGTAGCCAACCTTCTGCAGAGCTTATAACATGACAAAGGTTTTCTTCATTAAAGCCTAAAGAAAAGCTAAAAAGAAAACCTTTACTCAGCACATCTATTGTTTGACATTCAAGCCCTGCAGAAGACGTGCAAGGTATAACACATTTTCTTCTTCCTACCGAAGGAGCGAATAATAACTCTTAGTTGACGTTGATGCGGAACAAACAACGAACTTTGCAATTGGAAGCGTAAATTTAACCCAATCTATAATAAAGAAGTGAAAAATAATAAGTTTTTTCTTAGAAATCCCCTCTTTGTGAAAAGTTTTAAAGGTAACGCTGCGCACAAGGGAACATTGGCGAACCCAAATTGACTCGTATGCAAGCGATTGGGAATCTTAAGTTAAGATTTCCTTTCGATATCGTGTAGAAAAATGGTTAAATGGCAAAAGCAAGTATCGGTTAGTTTCCTCAAAATCGATGTGGTGCCATTTTTCTTACACCGATTATTCTGCTACACTTCCTAACTATAAGTAATAGTATCATGAATATAATTTCATAAGCTGAATTTAATCTTAGTGAATTTCTCTTAAAAATACGTATGTATGTATGTAGTTCTGTAGCCCAACGCTGTAAATTATTTTCACCATTTTCCCCAAAAATGGACAAATATCTAGGCAAAAAATTATAGAAAATTACTTAAATTTTTTAACTTATTTTTGCAAAAAGTAGTGCTAAAAACTCTTAATACTGGACCAAATATGAAACTTTTTATTGCAGTTATTTTGGCACTTATTTTGCAAATGCTAATGCCCGTCGCGCTCTTCCATGCTACGATGAACCTGGTAAACAAGCCAACTTTACAATCACCCTTTATCATAGTACTAACTCTACGGCCATTTCGAATATGCCAGTCAACACAGCTCTGTCCAGGTAAAATCATTTGGAATAATAAATTATCTAAGCTACGAGTATTAATTTATTTAATTTAGCAAGGAAAAAACTGTATTCCTAGCAACACCTCGTATTTCCATTAATAAAGTGGCATTTGTAGTGTTCCATTTTGACTTTGCCGAAGAATATACGGATGGCATACGCCAACGTGTTTACTACCATCCCGATACTTACCTAAAGAACAGTTTAAGGTCATCACTACCTTATGGCGCAGAAATATTGAAATATATGCATGAATACACTGGTGTTAAATTCATGCTCTCCAAATTAGACTATTTTGCTTTACGCTCTCTTGCTACTGAAGGAGGTGCGAATTTTGGCTTAATAATATATCCTGAACTAGATGCAATCGACAATACAGACAGATCCACCACGAACAAGGCAATGTCATTGATATCGAGAATATCTCAGGAGTGGTTCGGTGGTTACGTGTCTATTCAGTGGTGGTCTGACTTCTGGCTTACGGCAGGTCTTGCACAATTATTTATGCATAAAGCTGCAATCAAGGTAAATGTTATTAGAAAAAAGCATTTTTAATATTATTTATATTCACATTAAGCTTTGAATTATTGTAGAAGTTTTCGCAATCATCAGATTGGGAAGTTGTTAATTATGAAAATTACAATGACTTGTTGCAGAATCTTCAAAGTTTTGAATCGTCTTTATATATTTATGAACAAAAACCTGATGAAATTCGAAAATATTTGGAATATTTTCCCTATAAAAGAGCTGCTGCTATTTTTTTCATGTGGAACAATGCCTTGACTGACGATCTATTCAGAAAGGCAATACAATACTTTTTGAAACACAAGTAAGATATATATACAGATATACATTTTTTAAAGTTCTAAAAACTGAGTTTGTCAGAGGATACTAAATATTGTGATATATATGTATGCTGTATTTGAATGTAAAATTGTACGAAAGACATATTGGCGAATAATTTTTAACTCCTGCCTATCACAAAAAGGAATCTGTTAAGTGAGCTTGAAGTGTGTCACAAAGGGTTAAAATTTGCAATAACATTTGCAACAGAGGCATAACTTAAAAATGCTTGTTTTGTTTAAAAAAAAAGTTTCAAGTTTTCAATTCATATATCTATAACTCAATGCTGAAAAAAATAACAATTTTCTTTTCTCAAGACGTACTTGCCGCAGCATTTTATATAAAATGTTTACACAGCATTAATTTTCTTTTGAAATGTGACTATGTTGCAATAACAGAGCAATAGGTTAAACTAGGCCATAAGATACATATTTCTGATGCTAGAGTTAAATTTCGAGCCCTGATGTACTTCAAGACGAAATTAAATTTGTGAGATTTTATTTTTAACATTTAAACCCATTGTATGTCCGTTTAAGGGTATTTTTGACTTTTCTTTATGCAAACGACAAAAAAATATTCCCAAAAGAAAAGCTCAATAATCAATTTCAATGTATTTTTAATAAAAAAAAATATTTTACTAAATAACGACCCTTTTCACAATGTACAATTAAAAGCTAGCAGGGACTTTAACGGCAAGTTTTGTATGAAGAACTGTCAGTTAAAGTGCACGTTAACTCTTAATCATACATTGTTATAAGGAGCGTAAGTAAAATAATAATTTGGGATTATTAGTACGTTAACAAATGTTAAACTTAGAAAAGCTAGAGGTTTGTAATCAAACACTAACATTTTCCATTTAAAATTTTGCATAAAAGTGCTGGACAAAATAAATGCTTCCAAAAAGCGATAACGATATAAAACGAAAGTCGGAGAAGCAACACCTCAACTGGTCGTTTCTAAAAGACTCATACACACACTTTTAAGATTCCAATACATATACATATGTACGTACGTACATATAATATCATTTGGTCTTCTCTGTCAGAAAATATCGTCAGAATTTAGCTATTTCTCTCTATGTTGCCTAATAATACACAATCAAATAAAAACATTTATATTAACTATCTTATAGCCAGTATAGCGCAGTTGTGGGGGAAGATCTCTTCGCAGCTATTGAACAGGCCGCTGACGAGCTAAATTATAAACTTCCCGCCCCAATTGGCCAAATGATGAGCACATGGATACATCAGGGTAGTTACCCACTACTGACTATTACACGTGATTATACAACTGGAAGTTTTCACGTTAAGCAAGAATCCATCCAAAGCTATGAAAAAGGCAAAACCTGGTATGTTCCCTTGAACTTTGCAACTGCATCGAATCATGATTTCAACGACACAAAAGCCACTCACTATTTACTTAATGCAATTGAAACGGAAGTGAATGCAACAATTGACAAAGAAGACTGGTTATTAGTCAACAAACAGTCAACTGGTTTGTATCGCGTTATATACGATGATAAAAACTACCAACTTCTCACAAAATCTTTATCAACTGGAAAGCCATTTAAAATTCCTGCACGCGATCGTGCACAGCTACTGAGAGATACCTATTATTGGTCGTCTGCTAATCAATTGAACCAATCCATATACTGGGATATGCTTATTTATTTAAAACATGAAGACCAATACTTGCCGTGGATGGAAGCACTTCCCATTGTAAAAGAATACTATCGTCATCTATCAGATGACGACGATTACAAATGGTTTGCCAAAGAATTGATAAGTATTATTTTTACCAAGTCAGGTGTCAATGATAGACCTGGAGATGGTGTTTATGATAAACAGTTACGGAAAGAAATTCTAGAAACTGCTTGTTTAGTCGGTGTTGAAGAGTGTTTGGTACAAACAAATAATAAGCTGAAGGCTGTACTTAATGGATCTGTAGCCCTAGAGCCATATCTCAAAGATAAAATCTTTTGCAACGGTCTCAAACAATCGGGCAATGAGGAGTTTCAATTGCTTTATAAAAATTTAACCACGACTAAAAATAGCTCCGAGCGTGAACAATTAATTTCGTATTTGAGCTGCTCTGGAAAAGAAGCCCACATTAAGAAACTTATTTCCGCGTCCATTGATGATTCAAATGAATTGGACCCTGACGATCGCTCAGATTTACTTCGCTATGTCTGTGGTAACAGTAAGATTGGTAGTTTGATTTGCATTGATTCCTTAAATAAAACTCGGGGGACTTATGCAAACTTAGAGCAGGTTATTCGTGGCATTTTCGAGAATAATATAAGCAACGAAGTAAGCGAAAAACTCAAACCTCTGATTGAGTCAGCCATCAAGAAAAATCTTGTTGATAATGATTTAGAAAATGAGTTTAATGAGGTACGTGAAAAGAATTCTAAATATAATGAAAAACTAAACATCAAAGGTGTTATATCTTGGATTAAAGAATATCGTGCATCTCACGAATAGCAAACTTAAAGATGTATCTGCATAGATTTTGATAAAATTATTGTCGATATCTAATAAATAAATAAATAAATAGATAAATAAAGCTTAATAGTAACAGCCTTGTGCATAAAAAAAGAACCGGCATGAAGTTAGCATACGGCACGAAATTGAACTATATTTTATTTTAATGATTTCCTCCATACAATTCGACCTTAAAAATCGGCTAATATATAATTTTAATCCATTTGTATGGCAAAACTCGTTGAGACCATGTTTAATTTTGCAATTTATGCTAACATCATGCCAGTTTTTCGCTGTGCTTGAGGCTGTAAATATTCATGAACATTATGAGACGTGTTTAATTTTTCCTGAAAACAACTTTACAAAATAGAGACTGATTTGAACTTGCAGACCATTACAGAAATTACTCGCTGGGCTACAGATTTTGTTTAAATTTTTGGCATCTGATATACTTCTTAAATCTATAAAATTCAGTGAGTAAAAACATTCGATTTGACGAAGACTTTTGAAGTTGTTAGTTGTTTTTTCGAAATTGTTTCGCCGACAACAACATTTTTTGTTCAACGAATCATCGATTTTAGCTAAATTTACAAGAGTCAATATATTCTTTTGGGATTTTGAACTGGGTGGATAGCAAAATGCTTACCTGATTCGTGTTCAGCATGCCAAATGCAATAAGATATGAGGTAGAAATTTACATGGAACTTAACATTTATTTTCACCAAAAAAATATATATATCTTGAGATAGCAGAATAAAAAAAAAACTATATAAAAGGAGAAGAAATAATTTTTTTTATTCGAAATTTACATTACAGATGAATATTGCATAGGGGAGCTATTTGCCATCGGAATTATTCGTTTTGGCCAAATTTAAATTGAAGTATTTTTATTATATGGACTCTCGACATGTTTTTGTATAGCAAGATAATTTATGTTAATTCGAAAACAAAATTAATAACAGTTCAAAATGAAGTTGTTGTTATTGTTGCAGATTTTTTTAATTATTTTTCAGATTAGTGTTTTAATTTTGGGAATTGCTACAATTTAAGTTTAACGTTTATTAACGCACTAATAATCCCAAATTATTATTTTACTTAATTAGTAAAATAACTTTTTTATTAAAAATACATTTAAATTGATTATTGAGGGGTTTAGCTGGATCCTATGCGCATTTCACTGTTGCTAATGCAGATCATCAGGGAACCTTTACCCAAAAATCTTAGAACAACTAGAGTTATTATGTTATAAACTTTCATTTAAACTAATGAGAAGTTCAACAAATAACAAAGTTGAAACAAGAACTCAATAATCAACATGTTTTTTATTTTCTTACTTTACTACATTGGCTGACTTTTTTTCAGCTCTAGTTGTAGTTGTAAAAAGTATGTAAAGAAAATAAATGTAAATAACAACAACAGCTTATTTAGCCAATTTTGGCAGATTTTTTGTAAAATTTTCTGGCAACAGTAAAGGCCAACCTCATTAAGAGGGTTTAAGGGATTAAGATTTTTTATATTTAAGTGGTTATTTGTTTAAAGAAGTACAATGTCAAGGATGTTGGTTGGTCCTAGTTAATATTTGCTACTTAAGAGAATAAAATTCAAGATTGTGCAGTTTTAACTTGGTTTATTAAAACTGAGAGAACTTCAAAGTAGACTTACAGTTTTGTTTATAAATTAGACTTGTGCCATTTAGTTCATTGCAACTACCACTCATTTTAATTCATTATTTATAAATGAACTACTCCGTTGATGTAGTTCAATCTGTCTATTTAGTTCAATTATTTCACATCTATGTAGAAGTGCTGTGGTCCTTGAAAATATTAAGAAACTTTACGAAAATAAAAATTCATTGCAAAAAAAAAACAAATTTAGTATAAAAATCTGTTTTTTAAATCTCTTATATAGCAAAAATATTTTTGTGAATTATATAGTATTTATAAGAGTTTAATTATTTACTAGCGAGCATAAAGGTACGGTCACACTTGACAAACACTTGCCCAAAAAGGCGTAACCAACAAATACTAATGAGAAATCTTTTGATTCAGACGGGTGTTTATTAAGTTCAATAATTTCCAATAATATTGTATTATTTAACTTTGCCTATTTGTTAAATACGAAATTCTAATTAACTTAATAAACTCGTGTTTGAAGCAAAAGATTTCTCAATAGTATTTGCTGGTTACGCTTTTTTGGGCAAATGTTTGTCAAGTGTGACCTTATCTTAAGAAAATTGATCTAGTTCACTTGATACAAAGTATTGAATTATTCATTTGACTTTCATACATAGTTCGTTCATGAACTACACACGGCTATTATAAATTATTGAAATTTGTTTGTAAAGAGAACTCCGAATATCAGTTAGTTTCTTTAAAAAGCAAACATGTTGTTCAAGTAACTCACAAATGTATCTTAACCTTTCTGCTGGCCAAATTTAACATTACAACAACACAAGCACCTGCGATCAGAATATTACATTCATAAGCATTTACATTAGAGCACACTAGCGCTCTTAAATACTAAAGACGTGCAAGAGTATACAAAAATATTTAGCACTTAAGTTACAAATTATATTCATGGAATTTACCAGTTTATGTTTATAAAATATATGTTGTATCAGAAAAATTGTCTTTGAAGCAAACAGTTTCTTCTTTCTTTGCTGATAAAAAAAAATTTGTTTATTTTCCTTTTTCGCTTTCTTGAAACAGGGAAACTTGGACATTAATATGGAACTGTGCTCGACTTTAATACATATGCAAACAAACATGGCATTGAATGCGTATATATGCATTGTAGATCTTTATAAAACTAAACCACGCACAAGGTAACATACAGCTTAAGAAGGTACATACCCTGTAGGAAGAGTCAATAGTAAAAATGTACGGATTCAATATATACTTTGTGGCCACTACTACTGACAATATTTTTAAATATATATAGACATTTAACATGTGCGTGTCACTGAAAATTGACTACTGACAAGGTAGGTATTTTGGAACTATATGTGGACATTGAAAACAGATACTCAGGATTACATTTTAGTAGCTCTAGTGTACACAACTCACTTGAGTGCTATTGACTAGTTAGTTCTCTAGATAGCATATACATTAAATACATTAAAGCGGTTGCCGCTGTTGTTTTCTACTCATCAAAGGCAAATATTAACGTGCAGACGCTCACCAAAACTCACCTGAATAGACGACCAAATTGTTGACTTGGAGGCATTTAATCCCAAGCTTTCTACAGGGTACATAAGCAAGCATTTAAATATACTCGTACGTCTGTATGTATATGTGCTTAATAAATTTGTAAAAATTTGTTTCATCGCTCTATTTCTCAAACAACAAGTTAAATATGAAAATGCACTCGCCCTTTATTTTTTATTTACATTAAGTTTTTTACATTTGTTAAAACATTTACACAGCAGTCAGAAGAATTTCTGTGTATAATAGCAATAGCAACCTACAAAAACCTCTTCATTTTAAAATGCCAATGCTTTTTCACAGATGTGTAACAAATTAATGTAACAAGTATATTTATTTTGCGTTTAGTATATATTATTAATATGTATGAAGAAAAAATTTTAATAAAAACAGATTCAAAACCAAATAAAAATATTTAAATTAACTAAAAAATTGTGACTTGAGGCTTTTTAGCTTGTTATGCTTATGTACTCGTATTAAGGCAATTCTCAGACATTTTGATACGGTTTCTATAAGCATATGAAGTTTCTTAACTTTGTTGTAGAATTTCTACTCATGAATTTCTTAAGTACCTACGAAATGCATATAGATGTGCTTAACGAAAAATAGAAACAGAAATTCCTGATGGAAAAATTTTAATCTTGCATGTGCACATGTAAGATATATCCATACCATAAAGTGAATGAAATATCACTCTTTACTGAATTTATCAAGTAACAACTATTTGGAATATAGTTCTTTCATACACGTTTACAGCAAACAAAGCTTTTGTCGGAAAAAAAATTTAAGACCATTTTTTGGCATTTATAGCGCTCACATTTTTGCCTTCACAATTGTATTATGCCTCCCTCTACTTCTCTCACAACAAAATCCAGTGTTTGAAAAGAGTTGATTGCTAACATCTTATTCTTGTTAATATTCTTATCGGCTACAAACAAAATACTTTCAAGGCTGAAGCACTTCTATCTGTTTAATCGTGGTCGCGGTCGCTGTTTAGAAGAACAGAGATTTATGAATCACAATCAGTAGGACAGCTACGTCCAAGGCATATGCACAATGTGCAAACTTTTATAAAGAGCTTTTTGTGCTTTCACACCGATGGGAGTACAACATCCGCAACAACAACACCACAGACAGCAGCGCTTTCTTTTACTTTGCAAAGAGCTTTCCAAGCTGTTTACCTAAAATGCAAATATCAGTGCATGTGTGTTTGGACGTAGCTGTACGAGAAAAATAAATCACTACATCGCTCAACTCTAATCTACATACATTCATATGTACCCGTGAACCTAAAGCATAAATTTTCTTGTTGCCTCAAAGTATGACTCCTACCAACTATATTTACACTTTCCTGTGTCCGTAAATAAATTCCTTTACTGCTACATGTTTTAATATTAAATAACTTTTAAATATACCTTTCAGTACCTCAGCCACAACAATGATTGAAATTTCAACAGCTTTTATCTGACAAAGCGGTACCTTCACAATTTAAATTTGTAGGTTAACCAACAGAAATAGTTTGTTCGGCCGAACCAAAATAGCAACTTTCATTTGCGGTAAAATTAACTACTCAAATTGATTGGACTAACTTTCGTTAATTATTTGGCTTTAGTTTTGTCCACTGCGTTCATTTGTTAGATTAGAGTCCAGCACGCAGTTTTGTCTGAATTTCAGGTTTACAAATTTTAATTTAGCTGGTAATTTTTCAACAAATATGGAATTGCACAATCACTACACTAAGTGGACAGATATACAGGAACTGTGACCTAATTAGTTATATTTGAAAAATTATTTTGGACTTTTTTAAAAGAAAATTTAAAAACTTCTTCGTTATAAAAATTAGAATTCAATATATCAATATTAAAAGAAACATTATTTCTAAAAATGACGCATTTTTAAAACGAAACCCCAAAATTCTTGCCATGTTATGATAAAAAAAACTTGACAAATAATTAAAACAACATCTGCTGATTTTTTTATCTATTTTAATTTTCAAGCTATTGCATAGCTTTTATCGCAGGCTTTCAGGGTGTCGACCGCATCAAGAAATTCCGTAACGAAAATAAATCCTAAGTCAATCGCCTAAAAGTATACTATTTATTTCATTAACATACAGTATTGCTAGAATAGAACAGATTTAAGAGCAATCGTGGTTAACAAAAAATGATAAACACAAACAAACAGACAATTCGTAGGATTTTTATTTCAAAAAATAAATTTGCATAAGCTGATAAAAAAAATGGTAAGCATTAGCTTTACAGCGGCAGTCCCCGAGTGCCACACATATTTTTTTATTTTTTGTTTCTGTTTTGAAATATTCGAAAACAACTTTATATCAGAGACTTTTGTAGCAAAACTAAATATCATTTCTAATAACAACATTTCAATTGAAAGTAAAAAAAAACAAATTTAACAAAATACATCCATATGTACATTAGCTATGGCATAGTGTTATATGAGAATCCTTAGTAGCGATATTTTGACTTGCACGGACCCCTCATTTTGTCAGGTTTGGAAAATGATTGAGCCAAAAATGGTGGCGGTTAGATGGGAGCAAAGGTCGCCTCATCGTGCTCAAAGTTAAAAAATCATATAACTTTCCCGGGGTCACCGCTACAAGGGTCAAATGTATACCCTCCCACATTATTTTTCCCCGCCCAACATTTTCTCTGAATAAACCGAGTGCCTAACTTACAAAGGGGAAATTTTATAAAATTTACTCGCAGGGCTCTAACTGTCCCTAGTCAGTACGATAAAATATATAATTAAAACTACTCAATATACCAAATTCCTTGAGACAAATAGTATAATAAGTTTACTAACATAAGCCTTAAGCTTGAAAAACGATTGAAAATATTGAAAATTCGTACATATGTATGTATTAGGGATGCCAAACGGGAAATCCCGATCCCGGAAATCCCGGGATTTTCGGGATTTGGCAAATCCCGAATCCCGGGATTTGTAAGATTCAATCCCGGGATTTCTTTTTCGGGATTTCTTAGCAATTTTTATATAAAAAACTTAATAGATTAAAATTTTCGTTGATTTTATGGTATTTTTTTATAATATTTAAAAGTCCCATACAATTTTATACGTGCAGTTTTAACAATTTAATGACTATTCGTGGCATATTTCTTATAAATTAACAATAAGTGCAAAATAAATTAACTACTTTCTCACGGTTATTTTCATCAAAAGTGATAAAATATACAACTAAGAATTATTTTGAAAGCGAAAAGAAGCATATGAGCTTTGGAAGGAAAATAACATTTGGAAAATTCAATAAGTTTGACAAATTTATTGTGTCTTATTCTATATTATAAGGCCAATTATGAATAAAATTCCATGAGAAATTTTGCCCGGGGAATAATTTCAAACAGTAGCAAATAATAGGGAAAACAAAAAAAATTATAGAAAAGGGAGACATTTCTTGCGGAAATTTATTCATAATTGCAGTGTATAACTCTGTATATCGACTCCTCAACCCTTATCCATTTTTCGGCAACAATTGAGTACTATTGACAGCTCCTTACAATTGAAGTAGAAAATAAAAAGTCGGGTTGACGTAAAAGCGAGAAATATTTACAGAATAATGCGTACTATTTTGTCTAAAAAATTGCTCTAGTATGAATGTATGTTTTTTACATTGTAGTTCAAAATTATTTTCGTTAGACCGTTAGGTCGTTTTTGACACAAACCTATGACCTATTTAAATTACATGGGTTTGATCAAAGGTTTGTGTCAAAAATGGCCGACTGAATGACTTCGACTCAATTATAGTTTTATTCGAGTTGCAGAGTAGAAGGACAGCACACTAATAAACCATACTCCTCTTAGCGAACTTAGGACTACATATGTATCTGTTGAACTTGCAGAAAACAACTTATGTATGAATTTAAAATTTTTCAGTAGAAGAAAAATACTGTTCAAGTGCTCAGGCAAACTTTTAGTGGCATATTCATAAAAAATATGTTAGGCTTATTAAGCGTTTATTTGACGTATTTCTTTGGGAAATTTGTCAAATAAACCTGTAATAAACCTAAATTTTTTTATGAATACGGCGGTTAATGTATGTGCCTACAAAAATGTGATCATTAGACGTAATTTAGAGAATTTGATTAGAATTGTGTATACCTTTCTTTTAATTTTTCGACATGTTCAGCCGTATTATCGTTGTCATAGTAGTGACGAAATCGATTAAAAAATAAGCAATGCCTGGTATATGTAACAACCGTAATGGCTACTTGTTGGTCAATTGCAATTAAAAAAACGTTAATAGATATATTTAACAAAACAATAATGTTTTTTCAAGTTATTTGTATAAAAGTGAATCTAAAATGTTCGTAAATCAACTTAAGCGATAGTGCTAAAAGTCCACAGATATGTACATTCGTTTTGATTTAGATTTTAGAAAAACATTTATATTGAAAGCAAAAACAAGTTTTCATATTTAATTATTGTTTTCAGTATAAATTCTCTAACATCAACTTAAAAATATATGATTAAAATTCTTTCGATTTTTATTTCATACTAGTATTAAAATATTGTTAACTTTAAAGACAAATGTTTAATGATATATTAGCAACATAAAAACTTTTAAAATGCATAAAATTTCTTATTAAAGTAATATTTATTAAACAAAATTATTTATATTACCAAAAAAATTTAGATCCCGAAATCTCGAAAATCCCGGAATCCCGAAAAATCCCGGGATCCCGAAAATCCCGCGATCCCAAAAATCCCGGGATTTCCAAAAATCGATCCCGATTGGCATCCCTAGTATGTATGTATATGGAAAAATATTATCTCAACAATTGTATAGAAATCAAGACCTCGTGATAATATTACATCTGCATGATTACTATAATCTTATCCTTGCAATTATAAAATAAGCTTATGACAATAACATTATCTTATTATATATAATACAAAAACACGTTTATTTGTTAGGGGTGAACTCTTCAATGCCCCAACAGATTTTCGCCTTCCACCCCACAAAATATTTGTAAAAGACCGGCGCATGTTTTTATATATATTCTACCCCGGTAAATGCTACGCCCCTTTCAGAAATAGTGATTCGTCCGACAGATGGCGCAATTTTTAGTTTTTTTGTGTTTTTGCACCGTAACTCAAGAACTACTGAACCGATTTAGACAAAACTTTATATAAATGCTCTATGGGGCGTGAGGAGTGTTTCTGTGTAGTTTGAAGTTCGTCCGACAGATGGCGCAGTATTTATTATTTTTGTGTTTTTGCACCGTAACTCAAGAACTACTGCACCGTAACTCAAGAACTACTGTACCGATTTAGACCAAACTTTATACACATGCTCTATGGGGCGTGAGGAGTGTTTATGTGTAGTTTAAAGTTCGTCCGACAGATGGCGCAATTTTTAGTTTTTTTGTGATTTTGCACCGTAACTCAAGAACTACTGAACCGATTTAGACAAAACTTTATATAAATGCTCTATGTGGCGTGAGGAGTGTTTCTGTGTAGTTTGAAGTTCGTCCGGCAGATGGCGCAATGTTTAGTTTATTCGTGGGCAAAATCCAATTTTCATATTGTACCACCAATGCCATATACAACACTAATGTTTGCTTAGGGCCAGCAACGCGGACCGAGGTCAGCTAGTGTTATATATATTTTTGGTAAGGAATACCATTTATTAAGTGTAGAAGAAGATTTTCTTTATTTAGAATGTTTATTTAAATGACAATATGTCGAATAGTAAATTTCCTAAATAGAAGATTTAATTTCATAATAATTTTATTGCCATTTTTATAGTGATTTGCAAGTTTTTTTTTCATAAAAGTCTAGATAGGTTGAATTAAACCCCACTTAAGTTTCGTTTAACAATTTCGTAACTCATGATTTTTTGTAATAATATAACGTTTATAGTATAATATAAAATAGTCTGAATTAAAGCTAAATAAGTATATCGGGTCAAATCAAACAATGCAAAATCCATTTTAAATATTTCTTTGGTCAGAGCAAAGACAGCAATCTCCATTTTTCTTTTTTAAAGTCCCTGTAAGCCTCTATGTATGCCAATTTGATTGGAACTTGCTTTATATACATATATGAATTTCCTTAGAGATTTGATACTAATTATATAATCTATAAAAGTGGAGGTTGAAGCCTTTGAAACTATACTCCTCACATATAGATAAAGAAATCTTTATATCGGACTAAATGTGAAACTTAATTAGTTTTAGCTTGGTAGCATCCTTTATTAAGTCGTATTATTTTCTTCTAACTTTTTTATTGCAGTTATTATCTTCAAACTCTTTTTGAATAAATATATGCCCGTCACGCTTTTCCCTGCTACGATGAACCTGGTAAACAAGCCAAATTTACAATCACCATATATCATAATGCTAACCTTACGGCCATTTCTTATATGCCAGTCAACGAAGCTCTGTCCAGAGGAGATAAAACAAACTTTAAACTAAGTTATATATATACATATATATATATATATATATATATATATATATATATATATATATATATGGGACGGAGTAGAAAACGATGAATCTCAACATTTTAGCTATACGATGAATTCTGCTCTTTAATGAAAAATATAAATATTTTTTCCCCGCTTACGGTGTTACAAAGAATTAAAAAGTGTTTCGCAAATAAAAATATTTGTAACATAAATTCTACATAGCGTCCATAAATACAAAGCTTACCCTGAGCAGTAGTCAACATATGATACCGATCCTTTAGTGCAAGAGAGACATAACTAAAAAAAACCCCAGCTTTGTAGAAAATTAGTTTGAAATTTTCACTTAAAATTATGTATTTCAATGAAGATAAAAAAAAAATATTTTTCCAAGAGCTGCGTGTAGAAGTCTTTCATATGAAATTTGTACACAAGATTAAATATGCTATAACGAACAATGCAATAAATTTATATTATATGATGATGTCAAATTCGCCACAAATATTTCAAGACATTTCCATTTATTTCCCATTATTTTCTTTTCTAGCGGCATACGATTAAATTAATGTAATATTGTTGGTGGTCGATGGCGGCTGTTAGCCGGCTTACAGCCACTCGCCTGTGCTCTCTGGTTTGTGCTCATGTGCAAAAGCCATACAAAAATAAATTGAACAAACTTTCTTATTGTTGTTGTTTTGTTTTCGTTTCACTCACTTGAAAAACGAAACAAAATAAAATCAAACAATTTGTTCGTTTATTTTCGTACTCTGCTTTTAAGTACAAGGAAATCAAAACAAAAACAAATTTCTAAATGTAATAGTGGAGTTAATGTCGACGTCGTTGACGGCGTTTCAACGCCGAAAAAGTTGAAACAGATTGAACTTTTACGGCGTTGCAACGCGTTGAGATTAACTGCTCTCATACAATTTCATACGATTCAACTTTTTTGTGACATTTGACGCCGTCGACGACGTCGACATTAACTCCAGGGTAATAGTGTCAATTATTTTGGTTGCGAAAATCACGTCCTAACTCTTGTATCGCGCAGTAAATAGCATAGCTATAAAACAAGCTCGCAAAAAGCGAAAACGAAAGTCGCAGATGAGACACCTTAACTAAGGATTTTCTAATAGATTCAAACGCACACTCTTAAAATGACGATATACGTATATATAATTTATATATGAATTTTTGTTTGGTCTCTTCTGCCAAAAATTTTGCTAATTTCTTTCCATCTTGCCTAATAATACACAATCAAACAAAAACATTTATATTCACTTTCTTATAGTCAGTATAGTGCAGTTATGGGTGAACATTTCTTCGCAGCTATTCAACATGCGGCTGACGAGCTAAATTATAAACTTCCCGCCCCAATTGGCCAAATGATGAGCACGTGGATACACCAGGGTAGTTACCCACTATTGACCATTACACGTGATTATACAACTGGTAGTTTTCACGTTAAGCAACAACCCTTCGATTTGAATGTAGGCTTTAAGCCCCACCTGGTATATTCCCTTGAACTATGCAACTGCATCGAATCATGACTTCAACGACACAAAAGCCACTCACTATTTGCTAAATGTAACTGAAACGGAAGTGAATGCAACAATTGACAAAGAAGACTGGTTATTAGTCAACAAACAGTCAACTGGTTTGTATCGCGTTAAATATGATGAAAAAAACTACCAACTTCTCACAAAATCTTTATCAACTGGAAAGCCATTTAAAATTCCTGCACGCGATCGTGCACAGCTACTGAGAGATACCTATTATTGGTCGTCTGCTAATCAATTGAACCAATCCATATACTGGGATATGCTTATTTATTTAAAACATGAAGACCAATACTTGCCGTGGATGGAAGCACTTCCCATTGTAAAAGAATACTATCGTCATCTATCAGATGACGACGATTACAAATGGTTTGCCAAAGAATTGATAAGTATTATTTTTACCAAGTCAGGTGTCAATGATAGACCTGGAGATGGTGTTTATGATAAACAGTTACGGAAAGAAATTCTAGAAACTGCTTGTTTAGTCGGTGTTGAAGAGTGTTTGGTACAAACAAATAATAAGCTGAAGGCTGTACTTAATGGATCTGTAGCCCTAGAGCCATATCTCAAAGATGAAATCTTTTGCAATGGTCTCAGACAATCAGGCGATGAGGAGTTTCAATTACTTTTTAAAAATTTAACCACGACTAAAAATAGCTCCGAGCGTGAACAATTAATTTCGTATTTGAGCTGCTCTAGAAACAGGACCCACATCGTGGAACTTATTTCCGCCTCCAGTAATGATTCAAATGAATGGAATTCTGATGATCGCTTCAATTTACTTTTAGAAGTATGTCCTAGTAGTAAAATTGCTGCTTTGGCTTGCATGGATCACTTTAGTCAAAATCTGGAGGAGGTTTCAAAATATTTTTATGCTTACAGCGAGATTTCCGAGAATGTTTTCAGCGAAGAAGTTAGGCAACAATTTGTAAGTTTGGGCAGAGCAGCCATCCAGAAAAATATTCTTGAAGCTTATTTAGAAAAATTATTAGTTGGGATGAAAATTGCGGAGAATATTAATGAAGAAGAAAAATACCGCAAAAATATTATACCTTGGATTAAAAAATATCGTGCCTCTCAAGAAAACTGTCCCAGCACAGCAACTTAATAATGAGCAAGTCTGTGGCAAAAAGGAAAACGTTCTTAATTCAAAATAAGCTAATTTTTATATAAAATATCACCCCTAAGCTGAATCTCAATAGTGTTGTGCGAGTTTTCACAAAATTAAACCGCAATGAATTCCTGCTTATCTTTTATGTACATTTTCCTTCATATGGAATAATAAAAGCTTAATTTAGTTATCTTACAAGTTGGTGTGTTTGAAACTATTTGTAAAATAGTGTAGTCTTAAATAAAATAAAAGTTTATATACCGAATTTTCTAATTTAACTACAAAAGAAGTAAATTTCTTAAAAAATACTTCAAAGTTTAAAAGTGTTCTTCTGAAAAACTGTAACATATGTTAAGCACTATTTCCTTATTGCCATAATATGTTTAAAATATTTTTGTGCATAGCTAAGGGACAAAAATATTTTTATCATTATTGTAAAATACAATAAATACTTTTGAACATAAAAAACTGGTTGTATTTTTTCCTTTAGGCCCCTTTCAGATTAGGCAACTTTACTTGCGCAAGTCTTGTGTTTGTGGGTGTGAGAGGAAAGGTCGGTTTGAAGGGGAAAGAATTGCCGAGATTTGAGTACAGACTTGCTTGTACTTGGCAATTCTGTACTTGTACTTGGCAAGTATATCTTTAACTAAATTATTTTGAGAAATAAAGCAAATTTACCTTATTGCTTATGACTTTATTTCAGTGAGCCGACGAAAATCGGTACATTGTGCCGATCGTGTGCTCCAGCCATAAGAGTATAAAATTTCGTTATGCTTGTTCTTATGTTACATACTTGCGTCATTTGTACAGTATCGACAGTTGTTTGCCACTACTCAGCATCTGAAATTTTTTGAGTTGTGACTCTTTATGATTTAGTGTGCGATATATTTCACTTGGTATTAGAGATCGACCGAAGGCGTTTTTTTTGGCCGAAGCCGAAGCCGAAGCCGAACTTCGGCTAAAATCCTAAACTTCGGCCAAAACCGAAGCCGAAGCCGAATGTTTTAAATTTTAAAAATGATACTTGTTTTATATGAATTAAGAAAAAAGTTTGCTTTTTTGAGATCACTGAAATAGCTGTAATGTCTATTGGATACATAACAAGAAAAATAAAACTATTTTGCAATTTCTAGATTGCTTTTTCATATGATCACTCACAAGAACGTCCAAGTAAAAGAAAATAGAAAGCAACTGGGTTGTATTTCAAAGCAACCCTTTCAAAACGTTAAACACAATAGAAACTGTCGGCGAGCAACGACCAAACATAATGTTATTTTTCAAGCTTGGAATGAAAAATATTCGGCTTCGGCTAATCGGCCGATTTTTGCCGTAGGCCGAATGTTGGCCGATTACCAATTTTTGGCCGAAGGCCGAAGCCGAAGCCGATTAATCGGTCGAACTCTACTTGGTATGTTAAAGAAAACAGGCAGAAGCGCCTTAAGGTATGCAAATGTTTGTTTGTAATAGAATTTTTTTTATGGCAACGCAGGAAATTTTAAGGAAAGACTGAAGTCAAAATGTTAAATGTAATTTTTTTATTTTTTATTTCCGAAAAGCCTGCAGATGTCAGTAAATGTGGGATTTCTACTAGTTAAGATTTTTAATGCTTTGCTTAAATTCCCCACTGGAGGGCTTGATTAATATGTCTTCAAAAGTTTTTTTTTTAATATTTTCAAACTTATTTGAGCACCACTTGAAAAGTATATTTGAGTATTTGTACATCCATAGATTTGAAGAAACCAGTACTACTATAAGGAAGCTGTGCTTTTTCTTACCCGTGCAGGGGATAGAATTTATAATGTCCTTGCTGTAATCCAGTATCTGGATTCTGTAACGATTATGTGATTCTGTAATTTATTTTAAACGATAGTGTAATTCTATATCATAAAGTATCTCTGTATAGAAAATGTCAAAATAAGCCAAAATCACAAAACTAAATGAATTTGAGCTTGTGATTTTATTTATTTATAACTTCAACCGAACGCGAACATCGTTAATATACATATGTTACTGAATAGCAAAAACAATAAATGTTTTTTATAGTTATTAAAGCGATACGATTATCGTAACAACAGTTACTGAATCCAGTTACAGAAACTAATTATATATCAGTAAATTTCATAAATTTTGCTTTTAGCAAGAAACTTCTTATATCTTAGATTTAAACAAACAAAAAAATCAAGCACAATACAGCATCTTATTGGCTAACAATACTAAGCAAAAATAATCTTTTATTACTTAATTCATTTGCTTTCGTAGTAAATCTTTTACAATATCTACAAATCACCAACAAACTTAAAAAAGAAAAATCACTCTCAGTATCTGCTTAATTTAACTGAACATAATGATTACATTTTGTTTTTGCTTGCCAAAATGTTAACTTACGTTCAAATAGTTAAGAGCAAACAATTCATTAGAAATGCAAGAAAATACGTTAAAAAAAGATTTTAGCTGGAAAATAAACTGCAACTGGAGAAGAGAAGTAAAAGTCTAGGAAAAACTGGAAAAATTTACTGTAATCTTACAGACAAACTGCTACTGCAATTCAGGATAAAAATACCAGTTTTCTTAGACTTGGTACACACACGCATACACACAGACGGAAGGATACGTACGAGCCGGGATATTTAAGACAAGGCAATTTATCTAACAAATACATAAATACAAGCAGTCTTACAAAATCACTCTTACACACACACACACACACACAATCAGTTACTGTATGTTGTTTAGATATACATATAGATTTTTGTAAAGCTCAATGTGTTGAAAAGTTTTCAGTGAAATCCGTCACTAATTCAACTTTTCTGTACGTGCCAAGGAAAATAATCTAGGAAAAAGAAAAGAGAACCATGTTAAAAATATAACAAAACAAAAATGGAACATTTAAAGCTGGTTTATGCGATACATTGAGTTCGCATCCTTTTTTTCTGTATAGTTTTTAGTAAAAAAAAGAAGGTTGTATGCACTCGCATACTGTGATTTTACTGACTTAAAGTTCTATTCAACAAAAAAAAAAAAAAGCTGCAGAAAAAATCTATGGGGATTATATATTAGCACAAGCATAATTTTTTAGATTATACACTCCCTGTTCCTCTATCTCCCTTTCGCTGGCACTTACTCTTATGCTTATCGAGTAAAGGATTTTTAAAACCATAAAAGGAAATGCGAAATGAATGCGTATGGGTGAAAGTAAAATTTTAAGATTGATAATCCATTGACAGTGTCATTTTACCATTCCGCACTACTTGCATGCACATGCATGCATGCCTGATTCGAATACTTCAGTGCATTTTTCGTTGGTATCTTAACTTAAGACACAACCGCAAATCGTTTTTGTGTTTCTGTACTTTTTTTCTATCTTTTTACTTGCATTGCTGGCTCAGTTTTTTTTTTTTTTTTTTTGCCATATTTCAATTTGTTTTAGTGTGCACTGCTGGCCTGGTGGTGATGGTGTTAGTGTTGATTTTCTTCATCTTAAAGTGTTAAGAGAATCAATTTGAGATGTAGATATTTTTTCATCCTGTCATTTGAGCAATTTGTGAGATTTTTAAATGGAACACATATATTTTTTGGTAATGAAAAAAAAAAATTCGTAAGATTAAAGCTGCTAGGATTTATTAAACTACAACTTGGCTGGGAAACCAAGTAATTGAAAAAATTTAAATTTTACAAACTTAAAGTTAGAATTTTAGTTTTTGCCGACCTTTCTCGATGTTCCAATGAAAATGTTTCTTATAATTTTATCAAAATTATGCATTTGTACATTGAAATACAGATAACCATGTCAAAAAGCGCTCAGAAAATAGTGAAAGGAAAAACATCCAACAAAAAACTTTAACATTACTTCAAATCGAAATGATTAATAATCTTAAAATTTGTTTGAGAGTTTTTAATAAGATTCAATTAAAAATTAATTGAAAAACGTTTAAATTCCTGCCCTAGTTCAAAAAGAAGATCAATAAAGCATATATGTATATTACTTCGAAATCTAGTACTTTCGAGCTAAATCTAGCTGTTTTTACTAGATTTCTCATACAAAATGAAATCTAATTTGTCAGAAGATTTGTAAGAAATCTAATGATTATTTATTTTTTACTAGCCTGTACAACATATTTATAAGAAAGATGAGTAAATTAGCTACGGTCTGCCTAAAAAGGTGCGTGAATTGCCTACATTGCAGTGGCTAGGTTGTAGTTTTGGAAATTTTTGTCAGTTAATGGGTTTTGTTTTGGATAAAAGGTATTGCTAAATCATCGGGTGTTTGTTGGTTTGCCGTACAATATATTAAGAACACATTATTATTGGGGCCAACCAGTAACCACCCGACGAAATGTCAAAAAAACTTAGTTAATGTAACGGTATAAACTTTCATAAGGACTTTAATTAAAATCTGCAAGATTTTAACGCCCTATTGGGACGTTTTTGCTTGAAAATATTTTTTAGGGTTTGAGATTTTTGTGACTGTGCAAAATTTGTGGTTGAAGTCTACTGATAATTTGGTTGAAACGCCAACGAAATGCGTATATAGTTATGCTAAACCAACAGCAAATAAATTCCAATTATTCTATGTAAAATATGTTTAATTAAAAAGAAATAAAAATAGTTTTATTTAGTTCCTTTTATATACAAAAAAAAGATTCAACTTTCCATCCCTGGACTTATATATTTTTTTTTTTACTTTTCTGATTTTGAATACTAATGTATTTCTTTCTTCAATTTAATTAACAAAGAAAAAAAATTACTTTTGTGTAAATACTTTTGTGTACCAAAAACTGTTTAAGCTTTCCAGCTCTGAAGATGTTTTTTTTCTAATTTTTTATACCGAACTTTTCTTTCTAAAACATCAATTATTTTTAAATATTTAATAGACCTAGTTATTTCTATATACAAAAAATAATAATTTTCCAACCCTGGAATTATCCTTTTAGTTTTTTTTAATATCTTTTAGCAAAATATTGCTCTCTAAATATACAATATGTATTAATTTATAGACAAAAAAAAATTTGTTTTAATCGGTTACGTTTATATACAATAAAAATAAAATTTTCCAACCCTGGCATCGCCTTTTTGATGCCAAACTAATTCTAACTGAAATATAAAATTGGTTTAAATTATAAAATAAGACAAAAATTATTTTCAGCTACTTATTTAATATGGCAAAGGAAATTTAACTTTCCAGCTCTTAATCTTTTTCCAAAGATTTCTGATTTGAAGTGCCTAGCTTTTCTGTTAGCCGATTTCATGTACGGACGGACGAGTGGACAGGCGGACATGGCTTATCCGTCTTCCCTATTCATAGACACCATATTCCATATTGTGGAAATTATTCATGAATGTCCTTTACACTTTTTGGTGAAGAGGATCAGTGATCAGCAATGAGTAGTGAAAAATTAAGTACAGTTGAATTATGACTTATAATTTCTTGTACTTATGCGCATTTACCCTGGAGTTAATGTCGACGTCGTCGACGGCGTCAAATGTCAAAAAAAAAGTTGAATCGTATGAAATTGTATGAGAGCAATTAATCTCAACGCGTTGCAACGCCGTAAAAGTTCAATCTGTTTCAACTTTTTCGGCGTTGAAACGCCGTCAACGACGTCGACATTAACTCCACTATCATACTTATTGCAATGTTGGACAACTCGAAAAGTTTGAAGTGCACATCGAACTCATACTTAGCAACATTTATGACGTTGTTGATTTCTAGTTTCCTTAACTCAATGATGATTCGCAATGCGAACTTCGCATACGAACATTAAAATACTAATTATGAGGTTATGTGATTATTTTGTTGCTTTTTTATGTTTTGCACGAATTGAAAAGCAACGCCATTACTGCTTAATGACTAAACTTTTAAATATATGTATATGGATAAGTTCAGTGATTTGAATCAATGTAAGTAGTATAAGAATTTTTCTGACATTAAAAATCAAACTGAGGCAGTCATATTTATTGCAACCTAGAGTAGTTGAGTTTAAATGATATATACTCACTTATATTTAAAATTTCATGAATCAGTATGAATAGCGAAAAAACGGTTCATTGCCGATCACTGAAGGGTATAACAAGTTGTCGTCTTGTGTGTATGATTGCTATTTTATTTTTTATTTTTCATAGCACAACTTAAAGAGCAAAAACTTGGTTATATTTTTAGTGCAATCATTTAAAAACAAAAATATATTCTTAGCAAATTAGAAACATTAAATTTTTTAATGAAACTTATCTCAGCTTGCCACTTCGAGAATAAAAGCTCCTAAAAAATTTAAATGCATTTATATGCCAACAATAAAACTGAGATTTAAAATATTATATTATAATATAATTTTTGAACAAATCACACATAAAGAAAATTGAATTTTTAACTTCGCTTCTTAGCTTTTGCTTAGCAAATAATAAAGAAACTTATTAAATACCCCAACATCATGCAAATAAATATTTAAGTCATACACACACACACACACACACACACACATATATATATATATATATATATATATATATATATATATATAAATGCATACATATGTACATATGTTTATATTAAGCTTTTCTTTAATATTTCAGCTTTATAATTGGTTATATCCTTTTATTTTATTTCCTATTTTTAATACTTTATGTTCTTCCAAAGATAATATCTTTTTTTTAATATCGCAGCATTTCATTTATATTTTTTTATGTTCTTCTTTCTATCAAATATAAGAATATTTGTTGTGCATTCGACCATACATTTTTTGCTGATATGAAAAAATGGCGCACAAAATATACAAAATGTATGAAAATAAAAGAGCAATATTAAAAAAAAAGTTGTTTATTTTAATTCTTTTTTTTTTCACTGATTGCAGTCGATATTATTAATATTTTTTTATTTGTATGTATGTATAAATGCTAGTCTGTAGTACAATTTCTGTTTGTCAATATATATTTTTGGGTATTTATGGTCTTTTGACAGAGGATTTAAATATTGACATCTTCATGCACAATAAAGTGAAATTCATTTTATTTATTTTTTATTTTTTCTTTTGGAAAACATATCAAAGCTTAAATTATTTGTTCGGCTTTTACTTTGAAAAAAAAACTTTGATATTGCAGTTAAATTTCAAAGAATTATTAAAAGACAAGGTAAAGCTCAAATGCACGCAGACATAAAGTTGTTGTATAGATTTTGGGGGCTTATGTTTGAATGAATTCGGGAACAAGGAAGAGGAAATACATTGATTAAAATCAACTGTCCTTGAAAGCAGGCAAAATAATTGCTTTGTTAGCGATATTTGCAGGCTGCTTTGAGCGATAACATATAAAAGTATATGAGTTGGAAATATTTATACAATATTTAGAGACAATAGGAGATTAATTACGGTATTTGTTTAATTTAAAAAAGTGATAGAAGAAAATTTAATCTATTATGCATTAATATACAAGATCTAATTTGGTACCACAAGTTAATTCTCAATATTGTTAAAACTAAATGGAAAAAATTTTATTCGAAACCATTACAAGGTCTTTAAAACTAATCAAAATCATCTAAGAGCATCTAGCATTAAAATTATGCCTAAGGATAGGCAACATTTTTACCGCCTAAGCTAAAAAAAATTCAATATCAGAGCTCTGCTAAGGCAGAAGGTTAGTGTCCAGGGTTTAGTACAAGTACTAAAATTTAACAATACACCAAAGAGGTAAATAATATCAAATTTAAGTTGTGGCACACCTAACGTGACCAGATGGTTTTTGCAAAAAGCGGGACATAATCGATCAAAAAGCGGGATTTTGTAGAAAATATCGCCAAAAAAGCGGGATTTCAAAAAAATATATTTTAAAAAGCGGATTGTGTAATATGTATATTAGACCACCCAAAAAATGTATGTGATGTCGAAATTATTTATTTTATTCGCTTCATCGGCATTTTCTGATAAATTGGCCATAAGAAATCACATGTGTGTAAAAATTACATTGATAGCGTGCAAACCGGCCATCAGCCTCTAACTTTTCACCCAAAAAAATATTCTAAATAATCTTAACTATAAACACTTTTGGCACCAAAACTTCTAATGCGGCGATTTTCGAACAAATTTTATATAAAAATTTTTGTTTAGAATAAATAGCACAACAATTTTCCTGGACATAATTTTGCCCTAACTATGGCAGATCATGGTCGTTTAATGGGATGAAAATAAGTTTTTTGAAAAATGTTCTTTTTAAAGGAATTTCTGCTGAAAATTGTTAGCGATAATTGTAATCCTTTTTCATTTTTTTATAAGGTAATATCTGTAGATTATATGCGCCATTACTTTTGGACCAAATATGTATCATGTAACAATATAAGGATCAAAACATCACATACCAGTTTGTTTAAAATGAGTTTGAAAATTATCTTGCAGCTAATGATCCATGGAATATATCTGAACAAAACTAGACATAAATATATATTTGTCGATAGCCCAGCAGCGCTTCTATCCCTAAGATCACATATCACTTCGTCTATTCTAGTCGGGCAGTGTAAAAGCTTGCTATCTAGACTGGGTGGTCAGGCCAGGTCAGGTCAGCCTCATCTGGGTTCCACCATATAGCAATTTTTTAGGTAATGAACGGGCGGACGTGCTGGCTAGGGCTGGCTCTGCTATAAACGCCTCCAATGCCGAATCGGTAGCCACGCCGTTTAGTGCTATTAGAAGCGGTATATTCAAGCACTATCTCTATAAGGCCGAAGGCAGATGGCGCAACATAGTCACGTGCAAGGTTGCTAAGAAGATGTGGCCTTGCTACAATGTTAGACGCTCTATACAATTAACAAATAGGAACCGTAGGGACATCTCGAGGCTCGTTGATGGGTCACTGGACGGTCGGCAGACATGCTAGTAGGATATTTTTGTCCTATAATGAGTTCTGCCGAGGTTGTCGAGAAGAATGCAAAGAAGAAAATATCTTCCACTTTATTTGCGAATATCCAGCTTTGCATCTTTCGAGACACAAATTTTTAGGAAGTCATGTACTAGACGATCTTTCACACTTATCTGAGATTGGGTTGAGTGACCTTATCAGATATCTCAACCCGACGGGTAGTAACGATCACCGTATCAGAATACTTAGATACGGTTGTACATAGGTTGCGACCGGTGAGTGTAGTGGTCCTTTCAAAAAAGAATCATCTAGATTATACTTGCGCGTCATAGGCAGCCACGTAAACCAACCAACCATAGACGGTAGAGGAAACTGTATCATTGCAAAATTCTTGAAATTTTCAAAAACGCTAAAACCAAAAAATCCCAAAATATAAAATCGCCAAAAACCGAAAAAAATCGCCAAACCGAAAAAACTGGCCAAAAACCGGAAAAAGTCACCAAGACGAAAGAAGGCGCCACACTAAAAAAATCTCTTAAACTGAAATAAATCACCAAAAACTTAAAAAACGCTAAAATTTAAAAAAAATCAACAAAATTAAAAAACCGCCAAAACCGAAAAAAATCGCCAAAACGAAAATATGCGCCAAAATTAAAAAAATCGCTTAAACTAAAATAAAATGCCAAAAACGCAAAAAAAACTTCAAAACTAAGAAAACGCCAAAACGCACATAAACGAAAAAAATACCAAAATTCTTATAGTATTACATATCTAGTGCCCGTACGGAACTGTACGGAAAATTGGCAAAATTAAAAAAATGCCAAAACCGAAAAAAATCGCCAAAACGAAAAAAATTCGCCAAAATTAAAAGAATCGCTTAAACTAAAATAAAACGCCAAAAACGCAAAAAAGTCTTCAAAACCAGAAAAAACGAAAAACATACCAAAATTATTATAGTATTACATATGTATCTAGGTCCGTACGGAACACTTCGTGTTCTAGTCAAAGTCGCACTTTGCTGAATTTTTTTATTTTTGTTTTTCATTAATTCTGTGACAAAAAGGAAAAAGTCCTCAAGTCGAGATAATATAATTTTGAGTTAATGATATCTCCGTAATCTGCATACATATATGAAAGTACCTCTGGTAAAAATCTTAATTAATGTGTATGGTTTTTCAGGAAGTTTTAGCACTATGACTTGCGACTTATCATTTTTAGATTTCTAATATCATTTGGCATAATAGCTTAATTCAAGTTATACTTTGATATATTTGAACTTAATTGTATTAATTATGGTGTGTAGAACGATCTCTGCTTACAAAAATAAAGGTAAACAGTGAATTTGTCATTTTAACTGTTTAAAGAAATAAATTTCTGAAAATTTCTAAAATACAAATCTGAAAATGCTATAGTCGTTTTGTTAATAATTTTAAACAAGTTTACCTATACGTGATAGTGGTATGATCCAGTTTGCGTTTTCTTTAAAGCTACTTTCGTTTATGGAGTTCTGACACTTTTGAAGTAAATGAGCAATATGTTCTATTCAATTAAAATTTAGAAATTTTTAACTCTGCAGTTACTTAAGTTTTTTTTATTCCATTTGAGTAGTAAGCTTTAAGGTTATAACTTGTTTACGTTCAAGGAGATTGATTTTATTTTATTTTATAGCAATTATTTTTTTTATGATTATTTTTAGTTTTCTAAGTTTCATGGACTGCAGTTTTCACTAAAAGCTTATGCATAATTATTTTTTAAAAAATAACAGCATTTTTAGTTAATACCAACTAATATTTTAGTTTATAAATAAACCACTAAAATCTCACAAAGACCAAACAGGAAAAAAAAACTTACAAAAAATAAACTAAACTACAGAGAAAATAAGACCGGAAACGAGAAGAAAATATTTAGCATACAAACATTATCTGGTGAAACAAATACTTTATGCTTGAGGTTCTCTTCTTTTTCCTTTAATATAAACATAACAACTAAGCAAAAATTTTCTTCAACAACTCAAGCTATTTTTTGTCTTTATATTCTTTATTTATTTTTATTTTTTTGAAGCCGAAAAGAATATCATAACTTTAGCATATAAAATAAATTCTCTAAAAGAAAACAACAGGAATAAAAAAATATTACCACTCAAGTGTGAAATTTTTACTATTGTAGTAACGTTAGGACAGGAACAAAAGAAGCATAAAAATTTTGAAAAGAGAAAAAGAAAATATGAGTGTAACATAAAGTTTTCCACTTGTTTGTGTAACATAAAAAAAGGATTTGTTACCAGCTTTAGTCACACCCTATAAAAATAAAAAAATACTTTTTTTATTGATTTTATAAGCACTACGACACATTTATTATGAATTAAATTATTGGCATTTAACAAATAAATTGTGGTAAATTATTAATTTGCTTAAGAAAGGCTGAATATTTACATTTCATGAATTAGTAAGTAAAAGGAATAGATCTAAGAAAGAACACCTTGAGTAATGAATGACTTTTAAAAGAAAAGTGATATCACTCCCACACACAGGTAATTTTCTTCCTTAAGAAATATTGTGTTACGTATTATTTGACACAATTCGTCCCTCCAAAGTGATTTAGTAAATACACTGCATAAACAACAGCCAGTGCGATAGGTACATTTGTCAAAGTTAGGAAGCTCCCTTTATTAGTAAATGTATGAGCAAAACAATATCAAAAACTTGGCTTATGTCTACCTCATGTACTGGTGCGAGATACATACATATATCGTTGCCGAAATTTTTGGGAAAAATAACTATATGCGCGTATTTTTAAGAGACTTCAAAAAAGCAGGAGGTTCAGTTCGTGTGTATTTTTTTTTTTTAAAACAAGTTTAAAAAAAAGATTTTTTTTCTTAGAAGATATAAGCTTTCATTTGGTCCCATTGCCAATAAATTAGGCAGGGACACGCCCACTAAATTTCTAATTTTATTTTATGATAATTTACTTATACTATTGCAGCAAAACTTAGCGCATGCGTTAGGCCATCATAATGACACAATCTTTGGGGTTAAGGAAATGGGCGGAGCCATGCCCATTATAACTTTATTTTATATTTCAAGTGCTACTACGTAAATGATTTTTACGAAACTTGAAAAACACCGTGAGCTTCGCCAAAGACTTAATCTTGCATTAAAAAAAAGTGGGCGGTATTACGCCCATGAAAGGCTAGTATTAAATTTTATGTACTTGTACTTATCCGATTCTAGTGAAACTATTTCAACAGTTAAGGCTCTTATAATAACATAATTTTGTTCTTAAAAAAGTGGGCGGGGTCATGCCCTTCTTCTACTTCACCGATTTTTACGAAACTTGGCACACACCTTGATATCCAACAGCGATGCAATGCTATAAAATTAGTGCTAAATATTTAAATATAAAACTTAAAAAAAAATATTGAATCAATGTTGGTTAATGTAAGAAGATTAAGGACGTTTTTGTTTGAAAATGCTTCTGAGTTCTTGTCTTTAAATTCTGTAAATAATTTTTTTCAAAAATGGTTGTTGTATTTGATAATTAAAAATATAAATATTACTGCCATCTTTTTAAAACATAAAAATTAAATTAATAGGGCATTTATATCAGCACAAAATCTAGCATATTTTGATTAAAATCTTTATGAAAATCTACACCGTTTACACCTTTACACTTTTTTTTACATTTATCACGATTTTTTTTAATCCAAAAGCAAAACCCATCAACTGAATTGTTTCCAAAACTACAACCAAACAACTGCAATGTAGCCAATTCACACACTTTTTTAAGCAGACCGTAGCTAATTCACTCACCTTTTGTTGTACAGGGTAGTAAATAATAAATAAAAACATTAGATTTTTATCTACTGAAAAATTAGATTTCGATTTGTATGGGAAATCTATAAAAAACTAGCTTGATTTAGCTCGAAATCTCGAAATGTGTAAATGCACTATAAAGTATTATACAATAGTTAAGAAAAATATGTGTTGAATATAATGTTTGGAACAAAATCTAAAGCCAATACACGAACCTTCTAGCATAGACAATAAATAATAATTGTTTTAAAGAATCAAAACTGCTGCTGTTTTTACATTTTTTTCAGTTTAATTTTATTGGTAAATGTCAGATTTCTTAGTGTTTCGATAGTTTAGTTCAGGGGTGTAATCGTCGCTTTCGATAACGAGCTGATGCTATCACGTTTTTTCAGTTTGAGATTATGGCACTCGATATCGTATAATATAATTACATTGTTCGATAGCGAATGCTATAAGCTCAAACTGGAAAAACCCTATTCGAATCAGCTCGTTGTCGAAAGCAACGATTTGAACCCTCAACATTCAATAACTCCATTTTTGGCCTTAAATATCCAGGGAGCGTGAAAATTTATAAATTTGCAACTACTTTGGCGTATAGTTTAGTCAATCATTGCCTGCCTACACGATCAACCATATCCCATATTTTTTTATTTTTATTTTTTTATTCATCCTTTAGTAGAGTACTTTAAAATTTACATTTAACAATTGATATCATCTACATATGTATGGATGTATGTATGTATGTATTTTTTGCTTTCAACTCTTTTCAGCAGTTGCTTAATAGTGATTGCAAAAAAAAATATGTTTTTGCACCGATGAAAATAAATAAAGATAGCGCCAGAGTGTAGAAAATATGAAGTAAACTAATGCCTTTGGCTGTTTTTATATCACATATTTCTTTCTATTCTTTTTTCTCTTAACAGCTCTTTGGTTTTATAAACCATTTTCTGTGGCATACAAAATAAAAAGAAACTAAATCAAATCCATTTTTTTTAATAATTTACTGTACCAAAACATGTTACCTCATTTTAACTCATATTCCACATCTATTTTCTATGGAAGTGTAGTATATGCGTTTGTGTTATACCACATAAGCATTATATCGTGCCATAACCGCCAGAAAAGCTTAAGTGACATAATTCTCGAAGTTGCTTTTTTGGGGAAAATCGATTATCTGCGATTGCTTTGCACTTGTATCTTTGATGTTGTTTGAGGTGTGATAGGGTAAATACAAAATGTTATTTTGCGCTAGATAAAAGTATTTATACTATTTAACTACAGTGGAATCTCTCTTGAGCGGACACCGAAGGAACCATTGAAATGTGTCCGTACAAGGGGACTGTCCGGTCAAGAGAAAACTAAACATTTAAGTGGAGCGCTGCCGGGACCTGTCAAAAGTGTCCGTCTAAAGGGGGTGCCCGCCTATAGGAAGTGTCCATTAAGGGTGATTCCACTGTTTATCGATTTATGCTTTTTTTTTATTTTAATTTTAATGGCGTGACATGCAATAGTTTTTACCTAACTGCTATTTTTATTTGATTGCACATGCTAGAGGAGATTTTTTTTAACGTATAGAACTCGAATGAAACTGGTGGATGCCATCAAATCTTCAGCACTTTTTATACGCTAATTAAGACCATAAGAAGTGAATTATAGTAATTTTTATATACTTGCTATAACTACTCATTCCATTTCCTTTTTACTCTTTTCCCCCACTAACATATGTTTAATACAAACAATTTGACATAACATGCAAACAGTTGGTATTAAGCAACGGCCTTCCAAAAAAAAAACAAGAAAAAGGAAAAAAACTAAATTTCGCTAATGTTTCAGCCAACAGTCAAACGTCATTTACTTTGACACCCCGACTCTCAAATTCAAATCATTTAACGTTTTTTTACAGGAATGATGTCACTCTAATACACACTGTTCGTAAGCAAACTGTACAAATGCTTAATATATAATTAAGCTTATCAAGAGAAAACATTAGTAACAAATAGAGAAAAGAAGGCATAACAACATTTAAACAATGCCACCAAGTGTCGCGACTACTTTAAGTTATAGCGGAGATGCAAATATGGCTTAAAATATAAAAGTAAAAAAAATAATTATAAAAAAGAAGAGTGGTATCTTAAAACACCCTCTTAGAGCTATGCTGCTTAGCTATATAAATCACATCTATGGTTTTCATTAATAACAACATATGTTATATCTTTCTCATTTCTAGTTTCTGATATCAAATTGTTAAATGCTTTTTAGAAAGTTCTAAGAAATTTATGAAAAATATGGACGCATGAGCATAAATTTTTTTTCCTATAACAACAACACAACTTCCACATTTTTTTTTAAAGCTTGAAAGAGAACTTTTTTGGCCCTACTGAAAAAATGCAATTTTTGGACATACGTTTGGTATTAATGAAAACCACAGCAATTTATTGAGTTAAATAACAATTCAATAAAATTATATTATGTAGATGATGATGTCAAATTCGCCGCAAATATTTCAAAACATATCCATTTAAGTCCCATTGTTTTCTTTTGTAGCTGCGTACGATTAAATTACTGTATTGTTTGTGCTCAAGGCGAATTGATAACAGGTGACCTTAACATTCCAGATGATTATCAGGTGTTCGAAGACAAATTGAACTGCTTTAGACCCTGTCTGGCAAAATCTCTTCTTTTATCTAATGCTTGTTTACATTTAAAGTGAGAAGTGTATATATTTTATAAATATTTATGTATGTATTGGTATTTTAGTCAACCCCCAGCGGTTAAACCCAAAAGACCTTTTTGGTGCAGGCCTTATTAAAGGACGTTAGACATTCCACACTCCCTTCTATGAGAGGGGAAAACAGAAGGAGTAACATGTTTTGTTTTGTTTTTTTTACCAAAGCAAAAGCGAAATCCATTAACATGAAGGCCTCCAGAATCTGTGGCGAAAGAAGCAAGAATAGGAGGCCTGCTCCGCAATGACAACGCGTGTAAAAAAGATATGAGTATGAAATGGAGCGAGCAGGCCTTCTTCATCCCAAAGAAGGCATACAGAGGCCTTCTAGAAGGCATCCTTACTTCTTCTAGTCCACGCTGGGCTGTTTTTGACAGATGTGGTTTTTTTAAAGCCAAACAAATTGCATGTTCTTTTTAGTATTGTTGTATTGTTGTAGCAATAAGCTCAACTAATATGAATTCGCCTTGGTTTGTACTCATGTGCAAAAACAATTCAAAAACAAATTGAGCAATTGTTCTCACTGTTTTTGTAAAGTGAGTGAGTTATCTTCAAAGAGCGAAACAAAACTAACCACCTGTTTCTACAACGCCAAAGGTCGACTTGAGTATAAAATTTATATGGAAAACACTAATTTTTCTGAGTGATTTTCATACAAATTTTCTAGACGAGTTGTCTGTCTGACTTGTGGAAACTACAGATTAATAAAATATTTTTTTGCAAAGTTTTGTTACTAAGGCGACCTTCTTTATTTATGTAAAATTCCTATTTTCTTTTTTTCTATTTAATTTTCGGGCTTTCAAGGTCATTTGGGTCTTTTTTCATGTAAATAAAAGATTATTTATTCATTTTTAAATCCTACGTTTCGTTGGTATTTTCCAACTTCTTCAGGGATTATTTATTAAAATACAGGATGAATAATATTTTTATTAACAATTTTACATTTTCAAAAATATCACAGATTTGTATGTGTAAAGGGTACGAATCACAAACACAAAATTTAGTAAATTAAAAAATGTAAAATTACAAACTAAAAAGATATCATATTAGTTTAATAACGACGATTTAAAGAACAATTTAACCGGCTGTGATATTTTTTTAGTTTGTAATTTTACATTTTTTAATTTAATCAGAAATAATTTCTTAATCAGGCTTGAGTTCAGTAATTTCAATTCTTATTGAATGAAATATTTTTTATTAATTAATGTGAGTATCTTAAGAAGAGAAGAAAAATTAAACTAGACCGATATTTTTCTGTGCAGCCACGCACTTCATCAGCACCCATGTCTATCTACTGGGGTAGAGATTATTATTAACATCAGCTATTTAACTTAAATTTAAATTTAAATTTTTTTAATTTTTTAACACATACAAATCTGTGATATTTTTGAAAATGTAAAATTGTTAATAAAAATATTATTCATGAAAGAAGACCCAAATGACCTTGAAAGTCCGAAAATTAAATAGAAAAAAAGAAAATATTTTTTTGTTCGTTTATTTGCGTACTCGTGTTATAAGTACAAAGAAATCAAAACAAAAATAAATTTATAACGTTAATAGTGTCGATTATTTTTGTGACGAAAATCATGTCCTACCTTCTGTGTCGTGGCATAAAGAGCATAGCTCTCAAGCTTGCTATTCTCCTTCCAAAAAAAAAACAACAAAAGAAACTGGCGTCATTTAAGCGCGTGATATTTGTAAGTTTATGCGGGTTTTCCCAAAAACTAAACGCTTCTAAACAAATACAGTAACAACTAAATTAAGTTGTCATAACTATTCGCCTTCCCATTTTCCTTTACAAAACACATTTACTCAACAATATCGTTTACTCAACAATGTACAAATAGGTCTGGGCAACAGTGAAGCCACAAAGGTGCTTAATAGCGTTAAAACTAATTAAAGAAATATTTAAATAGATTCTTTCTTCAGACTACCAGCCATAAGCCTTAAGATATAAACAAATTAAATGAAATAAATAATAAATAAATAAATGAATAAAAAATATACATACAAGCATAGAAACAAATTATCAAAATACATGAAAATATAAGAAAATAAATAAAAAAATTACAAAATTAATATTCAGACGTACATACATATTGTCATATATGTATGTAAATCCAAAAAGGGCGTAACTAACAAAAAGTTTAAAAACGACTGTTTTAATGATTATGATCTATCGGAGTATGCTCAAAAATATCGAATTTATTAAAGAAATTCAAAATAGTACTGAGAACTAAATACAATAATATATAAAATGTATTTCGCTTCTCCTGTAAAATATCCTAAATATAGCTTACGCCTTTTATAAAATTTATATGACGATATATACATAAATAAAAGTAAAAGAAGGAAATTATGTTGAACAAATGTTTTATATGGAACTGTGTTTTATATAAAAAATAATAAAAATAATTGAGCTACACTCACAATTATGCAAATATTTCAACAAAAAAGGGTAATCACCAAAAACTAATGAAAAAAAATGTAATTAATGTATTTATTAGTGAATGTGATACATAACTAATAAAGCGCACTGTACCGAACTGAAGTGCTTAGTCGATTGAGCGTCATTTTAAGCCCCTTAGTATGAGCCACTTTCGATCTTCGACTATAGTCGAAAGTACTGATCGAACTAATTTTCTTTTGGTATTATGACGAGCATTCGACGCAGAATGTCCTTATTGTGAATGTCACTCAAAGTGATTTCTAAAATTTGCAAAAAACTTTACCTAAAAATAAAAAACAATCGATAGTAATAACTTTTTATACTAAAATGCATCATCGAAAGCTAAATTCGTTACTCAACGAAATTTTTGACGCTCATAATATGAATTGAACATTCGATGTTCGAATTTCGATAGCCAGCGAAGATTGAAAATGGAATGCAACTCATAATAAGGGCCTAACTCTACAATAACGAGGTATGAAAAAGGAGGAGGAGCATTCAATGAAGACATGGACAAATTTTAAAGATTAACCCCCATATGCAAAAAAAAAAAACTAAATAACGTATGCTTGAAGCTTACGTTGAAACGAAATTTCCATACAAAAACCGGTTTTAACGTACACTTGAAGCATACGTTATTTTTTATTTTTTTTTTTACATATTTAAATTTTAGCTTTAATTAAAATTGTAAAGTCAAATGTTTTTCAAAGCTTCAAAATTGAGCAAAACATTCGTGTATATATTGTGGCAAAACAATAAGCATCCCAACAAACCACCCCAATTTTAAATTTTTTTTTTATAAAATAATTGTTAATAAGCCTTTCGCAATAGTATTCACAATACTTTTCTAAATTTTAGGCTCATGGTAGTAAGTTTGTTATAAACTATTTCCATGGCGTGTTGGTTTGTTGGGTTACTTCCAAAACGTTGATTTAATTGTTGTGTGTGTGTGTGTGTGTGTGTGTGTGTGTGTGCGTGTGTTTGTGTGTAAGCAAACAACAAATACAAATATATTTGCGGCTAAATTACTCTCTACGTGTGTGTAGTAGGCAGGTATTTGTTTGTATCTTAACAAAATAGTCAGTCAGTAAGTGGTCGACCACAATTATTTGACTTAAGTTAATTTCAATTTTGTTTCATTTCACCTATTAACATCATAGACACACGAATAAGCGCATTATGTTCGAGAGGTCCGTACAAACAAGCCAAAATCATGTCAATAAATAAAATTAGACCGCAATATAGTTTGTTAAAAGATTTTCTAAATTCGGCGGTATGTCGAATGGGTTTTTGTCTTATTATCATTTTAGATTTACCACAAAGATAATTTAATGAAAATTGAGTGCAGGTGTTTTAAATTTTGCGTAGCTGATAAACGAAATGAGAGAAGTGGTAAAGGGTCTTTGTAACACACTATTTTAAAAAGATTTAGATACATATGTATGTATGTACATTAGAGTGGCCGTTATTTATTTATTTTTTTTTTTATTTCTTATATTCTCACCCCCCAAATCGGTTCAGTTTTAAGTAAAAAATATACAAAGAAATTTCATAGCGATAAGTTGTGTTTTAGGGGGTGCGTCCGCCTCTCAAAAATGGCCTTCAAGCCTATTTTTCAATGTAATTTTTTGCATATGACTATCTTTTTAAAAACACATTTTACAAGAAAATAATGTATAGGAATATTTTAGCTCTTCTAGTCTACAACATTAGTCTCACAGAAAGTTTTTTGCTAAAATTAATATTTTAGGAAATAATGAAGAAAATAACAAAAAAAATACCAAATATTATATATACCGAAATTGCATTTATATGGAAATTATTTTACTAAGACTTTATATCTATTTAATTATTTCATACATATATTAAGTATAGTCATAAAAAAGCTAAACAAAAAAAATTACATTGAATATATGGGCTTGCGGGCTCACTTTGAGAGCCGGACGCACCCCCTAAAACACAACTTATCGCTATGAAATTTTTTTGTATTTTTTTTACATAAAACTGAACCGATTTGGAGGGCTGAGAGTAAAAGAAATCAACAAAAAAATAAATCCTCCATACAACTAACGGCAACTCTAATGTACATACGAACAGTACTGGTATTCAGTGCTTAATGCAAATGGTGTTGGGTAAGTATGAATGCAATATATCGTGGATTTTCTTTGCAATTTAGCAATAAAATATGCACATTTACTTTTGATGGATTATTACGTTTTCACAACACTGACAATTTTAAAGTTTTTTTTTTTTGATATACATATGTTTAGCGTTATCATTACTAACTATAAGCAGCTGTCATTTGTAAATAAGTTTATTAGTTGCAATCCAGGTCTTATATGGTTAAGTTTTTAACTTTCTAAAATACATATTATTTTTGTAGGTTCGAAATTGCAATCAAATAAAAGTCACATAATCAAAACATTTTAGTAACTCAATAGTATTACTAAAGGTTTTTAAGCAAAATGTTAAATTATTCACTATTAGAAAATATCAGAATGTTAACACTGTTTAGCTGATGCAATCAGCTATGCTTGTACTTAACATAACGTTTTTTAATATTAACTCGATTACATACAATATCGTAAGTTATTGATAATAGTCGCTACTTGGAGACAACTTTGTGAATCAAAATATATATAACAAAATCATTTTTGAACTGATTGAAAATCTTCAAATTGTACTTAATAGATCAAAACGAATTTTTTAAAGCTAAAAGATCTTTTTTATATATAATTGTTTGATTTTGGCTCAATTAGTACTCTGTAAGGTGCGTTCGCCTGAAGGATAACCAGGACAGGAAAATATGCTGGGACAGGGATGCCCCACCAGTAATTGACTAAGGTAAACAGTAACTGAATGATGCAAAAACAAATAATGAAGTTATAGATGTATAGTGTGTAAATTTCAATTCTGTATTTATTTGTGCATAAAAAAACAAGTATCAAATGCAATGAATGTAAATGGAAGTTAAGTAGAATGATATTTGGCAAGGCAGAGCTTGCACAAAGGAAACGCAAATCATTTTCGTACGTTGCTCTTTTTTATTGTCCACACAGCTCCTGCAATGGCGGCGTGTGTTTCCTTCAATAGGAAGATGTTCACCGACTTCTGAAAGTGTTTTTGACCGCAAGGAAGGACGCCCGCTCGTTCTACGACGTTTGATCTTCGCTTCCTCTTTTCCATTGGCGAGGAGCTGCTCAGCCAATTCAACGAGAAAACCAATTAATGGTGATTGTGTATGACAAGTTTTTTGAAATATAATCCGAGCATTACATACGCAAATTATTAGCAGCTTTTGGAAAACTCTCTTCCACCATTTTCCTGGCTTTTTTTTACATTTTAGATGTACGAAACATGCCAGGTGAAACCACTTTAAGATATAATTTAAAATAAAAATTAATTTTTTCTTGCCATGTACTTGATGGACAATGGAATCAGCCAGAACTGTTGCTTTCTTTTACAAACACAAAGTCAATTATTACTGCGAACATTTCAGGTAATTTAATCTATCCTTTGCCAAACTGTTGCATATTTTTGGAGTTTACTTACCTCATTATGGGATTAAATTCGAATGGAATTTCCATTAGAAGCTTAATTTGTTTGTTATTAACAAAAAAGTGCCACAGGAAGGGTTTGTTTGCAATCAAAATATTTAAAGGACAAATTTGTCCTTTTTCGAATGCCTATTAGCCAGTTCACTGGATAAAAACTTAAAAAAACTAATTTTGCTTACAACCTTTTGACTTTTTCCTAGAAGACAACAAAATAAATACAAATTATTACAACAGTGGTAGGGTTTGTTGCGCGTTTCCACAAGAAGCTTGTAACGCCTTCCGTTTACCTAAGACGTCAAGCTTTTAAAAGTATTTTTTTTTTTGTTATGTGAAGCTTTTGTAAATTTAATCATAAACAAGTTAAACTGCGCAATAATGCTTATACGCTATATATAAAAGAGGATGTGTGCATGTATGTATGAGCCGTATGGACTCCGAAACGGCAGGGCCGATTTTGATGAAATTTTCAGGCGGGTGATACTGTGAAGTCTGATTTTTTAATTTCGGTCTGCGGGCGGAGGGGCGTGGCAAAATCTTATTTTCATATTGCACCAATAATGCCATATATATAAATATATATATATATATATTTTTTTGCGGGTGGGGAGGGGAGGGGTAGCGAAGTACACCGGGTTAAGCTAGTACGCTATATAAGAGCAAATAAATTTAACATCGACAGTCATTAACAAAAAGCAGTAAATAGAAGTTAAAGGCCATTTAATTTCTAAAATGATACCGCTAAGTAAATAAAAATATATATTTTTACATATTTTTTAATAAAAACGCACAAAAAAATTTTATTTCTTAGCAAAAAAAAAAAAAAACAACAATCAGGGAACGTGTCATTGTTATAAATTTTATAATAAAAGTCAAAAGTAAACATATATTTTATGATTTTTATTTTTTGTGCAAAAATAATTGTTATTTTCTGACTGTTATTTTTTCGGTCAGAAATAAAAATTATTTCCTAATTTTTATAAAAAAAAATCAAAAATTATAAATTCTAGATTCAGTCGAGTTTCGAAAAAGTTTAGTTGAAAACAACTAAAATGGTATAATTAGCCAAGTTATCCGATGTTTCCTTGTAAAGGGTGTTTTTTTTAGAGTGTCACAACTTTGAGTTGGACTCACTGCTTTATTTGGGCACCCATTTAACAGCTGATAGTTGCTTTTTATTTAGTTTACTTTGAAATTGCATCGACTGAATCGACTTATACCAGAGCATCACGTGAAAATTGTTGAAATTTTTCATCAAAATAATTGCTCTATTCCACAAACTAATCGTGCACTTCTACCATTTTCGGATTAAGTCCATTTCTGATTGAATGGGTACGCACGAGTAAATAAGCAGAACTGTCGCATTTGGCGCGAGCAGAATCCACAAGCTTTGGTTGAAACACCATTACATCCACAGAAAATTACTGTTTGGTGCACTTTATGGGCTGGCGCAGTCATTGGCCCATATGTCTTCAAAAACGACGATGATGGTCAGAATGTTACTGTTAACGGCAAAGGAATTTGATTAGAAATTTTTTCGTACCTCATTTATGTGGCAATAATCTTACTGATATGTGGCTCCAATAGGACGAAGTCACATGCCACACAGCGGGCGCTACAATTGATTAACTCAAAGAAACTTTTGATGAAAAAATAATTTCACGTAATGGCCCAATTAATTGTACCAACAACATTGTGTGATTTAATCCCCTTGGATTATTTCCTTTGGGGTTATGTTAAGACACTTGTCTACGTCGATAAACTACAAACAATTGAACATCATTTATGTTTCAGATTGCGCTTTCTACGCATCAGCCACATGGCAGAAATCATATTTCAACATTAATTTCATAAAATTTTCTTTGCAATAAAGCCCGTTTCATTGATACTAAAAATATATTCCCTTATGTTATTATGATTTAAACTTGTGTCACTCTATAAAAAAAACCCTTTTACATGATTAGTTTCCTTAAAAAGTCAAGAATAATTATTATTTTCAGTCCCTGCAGCAATCAATATTCTCATTCATAAAAAAAGAAAAAAAAATTTTGCTATTGAAAACCTATTATGTATAAAGTGTAAAGGATAAATAATGTTTCCATTGGGTATGCCTTTTTAGTTAATGTATTTATGCACACATCATGCATCCTTCGATTTTAAATAAATCATTGAAAATGTAAGGAAAAATTGTTGCTGTGGCTGTGATGTGTGTTAAAATGACAACTCGTATAAAGAAAAATTAATGATGAGTTTAGCATAAAATGTTTATTAAAATCAATCTCAAGGTTTCAGTTCACAATTCTACTCCTCTACTTTTTAAACACTCACTCTTATGCACTTAATAACAATAATAATAATAATAATAATAATAATAATAATAATAATAATAATAAAAGAAATGAAATAAAATGTAACAATGAAACGAGAAAATCATATTTTCCAACTGTATGAGGTTTTTGTTTTATGCAATACAATATCTTTAATCTGCTTAATGTTTTATCGCAAAATATGATTTATACTTTAGATTTTTCATACTCGTATTATAAATGCTAAATCTACGCATAGTGCTATGAGGATTTTCTGAAATTTGCAAGGACTTTTTGCTGGCTCGTTTTTTTTTCTGTTTGCTTGCTTATTGTTTTCTTGTTATTCTGTAAGCCCATATAAAAGATTTATTTAACATTATCCTTTTTCACATGTATCCTTTTAAAAAGTTTCAGCAAAAAATAATAAATAAAAAAAAGAAATTATGTAAATTTTTTAAAATTCAAAATAAAAAGGATATGCTTTTATGCACATACATACATATATTTACAATTCATTTTTATATTACATTATCATATTTTGTTTTTTCTTGTTGCTGATGTTGTTGCTTTTGTTTTATTTGTGAAAAACATTTCTTGCCTGCCTCTTTCATGCATTACAGTCTGGTTGATAAACCTTTTCCTTTTGCTCCGGTCAACCATATACAAAAATGCTGGTATGTGGGCTGTGTGTGTGTGTATGTTTGTATGTGTGTTCATTTTAAGTTAATAAATTCTTAAGACTTAAATGTGGTTGCAGAGTTAAAAGACCATCAGAAGGATTGAGAAACAGAAAAGTGAAATATAAAGGATATGAGTAATTTGGTTAATAAGACACAAGAGCTTTAAATTCATTAAGATATATATTTTGTTTTTAATTTTTTATTACATAGAAACCTCACTTAAATAACCCTGGAAGGTTAAGGCTTATGTGATGTTTGAAATTTGTGGGAAAACTTGTTTCAAGTTTAAAGCCTTTTTTTATATTGCACGTATTATCTTTGTATTAAAAGTGGTCTTAAGAATTGACTAACAGTGTTAAACGAGAACTTATTCTAATATACTCCTATAATTAATTCATTCAGGTGTGAAAATCAGAGGGAGGAATACTATCTCTTTCTGTCTTTCTCCCAGCTGAATTAAGACTTTACAAAGTAAACTTTGCGTGCCTAAAAGGGATATAGAAGTATCTCTGTCTTTTTCTGTAAACTCTTCTGAATAATTTAAAATATACATATATGATTTCCTCTGTGGAAATAATTGTTTTTATTTTTTTATACAGAACACGCTGAATTCATTGTTAGTTTATTTTTCTGAATTAATTTAAAAAAAGGCATTAAAATGTTCTAAATTAACTTAACACTATTAAAAAGCATATTACAAGCAAACTTCTTATTCACTAAGAAAAAATTTAAAATTTTCTTTTTGAGGGTTTAGTGAAATGAAATAACAATCAAACTCATAACGATTTTCTAAACGCATCTTCACATATGTTAGAGTGTTGTGTGGTAAAATCTTGACCTACTATCATTTTAACATTAAGTTCATTAATTTTTTTTTCTCCTTGTTATTGCCACCAGCTCGTCTCCCTGTGCTATTTTTCTTCATTTCTCTCTAATTTTTTTTTTTTTTTTTTTTGAACTTACTGCATATTAAGTTCTCGTTTTGATAATAAAACAGTGTTTTATTTTGTATGTATGTAGATGTAAAACTGTATCTAAATGCAGGCATGCACATGCATGCACATTGTGTGTATGTGTGTATGTATGTATGTATGTGTGCGATCATGTTAAAATGTTATTTTGCTTATAGCAGTAATTTTATATTAGTTTGCATCTATCCATTCTATGGCAGTTGTAGTTTTTGTTCATTTTATTGCTGGCATAAAATCACACACACACACGCGCACACGCACACACACATGAACGTAGAAGTACCCAACTAGCCTTTTCAATCGCAAAAGAGTCTAATACGAATTGTATGCAGAGCATGTTTAATCGCAGGCGAGCGCATACTTTAATCGTGGAAGATACTTCGAACGGAAGAAACTGTTACATTTATACGATTCATATGTTAGAGACGTGGAAGGCAATGAAAGCGCCGTAGATTCAATCATTAGAAATTTATTTAGGGATTATCTTAAAAATGTTAATTTTATATGAGTCATTGGGAGAAATGTAAGATAGTCATTCGATAACGATTTGAGGAATGGCACAAAACACTTCAGGCCGCTAAATAAATATGGAAAATAAATTAAATTTTTTAATACTTATTAATAAAAATCTTTCCATTTATTGATTAATGTGTAGTTTCCACAATGCAAGCAAGCGACTTGTCTAGGAAAAATATATGAAAAACACTAAAATTTTTGAGTAACTCTCTTCCAGACAAGTCGCTTGCTTGCATTGTGGAAACTACATATAAAGCCTATTTTGAAAAGGTAAAGTTAGAATTACATTTTAAATGGAAAAATTATAATGTCAAAAGTCAAAAAAGTACAAATAACAACAGCAACAGCCTCTTTACATGGAGAAGTTGTGATTACTATGTTGAATTTTGTTCCAATAATTTAATATATATTTGATGCAAAATACCAAAAACATTGAATTTATACTTCCCTTTAATATATTTATAGTTCTTATAAAAAATATAATTAAAACAGTAAAGTGCGACTTCGTGCGGTTGTGTACGGCCACTAGATATATAATACTACACGAACCTTAGCCTATATAATATATACGGCCATGTCACAGAGTTCAATTCCGTTCGGAATCGGAATTCAATCCACCACATTTTTGTCTAAAATATAAAACTAAAATAAGGGAATTTGTCAGATGTGTCCTGACTACGGTAGGGGGTGGTACGCTGTTACTGTTAACGGCAAAGGAATTTGATTAGAAATTTTTTCGTACCTCATTTATGTGGCAATAATCTTACTGATATGTGGCTCCAATAGGACGAAGTCACATGCCACACAGCGGGCGCTACAATTGATTAACTCAAAGAAACTTTTGATGAAAAAATAATTTCACGTAATGGCCCAATTAATTGTACCAACAACATTGTGTGATTTAATCCCCTTGGATTATTTCCTTTGGGGTTATGTTAAGACACTTGTCTACGTCGATAAACTACAAACAATTGAACATCATTTATGTTTCAGATTGCGCTTTCTACGCATCAGCCACATGGCAGAAATCATATTTCAACATTAATTTCATAAAATTTTCTTTGCAATAAAGCCCGTTTCATTGATACTAAAAATATATTCCCTTATGTTATTATGATTTAAACTTGTGTCACTCTATAAAAAAAAACCCTTTTACATGATTAGTTTCCTTAAAAAGTCAAGAATAATTATTATTTTCAGTCCCTGCAGCAATCAATATTCTCATTCATAAAAAAAGAAAAAAAAATTTTGCTATTGAAAACCTATTATGTATAAAGTGTAAAGGATAAATAATGTTTCCATTGGGTATGCCTTTTTAGTTAATGTATTTATGCACACATCATGCATCCTTCGATTTTAAATAAATCATTGAAAATGTAAGGAAAAATTGTTGCTGTGGCTGTGATGTGTGTTAAAATGACAACTCGTATAAAGAAAAATTAATGATGAGTTTAGCATAAAATGTTTATTAAAATCAATCTCAAGGTTTCAGTTCACAATTCTACTCCTCTACTTTTTAAACACTCACTCTTATGCACTTAATAACAATAATAATAATAATAATAATAATAATAATAATAATAATAATAATAAAAGAAATGAAATAAAATGTAACAATGAAACGAGAAAATCATATTTTCCAACTGTATGAGGTTTTTGTTTTATGCAATACAATATCTTTAATCTGCTTAATGTTTTATCGCAAAATATGATTTATACTTTAGATTTTTCATACTCGTATTATAAATGCTAAATCTACGCATAGTGCTATGAGGATTTTCTGAAATTTGCAAGGACTTTTTGCTGGCTCGTTTTTTTTTTCTGTTTGCTTGCTTATTGTTTTCTTGTTATTCTGTAAGCCCATATAAAAGATTTATTTAACATTATCCTTTTTCACATGTATCCTTTTAAAAAGTTTCAGCAAAAAATAATAAATAAAAAAAAGAAATTATGTAAATTTTTTAAAATTCAAAATAAAAAGGATATGCTTTTATGCACATACATACATATATTTACAATTCATTTTTATATTACATTATCATATTTTGTTTTTTCTTGTTGCTGATGTTGTTGCTTTTGTTTTATTTGTGAAAAACATTTCTTGCCTGCCTCTTTCATGCATTACAGTCTGGTTGATAAACCTTTTCCTTTTGCTCCGGTCAACCATATACAAAAATGCTGGTATGTGGGCTGTGTGTGTGTGTATGTTTGTATGTGTGTTCATTTTAAGTTAATAAATTCTTAAGACTTAAATGTGGTTGCAGAGTTAAAAGACCATCAGAAGGATTGAGAAACAGAAAAGTGAAATATAAAGGATATGAGTAATTTGGTTAATAAGACACAAGAGCTTTAAATTCATTAAGATATATATTTTGTTTTTAATTTTTTATTACATAGAAACCTCACTTAAATAACCCTGGAAGGTTAAGGCTTATGTGATGTTTGAAATTTGTGGGAAAACTTGTTTCAAGTTTAAAGCCTTTTTTTATATTGCACGTATTATCTTTGTATTAAAAGTGGTCTTAAGAATTGACTAACAGTGTTAAACGAGAACTTATTCTAATATACTCCTATAATTAATTCATTCAGGTGTGAAAATCAGAGGGAGGAATACTATCTCTTTCTGTCTTTCTCCCAGCTGAATTAAGACTTTACAAAGTAAACTTTGCGTGCCTAAAAGGGATATAGAAGTATCTCTGTCTTTTTCTGTAAACTCTTCTGAATAATTTAAAATATACATATATGATTTCCTCTGTGGAAATAATTGTTTTTATTTTTTTATACAGAACACGCTGAATTCATTGTTAGTTTATTTTTCTGAATTAATTTAAAAAAAGGCATTAAAATGTTCTAAATTAACTTAACACTATTAAAAAGCATATTACAAGCAAACTTCTTATTCACTAAGAAAAAATTTAAAATTTTCTTTTTGAGGGTTTAGTGAAATGAAATAACAATCAAACTCATAACGATTTTCTAAACGCATCTTCACATATGTTAGAGTGTTGTGTGGTAAAATCTTGACCTACTATCATTTTAACATTAAGTTCATTCATTTTTTTTTCTCCTTGTTATTGCCACCAGCTCGTCTCCCTGTGCTATTTTTCTTCATTTCTCTCTAATTTTTTTTTTTTTTTTTTTTTTTTTTGAACTTACTGCATATTAAGTTCTCGTTTTGATAATAAAACAGTGTTTTATTTTGTATGTATGTAGATGTAAAACTGTATCTAAATGCAGGCATGCACATGCATGCACATTGTGTGTATGTGTGTATGTATGTATGTATGTGTGCGATCATGTTAAAATGTTATTTTGCTTATAGCAGTAATTTTATATTAGTTTGCATCTATCCATTCTATGGCAGTTGTAGTTTTTGTTCATTTTATTGCTGGCATAAAATCACACACACACACGCGCACACGCACACACACATGAACGTAGAAGTACCCAACTAGCCTTTTCAATCGCAAAAGAGTCTAATACGAATTGTATGCAGAGCATGTTTAATCGCAGGCGAGCGCATACTTTAATCGTGGAAGATACTTCGAACGGAAGAAACTGTTACATTTATACGATTCATATGTTAGAGACGTGGAAGGCAATGAAAGCGCCGTAGATTCAATCATTAGAAATTTATTTAGGGATTATCTTAAAAATGTTAATTTTATATGAGTCATTGGGAGAAATGTAAGATAGTCATTCGATAACGATTTGAGGAATGGCACAAAACACTTCAGGCCGCTAAATAAATATGGAAAATAAATTAAATTTTTTAATACTTATTAATAAAAATCTTTCCATTTATTGATTAATGTGTAGTTTCCACAATGCAAGCAAGCGACTTGTCTAGGAAAAATATATGAAAAACACTAAAATTTTTGAGTAACTCTCTTCCAGACAAGTCGCTTGCTTGCATTGTGGAAACTACATATAAAGCCTATTTTGAAAAGGTAAAGTTAGAATTACATTTTAAATGGAAAAATTATAATGTCAAAAGTCAAAAAAGTAAAAATAACAACAGCAACAGCCTCTTTACATGGAGAAGTTGTGATTACTATGTTGAATTTTGTTCCAATAATTTAATATATATTTGATGCAAAATACCAAAAACATTGAATTTATACTTCCCTTTAATATATTTATAGTTCTTATAAAAAATATAATTAAAACAGTAAAGTGCGACTTCGTGCGGTTGTGTACGGCCACTAGATATATAATACTACACGAACCTTAGCCTATATAATATATACGGCCATGTCACAGAGTTCAATTCCGTTCGGAATCGGAATTCAGTCCACCACATTTTTGTCTAAAATATAAAACTAAAATAAGGGAATTTGTCAGATGTGTCCTGACTACGGTAGGGGGTGGTACGCTGGGGTATGCTCCGGCTAGGGCATAGGGCATTCCGAACGGAATTGAACTCTGTGACATGGCCGAATATATAGTTTTGAAATTTTTTTTCGTTTTTGAGATTTTTTCGGTTTTGAGCGTTTTTTACTTTTGGCGTTTTCTTCAGTTTGGAAATTTTTTTATGGTTTTGGCAATTTTTTTCAGTTTTGTCGTTTTTTTTTCATTTTGGTAATTTTTTGTCATTTTGGCAATTTTTTGTCATTTTGGCGATTTTTTTTATTTTGGCGATTTTTTTCATTTTGCATCATAATCGAATCTTTTACGAATCAGCTTGATCATATAGACGAATCATAGGTGAATCCTGTTTTAATCACCCAAGTGAGAAATCAGTTTTTAATCATCAAAAGTGATCTGAGGAGAATCATGTAAGAGATTTCTGCAAAAAAATTATCACCAAAATGCTAGCTGGGATGTAACGGGATTTCATCCCCCGGTAGCTGGGTTTCGTTACATCCCAGCTAGCATTTTGTATCATAATCAAATCTTTTCCGAACCAGCTTGACGGGAAAAATAACCGCGTATGAGCGCATTTTTCGATCATAAATGATACTCCCGTTGTGAGAAAATGGTACCCTATAGATGAATTATACTAAAGAATCATTTATGATACGATTTGCTGATTAATTTTTGAAAAATTTTCTGGTAGTATTAAATCATGAAATCACATTATGACGGTTTCTTTGCATTTTGTTCCTCTATTTTCAAGAAATCATTGTTTGATCATAGATACAGATGAATCATAAGTGAGTCCTTTTTCAATCACCTAAGTGATAAATCAGTTTTTAATCATCAAAAGTTATCTGAGGAGAATCAAAAAGAGATTTATGCAAAAAACTATCAGCCAAATGCTAGCTGGGTATACTCGTGTGTGTATGTTAGTCTTAGAATGTTGGAAAAAAAATATGCAAACATACTCGACCTTTAAGTTGTTATTGTTGCTACTGCCACTGCTGCATCAGAAATGTTCAACGTTTGTTAGTGGTATATGCATGTTGCAGCATAAATGTATGGGAGTGTGTGTATAAGGGTGTGTGTGGTTGCTTATCCAACCTTGCTTAGAGTATCGAGCGCATATTGAAATACAAAAACCAAAAGAAATACTACAAATATGCACATGTACATACATACGTAACTTGCATATAAATTATCCACTCAAAAATGCAATTTCCTGAAAAATTATTCTTTTTTTTTTTTGTAACTTTCTCTCATTCTGTTTTCAATCTCTAGTACCTGAGTGCAATTTTCATATATTAAAAAAAAATGCGAGCGCACTTGCACACACTCACACTCACACACACACACACACACACACATACGCCCACAGCCTCACTTCGTTTAAGGCGTTTGCATATAATAACTGTTATTTTGATTGTGCGTTATTTTTATGTTCGTCAGCAACCCACTGACTACTACAGAAGCTCTAAAATGGCCACTAGGAAAGAAAAGCTATTAGCAAGATAGTACTAACGCTGCATATTAGAACTTAGTTTAGCTAAAAGCTTTAAAATTTATTTAGTAGTAAAAAATAGGGAAGTAATAAATACTTCCATTTATGTGTGTAAAGATAAATTGAGATCTAAAAAGCAGAGACGAAAACCTAAAAAATTTAGCACAGATAAATTTGCAGCTAAGAGTGCAATGTTAACCATTTAACAGTCGTAGGATCAATTTCATGCACCAATTCTATTTAAATATCAATTAATCAGGGCTATCATGAATAAAATTTCGCGTGAAATTTCTCCCTTTTCAAATTAAAATTTTTTATTTTCCCTATTATTTGCTGTTACAGTGAAACTTCGAAATAACGAAATCCAAGGGGATCCGAATATAATTCGTTCACGCAAAGAAAAAATATTGTTGAGGTAACCATAATCAAACAGCAACAAACTATGATTGAATTATATGGTTGCAGTCAAATCATATTATTGTCAATGGAAAAGCATAGTTTAAATAATATTATTTTCTGAGTTAATAATAATATTATCTACAAAAACAATTAACTTTGTTATACATAATCTTATTATTGTAAATAAGACAACACTATGGTTAGATGTGACTAAAATATAATTGAGACTTACCATGCCATGTTCTAATATTATAATAATATTGTTAAACATGACCATAGTATTATTTTATGTTATAATAATATTTTGTTTTTTAATCATATATTTATTGGCAAATCTTTTGTTTAAAACAGCTGTGCTGTAAATCCGAAATAAAAATAAATTAATATTGTTGAAAGAAAATGTATGTATGTATGTATAGAAATGTATACTTACATACATATATGTATCTACACGAAATACAGACATATCTGTATAAAGAGATATACATACATACATACATATGTATGCATGTACATATTATTTTAATTTAACTAACCTTTTGTTTATACTTTTTTTTATTTATTTAACACCACGCGTGCACTACCGATAGCTTACAAACGAAACACTGAACTGACAGAATATGTTTCTGAAAAAGATTTTTTTAAACACTTAACATAGTATGGTTTTGGATAACATTGTATTGTTATTTACATCATATTATTTTTACACAATAATACAAATTATATTGTAATCATAAATTTTCAACAAAACTATATTGTTAAACTCTAACCATATCGCACTTTCTATGAATATAATAATGTAATTATTAAATTCCAACATTACTGTGTTAATCGTAAGGAAATTAATGTTTAAAATAACAATAACTAGTTTTCAACGACCACACATTTGTTTCAGAGAACATAATATTGTTTTCTCAACCATTTTACAACCATATCTTTTCTTTGCGTGTTATAGCCATTGATTCGCTATAAATATATTAAGTTTTTCGCTATAACGACATTCGTTATAACGAAGTTTCACTGAAATTTCACATGGAATTTTATTCATGATAGCCCTGAATATTTCAATGTAGATTTTCATTAATTTTAGTATGAAAAACTGACTTTTAAATATGAATTGATATTTAAATCAAATGGTGAAATTGGCCCTTACTTAAATTAATGAATATTTTTCCCGATTCGGTAGCTGGGAAAGGGGTTATATACTCGTATTTAATAAAATTATAACAATTACATAAACTAAATATACATATATGTATATAAATAATAAAATCTTAATTTTAAAAAAGCATTCTTATGGAAGGATAAGTAAGTGAATTCTATAGCTATCACACTACATAGAAACAGAGCTCATTGATGGCACATTAAAGAGTAAATTTAGTGGCATTTCTGAAATCATTTTGAAACTTTTGAAAACTATACAATGTATACATGTATGAAAAAAGTCATAGTTTAAGCCAAATTTTTGGATAATATTCATAAACATTCTGTGAAGCATTAACTGCCGTATTCATAAAATATAATTTTAATTTTCAAACGTATTTTGCAGGTAAATTTGTTAAATCAACATTTTGTAAACCAAAATAATTTTATATGAATGCCAGTCAAGTCGACAACATTAGTGAAAAGGAAAACTATCGTTTTCGCCAGCTACGGACCTGAAATTTTGACAGCGTATGCGAAACCTTGAGCGCTATAATAAGTTGAAAAGTAAAGGGTGTTCGAAGACGAGCAACGAAAAATGTTAAAATCTTATGTATATAAACTTGAAATTTTTCAAAGTTAGTGTACTTTTATATAGACTACAACAGTGTTAATACTAAAATTAAAAACAAGTCAAAATTAAAGGGTACTCTATCAGTTAATGTAATTTTTACAACTTGCTCTATCTTGGAAACCGTAAGAGACAAACTCTTGAAATTTTCAAAAACGCTTAAACTAAAAAAATTCCAAAAATTAAAAAAAAAATCGCCAAAGTCTGAGCTTAGGACTGGCGAACATTTGGAAGGAAAACAACTGGAATTCTCTCTTCTTGTTTCCTTCGCGTTCACACAGACATTCCAATATTATTGAGATAATACCAACCATAAATGTACATATATGTATGTATGTACATACATTAGAGTGGCCGTTATTTTATTTTTTTATTTCTTCTACTCTCACCCCCAAATCAATTCAGTTTTATGTAAAAAAAAATACAAAAAAATTTCATTCCGATAAGTTGCGTTTTAGGGGGTGCGTCCGGCCTTCAAACTTGGCCTTCAAGCCCATTTTTCAATGTAATTTTTTGCATACGACTATCTTTTAAAAACATCATTTTACAAGAATATGATATATGACAACATTTTACCACTTCAAGTCAACAACAAAGTTTTTTGCTAAAATTTATCTTTTAGAAAATAATGAGCAAAATAGCCAACAAAATACCAAAAATTTTATGTAACAAAATTATATTTACTAGTGTTCGCCCAGTGGTTGAAAATCAACCATTCACGCACAGAGGTGGAAAATAGAATGAAAATATTTAAAGTTTGATGAATTTAAAACAGAATTTAAAAACTATATTCAAATATACATATGTATAGACTCCAAGGTAAACCACTCTCTTAAACCACTTTCTTAACTACTAAATACGAATTTAAAATTTCATTTATCGGCATAAATAAGAATAGATTTTAAGCAAACTATTTAAAAAAAGTTGTTCACTTTTTGAACTAAATGTAATTAGATATTTGATCCTAGTGTTTTCACTTCATATTCATTATTATTGCCCAAAACAAAAATATTCGTTTATTTTTTTTATTGTACGCTTTTTCTCTAAAGTTTTAGACTCCCCATTAAAACGTTTGTTACAAAAAAAGTTTCTATTCCCTATTCTTTGAGAAAGACCCCATATGTATGTACGAATATGCTAGCCTAATAATATAAACATTCCATCATATTCCAACATTCCATCATATTCCAACATTCCAGTATGTTCAGTAATTTAAAACACAGAAAAATAATGAAAACAATGAACAAAAACGAAACGCACACAAAATAAACCAAAAATAAAAAACTTACTTTGTGCTGTAGGTGAATTTAACTTTAATCAAAGTTATTAATAATTAAAAAATATATTATTTTTAAGCATCTAAAGAAAAATAATACAGTACCACTCGTTATTTAAATATCCAAATTTTATTAGTTTCAGCAATAATCGTTAAAGTACATAGAAAGATGGAAATAAGAATAGAATGAACAAATAAAATACGTTTTTCCTTCTGAGTGTTTATGGAGTTGCCAAGCCAAACTGTTGTAATTTTTTTTTAGCAAATTAAGAGAGAAAGAGAAATCATGGCTTTATGATTGGCTAATATTCTTAACTGTTTTTAACTATCTTAGACACAAAAATGTAGAAGAAAAAATACATTCTGCACTGCTCCTATTGTCAATCTATCTAACAAAAAAAAAATCAAGCGAATACGTTGAGTTTAAGTCAGTTAAAATGGTTCTTAACTTTTTTCACTTGCCTATTTATATATAGATATGGAAATTTTTTATTTTAAGCATGTACGATAAGAGCTTATGTATATTAAATTATTTCATACATATACATACATATAGTAAAAGAAAACTAAAACGAAAAAAAAAATTACATTGAAGATATGGGCTTGAGGGCTAACTTTTAGGGGCGGACGCACCCCCCAAAACGCAACTTATCGGTATGAAATTTTTGTATATTTTTTTTTTCTACATAAAACTGAACCGATTTAGGGGGTGAGAGTAGAAGAAATCGAACGGCCACTCTAATGTACATGAAGCGAAAAATATGAAAACAAAGCGTGTCGACGACTACCGACCACAAAAATGATTCTCTATGCTCCCAAACTAAATGTTTCCCTTCCAAATGTTTTCGTCTCTAAACGCTGGCAAACCGAAAAAAAATCACAAAAGAACAAAAAAAATCTCTAAAACGGAAAAAAGCGTCAAAACTAAAAACAAATCGCTAAAAATAAAATAAATCATCAAAACCAAACCAAAAATCGCCAAAATGAAAAAACGCCAAAACCGAAAATATCACCAAAACGAAAAAAAGTGAAAAAAAATAAAAACAAATCGCTTAAAATAAAATAAAACACCAAAACCAAAAAAAGCAACAAAAAAAGCCAAAATTAAAAAAAACGCCAAAAACCTAATAATTCCCAAAAACGAAAAAAAATCCAAATATTAAAAAATAAAATCCAGAACTATATATTACATAGACTAAAATTCGTATAGTATTACATGTCTAGTGCTCATACGGAAAAATTCGCTTTTAAATAAGCGATATTTTTAAAAATCTCCAAGAACGTCCATATAAAAATCAAGAAAACAATTCTCTAACGTTTTCTGCAAGGACAAAAAAATTTTTAAATCGTTTTGTACAAGAGCCAGAGTATACTGATCAAAAATGTCAAAAAGTGAAAGCAGTATGACAGCTTGCTTGACCCCTAAACGTTTCGTAAATACAGCGGTATCAAAAAATTACCCTCTATTTTTTTGTTAAAAACTGGTTGCTAGCAGTATTATTGTCATTTTATGAATATACGAAATAAATAGGGTCTAATTACGAGTCTGGTATTAAAAAAAAAAATGTTGCAAAAATATAAATATTCCACTCTTACAAGCGAAACAGAAAATTTCCCATCCATATAAGGTATTTAGCAAAAGCTTCAAAAACATTACATGGCAAAAATTTATTATACAAAAATGTGTTTATGGTCTTGAGTTCATCAATAACTTAGTGGTAAAATTATATTTAATTTTCTTTTATTCGGTAATTTTAAGTAAAAATTTTAAAATTTTGATTTGTGACTCTCTGGCAGCAAAGGATCGATGCATGTTTGTATGTGTGTCTGTTTCTGTTTGCAAGTGCATTAAAATTGCACATTGATAGCAAAACCAAATCAAATCCTTTACAGTATCACTGCAAACAACTTTTGCACAAAAAATTATTAACAAATCAACAACGTCTATCCTGCAGCTTATAAACGGAATTTATCTTTATTGTTGTTAAATTAGTGTTAAACTATTCCAGTGTATGAGTAAAGAAAAGTAATACATACGCACACACACACACACAATTGTATGGCTAACTTGAAATTGTAAACGTTTCCATTGTGATCTATCATATGCATTAATTCGTCTGTTATTGCAGTCTTAACAATATATATATTTTTCCGTTTATTTGCTGAAATATGAGTATGGAAAAGCGTAGTAAAATTGTTCACACGAAAACAGGCCGTAAAATTTACGAATATTTCCTTTTAAGGAGAGAGGATATAAGGATATAAAAATTTTTATCATTTTACTATGCACCCAAAAGCGAAAATTGAATAGTTTGAAAAAAAGTCACTTAAACCTAATTTCCTTTTCAACAAAAGTGAAACTTTGATATTTTTATTTGCATATTTTTTTTCTCTTAGCTATTTTCCTTAAGCCATATAATATAAAATTTTATTTGTTGTTACACATATTTTTTTCCTTTTTACTCTAATTCTAATATTTAAATTTTCATTATAAATGATAAATTACTCAAAAGCAATATCAATAATTTCAAAGTTTTACACTTGAATTATTTCAAATAAATCTTGATTAAATCACTTTAAGGGCAAATCTTATCAAATACAAAAGGGCAGAAGAAACTGCTCAGTAATGTGTGAAATAATTGCAAGATTAATAAATTTTTAGATTTTCTTTGATTTCAATACCAATTAAGGAAATTTTAATTAAATGTAAAACGCTGGGCTAAACATAAAGAATTATGTAGAAACAAAATCATTATTACTCTAATTTATTTGATTCTTGTTGTTTTTTTTTTTTAATTTAATTGAAAATATATTTAAGAAAAATTAAGGAACAAGAAAACAACTTAATTAAATTTTATAAAACACAGATATATATCGCAAAAACTTTTTAGATACGTCGTGCACTGAAACCTAATAGACTTTAAGGATACAAGGAAATATTGCAAATAGTTGAAGAGTAAAGTGCTTTCTATCAAGGATTTGCAAAAAAAAAATTAATTTCAGCCAAATCGGTGCAAGGACGTGGCTTAATTCCCCCTACAATTATAATCATAAGGAAGTGAACATTTTTATATAGCTCTAATACTATATAGCTAACCTCTGTAGTAAATTTTACTTCAAGCGAAGCAACGACATGCCAGGAAGGTGGCATGTCCTTGATAATAAAAAAAACTCGATATCAGCAATAATTATTAGCAGAATACATTAAAAACTTGTAACTATTTCTAAAATTATACAGTTGATATTGTTAAAAAATTCTATGCCGATTAAGGCATGCACTCGTCTTGCTGCCATATATCCCTAATATTAAATTTAATGTACAAATCGCTATTATGATGCGATTGCAAAATAGTTTCGTAAATAGTTGTTTAACTATGTGAATAATCTTCCTCCTAAGTTTCATACTAAACACTATAAGTTCAAGCGTATCTCCCATATATACTTTATTTGAAAAATTTTATATCGGCTCAAGTTACAACCAAAAGAAATCCAACTGCATCTAAGAGTACACAGCTAGTATTTTCCATAAATTAAAACTCATTCGGCGCAAGGATATGCCTAACTGTCACATGTCCTTAATCTTAAAAGTGATATATTACTTGCAATTATAAGCTGTATGATAAAATATTTTACAACTATTTCTAGAACTAGGCAGGCAATCCTTCTGATAAATTTAATGCCCTTTGGCTAAAAAATACCCTTACCTCCCATATATCCTTTTTTTTAACGTAATGTATTGACAAGGTTATATATTCGGCAATTTATTGTTTTATAGTTCCTAGACCACACATACCAGCCATATATCATTAATTTTAAATATCATATATGATTCAAAGAAACATATACATATGTATATAAGCCAATCACACAAGGTTATTAGCTATTTTTAAAGTTGCGCAGGAAAGCTGCAGGTCTAATTATGAAGTTCATCGGAATAAGGACTTGCCTACCGCTCATACTTATATCCTTTTTTTCAAAAATTATTTATCACAGTTCTGTTTGCCATGCATGGACATTTTGTAAATTATCATATATATGATATCTTTGACAAATTTAGATGGCTACATTTCTCCTTGATTCTAAATTTTATATATTAGCTAAAGTTGTAACAAGAATTTAAAATCAAGTACATAACAATTTGTAGAATTATAAAGAAAGGCTTTGTAATAAATTGCAATGCCAACGGCACAAGGACATGCCCACCTCCCATATATCCTTTTTTAAGTATATCTTTAGCTTTAGTTATAATAAAAACCAAAAAGTTTTATGTCTTTTTCTATTCAAGGAATAGACATAGCTAATAAGTTTTACTTGAATCGGAGCAGATATGTAACTCCTTTCCATATATCCTTAAATGTTTACAATTACATAAAATAATTGAATCAATTGAAAACAGAATTAATGATAATTTTTTCTATGCACTTACAAAATGAAGCTGTGAAACGACTGAAGTCTGTAAGCGAAATTTTAAAGGTATGCTGAGTCGCACAGTGGGATGGCTTCATATATTCGTATGCCGAAACAATAAAAATTTTTCTAGATCGTTGAAAGCTTGCACAGAACACTAAATTGACTAAATTAAGATAGAAAAAATTAAACTTCAACACAGTAGGCCACGCCTACCGCTTACCATCCATGCAGTTCAAATAAATTTTTTCCGCATTAAATTTTTCCTATCCAAGCAGAATGGAATTGCGAATATATAAAAGTAAATTCAAATGACATGAGATTCTAAATGAAATATTCAATGCCAGGTATTATTCTGAAGTTTGTGTTAAGCTAATTTAAATACGAGGGTTTAAAAACAAAGCAAATACCTTATGCCTTCAAGCAAATCTCAAATTCCTCAAATTTCTTTAGAAATGGCTTTTCCAAATTTACAACGTAACCTTTTATCCAGAGATGATAAAAAAAAACTTAAGTTAAAATTATACATTATAACGCCAAAAGCAATAACAAATGACCTAATTTTTAATAACACACATAAATTTACACAAGCAGAATTTATTAAATTTTATAGATTTTTATTATAAAATAAAAAATTCATCTGTTACAACTACTTTACGTGTATTTATTTAGCCATTCAAAATTAAAATTGTAAAATTTTACTTTATTGGCTTTTTAATAAAACAAAAGCTAAAAAAATATTTGAATGCATATAAAAATTAATTTATTGTAATTTCACTTACTTTGCTTGATTGTTGCATCACTATTTCACTTTTATTGGTTAATCTTTCATTTATTTTAACATTTAAAAATGTAAATTATATTTTTGCGGTTTACATACGCTCAATTTGTGTACACTGAAAGTGGTTTCAAAATAAAGTTAATTGTAGTTGTTAATATAAATGTTTAACATATTTTTACCCACTGCTTTGGAATAAATAGAATTTATATTAAACGAGGGTAGGTGAAAAACTATTTACAGTTTTTAAAATTTTTATAAAAAAAAATTTGTTTTACATAAATGTAGTTTCTATTCTTGTCTGCATATCAAAAAGCCAAAACTAATAGGCTTTCAAATTTCGAAATTTTTTTTAATTTCTTGAGAAACCAATAGAACTTCAGGTGGATGACATAATTTTGTAACGCACCATTAAATTTAAACAGGTTAAGCAGCCTTTTGTTTGAGTTTATTCATTTTCTAAATTTGAAAAGAAAATTTTCTTGAAGAATTTTTACAGCCTGTTTGCGGAAGTCGACAAGCCGATACATATATAATACTACACGAACTTTAAGCTATATAATCGAATATTTTAATTAGTGTAGATATTATTTTTTTTTTTTGCATTTAAGCCAATAGTAAATTTTTTCTCGATTTCTGGCGATTTTTTTTTTATTTTAGCGTTTTTTTTTCTTAGTTTTGGGACTTTTTTTCCTTTTTGGGATTGTTTTGGTTTTTTTTTGGCGATTTTTTCATTTTTGCTGAATCATTATAGTCTTAGCGATTGTTTTAGTTTTAGCGTTTTTTTTTAGTTTTGTTGCTTTTTTCGTTGTGGGTGTTTTAAGGTTATTGAGGGTTTTTTCGTTTTGGCCATTTTTTTATTTTCCTTCCAATTTTAGCGTTTTTGAAAATTTAAAGAGTTTGTTGGCCTCTTACGGTTTCCAAGATACAGCTATATACAGTCTAGCAGCCAGACGGACATCATAGCGAAAACAACAGGTTTCCTTTTGACTTTTGGTGTCGGGAACTCTAATAAATTCAGTAAAGTGCGACGAAGGGTTCCGTACGAACACTAGATATATAATACTATACGAACTTTAGCCTATATAATATAAAGTTTAGGCTTATTTTCCGTTCTTGGGATTTTTTCGGTTCTGAGCGTTTTGTTAATGCAGCGTTTTTTTTGCGTTTTTGACGTTTTTTTTTTTGGTTTTGGGCGATTTTTTCAATTATGGCGCTTTTTCTCGTTTTGGCAAATTTTTCCGGTTTTTAGCATTTTTATTAATTTTAGCGATTTTTTTTCATTTTTGGCGATTTTTTTTGTTTTTGCCGATTTATTTTAGTTATAGACATTTTTTTTAATTTGGCGCTTTTTTTCCTTTTAGCGATTTTTTTTTGGTTTGGCGATTTTATAATTTTGGGATTTTTTAGTTTTACCATATCGCAAACAACAAGAACTAATGGATTTGTGCCGGAAAGGACGAAGTTTCCTATTTTTTTTAGCATTTTGAGCAGCCTATTGAAGTACAACTGAAATCAAAGTTATTTAGGATCTACTTTTTTGGCCAAGCTTTCAAAGCTTTTGTTTTAGTTGATTTCGTAGAAGTTTTGATTTTATTTTTATTGAAATAAAATAAAAAACATAAATTTAATATAAACAAGTTTATTGAATTTCCCTTCCAGCATTAACATATTACAAGGCATGATTATGCCTTGTAAGGCATATTGCCTTGATAATAAAAATAATTTGAATGTAGAAATTGTAAAGGGATTTGAGTGTTTATTAAATTTCTTATGACTTTATTGTTTTTTTTTTCTCGCTTAGAAACGCATTTGCCATAACAATTGAGCACTAAAAAACAACAACTTAATTTTTTGCTCCTAATGTAGATTTTGCAATCTTTATGGGGAAAACCTCGTTTATTGAAATAAATTTATGCTAATAGAAATAATAATATAATCGTAGTATAAATTTGGTTAACGTTTTATTTAACACGCAAATTACAAAAACACAGGAGGGCGTAAAAAGAGCACTGCACTAAAAGTAAATAAAAATGTTATGTAAACATATATGTGTCTGTAGCTCGATGCAGCAACTTTTTGCGAACCGAAAATCATAATATATATCGAGATATTTATTCGCTTGCCATAGCGATAATGTGATTCTATAATTTTTTTTAAACGATAGTGTAAATTTTGCTTTTTCTCAAGATTTAAATGCATATCATGTGGCATCTCTGTATTTAGAACGCCAAAATAAGTAAAAGGCACAAGGATAAAAAAAATAAAGAAAAACTAAACGAACTTGAGCTATTGATTTTACTTTTTTTACTTCAACCGACAGCGTATATCGTTAAAATATGTTACCGAATAGCAAAGACAATAAATTTTCGTTATATTTATTATAGCAATACGATTATGGCAATAAAAGGTACTGAATCAATTGAAATTGCTAGAGAGAGAGAGAGAGAGAAAAATGTATTTCTTAGTGAATTAGAAAAAAAATTATAATATTTCTTAAGTCACAACTGTTTTTTTATTTTTGCAATTAAAGGGCTACCGGCTGAAAATATATTAATTTTTTATAACTTTCTGCTCTTATTCTAGTGGCCATTGAACTTCTCTGTAAAACATAGCTGATTAAATAAAAATTTATTAAATTAGCCCAGCACGAAAGATGAACAAACCAAAGTTAAATAAAAAAAAAGCAATTAAAAAAATCCTCAATTGGAATTTTTGCTTAACTAATGAGCTGATAATTGAAGCGATAAAATCCTATTGTGGTTAATTTTAATTATATTAATAGTAAAACTTTTTTTCAAAATAGCTTTATGTAAGTGGTATAAAATTTATTTACAGGACCGGCCACTGGAAGTATTAGCAACAACCAAGCAGCTAAAAGATAAGAAACTTAATTTTTTTTACATTTTATTTACAAGCTTGCAAAATCAAATTGAATTATGTTGCAGTTGTTGTGGAATCAGAATTGTAATAGGAAACTATTTAAGAAATCCATCATTCGACATATAGTTAATAGTTTATTTTAATTTGAAATTTATTTGCTGGTGGTTCAGCGTTGTCAATGCGCATTTCATTGTTGCTGTAACAAATCCCCAGTGTAGACCCCAACCACACATTTTGAACAGTCACAAACCTCTTATCTTATGCACAGACTTTCAAAAACTATTTGAGAATTCACAAACAATAATATTTTTGAAAAACACAAAAGAAAAATAAGCGTAGTTTCTAAGCCTACTACGCATATTTTTTTCTTTCCTGATAATTGTTGTTATTTTCATCTAAAAATTTTTGTCACACAATTCGTTCATTAAATGCATATTTTATATTTAAACATTTCACTAAAGATCGATATGGTTTGATTCTTGAAATTGAGTGGTAAAAATTTGGCGGTTCTGGCACCAGAATTCCACTGTGCGCAATATGCGGGCTCCGGCTGCGATAAACATTCCAAAGCGACTTAATTATAGAGAGCTATCCACTTTTGTTCTCAAAATCGTTGCGTTCATGCTAAAAAAAATATAAGCTCTCTGTTGAAGGCCTAGTAGATATAAAATATTTAATTATACAAAAAAATCTTTAGCGAGCGCTGCTGTGGTATACAAGACAGCAACAGACTTTCGCACAATTTAAGAACATTATGTGAAGAAAAAAGTCCTTCCGCAATGCAGACATGTTTTAGTAACCAAAATTGTGATTTTCGTTTTTAATGCCGAAAATTTTTAGTATTATGCGCCGTGTCGGAAAATTTTATTTAGCAGAAAATTCTTGTTTCTTTAGACATTCAAAAATCAGAAAATCAAGTCATTTTTTACCCAGAGTATTTTTAATTAACTATTAATTAAACATATTTTGTTCACGAAATTCCAAACATATGCTGTTCTAAATTTAACGGATAGATTTTTTAATTTTAAAAATTTGTATGGAAACAATATTTTTTAAACGAATTTTCTTTATTTTTCATACAACTTTAGAAATAAATATAATTATTTACAAAATATTTACAAAATCTTACTCTAAAAAAAAAATTATGTGATTCTATTTCATCATATGCTTCAATATATAAAATGTATATGGGCGTTTCCACCGAACGGTCAACCAACACCAAAAAAAAAAAACTAAAAGTTGTTGAAAACACTCTGTTTTGTCATATTTTCATAGAGAAACAATTGAAGCACAGCCGCGAATAACTTTGTAAAATACAGTTTTTAAAAAATCAGTTTTTTCACAGATAACCATTAGTATAACTCTCTTGTGTATTTCAAACAGCAAACCATCTAAAATTATGCATCTTATCGCCGTCAAAATACAATTACAATCAGTCAGTCAGTGGAAAACTTTGTAAGTAACTAATAAAATCATGCAAACGAAATTGTCGAAAATAATTGATAAATGTAGCAAAGATACAAAAAGAAAAGTGAATGCTAGTTATTATCATTATTTTCGATAAGCTAAAAAAAATGTAAACGAAAAGGCCAAGCTTGCTTTAAAATACGTTGTTTGGCTCTCCTGAAAAAATATTATTTTGTCACTTACAACGTTATTCGCCGCTAACCTTTAATTATGTTTAACTAATGTAAAATTATTTACATTAATGCTTAACCCTGTTTGCGATATTTGAATGCAAATATCGAAAATATTGAATATTTCTTTTACACGTTTGTTCTAAAAGAGATCAACTGGGTTTTGCTCTCGAAAATTGTTCTGAGTATACAAAAATTCCAACACAAAAAAATGTCTAAGAATTTATGCGGTTTTAAATAACTGCAAATTTTGCTTGCATATATCAAGGTCACGTGCGACATTGAAAAACATTTGTGCAGAAAGCTCATTAAATATTAAAATTAAAATAAAAGTTGCTGAAATATATAAAGTTTTGTCATTGAAGCAGATATATTTAATTGGTCACGTGTGACATGGTTAGCGTAAAATGAAAAAAAAATTACATAAAATCAATTTAACAAACTTTTAAACTTTTTTAAATTTAAATGGCGAATAATTATAAATATAGTTGCAAGTGTTGGAGAGAATATTTGAAGGAAGATGAAATATGATTACAAAATCAAGTAAAAATCGTTAGCTGAGGGGAAAAATTAAGTGAAAAGAGAAAAGACAGACAAAATCTCCAAAATCTCGAAGAAATGCGAAATGTCGAACAAGCACAAAACGAGCCGAGCCGCTGGAATGGAAATAAACGTTTGCAAAGGCTGAAAAAATTTTATAATTTAAACGCTAAGTCACCAGAAGTAAGAAACATTAGACGCATAGCGCAGTTACACTTTTTTTGCTGCGACTCAAAAAAAAAAGTAGAAGCAGCTAGAACTGCCTATTCTGAAAAAACGGTGTTTGGTATGCCTAATACTAATTTAATTTAAATTTGTTGCCTATAAATGTTTGCTAAGTTTGTTGTGTATGTTAAAATAGATACATTGAGTACTTCTGCTAATTTGAATATATTATAATTTCAAAGAAATAACCGGAGAATTAATATTGTGATGAAAAAAATGTCACGTGCGACATATCAGATGAGAATGAGAAAGAAAATATTTGACTGAAAATTTATATATTGAAAACAACAATAAACTATGAAAATTTGTTTTAGTTTTCAATATAAATCTAAAGTTGAAAGTTTTTTGCCAAATATCGTGCAGTAGGCATTAAAATTAAATTTTCAAAATATATATACATATATTAATAATAGTTTTGGGATAAAATCTAATTTGTTTTTGAAAGATACACCAGTGCACAACATTTTAAAATTAGTAACATTTAAATAAACGTTTTGCTGTAATTAGCATTTTAATGGTGGGGGGGCAAAAATTATTTCAATTTTTGTCACGTGCGAATGCAATTATTTTAAAAACGAAATTTTGTTTTTTGAAAATCAAACTTATAGTACTAATTTTATAGTTATGCGATAAAAATCTGCTAATTTTGTTTACATTTTTCACCTTGTATACATAAGTACAATATGGTCACGTTCCACATTATGGAAATGCCCATATATAAAACTAAAAAACAATTATACACACATATTGATAACATTTGTACATTATTGTAACTTAAAACGCAGTAGATTAAAGCAAGTCTTAATATCAAATTACCTGTATCCTAGCAGCAACACGTTCGCCGTTATAACGATTGGGTATGAACCAACCTTTCGTTGAACCGGTAACCAGGACTACGCCAAGTAAAAAGAAGACTACTAATGCAGTTATTAAAAGTTTGGCACGCGTCGATATAACCATAGCCATTTTGTTTGAAAGTTTTTTTGTTTTTGTTTTTTAAGTTTTATTAAAGTTCAAGATTTCTTTTTCATTAATTACGTTATTTATTTAGTTAACACATATTTTAGGTTTTTTGTTTTTCAAATCTTAATGCTTTCTTTTTAAGAATTATTTTTTTTAGATTTAATCATATGTTTTTTTCTAATTTTATTGCGATATGTTGATTTATAATATGTTTGTAGAGATAAAACACTGAAAAGGAAATATTTTAATATAAGTTAAATAATTTAAGGGGTTTGCGTAATTTTGCAAATGCCCAAAATATTCTCAAGTGTGGTGTAATAATTGGTTATTTAAGTAAATTTATGCAGAATTTTTAGAATTTCAGTATTATTACATTTTGTTTAATAACAAAAAATTTCAATTATAAAATAGAATAAAATTGTTCTCGTGAAAAATTTCTTGCTTAAAATTCTGTAAGCTTGCCTTACTACATATTTAATTTTGATCAGCCTTTAGTTTTGTTATTACCAGAGAAATCAATGCTACTATTCAATAATTTTTAATATAAATATTTAAAATAAAAATATTTGTCGTCCTGATAGATTTATGTATATACACATTTGAAATTTTAAGTTGAAACTATATTTATGAGTTTATTAATATTTTCCTTTTAAACTACAGATTATACATATTTTATTTATAACAACAGCAAAGTATTAAGAAAAATCAAAGTCTATTAAAATTTCTATTTTTTAAATAAAATAAAAATTACAAGTTCGATGTCCTGCCTTAACAAAATGATGTTTTTACTCATATAAAAACGTGTTTTTATTTTCTACCCCCCCCTTTTTTCTAATAAGTTTCTTTTTGTTTCTCTCTCTCTCTCTCTCTCTCTCTCTCTCTCTCTCTCTCTCTCTCGCTCTCGCATACTAGCTATATGTAATCATTGTTCCCATAAGTACGCTTTATATTTTATTTCTATTTAAACCCCTAAGGTATGCTTTAATTTGTATTTACATTTTTCTATTGCACAAGCTTTTCCTGCTACAGTATGATTATTTTTTTTTTATTATTTTAAATTAGTAAGTGTATTAATTTATTTACAACTTGACTGAAGAAAATATATAAAGTTGAATTAAGTGTAGATTTATAATCATTAAGTAAGTTTAATATGAAAAGAAAAGTAATTATAAAACAAGATGTTGGGTTGAAAAAAAATTAAAGCAAGTAAAGGGTAATTTAAACGTTTACTGAGGCAATAATGGAGGCGTTGGCAGATTTTTGTGTAGTAAAATTAGTGATACGTGCTAAAAAATTATGACCGATTTAATATTGAAATATCCCTGCCACGAAGATTATTTTAAATATATCTCAAGGAAAAGTATTTTAAAGACATTTAGTACAACAATAACTTAGAATAGTTTCTGCCATCTCCGCTAAAGCAGCTGAATTTCAAAGCAACGTTTTGCATTCTATTTAGCAGCTGTCGCTAAACTATTACTTTTATCCTTCAAATAACTTTTCTCTTTTCTGCTCATGCTTTGTTTAGTTTAGTTCTTTTTTTTTTTTTTTTTTTTTTTGTTATAAATATTATCTAGCCCTGTTATTAGTTTGTTTAAACTTAAAACCATTTTATTGCATGTTAATTTCTCTCTTGAAATGTAACCCAATTCAATGGAAAGTAAAAAATAAAAACTTTCATTTGTTTGCACACATATTAAAAAAGATACTCGTAGAAAATTGTTACGTGCTTATAATCTACATACAAGCATACATAACTATATGTACTTTTTCCATATGGTTTGGTTTTTATTTTTCTAGTACTTTATGAACTTGCATGCATATTTTATGTATGAACCTTTCGATTTTGTTTGCCTCTACGAACAAAGGCGAGAGGTAAAGGCAAACCAAACATTTGCCTTAGTCGAACAGGGAAAATTTAAATAGAAAAAAAAAAACAAATGCTCAGCTTTAACTTTATGTTTTAATTTGCCATTTAGCAAACAAATTCCCTGAGCTATAATATATTTTACAAGCACCAGGGTTAAGGAATAAAATAAACAAAATTTTAAAGTTTTTTAAGCATAATGTTCTTAGTCTAAATTTATAATTAAAAAAAATGGCTAAGAATTTAAGATGTCAACGAACTTTTTTATTCTAGCGACCCCAATTCAAAAATAACCAGACAAAAATACATATTTAATGCTGTTAAGCATTAATACCCTAAGGACATTTAAAGGCTGTTGTTATCCTTATGACATGGCATTTATCTTAAAACAAATTAACCAAGATAAGTAAAACAAAATTTCATAAAACAGACTGTTAAAATAAAAAGACAACAATGGGAATTGTTTCACGAAAATGTTCTTTCAGCAGCTCATTAACCTTTTGAGCATAATGTTAACCAAAAATTAGTCAAAAGAAAATTAACAAAGAAAGAGCTTATCTTTAAAACAAATAGCTGTAGTAATTTTTAAAACAAATCTTTTATAGTTTCTTCGCTTACATTCGGTTGTTCTACAAATTAAATTATTAAAAAAAATATACTTTTTGCTGCTTGTATTTGACTGAAAAAGTTTTTAAATTGTGGCTGAAAACATTTGATCTCAACAATTACATTTTTGCACAACATTTATACACAATAATAAGATAAAAAGTACTTTTATAGCTATGCTATTTATGGCGCGATACAGGTATAAGGACGTGATTTTCTTTACAAAAATAATCGACACTGTTACAGTTATAAATTCATTTTGTTTTGATTTCTTTCTACTTGTTTTTATAAAGAAAAAACATTTGGTAAACAAAACGAATTATCCTGTCGAAAATCACTTGTCGACTATTAGGTGACTTAAATAAAGTCAACTTTAAGTTAGCTGAAAAGAAGTGTATAGTGGGCAGTTGACTACCGCCTAGGACATCGCAATGTTAAAATAGTTAGTTGTTTCCATTGGAAAGTAATCGAAGTTTTAGGCAGCACTAGCTGCAAAACAGTTAGTTTAAAGTTAACTGAGTTTCCGATATGGAAGATACACATACCCACGAGCATATATGGCAGAGCAGGCAAAACAAATATAAACCAGTAAGCAACCACCACAAATTGCTTCTTTAATAATGTATGCATATACACACCCATGAACTAAATGTACGATTAGTAAAAAAAACATTGAAAATGCTGCTGAGATTGTTCAGACGCTGCTGGCATATTCTGGAGTCCTTGTGTGAAGTATAAAAAGGGAGACGCATCTGTTGGCAGATCAGTCTATACAGCGAGTCCGTCTACCATCAGTTAGTTGACCATAAGTTAGTTAGTAGTCGATCATAAAGTTGTTTGTTGTGAAGTGTTGTTGTCTTGAGTGAAGAATAAAGTGAACACCTCAGCTGAAAGTCGTCTATAAGTGTGTAAAAGTAGAGCAATGAACCATTGGAGTGAAAGCAATGGTGAGCGTCAACAGAATGAGTCTTGTGTGTGACAAACAGTAGAGAGCAGGGGAATTGTTTCAGAGCAGCCAGTTGTGTGAAACAAGTGTAAACTACAGCGAAGTAGACGTAGTGGTATCCAGTGGTGGTATATGTAAGTAATATAAGTTGGTTGCAAGTATTTAAGCTCTTGATTAATATAAGTGTATTTATTTGTAAATAAAATAGCCTAATTACAACACTGGTGTCTTTTATTCATTTGCAATTCCTCGAGTCCACAGAAAAGGGGTTTTAAGCAAATAAAAATCTATATTTAAATTAAAATTTAATTGCTAGAAATCGGATCATCTTGAAATATACTTCTAAGGAATAAAATAAAATACTTATAAATAATATTTAAGGAAATCTTAATTTACATAAAACATCTTATTTTAATACATTCTCTTAGTTTAGTCATCACTAATCCTCATTTCCAGTTCCATAAATATGTATATGGCAGAATTTATTTAATTAACATAATGTTTCGTTTTTAAACTCACACGCACACAAAAACATCCATTAAATTTCAATTAAATTTTAATCACATCATAATTTCATTTCACTTAATGACTTACAAAAGTTCTTCCTTTTTTTGTTTGTGTATATCATTTGTTTTTTTTTAAATAACCCCAAAATCAAACTCTCTGTATCATAAACAATTTTAATTTTAGAAGAAAAAAAAAGTTGTTTCAGCACACAAATCTTTGGTTTAGCTAAAATAGATGGTCTATTTTAAGCTAACTTATACAAAATATGAGATATGTAGATGGAGCAACAGAGAAAAGATAGCAACAAACAATTGCTGGCTACGAGTATATGAACCAGGGTTTATTGCTTGCAACAACACATAAAGACTAAAACTTAAAAAAAATGCAAAATGAGAATTAAGTAAGACAATAAAGATTGCAATAAATTTCTACTTAGAAAGACATTTACGAGGGTGCACTATAAGAAGCTTCAAATAGAGTGAACAGTTTTTTTTTATTAAAGTTTGAATAGAAATTCTTAGAAAAATTTTCCTTTTAAAGAAAATTTGTAGAAAACTAAAACAAAATTAAATTCAAGAATTCCCAAGAAAAATTTTAAAATTTCCCCAGTTTGATATTTTAGTGATTCGTATTTTATTTTTTATGCTGGGAGCTCAGAAAGCGATTTTTTAACTAATTATGTATATCGATGGTCTCAGGTGGAAAGGTCCTAACTCGTGATTCTAATACACTTCACACAAATACACCTTCTCACAAAAATATATTGCAATATTGTAAAAAATAACGCTTTTACAAACAGTTTTACCAAAAAAATTTATATTGTGAATATTACAGTTTATATTATGTTTTACCTTCTCCTGTAAAGTTACAATTATTTGAGTTAGGGCCTTTCTACTTGACACCATCGATATGTAAATTATGTATATGTAAATTAAAGCAAAGACAGCTTACTTTGGGGTCTTATTAAAAACCCTTTGTAAAGGGTTTGAAGTTTATTGTAGTATTTTGCCCGCACTTTATTTCTACGAGCACCAGTTCGTGCATTTTATTTATTTAAAAAAAATTTTCCATTACGAAAATGCTCGACAGCACACTATAAAATGACATGAGTATCATTTTAAGTATTCTTGGAGTATTTGCGGTCGAAAAACTACACTAAGACACAAACATATTCATCAAATTTAAACTTAATATGTATAAGTATAAACTATTAACAATGATATCCCCGTGTTTTTTTAAATGCAAACAACAGATTCGATCGAATATTAATATTGCAAACAAAAACAAATTTCAGTTTTTTGTTTTTGTTTTTAATAGAAATGTTCGATAGAATCTATCGTTTGCATTTAGAGAAACGGGCCCTATGTTCATACACATTCCATAAATTACGCCGGACAAACGAATGTAAGTAAACTTTATACACTGCAGCAGTTACACTCATACACACAAGTACAAAAATACTCTGAGTATTTAGTCGGCTACACACAAGCACACTGTCTAACTTTCAAATAAAATACTCCTGCATATACTCGTGTGTAGCCGAATAAATAATCTTGTATATACTCGTGTGTAGCTGAATAAAAGCTCCTGCATATACTCGTGTGTAGCCGTATAAATACTCAGAGTATTTTTGCCAAAAAAAAAAATTAATCTTTATAACGATAAAATGTTATATGTTATATGCCTTCAACTGATTGCATTGCAGGGATGGAAAGTGCGTTGCAATAAATCTCTCCTGGGTACGCATAAATATTTATCAGATATATGCTTATCACTTTATATACATATTATAAAATATTAATTCATTAAGGATTTTTGTTTACAAATTTTATGAAAGAAAAATATTCAGAAATAATATCGGTTGCTTAAGTGTTTAGGTTTATTTTAAGGTTTAGCTACTAACTATCTGTTTAATTTTTTTAAATAGCCATAGGATATTTTCCGTTTGATTTCATACACAAATTCATACGGGGCGTATGTTGAATAAATACTCTAATTATCATTTAAGTATTTATGTTATTCGAATAAATATCCATACTCTGAGTACAAACAAGTATACTCCGAGTATAAGTTTGACATACACCAAATGTGTACTCACAATACGCATGTGGCTCTCTATAGAGTATTTATATCCTTCGCATAAATAAAGTAGAAATACTTGTGTGTGTTATAATCAGCTATCCGCATAGTTGTTTGAAAGCACTTATGTGAGCGTATCAATTATTTGTGCTACAATTGTGACAAAATACAGCTGCTAAAATTGTGAATAAATACTTAAGTATTTTCTTTGTCTATTAATTTGGCTACAAACTTCTACACTATCAGGCAATCACTACATATTCAGCCATTTGAGTATATTTCTCGTATCTCACCCCATGTTTCTACAACGCAGATGGTCAACTTGAGTATAAAATTTATGTGGAAAACACTAATTTTTCTGATGTGTATTAGTGTCCCCTTGTATCAGTTGTTGTAGGAAAGTTCAAGTGATGAAGGCATAGTCACTGGTCACTGAACTATACCGACTTCACCAGATACTAATTACTATGTAACATCAGAGCGCCCTCCTTCGTTGTGTAGCAGAATCATCGGCGAAGTAAAATAATCAATAAAATGGCTACAAAACACAGCTTCAAAAAATTAATAAGCCTCATTTAACATCAGAGAGGCGCTGCAACACTGCACTATTAAAAAAAAAAAAACGTGCAAAAAGCAGAGTTGTAAAAGAATGAAGCTTTCCTCTATCTCTCCCTTCACCACCTGTCTTCTCTATCACTATCCCTTTCCTAAAAAGAAGGTAACACCTAGTAATAGTAGTAGGCATTAATTGCCTGAGTGTTAGTTACTTCTCTTTTAAAAAAAAAAAAGTAATTTTCATAAAAATTTTCTAGACGAGTCGCCTGCCCGAATTCTAGGAACTACATATAAATTTAAAAAATGGCTAGAAAGATATTTGTATCAAACAAGGAGCTCAGTATTGAAAGAAACTCCTTTTTTAAGGATATTGTTAAAATTTTATTATTTGGAGAAAATAAAATAAATTAGAAAGATGCTGGAATAAAACGACTGTTTGAGGAACACATTCTATTCTATGCGTCAGATAATAGAGTTATATAACTACCCTCGTAGCATAGTAAAATTTAATGAGCAGTTTACACAGTGCAAGCAAAGTGACTTGTCTAGAAAAAGTATATGAAAAGCACTAACGTTTTTTAGTGATTCCTAAACAAATTTTTTAGACAAGTCGCTTGTTTGCACTGTGGAAACTACACATAAATTCCAAAAATAAAGAATATTAAATATGTCTACGCCAGCTGAAACATTAAACTGCTGTCGCTGTAATAAACATAATAATTGATCAAAATGTCCTTGCAAACTGGTCATCCTTTACATCACCATTATGAAAATTTGCAAAATATAAATATATATCTAGTATCTTTTTATGAAACATTTTTTCTTAAGATTTAACCCTTTTTATGGCTTCTTCTGGTTTTCTGTAACTTTTATTTCATAAACATATATGTACATACATGTGCGTGCACCTTTTTTTCTTTATTTTCTTTTCTTTCCTGTGTCTGTTCTTTTTTTCTTTTTTTTTTCTCCTTAACATTTAGAAATTTTTCTTTAATTTCCTTTACGTTAAGTATGTAAAAAAAGAAAGAAAGAAGAACTCGGAAGTAAGCAATTAATTTGTAATGTATTAAAAAGAAACAAGGCAAAAGAAACAAAAACAGATACAGCTGCAGCAACAAGGCAAAAACCAGGACACAACACAGTGTATTAGAGAAAGAGTTTTGCCAGAGCGAAAATATAAATTAGCATAATGTCTTGTAACACCAAGATGACAGTTTTTGGCTTTATAAGCCATAACGAGAGAAGCATCGTTTTTTTTTTCTTTATTATTTTTCTTCCTTGCTCTACATTTTCTTCCGTCACTTTTTACCATAACATGCAGCATAAACTGTTGACATTGGCTTAAGAGACTACGAAAGAATTGTTAGGGAACATTTAATAACAAATTAGATGTTATTTAAATTAAAGGATAATTTGTTTTATGCGCTTTTTTTTATTCTATGAAACTAATTTTATTTAGATTTTGTAAAAAAAGGGATCCGAAAAAAAATTACATACATATGAGCAAAAAATGTTTAAAAATTTACTAAAGGGTCTCTTAACATTTTTCACCACAACACGGGGACTGTTGAAGTATTAATTCCAATAAATGTACACACTTAGGCAGGAACACAAGGCAGAAGTGCTTAAGAAAAACTGTCAAGTTGCAGAAAACAACATGTAATAAAATAAAAAATACCACAGTATGACAAACACAAAAATTTAAATTACAAATCCCTTAAGGCTGCGCTATAGGCGGTGTATTTGTGGCTTTTCAAAAGCACAAAAGAAAATGAAATTAAGCTTGAAAAAACTTAAGGGATGTCAAAAAATTGTTTTTTGTTTCCGTTTTTTGTGCTACTTTTTAAGTCCTTATTATCCTTTAAAACTGTGCATGTCAATGTTATTGAAATATTGCCAAGTCATGGAATAATTTCGAAAGTAAAATAAAAATATATTTATAAGATAATTATAAAGTTATTTGGTCTATGTATTTTCATCTCAAGTATAATAAGGTTCACTTTAATTTTAGGCGGCAAAAAAATAAATGATTAATTGTGCATACCGAAGAAATCATGTTCTGCTAATACTGCCACACTAGGTCTTTGGGAAAAAAATCTGGTAAAATAAGTAAGTTCGCTTAAGTTATGAAGTTTATTCTTTAATTAATAAATAATTTCTTTAGAATTATTCAAAACATTCGCTGCATTCACGCTTATTACTCTCAAATAACTTAATAGACTTTTAGATTTGGGGCAATTCTTAACAAAACGACCCTACACAAGAATATAATAAAGTGCCTTTTATAGTCTCTTCCATCACAATAAATTAATCCATACATAAAAAAATCTCTAACAAAATTTTAATTTGTTTCTTAAAAGATATAGTTACTTCACAAAATTGTCCAGCTTAGCGTCCAAAATGAACCACAAAACTTTTAAGAATAATATTTGCACAAGCTCCTTTACTTCATGTAGATAAAAATAAACAGCATACTTTGCACTTTTCACCAAATGGAAAAAGTTTTGAACTTAACAAAAGTGTATTATTTCATTACCAACCAACATTTACGGTTCTAAAAAGAAAACAACCACAAAATTTAACTTGCCAACTAAATAAAATAGATTTAAGGCAAAGGAAAATCTGAAAAACACCAACTTCAAGTAAATATAGACGTAAAAAAGAGCAGTTAAGCAGTCAGAACAGTAAAATAGTGCTTTAGTGCACTTGGCCAAGTTCCGGCCTTTGCACTATGGGTGATTTAATTTTTGCCTTTATAATTTATCAACTATTGACTCGACTATACTTAACATAGCAGCAAACAAAAAATTATGAAAGTGTATATAAACATTTAAATTAGCCTTGAGTAACGATTTTTTTTAAATATAAAATATGTTTAATTATTAAGAAGAAAAAAAACTAGCTTTAGTTAGTTAGTTTTATATACTATAAAAATTTTACATTGTCCAACCCTGGAACTGTATTTTTTGTTTGCAAGGTAGTTCTTTTTAACATTTATTATATTTATTTAATATATATACAAAAATAGTTTTAGTTAGTTACTTTTTTAAACTAAGCAGAGATTACAGTTTCCAACTCTGGATGCAAATTTCTAATTTTTTGTAATTCCCATGCCAATAATTTATTTTCTTAATTTAGAAAATATGTTAATTTGGAAAAAAGGAGCATTTTTAGTTGATTTTATATATATATATATATAAAATTTATTTTCCCAGCCCTGGAAACATGTTTTTGGTCTCGCAGATTTTCCATGCCAATTTACTTATTTTTAATAAAGTAAAAATTACAGTTAGTTACAATTACAAATTTTTTTTAATTTTCAATACCAATTAATTTCTTTTTAAGTGTAAAATATGTTTAATTCATAAGGAAAATAAGTATAAGCTAGTTTTATATACCAAGAAAAAATTAAATTTTCCAGGCCTGGATAAATTTTTTTTAGTTTCTCGGATTTTCAATACTTTTCTACTTATTTTTCGCAAAGCAAAAAATTTAGTTAGTTACTTTTACCCTGGATGTATCTTTTAAAATTATACTGATTTGCAATGCCGAAAATCTTCTTGCCAATATATAAAATAAATTAAATGAAATAAAGAAAAAAATACTTTAGTTAATTTTATACATGTATAAAAAAAATTAAATTTTCCAAACCTGGCACCATCTCTTTAGTTTGCTTGGTATACATTTTTAAAAACAAAATATGTCGCTAGTTTTTAGTATTAATCTACTTATTTTTCATTAAGTACTAAAAACATTTAGTTCCTTTTATACACCAAAAAAAAATCCAACCCTTGCTGGATGCGTTATTTTTTTGGTTTTTGCTGATTTTCAATGCCGAAAATGTTCTTTCCAATATATAAAATAAGTTAAAATGAATGAAGATAAAAATACTGAAGTAAGTTTTATATATCAAAAAAAAAAAATTCCCATCCCTGGCACAGTATTTTTGGTTTGCATGGTATATTTTTTTAAAAGACACAGTATGTTGCTAATTTTAAGTATCAATACACTTATTTTTGATTAAGTAAATAAAATTAGTTCTTTTGTACACAAAAAAAAATCCAACCCTGGCAGGATACGTGTTTTTGGGTTTTTGCTGCATTTCAATGTCAATTATTTTCTTTCTAAGTTATGAAATATGTTTAATTAAAATGTAAAGAAAAAGTAATATTTTCAGAAAGTTAGTTTACACACCAAGAAATAAATATATTTTCCAGTCCTGGAAAAATCTTTTCTAATTTCCCTAATATCCAATACTAAGCTACTTAATTTTAATAAATAAAAAAATGTTTTTAAATTACTTTTATATACCAAGAAAAAGTTAAAATTTTCCAACCCTGGCTAGATGTGTTTTTTTGTTTTTGCTGACTTTCTATAGCAATTATTTTCTTTATAAAATATAAAATATAAAATATAAAATATAAAATATAAAATATAAAATATAAAATATAAAATATAAAATATAAAATATAAAATATAAAATATAAAATATAAAATATAAAATATAAAATATAAAATATAAAATATAAAATATAAAATATAAAATATAAAATATAAAATATTAAATATAACATATAAAATATAAAATATAAAATATAAAATATAAAATATAAAATATAAAATATAAAATATAAAATATAAAATATAAAATATAAATTATAAAATATAAAATATAAAATATAAAATGTAAAATATAAAATATAAAATATAAAATATAAAATATAAAATATAAAATATAAAATATAAAATATAAAATATAAAATATAAAATATAAAATATAAAATATAAAATATAAAATATAAAATATAAAATATAAAATATAAAATATAAAATATAAAATATAAAATATAAAATATAAAATATAAAATATAAAATATAAAATATAAAATATAAAATATAAAATATAAAATATAAAATATAAAATATAAAATATAAAATATAAAATATAAAATATAAAATATAAAATATAAAAAATAAAATATAAAATATAAAATATAAAATATAAAATATAAAATATAAAATATAAAATATAAAATATAAAATATAAAATATAAAATATAAAATATAAAATATAATATATAAAATATAAAATATAAAATATAAAATATAAAATATAAAATATAAAATATAAATATAAAATATAAAATATAAAATATAAAATGTAAAATATAAAATATAAAATATAAAATATAAAATATAAAATATAAAATATAAAATATAAAATATAAAATATAAAATATAAAATATAAAATATAAAATATAAAATATAAAATATAAAATATAAAATATAAAATATAAAATATAAAATATAAAATATAAAATATAAAATATAAAATATAAAATATAAAATATAAAATATAAAATATAAAATATAAAATATAAAATATAAAATATAAAATATAAAATATAAAATATAAAATATAAAATATAAAATATAAAATATAAAATATAAAATATAAAATATAAAATATAAAATATAAAATATAAAATATAAAATATAAAATATAAAATATAAAATATAAAATATAAAATATAAAATATAAAATATAAAATATAAAATATAAAATATACAATATAAAATATAAAATATAAAATATAAAATATAAAATATAAAATATAAAATATAAAATATAAAATATAAAATATAAAATATAAAATATAAAATATAAAATATAAAATATAAAATATAAAATATAAAATATAAAATATAAAATATAAAATATAAAATATAAAATATAAAATATAAAATATAAAATATAAAATATAAAATATAAAATATAAAATATAAAATATAAAATATAAAATATAAAATATAAAATATAAAATATAAAATATAAAATATAAAATATAAAATATAAAATATAAAATATAAAATATAAAATATAAAATATAAAATATAAAATATAAAATATAAAATATAAAATATAAAATATAAAATATAAAATATAAAATATAAAATATAAAATATAAAATATAAAATATAAAATATAAAATATAAAATATAAAATATAAAATATAAAATATAAAATATAAAATATAAAATATAAAATATAAAATATAAAATATAAAATATAAAATATAAAATATAAAATATAAAATATAAAATATAAAATATAAAATATAAAATATAAAATATAAAATATAAAATATAAAATATAAAATATAAAATATAAAATATAAAATATAAAATATAAAATATAAAATATAAAATATAGAATATAAAATATAAAATATAAAATATGCTTAACTAGTTAGTTTTATATACAAAAAAAAATTTAGTTTTACAGCCCTGGAAATGTCTTTTTGACTTTCGGTCATTTTCAATACCAATCTACTTAATTTTAATAAATTAAAAAAAAAATTAGTTAGTTACTTTAATATGCCAAAGAAAAAGTTAAAGTTTCCCTGGTTGGATGCGCCTTTTTTAGTTTTTGCTTTCAAAGCCAATTATTTTCTTTCTAAAATATAAAGTATTTTTAATGAATAAAGGAAAAACACTTTCTGTATTTTGTTAGTTTTATGTACCAAAAAGTAGTTTAAATGTTCTAGCCCTGGAAAGTTATAATTTATTTTCGCTAATTTTTAATACAGAAAAAGAAATTAGTTAGTTACTTTTATATACCAACGAAAAAGTTGGACTTTTCCAACTCTGTATGTGTATTTTTTAATTTGCTAATTTTAAATTTCAGTTTAAGTATTTAGGACAATTGTAACACATCAGTACGAGACCAAGAGTACGAGACCAAGACTTAGACTTCGATTCGACTATTCATGAGGACTTTATGGAATCGCATATGAATATTGTGGAACTGACTTACATGGAATAAAAAGCCTATAATAGCTTTTTTAGTTTTGTTTGAGGATTTTAAAAGGAAAACTTACAAGCGTTTAGAAGCTCAAAACAAAGATTATGGCTTTTATACTTCCTTAAGTAAGAAAACTTTTTTTAAGTAATTTTATTTGTTATACTTCTAGGGTGACTAAATTTAGGAGACGGATAAATATAAATAGATGTAGAACGAAAGTAACGTCGTTGTGAGGCATCAATATACACTGCAGTCACCTTGCACGTTTATTGTAATTATGCTCGGCATGAAATAAAATGTTAAAATGCTCTACGCACACACTCAAACACACTCGTGTGTAGAGTTCAGTATAATACTATTTTCCTTTTGCTTTCCTGTTTGCTCTTTGTTCCCATATTTCTCTTTCTCTTTTTCTTATCTTCTACAAGACTTTGTTTTCTTTTCGAATTGTTTTTTCTCTACGTATTATTTGCTTTCAGGCAAGATAAGCTGCTTTCAGATGATGGCAAAAGAGGTGCCGGTGGTAGCACGCAGGGTAAACTTTTCTTTTTAACTATTAAGGCAAGAGTTTTAATATCATTTTCTTGTTTATTTTGCTTTTGCTAGAAGCCAACTTGGCCTGAATATATTTTAAAAAAATCACGTAAATAAGATAAAGTCAAGTTGATTTTTTTTTCGAGACCTTTTTTATTCTTGTTCCCTTGTTACTTGGCTAATGATGACAATGATGATCAGTGGAATTACTTTCTAAGTTTTATAAAATTTTATTTTTCTCTTATGAAAGGGATACACAATGAAAGGCCACAAAACGCCTAATATGAAAAGCATATTTTTTTATTTTCTGGGAAGTTTATAAAATGATTTTTAAGTATACATGTAATTTTATTGTCCTGCGTTTATATTTTCTAATTTTCTTTTTTTTTTGTGCCATTGAAATTAAATTATATGTAAATTTGTTTTATTGCTGTTAAATGAATTTTATATTAGTTGATTTATTTAAAATGTAATTTAAGTAAAAAACTTGTGTATCTTTCGCCACGTTCTGTTTTGCTATATAGCCTAATAGTATGCTATAAAAATGCCACAAAGTTGACAGTGTTAAGTTTTTTTTATATTTTTTAACAGCTTTGTTATTTGTTAAATTGTTATTGGTCACATTGGGTAAATATTTAATGCATTATGTGCAACCACAATGTATTAATAGGTCAATGAAAACAAAAATATACATATCAGTGAAATAGCTGGCAATTTGTTATTGTTAACAAGTTCAGGGCTGGTAAATTTGCGTGAATACAAAAATCTTGATTTCTTTCTTTCAGTAAAATACTTGCCCAACTTTCAGAATGAGTGTCTCATATATTTACCTGCTCTGCCTATATTTCATTAGTGCCTAAAGTATGTGTAGTTTGCAATAGAGACGAGGGCGTGTCGTTTTTTTCGTGGCACAAAGTGTTCGTGACAAAAAATCTGATTTCGTGCGCGTTTGACCCATTTCGTGTTGAGCAACATTGACACGAAAAACACGAAACGATTTTAGATGTAAAATATGAATATGAATGAATTTCAAATAGAAAAAAAATTTAATATTTTGTATAGTCAAACACACAACAACAGCATATTTACCGATATTGTATGGGCTTCTGAAGCTTAAATTAAGCCGACAGTATCAGCTGGTAGTGCCAACTTGGTGCCATATTTTGACAAGTGACTGTTGAAAGAAATCAATCAAATCACGTCCAGCTACGTGTTAACGAAATTTTTCACATGCGTGTTTCGTACATGTTGAGCGTATTGTTATTCGTGTTCGTGTCGTGTCTTGTCATGTTGGAAAAATTCAACACACGCCCATCTCTGGTTTGCAATAGTAATTAACTTAATATTACTCATACACTATATCCTCTTTTCCTATGAAATTCATATTAATCATACGCCTTGCAAGTTCAATTGTTTAAAACTTTTTTTAAGCTGCGTTGTTTATGGGTTTAATTTGCTGGTTATATTAAATTATAAATTTATTGAAGCGTAGCTTAGGTAAAGCGTTTAACTTTATAATTATTTTATACATCAAACCGTAGATAATCAGATTAAAATTAAATTTACTATGTATCTTTTAATAATGCAATTTAATAACTCATTTAATAATAATGAATATTGTTTCACAATTGCATACATTTTCTATAACACGCGAAAAAGAGATTATTGATGATGATGCTTAAGCAAGTGCATAAAGTATTTTTGATACGTTTTAGTATTAAGACTTTGGCATAATTTAGTTCTCACCGTTAACAGTGAAAATGTTCAACAAAAAAAAATTAAATTCTATTATAGTGCGGAATATTGGGCTTCCATACTAAGTTCGAATCTAGCCTACAACCTTCTTTTCAGCGCTAGTATACCAAAACAAAATCTCTTCATAGAGCTTAAAGTTCTGTCTTAACTTTTAAAACAAATTTTTACCACTTAAATAGACAAAAAGCATTTATCATTACAAAATAGCAAATCATCAAGCGCGTTTTCATTTTGCAACAACTGTAGTTCTATTTAGCAATAAATAACCTTTCATTAGAAATGAATAATTACCAACCTTTGGCCTGAAAAAATGAACGATGGAAATAGTTATATCATTTCACCTGTCATACTTAGCAAAGATAATGAATAAATTTTATTTTATAAAGAAAACTTTTCTTTTCTCTTATGCAAACAATAGTACGAGTATTCATTCATACAAGCAAACATTTAATATATTATGAAATTTATAAATATATATATACTTTTACAAAATTAATTCTTTGCTTGAATACATTAAATTATTTAAAATGTTCTTAAATGTTTGTAAAGAATTTTAATTAATCATATGAGATTTTTTGGCTCTGTAAAAGTGTAACCACAAACATATTTTAGTATTCAAAGGGTGACTAATAACATGAGCTTCATAGATGGAAATAATATCTGCATTTATATGTTTTCTTTTTAACGAACTTCAAAAAAAGGACGAGCTTATCAATTTGTCTCTATTGTTTTGGCGGTGTTACTTTATAACTCTGTACATTTTAGAACGATTGTAAAAATTATTTTTTTGTATAAAAGGGTATAGCTTCCCATTGGGCGGCGACACGCCCACAAATTTTTTTTACTTAATTTTATGATATTCTACTTATTTGATTGCTGCAAAACCTGTTAAACACCTTTGGTTCTTGTAACTTCACAATTTGAAAGTTAAAAAAATGGGCGGGGTTACGCCCTTTAAAATTTATTATAATATTGCACGCGATTCTACTTAACCGGTGCTTACGAAACCTACCGCACGCCGGGAGCTGTAAAATAGACACAATCATTTACTTTAAAAAAATGGGCGAAGTTACGCCCACTAAAATTTTATATTTTATTTTAAGGGGATCTACTTTACCAATTATTACAAGACTTAACACGCTCCTGAGCTCTGAGAAACACGCAATCTTGCATGTAAAAAAATGGGCGGAGACACGCCCATTAAATTTAGTTTTATATTTCAAATAATTCCTCTTATTTTTTCCATCAGATCTTTGCACTGTTGTTTTCGTTGACAACAAAGATTCCAAAATCAACTTAAATTGTACGCAGTGTATGAAAAGAAGTTTTCATTTGGTAGGGCAAAATGCTTTTAGCAAACGAACATTAAAGTGCACTTTTTAGACGAATATGTAGCATTTTTTTTTTTTTTTTTGTTAGAAAAAAAGACACTATTAATGATCTTGCCAATGTTTGTGCAGCTAATTTTGCACATATATTCAGTAAAATATATTTTAAATAGTAAAAAAATAAATTAATGAAAAGACAGTAGTAACCCTCGTAATGTTACAGTTTAGCTCTACTACAGCTAGGCTACATTACAGCTTAGTGAGTTGAAAAGAAATTATTACACAATTAAGGCGGTAGAATATTTCTAAGTTCATAATTTTCAATTTCATATTTAATGAAAGTTAAGCACAATAAATATGCAAGTGTTTTTTGATTTTCAATTGAAGCTAAGCTGTGAAACAAATTCTTAAGTTACTTTTGGTTTTATAAAATTACTAGCTGAGTGCGGCAAACGTTGTACTACGTCCCACTTGAATACATACACAAAAAATCATTCAAGTCGATCCAGCCGTTTAGTTGCAGTATAGATAAATAAACCAGATACCGACTGCAGCGCCATTTTCCGGACTGATTTGTGAATCTAAACCATCCAGGAAGCTACCCAAATGCGTTCACAAAAATTCAGTCAAGTCAGTTTAGCCGTTTAGGAGAAGTTCAGTGACATACACACGTACCGTAGAATTAGAAGATATATATTATATTATTATTATAATATTATTATATCTGCTGTTTAAGAAAAACTATTGAGAATTATTAATGAAAGAAATAAAAATATAATAAATTAAATAAAAAACAGACGTAGTGAAACTGTCTTAAATAATATAAATAATTCTGAGAACTCTTAGGAGTTCAGTCAGTGACATAAGCTTTAATTACTATACACACTCAAGGGCCACCCTAATAAAGTGTGTGCTTGTTAAATCAAAAGCTTAATATATTTATGTATTTATTTATATGTATATACATACATACATATGCATGCATGTCCTTACAAGGTATTAAAATTTAAATATTTATGACTTTGTTTGTCTTCTAATGAATATCATTTATATATTATCTCTTACACAGTTACAACTTGGCACATAAAAGTACAATTTAGTAAAATATAAACCCCTTTTTCAAAAGTTTTTGCTTATGGTTTATTTCAACAGAAGTTAAGAATTATTAGTATTATTATTATTATTATTATTGTTGTTATTATATTTTTTTTTACTTTTGTGTGAACACCAACAAAATGTTAATGTTTTTTTTTTTTTGTATATTTGTTTGTTTCCATGTGAATAATATTTAATATGAAATTGTTTGTTTTGCAAAGGATTAAGGATTTTTTTTTTTTGTATTTGTACAAAGTTATGACTAGGTGCAGGATTTAAATATAAATAACATCATGTTTTAAAGCGAAGAAAATGAATGATGTTATAGAAAATGCATGTGCTTGAAGATAAGAAAATTTTCATAAATCCCACTGTAAATTTCAGCAATTAGAGAAACTCTAGACGCTTGTGTAAATTAGCAGGTCTGGCAAAATATATGCGCTAAAATGCATGTAAAAAAAGTGAATTAAATGAATAGTTTAGCACTTAAAAAGGCAGCCAGCCAACTCGATTTTATTTATACGATCTGTACCCGCAAAACATAGTAATGACTAAACAAAAGTAATGACAAAAATCTGTGTCTTTTGAACTACTGATACGTTTTGAGAATTCATGTTGGCAGCAGAGCTTGGAGAATTCCAAGGCTTGCAGAATATATGGTTCTAGCTAGACTTGGGTCGAACTCGTTCACTAGTTCATTTTTGCCACAAACCAATGATCAAACCCATTTAAATTACATGGGTTTGATCATTGGTTTGTGGCAAAAATGAACTAGTGAACGAGTTCGACCCAAGTCTAGTTCTAGCGCATCTGAATAAGAGAAGCGCAATGAGCAGTGAAAAAGTGAGTATAGTTGAATCATGACTTATAATTTCTTGTACTTATGCCCACTCATACTTATTGCAATGTTGTCTATGAATCATATTCACTCGAAAGTTTGAAGTGCGCATCGAACTCATACTTAGCAACATTTATGACGTTGTTGATTTCGACTCTCCTTAACTCATTATAATGAAAACATTAAAGTTATCAGTGTGGGGTCATGTGTTTCTCTCTTGTTTTTTTGTTTGTTTTTTTTTTGCAGGAATTGAACAACAACCCTATTTACTATACTATTGCATACTACTTGCAAAATCTTTAATAACTTAAACTTTAAGCAAACATACATGCATGAGTTGAGTGAGGTGAATCAATGTGGAGTAGTATAAGTATTTTCCTGAAATTACAAATCAAACTGAGGTGATTTATAAGTGTGAATGTGGTATTACTATGATGTTGACGTCGCGTTCATATTTATTTCAACCTATACTTATAAATCAATGTCATGGTGAGTATGCGTAAATCAGATTAGTTGATTGATTTAAATGATGTCTACTCACTTATATTTAAAATTTTATGAGTCAGTGTGAATAGCGAAAACATGATTCATTGCCAATCACTAATCTGCATGAAAGCTAAAGGATATTAAAACTTACCATCTTAAGCTATAAATCAAGGGTCTTCTAAAGGAGGCGTGCTCAAAAGATTGGAATCGAAAAAGCCCTGTAAGAGGCGGAAAGGTGACAAAAGGAATAGATCAGTTGATGGCTCACAGTCGACTGCAAAGAAATCCAAACACAGCTTTGAAGAGAAACGTCCACTTCCCAAACTGCTTCCAGAAGTGCACCTTTTAAAGAAGTGACAATGCAGCAGTGGAAGGTTGCGGAAACGGATATCTTAAATGCAGTTGTTGCACTAATGGAGACGGAACCGGAGAAACCACTACCTTCAATGGTGCAAATATCATCAAACGCAGGGACACAATGTCGACGGATTGGTTAAAGGGAGTTGTTCCGACACTCAAAAACCTGTGGCCTGGTGCACAACTTCAGATTGTGAACAAGGACGACATCCACATCATACCGAAAGCGGGGGTTGTAATTCTACGTGTAGTGAAGACGGATACTAACTACCCTTCGCCTTGTACAAAACCAAAAGCCAGAGATTCCGACGAAGAACTGGAGGGTGTAAAACCGAAGTCAGAGGACCAAAGCTATATTCTGCAGATAAACAAGAATGCCGAGGAAATTCTTTATAAGCGGAATGACAAGATAGAGTGGGGTTTGGGTAGTGTTTATCTACGAATATATAATAGATGCCGAAGAATTGGCAGCTGCTAAAGCGGGCTTAATGTTGGAGGAACCGAGATATGGCCTCTAAAGAGGAGAGATTAGGCGATGGAGCTAAAGATCATTCAGGTAAGCCTACAACACTGTAAATTAGCGTCCACTGAGCTTCTTCTCCTCTTTCTAGAGGAGGGCAACTATGACGTGGCGTTAGTCCAGGAGCCATGTATCTCATCAGGAAACAGAGTTGCTGGGCTAAACTCACGTAATTACCATACATACTTCTCAAAGACGGTAAGCAAGATACGATCAGCAATCTTAATTAAGAAGAACTTTAATCCATATATTTTGTATAATTACAGTACTGACGATTTAGCGGTTGTGGCAGTAGATGCGAGCAAGGATGCGCCAATACTCTCTGCATCATTCTATATGCCACAAGTAAATGAGCCACCTCTACCGGAGCTCCAAGGGCTCGTCAAAGAAGCATGCGGTAAGAAACAAAAACTGGTGGTAGGCACAGATGCAAACGCGCATCATACGCATCACTTCTATCATTGATGTCCATTAATGATAGAAGTGAGTCACTTATTCAACTCATACTGCAAACTAACCTTATAATAGGCCTACTTATATGTATATGTAGGTCCTACTTCATCAACCGTATTAGACTTAACACTTGTTAACAATGAAGTTACTGTAGTAAAAGATTGGATGGTACTTAGACAGTCGTCCTTCTCTAACCATTGCTACATAGCGTTTAAAATTTTGTCTGAAGTTTTAAAGCTTGGAAAATTGTATAGGAACCCACGCAATACCAGGTGGGATTCTTACAGGAGAAACATCGAAAATAATTTATATCATGCCAAACCAATTAGGAGGGAGGCTATTAAAAAGTCCGTCAATTGCTTAAGGAGAGCTCCCCTCGACAGAGGGGTTATTGGGCTGGTGGTGGCATCATTGATCAATATTTCTTTTAGAACGATGTTGGCAGTACTACAACAACAACAACAATGGCGAACAGTGCAGGTCACTGACTTACAATTTCTGTTTGGCCAGAATGCCATAATATGAACACCGACAACCTTAACGTTCACCAGAATGGTGCTCCAAGTCAGACAGCTCTTTATAAGCAAAAGGCCTCCTCGTCTCACGTGAACGTGATGTTAACTGGCCACCGTGATCGTGGCATTTAACATCGTTTCATGTGCAGCGTCATGTAAGATTGGATATTTAAAAGACCATTTTCGCTACACACAATTTCGTTCATCCCACTGTGCACATGCATATGTTAGAATGTCAATAAAAAATTTTTTTAATTCATAAACCATGGAAAGAGTTTAACTTGTGTACTAAATAATAAAATTAGCTTCAATTTGCAATAAAAAAAGACTTATTATTGTTGTTGTTGTTGCCAAGCAAAGGATATAAAGTCAAAAGCAACAAATTAATACAAAAAAAAAACGAAGAAGTAACAATAAAAACAAAAGTCATATGGTTTATGTTTATGACTTTTGTTGTTATTAGTACCATAATTGCTTATATACAGGTATACATTTTACATATGGCTGATTTATTTAAAGAACATCATAAGTCAGAAAACAAATTTGCCAGAAAACTGGTTTAAAGTTTTCAATTTACACACACAACTTAATGGTTGAGTATTCAAGATATTTGTATGAAATTTTTACGCATCATGAAGAACGATATGAGGATTAATTTTGCATCATTAACTCAAAAGTAAAATTTTTAGATCTATGGCGGTCTTTGAGTAAGTGAGCGATATGCATACTGATATTTAAACAAATAAACAAAATAAGAACATGACGAAATCTTGCTTGTGCACATTTAGTCACGCATCATTTTTATTTCTTAAAAACTCATATAAACTTATTAGGCTTATGCCAACATACTTATGGTATTATGTACATTTGTATGTATGTGTGTATATGGCCGTTTGTGGTAGTATTTGTATGAATTAATGTGCATACATATGTACATATGGATGTGTGCACGTAAGTTAATGCGCTTGTGTGTTTATGTCAGTATATTATCATAATTTTATTTGCTTTTAAGTTAATGTTAATTTATGTCTAACTTGTTCATTTTTTTATAAACATAAATACATACAATATTTATATTGCATTTTAGGACATAAACATGCATACATACATATATATGTACATATAAATGTACATACCCTATAGGAACTCAACCCCATTTGCAAGTAACTTCAAACTGGTTTTTAATAACCACAACTGGTTGATTAAGTGACTTTTTTTCCTTGTCGCCGACTCACTATTTTAACATAGGCATGTCATAGGCGGTAATCAAGTGGCCATCTCTGCATGACTTTTAAATTGACTACTAACTACTTATTTTTCAACCAATTTGTAGTTAATTAATATTATAGCAAAAAAAGATATATGTTTATTTATATTATATATACATACGAGGGCGGTTCGGAAACTTCTTAGCCTAGCACAAAAAGCGCGGTATAAACAGAAAAAAGTTAAGTGTTTTGGAAACTTCCATCTCTGCTATGAACACATGTTAAATTTTGTTTCCATCTGGCAACTCCTTCATATAAAAACAGGTGTTCACAAAAGACGCATCCGCGATTTTTTAACAATGGAAAAATTAGAAATGCGTGGTGTCATTAAATATTTACATAAAAAAGGTTTATCGGGACAAGAAATTCATAATGATATGGTGAATGTGTTAGGTGAAAGTGCTCCTTCATATGCAACAGTAAAAAATTGGGTTGCTGAATTTAAACCTGGTCGTACATTGAAGATGAACCACGTAGTGGACGTCCAAAAACAGCAACAACAACAGAAATTGTAGCCAAAGTGCATGATATGGTATTAAATGATCGACGAATAAAAGTGCGTGAAATAGCTAATATCATGGGCATCTCAAATGATCGAGTCCATTTAATTTTGCATGAAGAACTACAGATGAAAAAGCTTTCTGCAAGATGGGTGCCGCATTTGTTAACAGTCGACCAAAAACGCATAAGAATGAACATTTCTCAAGCTTGTTTGGATCGTTTTAAGCGAAATAAAATGGATTTTAAGCGTCGTTTCATAACTGTTGATGAGACATGGATCCACCACTATACTCCAGAGACAAAAGAACAATCCAAACAATGGGCTGAAGCTGGAGGAAGTGCCCCAAAGAAGGCAAAAACAATTCAATCGGCTGGTAAGGTTATGTCAACGGTTTTTTGGGACTTCAAAGGTATTTTATTGATTGACTATCTGCAAAGGGGTAAAACAATAAATTCAGAGTACTATTGCAACCTTTTGGATCAATTAAATGTACAAGTTCAAGAAAAACGTCCTGGCTTACAACACAAAAAAATAATTTTTCATCAAGACAACGCACCAGCGCACAAGAGTGTTTTAACAATGACTAAAATCAACGAATTAAAGTACGAGTTGCTTGGCCACCAACCTTATTCTCCTGATTTGGCTCCCAGTGACTTTTACCTGTTCCCAAATCTAAAAAAATTCCTTGCTGGCAAGCGTTTTACCTCAAATGAAGATGCAATTACAGTTGCAAACCACTATTTTGAAGACCTTGAGGAAAACTATTTTAATCAAGGGATAGAATTGCTAGAAAAGCGTTGGACTAAGTGTATTGAAGTTTCAGGAGATTATATTGAAAAATAAAAATATTTTTGAAAAACTAACTATTCTCTTTCATTGATAGGGTAAGAAGTTTCCGAACCGCCCTCGTATATGTATATATTCCTATACATATATCAATGTAAATAAATACATAATACATAAATACATATGTATATGTCTATATAAATATTTATTATTATTATATTCACTAAAAATAAAAAATTCGTACATACATATATATGTACATACGAAGCGCTCCTAGAAAATATTATTGAAATTATTTAGTTTTTTTTTCAACACAAACATTTGGCATTCTTCTTTTTTTTTATTTTATTTTCATTTATTTATTTTGCTGTTATTTATTTCTTAAGTGTGCTTCTTTCAATATGTTTGGTTGATATCTGCATGAGATTTAAACCAATTTATAGTCACTTGCAAAATAATTAATTTATAAGTTAGTGTTTTTTCTCAACTGATTATTTTATTTACTACAGGGTATGTAAGTATGCTAAGTATGTGCATGAACATGTATCAGTAGCAGAGATTGGCAATGAATCAAGTTTTCGCTATTCATACTGACTCATAAAATTTTATATATAAGTGACTAGACATCATTTAAAATAAACTGCTCTGATTTACGGACACTCACCATCACATTGATTTATAAGTATAGGTTGAAATAAATATAAGTGCGACGTCAACATCATAGTCATACCATACTCACACTCATAAATCACCTCAATTTGATTTATAATTTCAGGAAAATACTTATACCACTCCACATTGATTCAGCTCACTCAACACATGCATGTATGTTTATTTAAAGTTTTAGTCATTAAAGAGTTTGCCAGTAGTGTACAATAGTAGTAAATAGGGTTGTTTTTCAATTCCTGCAAACAAAAAACAAAAAAAGCAAGAGAGAAACACATAACCTAATAACGAAAACTTTAATGTACATATGCGAATCATCATTGATCTAAAGAGAGTCGAAATCAACAACGTCATAAATATTGCTAAGTATGAGTTCGATGCGCACTTCAAACTTTCGAGTGAATATGATTCATAGACAACATTTCAATAAGTCAAAGTGCGCATAAGTACAAGAAATTATAAATCATGATTCAACTCTACTCACTTTTTCATTACTCATTGCGCTTCTCTGATAAGTAGACCAGTATTTCCGTTTGAGTTTTCCAGGTCTTAATTATTAATTTTATTTTAGTTTTAAGCACGAAATTCCTAGTTTAAAGGTATAACTGCTTAAAAGGATTTAAATTCTGTTATACTACATATCAAGCCTTATTTTCGATTTTATCGTAAGCGACAAAAATTTAATTTTTCAGGAGAAGGTTTTTTTAAATATTCAAAATTGTTTTTGTACGTAAATTGCCGCTTACGATAAAATTGTACAGCCTGTATCTTAAAAGTTATCAACAATTTTGCCATTTTGATAATTCTAAAGAATGGGTAGGCCCACAAAATTTTAATTTCAATAAAAAAGTATATTTTCGATAACATGTCGCTTACGATAAAATCGAAAATCAATTTCAGTATTTAAAAAAATACTCCAGCACTTGGCAGCACTATTGCCTCTACAGATTAATTCATATTGTCGGCTTAGAGTGTAAACCTGCTAAATGCACTTTTTATAACATTTCACATTTTAAATGCCGTTTGAAAAAGAAAAAGACGCCTTATAGACTAGCTGGCAAATTAACTTTAATTTCAAACTCTACATTACAAAAAAACTTTATTCATTCGGTTAGTTTCCTAAGTTAAGTATACGAAATGTTAACAGTATTTTGGCTCTACTGTTTGCAATGAGTTAGCAGTTTTACATTTTAAGCCAACGATATATATTTTTATATTTTTTTCTTCATAATTTTATTGTTTTTTTATTATCATTTATATATACATAATTGATGAGCTGTAACATTCGAATATTTATGAAATCATAAAAATACGCAACTAATTACAAGGACTTTTTACTGTCATTTGTTGTAGCTTGGCAAAGTTATAAACTTACACGCACATACTCTGAATATTAATTATAGCTTTTTATAAGATGACAAATTAAGTTATTATACATGAAAATATGCATATTAAGCAGAAAAATTTCATAAGAAAAGTTAACATTAAGGGTATTGTAAGTATAATAGGATTTTTTTTAATATTATATCAAGCTTCAAGGTATCAGATACAATTTTTTTAAGGCAGCTTTGACATTTAGGAAAAATGGTCTGAAATTTGATGTTAATAATAGAAATAGATATATTTGAAAACTCTCTGCTTAATTGTAATAAAAAAGTTTATAATTTTAAGAAGGTTGATTTACAAAAAAAAAAAAATAAAAATAAAAATATGCAATACTTTCTGAAAAAATTAGAAAAATCTATTTGTTTTCCAAATATTTAGGGTCTGTCCTTAATGGAGTCAAAAACAATCGACTTGTCACATTCCAAACATAAACAAAAATACAGCTTTATTTATAAAAATTATTAAGGCTTTCTAAAGGCTTTTTAAGCACCCTTTATAAGGCCTGAATAAGTTTTATAAATAAGGCTGTTAATATTTTGCCAAAGTTTAAAAAAATATTTTTTTGTCTTGTTTTTTGAATTTAAAAATTTTTTCTTCTTTATTTTTCAAAAGAAAAATAAATTAATTCAACGATAGAAAGACTGTTGTAAATTTAGAGATCGTAAAAGTGAGCTTTCATTACAAAAAAGCTTTCAGCAAATTACAATGCGATGAATCAAAACAATTCACATATTCCATTTGCAATAACGGCTGAGTATGTAAAGCAGAAATCTATCTGACACAAAGTGGTTCGAAAAAAAATTGTGCCAGTCACACCCTAGGATTAAAGATAATGTAAAAACAGTTCCAAAAATATTTATTTTTATTTTTTTGCCACGCCTACAAATATCGCCCTTTTAGTATTTTGTTCACTGTGTCGTCATTTTTAATCCTATCATAACATTTTATATACCAGTGTTTATGGCTCTCTAAGGGCTTCAATCTGTCTTTTCTAGTCATGCGGTATTTGTGGGAGTGGCAAAAAAATTTAAATAAATTTTTTTTGGAACTGTTGTTACATTATCTTTAATCCTAGTGGATGACCGGCACAACTTTTTTTTTTGTATGCATGGCAAACCACTCTAGGGGACCCAACACCAAGAACGCTGATGATAATGGTGTTGCGACCTTCAAAAACAGCTAATTGTTCCGTTCTGCTAGTGCTTTTCAGAATATCTACATCTAACTTTGGTGTTATTTGTTCATTAATAATTATTACATGTAATTTGGCTTACAGAACTTAAGCCTAATCAAATCATACTTAGAGAAATAAATGAAGTTCAAACAATAATGATTGAAACTAATTTAAATTCGTTTTTTTATGTAAGTGCGCGAGAAGTCGAACGTTGCTGACATCGTGGGATAAACCCTGAATTAAACTACTTATAATCTTATGGCCAAATTTTCTAAAAAAAAAAACGTTAAGCGTTATGTACTTTGTTTTTGTAAATTATATTTTTCCATATTAAATTTGTCAACACTGAACATTTTTGTTTTACAAAATTTAGTCCTTAAGCCGAGTTATGCTTTTTCACCAATATCTTGAGAATATTAAAAACTTTGTTTTGAGGCTACAGAAGAGCAGGCCAAGCAAGCCAAATTAATTAAATTTATAATAATAAATAAATGTAATTTAAAAAAAAATTTGGAAGAAAAAATAGTTAATCATACGAGGGTAGGCGAGTTAAAATTTAAGTTTTCTTTCGAATATCGTAAATTAAGTTAACTTTATTTAAGCTCTTAGATGGGAAAATTAACTGGCAAAAACTATCCTTTTATCAGATCAAAAACATCAGCTTGGCATAGAATTGAATTTTTCGTAAGCTCGAGGTGATAGATTTGCGGTCTTGTGGCTGCGCTCCTTTTGAGATTTACAATCCCTAAGGTCAACCTTTTGTAATGCAGTATAAAATTTTGTTGGAATTAAACGAACTGTTTAAAAACCTGCTGATTTATTTGCATTTTCCCCACTGTGCAACAGTCGATATAGATAAAAATATAATGCCCTAATTCAGTAAGAAGATTTAGAACGTTTTTGTTTGAAAATGCTTCTGAGTTCTTGTTTTTGAATTCTCTAAATCATTTTTCTTAAAAATAATTGTTGTCTTTGATAATGAAAAATAAAAATATTATTGGCATGTTTTTAAAACATAAAAATTAAATTAAAGTATTATTATTATTATTCATATTATATTATGTTTGAAAAAAAAAAATTATAAACCAAATACACGAACCTTCTAGCATAGACAATAAATAATAATTGTTTTAAAGAATCAAAACTACTTCTTTTTTTCGTTCATAAACCAGACGATACAATCATCGAACAGAAATAGGGTATAAATGTCCATAAAAACTTTATTAAAATATTTAAGAACTTCCTTCAATATCTAATGCAATCTTTCCGAATTGTTTTGTTTTTAGGGCAAAGGTAATAATTTATTATTTAACTTAATTCATTTTGTTGTTCGTTACTTCAAATTTAAAATCTATAACAATGGGCCCAACTGGGTCATTGCCATTTGCCAGCAAAATCTTAGACAACAAGTCCATTAAAATTTATTGATATTATGTGCCAGTAATTCAACACTGTCACGTTAAATATGTGATAAGTTACAACAACATTTACATTATTTACTCTGATTTAAATTTAATTAATCCCTTTTTAATTGCAAAACAATAAAATGTATATTTGCATTATTTATAATTAAAATATTTAGTTATTTTGTGCATTGAACTAAAGTCATTTAAAAAAAAAACCAACAATAATTAAACCACATTTCCCCCTCTTGACAAAAAAAAAATTAAATAAAAATATTGTAATTTCTAATAAAATTTATTTATTAAAATGATAAAATGCATATCATGTGTATACCGTAACTATTTTTATTGTCATAATATCTAATTACAAACTGGCATGCCATTAGTTTTTCCTGGCTGTCTGTCGGTATATGTCTGTTTATTTCCCCCCCCCCGTGTCAAGGGATTTTTTGTAAAAACTTAATGTTATTTTTATAAATTTTTCCGTGTAATAAACTATTTATTTAAAACAAACTGTCAACCAGTAATTAGCACATAATTGTAAACTGTGACAATGTATTTGATTTTTACTCATTTATAAATTTTATGGATATGCGTATATCTTTTTACATTGAAAAATATTTATAGTATGTAATAAGTATGTAATTAAAAAATTCTTTAGTTAGTGTAATATTTTTACAATAGTTTCCCATTAAAGGCTGAGTTTTTTGCAGTTTGGTTTTCTTATTAACAAGCATTTAGCACGTTGGAGCTAATAATGACAGGACTAAAAGGAACAGCTACAGATCATAGAATTTCATGTAAGCATAAAATATATATATTTATTTCATATTTTTAGGGGTTGGGCGGGGGGAGGGGTGGGATTTACGCTGTAATTTGAAACGAAAACAAAATGCTTGCGAATTTACATGCTATAAGCATACAAATTCAAAAGCATTCTCTTTCGTTTCAAATTACCCAGTAGGCCCCCTGTATTTAGAAAAAGAAAATACAAGTTCAAATAAAAATTTTATTAAACATTACCCATAGTGGGAAGCTTTTAAATGCTTCAACTATTATATATATATATATTTTTTAATCAATTTCATTTGTATTCTGTACTTGGAGAGAAAAAATATTCATAGAAATATGTTTTGAACGTTACTCATAACCAGGGAAACCAGAAATATGCTATAAAAAAGTGTTTTATTCAATATGCACTAAAAACTTCTTTTGTTCGCTTTATGTTTTTGCAAAATAGAAGAAATTCATGTAAAAATGCATTTAACGTTACTCAGGTTATAAAAGTTTAAGCCAAATTCATCGGAGATTATAACTACATATCTCTCATTTATTCAAAGGACGTCGTAACTCAAAAAATGGATTTTTTTTATATTAATCATGCAGACTTTATGCCCTAACTCAGTAATAAGATTTAGGACGCTTTTGTTTGAAAATACTTTTGAATTCCTGTTTTTGAATTCTCTAAATTATTTTCTTCAAAAATGGTTGTTGTCTTTGATAATGAAAAATATAAATATTATTGCCATGTTTTTAAAACATAAAAATTCAATTAAATTATTATACAATAGTTTGAAAATTATATGAAAAAATATATGTGTTGAATATAAAGTTTGGAAGAAAATCATAAAGCAAATGCACGAACCTTCTAGCATAGACAATAAATAGTAATCGTTTTAAAGAATCACAAATGCGGCTTTATTTCGTCCATAGACAAGACGATACAATCGTCGAACAGAATTAGGGCATAAGAATTAAAATACTTATGTGAACTTCAATATAAAATTTATAGAAACATAAAATTTATCAAAGACAAGAAAGACCTTAGGAAACGTTCAATGCCTTAAATTAAATTTAGTTTTAAAATAAATCATATATTCAAAAGCTCATTTCAATTATATTGAACCGTCTTTTTGGCTTATTAATAGGCATTACACAATATATGTATATATATATATATATATATATATATATATATATAAGCAAAACATAAATAAATAAATAGTACTTTAGTGCCTTAAATCACCCTGTACACCATTTAAAAAGCATATGTGTGCTTGATTTTCTGGTTTGCGGTTCAAAAGCTCTGGGGATATAAATTTTTGTTCGTTCACAATTTTATGCCATAAATAAACTTGATTAAATATTTACAAAAATGTATTATTATTTAAAGCAAAATTTCGAAATAAAATATAATAAATATTTCATATATGTTGCAAGTGGCGTTTTAAGTGAAATGCCATTTAATTTCTTTTTTTATGGTTTTAAATATTTATTTTGGTTTGGTTGCAAAGTGGTACTTTGGACTGATAAACTGGAAAATAAATATTCATTAATGTTATAATGTAAATGAGGAAAGAAAACTTAATTAAAAATGCACTTTTCACGACATTTAATCAGCTAATTTTCCTAGGAATATTTAGTATCTGGATGCAAGCAGGCTCATAATGTGGCAACAAAGAGGAGGTTTTGACAAAAACTAAACCAAAAATTTGAATAAATAATTTAAGCAAGGACACAATAGCATTATGCTATTGTTAGATATATTTTGAAGAAATTAAACTTTTATTGTTACAGTATGCAGGATATTGAGCATTCTGTATGGATATCCTAACAGATTTTGCTGAAATATGAACCTAAATATTTGTATATTTTTCCAATTAAAGGAGTTTAATATATAGTCGTTTAAATTTGTATATCCTTCACCAAGAAATGATAAAGGTTTTTGATTCCCTGTATAATTTCCACAATATCCATATGCGACCCATAAAGTCCTTATGAATAGGGAAGACGAATAACCCATATCCTTCTGTCCATCCGTCCTTCTGTCCGTCTGTCTATACGTTAAATCCATTTTACGAAGCTCCCAGAAAAGCTAGAAGCTTCGGCTTTAGACTGGTGTATTAGAAATTGTCAAAATTAGGTTGGTATTGAAAGTTAGTAAAATCGAAAAGACGCTTTCAGAGCTGGAAAACTTAAACTTTATTTTGCCATGTAAAACGAACTAGCTAAAACTATTTTTTTTTTGTAAAACAAACATATTTTATATTTTAGTAAAAATTAAATTGGTATTAAGAATAAAACAAAAATAACAAAACGATTCCAGGGTCGGAAAATTTAATCTTTTTTTATTAAAATAAATGTTTTCTTTTTCCCTATAAATAAAAAAATATTTTTTGTTTTATATTGATTAGGGCGGGTCGATTTTAAAATCGCACAAATTACAAGAAAAAGCGTATTCTAGGGATCAAAATAAGAAACTTTGCCGAAGGAACCATACCTCTCAAATGTATTTTGATGTCCCGACTTTTGATCCGAAGGGTAAAATTTTGAAAAATCTCACATTGACCCATTTAGAGTTCCTCAATCGAGTCAAAATGTATGACCGACCCCCACTAATTTTGGAGGGCCGACCCACATATGCCAGTGGCACACCCCCTGGAACCACCCCTGGGGGCTTCCCCATACAAATATTTAAAAAAAATAACATATATTATTGATATAACAAAACCCAAAATTCTAAAATAATGATTACAGGGTTGGAAAATTTAAACTTTTTTTATATAAAAGTAACTTAGTCAAATTAATATTTTCTTTTTCTTTATAAACTAAATATGTTTTATATTTTAGAAGGAAAGATTTTGGTATATAAAATTTCACAAATATTGAACAGCTCCAGAGCTGGATAGTTTTAGTAATTTTTTGGTATATATATAAGTAACTACATAAAACTAATTTTTGTTTTTTGTTAATTAAACATCTTTTCTATTTGATAAAGAAATAAATTTGTATTACGAGCAGAAAAATAATAAATGATATTCCAGGGCTGGAAAATTTAAATGTTTTTTTTTATCAAAATTATGCCCTAAGCACAATTATGTTTCAAATCGATGGTCATACGGTGATAGGTTGCAACCATTTCTCATTAATTTTTAGTAAATTGAGATAATATAAGATATGTGGCTAAAGAACAGTCATAACTACAAAATTAATATAAGATTATTTTCCATTTCCCTGAATTTGTTCCTTTCTGCTGAACAAAACCAAAATATTCTTTGTGAATAAATAGTTTACATAGTTCACGCCCTGGGGGGCGGGCTTAAAAAGAAAGTATCCGTATAATGAACAAACCTTTTCGTATTATCCAATTAAATTCTTTGCAATAATCAAACCATAGTAATCGCATTAAATTTATTCGAATAATCGTATAAAATTTATACGAATAATCGAAAAAAAATTTATTCGAATAATCGTAGGAAAATTTATTCGAATAATTATAAAAAAATTTTTTAGAATAATCACATAAAATTTATTTGAATAATGGAAAAAAAATTTATTTTAAAAAACGAATAAAAAAGAATCGAATTTATTAATCAAATATTTTAGTAAAACTCGTTTTTTTCGTATTTTATGCCATTTAAAAAAATTTCATAATACCAATAATAGAATAAAATTTATTTTTTTATATTACCCTATTTCCACAAGTTAGGCAAGCTACTCGTCTATAAAATTTATATGAAAATCACTCGAAAACATGAGAACGGTCAAATCGACCGTTTTTACAAGCAAAAAAAATTATATTTATTCGAAAACTTAATAAAACTAGTCGAATAAAATTTATTCAAATGAGCGAATAAAAATTTATTCGAATAAGCGAATAAATTTTTTTAAAGCATAAGAATACCATTTTTTATCGAATAAACGAATAAAATGTATTTGAATCAAATATAAAATTTATTGAAATATATTCGTATAAGCGAGTAAATTTATTCGTGCCTTCAGATAAATTTCTGCACGTAGTTGATCATAAAAAAATCAATTCGAATAATCAAATATAATTTTTATGTCATAATTAAATTCATTTGAATAATGTAAAAAATTTTATTTATATATTGAGCGTTATTTTCGATTTTATCGTAAGCAACAAAAGTTAGAATTTTTAAGGAGAAAGTTTTTTTTTAAATATGATAAAATTTTACAGCCTTTATCTTAAAAGTTATAAATTTTTTTAGCATTTTGATAATTCTTAACTGTGGATAGGCCTATAAAATTTTAATTTCAATAAAAAAAGTATATTTTTGCAAAACAAGTAGTTAAATTTCAATTGAACTTATCTTGTTTATTTTATTCACTATAAATGGAATTGCTGTAACGTTTGCTTTAAGAAAACAAAAAATGTGTCCAACACTTGAGAATATTTTGGCGTATTTAGTTCTAAAAATTAAAAGAAATTTATTGGTTAAAAAACAAGTCTTACCTTTTTTATTTATGAGATATGATTTCATTTACACTAACCCGTAAATTTTCACTAAGAAGACTTTTGAATTGGAAAGAAAATTTAATTGATTTATATTTCGTTTTTTTTTTAATTTATCAATAAATTATTGATTTATTTATTTTGCCACACTTCAATTACCATTTAAAATTTTAATTTTATTTAATAATTGTTTTTAACTTTTATCGTAACACTTAAATATATTTTAATATAATTTTTTTTTATTTATTTATTTTATTTATTACGATTTTTAAATTTTTTAATTACTTTTTTTTTATTAAAACACTTTATTTGCTATAACACTTTTTTTTTTAATGTGGAATTTATTTTAACAGATAATTTAATAATTATTATATTTTTTTATTATATTATGAATTATTTATCAGGGTTGGTGTGCATTATCTCAAAGCTTTTTTTTTTAATTCTCAAATCAAAGAAATTTTGTTTTGAAACGTCATAAGCTGCAGACACTTTTTAAATATTTCTTTTTAATGTGTTGATTTTCATTTTTTTTAACAAAATTATTTATTGTTCTTTTTTCTGCTTTCAGAGCATCACAACTTTTAGTTTTTAAATGATATGCTTATTAGTTTCAATTGATATTCTTTAACAGATGATATGAGTGTTTTTTGTTTATTAGTTTAATTAATTTTTTTTAATTTCTGAAATTATTGTAAGAATATAAGTAAATGTTACCGCTTGTTAAAAATTTACACACTCATAGTGGAATTTGTAACAAGTTTGGCAACAGTCTGCTTAATTCATTTAAAAAAAATTCTGGTAAATTTCTCTGTTACAAAATAATATAACTAAAAACCCCTTCAATGATATTGTACGAATATGTTCGCTTGTAATTCCACCTACAGCCTGTTTTTGCAAGTCAACCAGTCGACTCGTCTGGAAAATTTTAATAAAACTCATTTAAAAAATACAAGTGTTTTTTGTGTATATTTTTTACTCATGTCGACCATTTAGTCTAAGGAAAACAATAACATATTTTCATAATTTAATAGGCCGTCATCGTTTAATGAATTGTGCTTATCAGATTTGTTATGTTGGACAGTAAAAAGCTAAAGCGTTACAGTTAAGCTTTAATTTATTAAAATAATGTGTTGGAAAACAATTAATGTATTTCTGGCTTAGCTTATCTTGCTAGATGCATTTCGCAGCTATTAAAGTATCTAGGTAACAAATAATTTTTTATACCCTAATTCGGTAAGAAGATTTGGGACGTTTTGGTTGCTTTTTGCTATATTCCTTATACAAAAAGTAAATCTATTTTGTCAGTAGATTTGCACAAAATCTACTCAAAAGCTAATATTTTTATTTATGTTTTACTACCCTCTAAAAAAATAATTTATATAAAGAGTGGGTGAATTAGCTAAGTTCAACAAAATTTTCTATTGAAGGTGTGTGAATGAGGTAAGTCGGCACTTTTTTCGTTAAGCTTTAATAGAGCATCTACACCTACACAAAATCTAGAAAAATTTAATAAAAATCTTAATGCAAATCAATACCGTTTACAGTAAGATTTTTTTTACATTTGTCAAGACTTTTTTTCCAAAACAAGACCCATTAACTGAAAACTTTTCAAAACTACAACCAAACAATTGCAATGTAGCCAATTCACACACCTTTTTAAGCAGACTGTACTAAATTCAATCATCTTGTGTGCAAATATGTTGCACAGGGTAGTAAAAATAAAATACAAAGATAAGGCTTTGAGTAGATTTCCTGCAAATCTAGTGACAAATTAGATTTCCTTTTGTATGGGATATCTAGTAAAAAGCAGATATATTTTGCTCGAACTTTCGCAAGTACAAGATTTCGAGACAATGTTAATGCTCTATAAGACAAAATTTTAAGGAAGGGATATTGTATTGCATACGAAATCTTGAAAAGTTTCTTAGTGTAAACGATATAAATTTCGGTGAAGATTTCAAATCAACTATATTAGATTACGAGACAATGTAAATGCAGTATAATTAATAATTTTCTTTAAAAAGGGTTGTTGTCTTTGGTAATAAAAAATAAAAATATTATTACCATGTTTCTAAAATATAAAAATTAATTTAAACTATTATATGAGTTTGAAAAATATATAAAAAAATATTTGTTGGATTTAAGTTTTTGGAAAAACAGCGTAAATCATATCCACGAACCTTCTATCATAGACAGTAAAGAATAATTGTCCTAAAGAATACTTGGACTTTTTTTCCATCTATAGACAAGATGACACGATCCTTTTGTTAACACGTGTCAAATAAAAACAATATTGATATAATTATGTGAAATATTTTGCCGTTTCCCAAAAAAAAATTGTTGTACAGTCTAGATGATTTCCTTTAGCGTTTATGAAAACTATAAACTTAACTACTTAAAGTCTTCTTAGGACCGATTTCAGCAATTTTATTTAAACATCAATTCATATTTAAATGGAGTTGGTGAAATTGGCCTTCAGCAATTGATATTTGATGTCAAACTTTATGAGTTTCGACCGATGAAAATAAGGCACTTCATTTGGCGTTCATCACAACAACTTTATTTCTTTTTACAAATTATTTGCTTAAAATCTTTTTCGCAATTAATATGTTCTATCAAGTTTTTTGTTTTTTATTAATGAGTTGGCACCGGACAATGGACATATGCGTTGCTTATCTTAGCAAACATACGTCAAACTAAAAAAAAGATTTCGTGACACATACTTTCAAAATGATGCAATAACACGAACACGTCAAAGCAATGTGAACACTGCGTTAATATCGCAGCTGTAAACGAAAGTGTATATATAAAAAGGCCCAAATTTATGAGGATTGGTGTCCTGTCCTTCTACTACATGAACAACTTTGTTCACAGATCTTGGCCAGTATACGTTTAAAATCAAACTGTTGCAGAAATTAACGTTGGAAGACCATAATATGCGTCTTTCTTTGGCTGGTGGTGCTCTATAGCAGTTGGAAATTGCCCTACAAACTCCATTATATTTATGTCAAGTATGGTTTGGTGTTTACACGTTGGTGGTATCATTGGAACCTAGGGATTTAAAAATTAAGCCGGAGTTTGTTACCGCACTAGCATGCACAACTTTTTTGCTAAAAAAAAAATATAAATGACATTAATCCGAGGAAGGTGATAAATGATAAATTGATTTCAAAAAATTGAATTGTCAATTGGCATCCAAACTAGAGCAATTTTATACCTCTCTATTATTTCCTATAGGACCTTGTAAAGTCACTGGTTTAAACTGATAAAGCAACTCCAATTGAGGCCTCCAAGGCCAATAGTATTCATGTTGTTAAAGACATACGTGTGGCAATGTCCAACAAAAAGTTACCCAAAACCAAAAATTTTAGGTCCATAATGCACTTCGTTAAGAATAAAATATTTTTCAAATGCATTAATAACACAACCCCACAAAATACAACTTTTTGTTTCCCCTTCAAAAATTAATTCCATTTTTTTCATATACATATCTAAGTATATTAAGACTTTCATTGAGTTTGGTTAGTTAGCCGATACTGTACTCGCATTTTCGGTCAACGTCGTACATACTTCCTGAAAATATTATGCAGGCTCATCAAAAAAAATCTGACGTGAAGAATTTTTTTTAATATTTTTCTGAAGCTTAATACCTAATACCTATCCGAATTTATTATTAATTTTTTAAGGGTAAAAACTATCAAAGCTTTCGAGAGTGATGCACGCTGTAAGAAAAATTTAACTCAGGTATGGAAAATTTAATTTTCTTTATAAATTATATCTGCCTTATTCATAAAAAATATATTGATTTTTCAATAGAAAATTTGTTTCATAAACCTCTTATTAAACAGAAATATTTTTTATGAATAAGGCAGATTAAATTTATAAAAAAAATTAAATTCTCCCTCCCTGAGTTAAATTTTTCTTACAGCGTGCTTCACTCTCGACCAATGAACGAATTAACGTGATGGACAATATCAAATTTTTAGCGTGAAGTAAGAAAGAGGCCATTTATGGCAATTTGGAAACACTAATATGCCATAAAATTTTTATACATATAAAAAATTAATTATTATCCTATTCAAAACATATGAAAAGAAACTGCCGCAAAGTATGCAATAATTTTAATACTTAATAATATTTGCGTATAACTTATATTTAATTTAATTTAAAATCGTATTACTCATACGCCACCGTTTAATGAAAATTTTATAAAACACCAATTGATAAAATACAATGTGCCCATAATTATGAAGATGGACTAAGTCGCGTTATTTGTTGTTTTGAGATGTTTAAAGGATTAAACTTATATTACTTAATATTTTAATTAAGAATTACACTAGTCTTGACTGATGAAAATTTCTTCAACATAAAAAAAAGTATCGTTAGCTAAAGCGCACAATGCCCTAACTAACAATATATTCAATATCCAATTTTTTTATAATTTCCTTGCCATATTTTCCATAACATATTTCTTCATATATTTTTCAAACTATTGTATTATATTTTAATTTAATTTTTATGTTTTTAAAACATGGTAATAATAGATATTTTTATTTTTCATTATCAAGGACAACAACCCTTTTTGAAGAAAATAATTTACAGAATTCAAAAACAATAACTTAAAAGTATATTTAAACAAAAACGTCCTAAATTTTCTTACTGATTTAGGGCATAACCTCATGCATTACAATAAACTATTTTTATTGTATTAAATTTATTTTTTAAACAAACCAAAAATTTCCTTATCACCTTCTGTTACAGATATGTTACGTACTATTTAATCTCTATTAAAACTATTAATTAAATGTAATTTCTAATTTCATTTAAACTCAATCTTGTTTGAAACTAAGACATTCACTCTTAGTAAAAAAATTATATCTGGTACAGCATAACAGATTTAAAGTAGCCCTACGCTTTTATTAAATCATTAAGTGCAGTTTATTAAAAAGTTATATTATCGGCAGTTTGCTTCATTTAATTTTGTAAGCACCCAAACTTTGTGAAAGAAATTTATTTTAATTTGAAGCTCTTATCGCCAATATATTTGACGTTCTTTACATTTCCATCCTTAACAATTTTCGTCACAAAAAAATTTATTTCAAAAAATTCCAAAAAGAAAGGTTTTTTTTACTTATGCTACGAGCTCTTAAAAAAAAGCTAAATAAAAATACTTTCACCATGTTGAGATATAAGGGGTTTGAAAAGCAATATAGATTCCCTTTAGTATAAATACTCAAAAAGATTTAGCCGCCGTATTCAGAAAAAAATAATTTTGGTTTACAAAACGTTTAACAAACGAATTTTCAAAAAAAAATTTTTAGTAGACCTTTTGTAAACCAAAATTATTTTTTCTGAATACGACAGTTAAGGTTTTATTTTCAATAACTGACATTATTTTGATGTATTTTTTTATTTATTTATGGAATAATATTGAAAAGCTTTCGATTTTTTAAAATTCTATTGAAATTCGCTAACAGCAATGAAATGTATATAGACCAAGCTTAAACCACAATAACTAATAATAATATAATTTCATTTTATATTACTATAAATTAAATATTTTATTTCCTTTGTTTACAATTTTTTAATTTCATTTCCAACTTAATTATTTTTTTTTTTTGCAAATATCTAAATTCTCATTGAAATAAAACAATACGCAAACATGTAAACAAAGCCAACCATTAAATTCTAAAATTTCTAAGCTGCCTGAAACTCGTGCACAAAAGATTTAATTTATACACTAATTTGTTCATTTCCACATTTTTTTTTTTCAACACATTTTTTACACACGTTTTAGTCCTGGTCAACAGCAAAAAAAAATCAAACACAATCAGCAACAACAACAACATTACAAATGATTATAAAATTTTTCAATGGTCATTACACTTGTTTTGTGTTTTGTTCGCGAGTACTTTAGAAATCAACATATGAATTGAAAGAAAGTTATTAAAACACGTTCGCAAATATGCGTGTTTGAAATTATTTTTAATTAACTAAAAACGAACACGCCACTTCTATTTCTAACAACACTCACAATACTTCAATTAAATTATTTTTTTTTTACTTTTTTTCTCTCTTAATTATAATGACAATTGCTGGCAACAAATAAACAAAGACACACGGTACTCGTGTTTTTAATTAAATAAATTTAATTTCATTGTAGGCATATTTTAATGCATGTAAGCCTCATTTGTTGAAAAAAAAGTAATTTTTTATATACGAGTAAGTAAGTGATTATGTGGAGTGAGCTTAACATCACACCAGGAAACGCAACATGACGTATGAGTATGTATGTGTGTATGTATGTATGTATGTATGCATAATACTTTTCATAAGCACTTGTAATTTTTGTGAGCATATCTTAAGGGGTTGAATTTGTATGTGCAAATTTCTGCTGATGTGTATATTTATGTATATGTATATATGTATATATTTTATTTAATATTTCCAGGATGATAAGTAATAATTTAACTAATTTTATTTGCATGTCCAGGCATGTTTGTGTAATCTTGCATGTCTAGATGTATTTTTTTTTTCTTTCTAATAAATTTACTTTTCCTTTTGTTGTATATTTGTATTTTTTTTAATTTCTTTTATAGCATACTTTTAGGTTTATTACCCCTTATAAAGATGTAAGAATTTAACAAACCGATGGAAGTTAAACCGCGCGCGTTAAATATCGACACATGCAGAAAACAAACGACTTAAATACACGTAAATGCATGAATAAATAATTATTGGGCGAAGAAAACTTATACAGCAATTATTTCATATTACAATTATTAAGCCATATTCTCTTGGCAAACAATTTTATTTTTATTTAATTTAATTTAATTTCTGGCTTAACTTTAAATTAAACTTTTAAACTTTGCTTTAGCATTTAAACATTATTTTCTTTGATATAATTTATTTTTCTTTATTCCAATCACATAAGCGATTCTTTTTTCATTTGCCTTGATTTTTTATTTTTATTTAACCGTAATAATAGTTAACTAACGCACAATGCTGCTGAACGAAGCCATGCGAAAACACATTATTCCCGTTTTAATACATCTTTACCGGTTAAGATATAAAACACGACTGAGGTAAATGTACTCGTTGTGTGAACTTTTTTTCCATTAAACATATTCTTCTGAGGCAAGAATAACAACACGAACAAAAAACATGATGTACATATCTATATACATACAAAAATATATATAAATCTTCATACACATAACTACAGCGAAAAATCATTCAACAAGACATGAAATGAAAAACCGAAGGTACTATAATAAAATAGGAGCGAGCGTAATTATATAAAAAAAAACTACAAAAAGCATTGGTCTGCTGCTCTCTAGGAGAGTTAAAAGTTAAATGTAGAGGAAAACAAAAACCCGAATAAAGCAAATGCCTTTACATGGCAAATACAAAACTTTAAACTTAAAGCCAAATTCAGCTAACTCTCTTTCTCCAAGCCATAAATTTGCCATAAACGCTTTTGTAAACAAAACAAAATTCCAGCACATAAAGCAAAGGAGTTTCTCGACTGCTTTGCAAGGCTTTAATACATAAAACACACAAGAAAATTATGCTTTCATTTATAAATCAAAAGCACCACTTCTATACTCTTAACTCACAAATACATACACAACTGACAGCTGAAATATTTAATAGAACTCTGTACTCTCGTTGAAAAATAGAAGCTCTCAATAAACGAAGTTGAAACGCTTGCACACTTTTATATTATTGTTAGCGTAGGTCAGTTAAACGATTGTTACCAAATGTGTGTTTTTGTGTGTACTCGTTTCAGCTTTTTTTAAGGGTGATATTTCTCTTAAAAATGCTTAACCATAAAGAGACTCATAATCATGTATAAAAGTTAGATATTATAGCAAAATTATAGCATGAGTTTACGTTTGAATTGAAAAAGCGCTGTTGACAGTAAATACTAAGCTTTTATTTAAGTAAGCTTTTTTATCATTTAGACGACTTTTGCTTAAATGTTATTTAACAACTGCAGAATCATGCTTAAAGCAGAACTAAACCAGGGTCTGTAACAGTAATGTTTTATGTTAAAAAGTAATTTTTAATCATTATTTTTTATAGCTATGCTATTTATTGCGCGATACAGGAGTTCTTTGGAGTGAGTGAAACACAAACAAAACAAAAACAATGAGAACGATTGCTCAATTTGTTTTTGTATTGTTTTTGTATATGAGCACAAACAATACATCCCAGTAAAAAAATTGGAAGTCATTCTAAAGGAACTACATTTTCATTGCTTCCAAAAAATCGATATTTTTAATTTGCCGATAGTTAGCAGAAAACCAAGTAGAAGTTTATTTTAGTTATACATAACCTTGTAATTCCTCAATAGTTTTAGAAATTACTCACCAGAATTTAAAAAAAATCGATTTTTTTGAAGAAACTTATGAACTAATTTTTTTCTAAAATTTTTAAGTTATTTGCTTAAATTTACATGAAAATACTGTTTCGCGTTTAAATTCCTATAAAAAGAAACTAATTGTTAAAATAGGTAACTATTAACCATTTTTCCTAGATGAAAATATTATCATAGAACACAAAAAAGGAAATTTTTCTTAAAATCGCTTCCAATTCGGTGACCAGGCATCGAAAAAGAGAACTTCTTGCAATGACAACCCTATGTAAAAATCATTAGATCGGATCGAAATTTGCACTACTTCCAGATCGCAAACTCTACATTTTCATGACTTTTTTGGAGTGTCTTTTTTTACTGGGATTAATTTAATCACAATGGAAATAATATTGGGAAATAAATGAAAACGTTTTGAAATATTTGCACAGAATTAAACACCATCATATAATATAATTTTATTGCATTGTTATTTCTCACATGAAATTAGTTTTATATAACGAAGTAGCATAGCTCTTATCAGGTGTGCTAAGACACCTCTCTTCTTTTTTAGCTTTAATTTTCGCTTAGAAATAAAAGTAATTTTCGAAGTTTTATAATTTTTTGCTTCAATAAGGTCCCTTTTAAACTAAATAAAATAAAAAACAATAATTGAATTTAACAAATAAATCGGTTGCTCTTAGTTTTAAGGCAGAAAACAGTCTAAAAATTATTTTTTTTTGCTAAATAAAAATTAATTAGAATTGAAAAAGTATTTGTTATTTTCTAAAAAATACATTTAAAATTAATTTTACATTTTATAAATATGGGGTTATTATTTATTTAAAAAATAAAGCTAAGTTTACACGATTGAAATTTTCTTCAAAATTGCTCTTCAAAATGCTTTAAACTCGTTTTAACAGCAAAATTTTTAAAAATTTCTTAAAAATTTTGCTGTTTACACGAATGTAAAGCATTTTTAAGAAAATTTCAATCGTGTAAATTTAGCTTAAAACTCTTAAGGTAATTTTTATTTTCTCGGCCAAAAATAAAACTCAAAAATTTAATTTTATTTTCTGAGGAATAAATAAAAATCAAGAAGAATGAAGGTTATTCATTTTCTGAGAAATAAATGAATTAAAAAAAAAATAATCCTTATTATCTGGGGAATAGAAAAAAAACTTAGAAAACAATCAGTTAAGGTAAAAAGTTAAAATTTCTTAACAAAAATAAATGCATTTAAAAGTGGTACATGAAGGGTTATCTTGGTGTCTCCCTTGTACACTCAGCACTTTTCTTTTAATTTGATTCAATTAATTTGATTTGGATTTCCGGTCCCTGTCATAAGCAAGTATATTAAAAAAAACTCAAAAGAGAGGGAAAACAACAGCGTACATATTTAATACTTTAAAAAAAAATTTATATTTAAAAAATATTTTGTTAAAAAAAGTTTTGTTTCTAAACGTTTCAAATTTTTATGAAAAATAATGAAAATTCGTTTCAAAATGTATTTTTTCCAAACAAAATTTCAAAACGAAAAAATCGTTTGAATTTAAAAAATCTAAGCATTAGTTTAGCTCTTCAAATACTTTAATAGAGTAAAATAAAATGTTGCATACTTTTAGGGGCTTATTTAAAAATATTTCCTAACGAATGCTTGCATGTAAATTAATGCATAAATTGCAGCAGGCTGCACGACTACATGACGTCAAATGCCGACAGCTGCAATTGTCGACGAGAGTTTGTCGTCCTGTATTGAAACTTGTTTTTTAGGATATTCAATTCAAACTAACCATTGCCTTCCGATTAACTATTCGATTAATTTAAAATTTACTATTTTCGATTAAGGCTTCAACCGGTTAATTTGGGTCGATTCAACCCGTTTAAACATAATTTATTATATTTCAATATATTTTTTATGAAACAAATAATTGTTTCTTTTCATAAAGAAAGGGAATGTGTTGCGAGATTTGCTTTAATAGAAACAAAGAAATATGCTCACATAAGCTTCATTTTATTTTAGTGTTTAATATCCACACTTTTTTCTTTCATTTAGTTTTGAGCCACTTTATGTATTGTAATAAAATTAATAAATAGTTCTGCCAAAAACTTCAATGCAAAGTTCTGATAAAACATTTTCGAAAAAAATGTATGGCACAAAACTGGAGGTAAACGCTTTTAACCAAAAAAAATTTTTTTTAAAATCTGTACGCAAAATTTAAAAATAAATTTTAGTGGACGTGCCTCCGCCCGTGTATTTAAATGCAAAATTGTGTGTTTTTTGGAACTCAGAGTGTGTGTTAAGTGTAATAATAAAATTTAATGGGCGTGACTCCACCAAAGTTTTTTCAAGTGGAAAATTGTGTATATTTTAGAGCTCAAGGTGAGTGGTAAGTTTCATAAAAATCGGTTGAGTAGATCCACCTAAAATATAATAATACATTTTTATGGGCTTAAACCCGACCATTTTTTAACTTTAAAATTGTGTAATTACAAGAAGCAAAGGTATTTGTTAAATGAAATATCACAAAATGGAATTAAAAAAAGTTGTGGGCGTGTCTTCGCCCACTTTTCTTACAATGAGACCAATTAGAATTATAGCCTTTCAAACAAAAAACAGAGAATGCTTACATTCTGTCAAAAATGTATCGAGTTATGTAGTAACAATGTCAAAATAAATAAACAATAAAAATACCGACGAATCGATAATCAGCTCCTTTTTTTGAAGTCGGTTAAAAATTATACATATATTTTGTTACGTGACAACGATAGTTATTTCATTTAAAATCTAAGCATTTGAACCAAATACTATTTCTAAAACATTATTTTAGAACAACTCCTTAATAAATTAAACAATATAAAAAAACTATCTCACTTATACTAGTACGAACGACGAATTTTTCGAAGCAAACTCTCGTCATAAAAAATAAAACACATATGTGCATATAAAAATGAACGCAATACCGCCGCATAACGAAATTCGTCGAAATGCGTGACGAACTCTAAGATAGATTTATTTCTATTTTGTACGCCGACGAACGTCGAAAAAACATTTTCTCTCTCTCTCTCTCTCTCTCTCTTTGTACACACAATAACCAACTTTCACAACTATAAGACGAATTCATCGACGTGGACGAAATTCGTCGTTCGTCCCAGTTTTGTTCATAGCATTATGTACTTGTTATAGCTATGCTATTTATGCTACGACACAGGATTTTCGTAACAAAAATAACCGACATTATTACAGTTATAAATTTCTTTTTATTTTGATTTCTTTGTACTTAAAACCAAAATACGAAAATAAACGAAACAAATTGTTTGGTTTTGTTCTGTTTCGTTAAAGTGAGTAAAACAAAAACAAAACAAAAATAATGAGAACGATTGCTCAATTTATTTTTATATTGTTTTTGCACATGAGCACAAGTCAGAGAACACAGCCGATCGGCTGTAAGCCGGCTAACAGCCGCCACTGGCCACAAACAATACATTAATTTAATCTTAAGCCGCTAGAAAAGAAAATAATGGGAAATAAATGGAAACGCTTTGAAATATTTGCGGCGAATTTGAAATCATCATATAATAAAATTTTATTATTATTATTATTGCTGTTTAACACGTTAAGTTTGTTTTATAAAGCTAAGCAGCATAGCTATAAATGGGTGTCCTCTTCTTTTTTAATACATACATTAATATGTATAATATTTTTCTCATCTGATTCACTTCGTAATTTGTGTTATTGTTTTTTCTTTTCACAAAATCTCAAAATAATAAATTATTTATGTATTTTTATTTATTGAAATTAATAAATTTATGAAACTTGTTTTTAATCGGTTAACCGATTAATCCAAAATTTAACGACTATTAAACAACTAAAGCAAAGCCTCGCTTAATTTATTGAACGATTAACCGATGTATACATATACAGTCAAACTGGTCTATGTTGAACTTCCATTATATGAATATCTCCCTGTTATGAATTGATTTCAAAATAAAAGTTTTTTTGTTACAATCACAGTATATTTTGATTAGAAGGAGTACAATGAATTATCATATAGCAAAGTTTTCTTTACAACGAATAAGTTTTGTAGTTTTAAATTTTTTAAATTTAAATTTTGTAACTTTAAATTTTGTAAATTTAATTGACTTTGACTCACATTTTGTCACCTTAGAATTATTTGATTATTAGCGAAATTTTCTGTTACACATACTAACAACATTATGTAGCGACAAGAAGTAAAATATAATCAAGGGTTTTCCAAAAGATGCAAGGAAGAATACAAAAAAGAAGAAGAAGAATTCAAAAATTCATGGAGATGTAGCGTAAAGTAACGAATAATGTATTTTAATCCATAAGTGTATGTGAAAGTATTTTGACGAAAAAAAAATGATAAATGTAATCCCAACTAAAATACCTGCGCCAAAAAAGTCTGTACAGTATCTGTAGTGCGATTCACTAACTTTGTTTTTGCGATAATCGCATGGTTAAAATAATTATAACGAAAATTTATCGAATTTTCTATTCAGTAAATTTTTTAACGACTTTTGCTGTAGGTTAATGTCACATGTGACGTTTATGTGCTGTTAATTTTATCGACAAAAATCAAGAGAAAATATCAGCTGGGTACTATCGTTAAAAAGAATCGTTATGGCAAGCGACAAAATGTATAGACAAAAATTGGGATTGTCGGATCATTAATTAACATCTACTGAATTGCACCACTGGGTTCAGTAACTTTTTGTGAAATAAAAATCGTAATTCTTATCAATATATTTACTCTTTTTGCCATTGCTATTATGTGATTCTGTAATTTCTCTTTTACGATACTGTAAATCTGTGTTTTACTCGCAATCCTGCATACAAAATGTCAAAACAAGCGAAAAGCACACAGAAGAATTAAAAAAAAAAACTAAATAAATTTGAGCTTGTTATTTTACTTTGTTTGCTACAACTGACAGTGAATATCGTTAAAATATATTAATGAATAGCAAAGTCCATAAATTTTTGTTACATATATTATAGCGACACACATGATTATCGTAATAAAAGTTACTGAATGCAGTAGGGCGATTGATTCTTCAGTAACTTTTAACGATCCGACAATCATAATTTCTGCCTATACATTTTATCGCTTGCAATAACGATTGTGTGATTCTGTAACTGCTTTTTAACGATAGTGTGCAGCTAATATTGTCTGTTAATTTTTGTCGATAAAACTAACAACACATAAATGATTGTCGCTTAAATAACGACACCGCTGACATTAACCTACAGCGAATATCGTTAAAAATGTTACTGAATAGTAAATTCGAAAGATTTTCGTTAAAATTATTTTAGCAATGGGGTTATCGTTAAAAAAAAGTTTGTGAATCGCACTACAGCTACTGATTATCCTTACTTAACATTATAAATGTAAAAGCGAGTTTGTTTGTTTGTGACTTCTTCACGCCCAAACCGTTTAACCGATTTTAAAAATTCCTCAGCAATAAAAAGCGTCAGATATAATATATTTTATCCGGTTCGCAACCGGTTTTTTTATGCTTGATACGGATTTTTGTTTGCGAAAAACACATTTTTCGGCTGTTTAGGGTAATTTTAATTTCGGCTTTGATTCAGTTCTAAATCGGTTTTTATGTATTTTTTAAGCAGATGAACGCAAGGGGAGCCGCAGGTAAAAGTTTGTTTTAAATAAACTTGAAAAAAACTAAGACTTACCCCCAAAAAGTCTTAATTGCCAACACTTTTATGAACTAACAAACACACACATATTTATCTCTAGCTTTTTACTCTCTCAAACTTGTGGGGCGATGCGTGAGCAAAGCAATATTTTTTCCGCACCCTGGAATATAATATACCAAGTTGTATTCGGCAAATACAACTAAATCGCTATCACTCGTAAGTTTTTATAAAAACAACAAGAAGTTTTTCAATTATTATAAATTTAATTAAAATTAATACAAACAACAGACAGCAACTATTAATTTTATTAACGTCAGTGTTTGAAATTGTTTTTAATTGAAAAATATTTCTAATCAACCAAAATTTACAAAAGAAAAAAAAATCATTTAAACCTTTACACAGAAACAATTTTCCTTTAAAAGAAACTAAAAATCAAAGGCGTTTTTTTTTTTTTATTTTTTGTAAATCACTTAAAAATTTTTGACTAAAAAGAATACATTTGAATGAAACTCATATAAAACTTAAAAAGCCCACATGCTTAGCCATTAGTACTTTCAAAATATTCTTAATTTGCACAAAAACTGTTTGGAAGTACAATTCATTGTACTGATTGACCTTTTAATGGATAATTTCAATTAAATTATTTTAAGAAAAAAGCCATCTATCATTTTATGTTTGGTTTTTCATTCAAAAAAAAATCAAATAAATAAAAAGAAAATAATTGAACAATTAGAAAACAGAGTACTTACCTCAAAATTACCACCCAACTTTGCGCCAGCTTGAGCTAAATACAATGTAGAGGATGATGCAAACACTAACTCCATGGGATCTCTTGTTATTTGTGTAGTCTCTGTCTCTTCGCAATTATAATAGTATACCACTTTATCACTTAACACTTTGAAAGCCAGTGTAACCCATTTTTTTGGTTCATATGGCAACTGATAACTAACCAGCCGCCTACTCACTGGACTAACACTGGCATCCGTATAGATTAACGATACATTCCAGCAGTCCTTGATGACGGGTGAGAAGTGCAAACCAAATTGTACAACCGTATCCAAAGGATCAACCACACTGAACAAGTAGCCACCTTTGGCTGAAATGGGTTGCAGGGTCGTTTGCAAGGCAAAATCATTAAGTTTTTCTGGCAAAATCATGCGATATGGTGATTTTATGTCGGCTATTTGTAATATTTTATAGGCAGGAAAGCCATCTTCGGCATAATCGAACTCAATGCCATTTAGATTTTCATTTATCATGGCCAGCATGTCATATTCGGCAATGGCATCTAGAAAAAGGTTACAAAGGAAAGTATAAGGACATATGGTAATTTTTCTTTTCTATTTTTTTGTTGTTGTTATTGAGCAGGAAAGGTTTAATGTGGGAGTGAGAGAATTCAACACACATTTTGATTTTTTTTTTTTTTTCTAAATTTTAAAATCCAGCATAAATGTTTAAGTCGGCTGTCACACCAAACATTTTGCTTATTTAAATTTAGCTTTCCATCATTTGCTTCCTAAGGCTTAATGCCAATTATTTGTTCAACATTTGAACTCCAACCCTTGTTTCACAAAAAATTACCGAATTTGTAGCACACATTATGTCTTGGCTTTGAGAGGATAAAAAATAAAAGCTATTCAATATTCTATTGCTGTCTGTAGATAAGTCTATATGGATTATAGAATACAACAATTTAATTTACATAGTTTGATTACAATACTTAGCTTAAAGTATTAAACAGAAAATTAATTATGTTTGGAAGAGAATAGCAAGATAGTCTCACTATTTAATAAATAAAGGACTGCACGAGTCAATCACATGTTAAGTATTAAATAAATACTCGGGATATTCTCTTTGTTAAATTGTATATGTGAAATGATTTCAAGTTATCTTTCATTCCACATTTTGTATTACATTCGCAGCACTGTATTTGCTCATTGCCGCTAACAGAAATTGATGCCCCTATTAGGGTTTACAACTCCACTAAGTTGGTATTTTTTTGGTATTATGAAATACAACTAATTTTAGTTGTTTTCGAAACAATGCTCGAAAAGAAGAGGTTCTAACGCACTTGGTTCCTATGTGCGCCTTGTTGCCTTCGAAATAATTATTCTCAGATAAATATGCGTATTCTATCCTTGACATATCGAGCCATAACCGCTAAAATAGCTTAAGCGACACATTTTTGGACTTCGTTTTTTTTTACGAAAATCGACTATTTACGATCGCACATAATCGGTTTTGGTAAAAAAAATGAGGTTCGAAAACTATGTCACTTAAGCTATATTGGCGGTTATGGCACAATATTTGAGTCGGTATCTCGCTGTGGTGAATGTGATTAATGCTTAAAGGTGAATATTTGAAATATTTTGTTCCCAAGTTTATTCGAAAGAATTTTTTAAGCTTCGGTGCGTCTTGCATTCGTTGCCAAATTTATGTAAAAGTATATGCAATGATAAAATATTTACTCACCTTTTATGCCTTGACCCGTTAATTCTATGGCTTGTGAGCGTCCAATGGCAAAAAGTAAAACCAGCGTCAACAGCATTTTTCGCCACGAACTGCAAGAGGAAAGAAAGTCCGTTTAGTATAATAAAATTAAGGTTGCTATGAAAGTTCAGAAATATATATTGAAAATAAAAATAATGGCATTAGCAAAGCTTTTTATTAAATAATTTCAACTCCTCAAACATTTCATAATTATGCCCTAATTCGACAATTGTGTCGTCTTGTCCATGGACAGAAAAAAGTCGTACTTGTGATTCTTGAAAACAATTATTATTTATTGTCTCTGCTAGAAGGTTCGTGTATGTGATGTACGCATTTGTTCCCAACCGTAATATCCAAGTCCCGGTCCAGACCTGCAATTTTCGTTGCAGCAATTCTTGAATATGTGTGAGAGTGTTGAAATAGAATATATACTTTTTGTAGTCCTCTTTCGCTCTTTTGCACTAAAAAAAATAATAAAAAGTTGCTGCAACAAAAATTGCAAGTATGGACCGGCTCCAACACATATTTTTACATATATTGTTCAAACTATCATATAATACTATAAATTAATTTCTTTATTTTAATAATCATATTTTTATTCTTGCTTAGCAAAGGCAGCAACCCTTTTTGAAGAAAATTATTTAAAAAATTCAAAAGCAAGCACTTAAAATTATTTTCAAACAAAAATATTTTGCGTTTCCCTTAACGTTTGTTAAAATCTTAACTATATATATTGTGTAATATTATATAAATTTAAATAATAATTCCTACACAATATCGATAATCGTTCATAAAATCCTGTTTTTGCAAAGCACAAAAAAATGCATTTCCGCTTGTGCCAATATTAGCACTGAACACAATATCCGGCGAACAACTTCCAAAAATAAATTTGACGACACAACTAAAGTAAAGTGCATACAAAAAAAAAAAAGAAAACATATTTAAAATGGAAAATGTTTGTATCAAAATTTGTTGTTAATGCTTTTTAAGCTCTTTTAAACACTATTTGATATAATTTTTGTATGCCGTTTATAAGCAACAGATTACCAACTCACCAAACTGTATAAAATAGTTTTAAATTTACTTGCTGGCTCATTTAAAAATATTTAAGGCAAGCTAACGATACGCCGAATTGGTAAAACTTTAAAAAAGATGACATATAAATGAACAAATTATAGAACAGTTATTTAATTATGTGGTTTACAGGCATAACGACATATGTTCTGTTTTACTTATTTATAGCTTATGATGTCAAATTGTAATATTTTAAATACTTTTTGTAACAGAATCAGAAAATTTTGAAAAATACTAACGTATGCGCATCATTTGTTCTAAAACAATAACACTACCTATAATTTTTTAAAAATAAGCTTCAAAAATAACTTTTTTGGCTCTACTGAATAAGCGTCTCTTTCACCAAACATATTTAAACACACTTTAATTTAATCAAACCTTTTTTTAAGTGTCACAGAATACTTTTCTTATAGAAAAGTTGACTGTGCCACAGCACATTTTTCTTATAGAAAAGTTGACGGTGTCAAAACACACTTTTCTTATAGAAAAGTTCACTGTGTCACAGCAGACTTTTCTTATAGAAAAGTTCACTGTGTCACAGCAGACTTTTCTTATAGAAAAGTTCACTGTGTCACAACAGACTTTTCTTATAGAAAAGTTCACTGTGTCACAGCAGACTTTTCTTATAGAAAAGTTCACTGTGTCACAGCAGACTTTTCTTATAGAAAAGTTCACTGTGTCACAGCACACTTTTCTTATAGAAAAGTTCACTGTGTCACAGCAGACTTTTCTTATAGAAAAGTTCACTGTGTCACAGCAGACTTTTCTTATAGAAAAGTTCACTGTGTCACAGCAGACTTTTCTTATAGAAAAGTTCACTGTGTAACAGCAGACTTTTCTTATAGAAAAGTTTACTGTGTCACAGCAGACATTTCTTATAGAAAAGTTTACTGTGTCACAGCACACTTTCCTTAAGAAAAGTTGATTGTGTCACAGCATACTTTTCTTATAGAAAAGATCACTGTATCACAGCACACTTTTCTTAAAGAAAAGTTGACTGTAGCACAGAACACTTTTCTTAAAGAAAAGTTGACTGTAGCACAGAACACTTTTCTTAAAGAAAAGTTGACTGTATCACAGCATACTTCTCTTATAGAAAAGTTGAATGTGTCACAGCACACTTTTCTTATAGAAAAGTTGACTGTGTCACAGCATACTTTTCTTATTGAAAAGTTGACTCTGTGACAGCATACTTTTCTTAGAGAAAAGTTCACAGTGCCACAGCACACTTTTCTTATACAAAAGTTCACTGTGCCACAGCATACTTTTCTTAGAGAAAAGTTCACAGTGCCCCAGCACAATTTTCTTATACAAAAGTTCACTGTGTCACAGCATACTTTTCTTAGAGAAAAGTTCACAGTGCCACAGCACTCTTTTCTTATACAAAAGTTCACTGTGTCACAGCAGACTTTTCTTATAGAAAAGTTCACTGTGTCACAGCAGACTTTTATTATAGAAAAGTTCACTGTGTCACAGCAGACTTTTCTTATAGAAAAGTTCACTGTGTCACAGCAGAATTTTCTTATAGAAAAGTTCACTGTGTCACAGCAGACTTTTCTTATAGAAAAGTTCACTGTGTCACAGCAGACTTTTCTTATAGAAAAGTTCACTGTGTCACAGCAGACTTTTCTTATAGAAAAGTTTACTGTGTCACAGCACACTTTCCTTATAGAAAAGTTGATTGTGTCACAGCATACTTTTCTTATAGAAAAGATCACTGTATCACAGCACACTTTTCTTAAAGAAAAGTTGACTGTAGCACAGAACACTTTTCTTAAAGAAAAGTTGACTGTATCACAGCATACTTCTCTTATAGAAAAGTTGAATGTGTCACAGCATACTTTTCTTAAAGAAAAGTTTACTGTATTACAGTACACTTTTCTTAAAGAAAAGTTGACTGTATCACAGCACACTTTTCTTATAGAAAAGTTGACTGTGTCACAGCATACTTTTCTTATTGAAAAGTTGACTGTGTGACAGCATACTTTTCTTATAGAAAAGTTGATCAAATATATTTGACTGAATAAGTAAAATAATAATTTGGGATTATTATTGAGTTAACAAATGTTAAACTAAAATATTAATTACAATATTTGTTCAGCAAAGTGCGATTAACATCGGACACGGATTGGTGTTTCCACACAGAAGGCAAAAAGGCTTGAATATTATTTGTGTATGCTTGTAAAATATTTAACATCTTACTTTCAAAAAGCATCAAAAACTATTTTACATTTTCCTCGTTTAATTTTAATGTGTTAAAGTTTTCAAATGTTAATAAAAAAAACCAAACAGAAAAACATATCTTTATATGTTGTGGCCACTAGAAAATATAAAACAAGTGTCAAACCGTAATAAACATCAAATGATTTGACTTTAAAAAGTAAAACGAAAAGCGACAAACTAAATAAGGGGCTACAACATTTTTCTCCCCTAAAATTTTTATTTGCGGCAACTTAACTTCTCAATGAACCACACAGCACAATAAAACAAACCATATAAAGTGCTAAAGATGAAAATCTAAACTAAAAAGTCATGGGGGAAAAGGAACTACAAGTATAATTAAATGTCATGTAATGTTATATCCGGAAAACATGAGTATGCATGAATTTATGTCTTTTACTAACAAATTAAGACAAATACACGCATACACACGTGCAAGCGTCCCTGTATGTTTTTGTAACAAGTAACTGCTGGTGTGCAAATTATAAATTTGATTAAAAAACATAACGTTAAAAATGGCCATTCAAAAATGTAAAAGCTGATATATATATAGGAAAACAACAACTGCACAATAATACACCCTCAAAAATTTATTTATTTTTTTTTTTTTTTGTTAAGTTCATATAAGAACCGTTTATTGGAAAAGTAGCACAAATCAAGCCATGAAACATATTTTTTTTAATATTTCTAAAATCAACACCTTTATTTTAAAAAAATCTACTAAAAGTTTCATTGTGTCAATCAAATTTTTTAGTGGGTTAAATTTTTAAACAAAAGTTTAATCGATCATATATAATTTTTAATTATAAAGGATGGGCAAATTTAAGGTTAGGAAGTGAATTGGCTTAAAAACACACTTTTGTTTGAAAAATTCAGTTTTAGTGATACCAATGAAATGTGGGAACTAATAATGAAATATGATGAAGGGCAAATGTTCACCTCTAGCACATTGGCAGACGTTCGCTTTTTTTATAAAATTTTTAACCATTTAACCACAGTTTGCAATATATCTTGACTTATCTCGTCAATGCAGTGCTGAATTTCATCTTTCAGTGCGTCAGCTGTTTTTGGTTTCTTCACGTAACCCCAGTCTTTCAAATTAGAATTCACAAATTTCACAATTAAAATTATTTGCTCAAGAGTGTAGCGTTCCATGGTTAAAGTTTTCCAACTTTATACTAAGTAAATGTCAAAGGATGACAGCTTAACTCTTGACATGTCATCATTTGACAGCCAATTTGTTTGATAACCTTTAATTTGCCCACCCTTAATTTGTAATTAATTAAATTTTTAGACAAAAGTTGTAGCGTGACATTACAATTGTTAGTGATCAAACAAATTTACAATACCTAACAATTCTCAATTGGTAGATGTTGTGTTTAGCATAAGAGATCAAGATTTTGTAAAAAAAAGGGGGAACTAATTGAAATACGATTCTTTCCTTTAGTACTTGCATGTGTTGTAGTATATGCTCGAGCCGTAGTTACCCGAACGATATCCGAAGCATTTATATCGTCTGAATTATTTTACTAAAACCGTAGTTACCCGAACGATACCCGAAAAATTTATATCGTCCATAATATTTTATTAAAACCTCAGTTCGCCGAACGATATCCGAAGAACTTTATCGTCTGAATTAATTTTATTAAACCGTAGTTAGCCGAACGATATCCGAAGCATTTATATTAACCGATTTATTTTTATTAAACCGTAGTTAGCCGAACAACAGCCTAAGCATTTATATCGTCCGAGTTATTTTATTAAACCGAAGTTAGGCGAGCGATATCCGAAGATTTTATATTGTCTGAACTATTTTTATTAAACCGAATTTATCCGAACGATATCCGAAGAATAATATATATAAACCGAACCGTAGTTAAAATTATCGTATCTAACATTAATATAACCGAGAATTACAATATGCTACCAGGTATCTCGGAAACGTAATAAAGCGACCAGATTACGAAGTGTATATTATCAGCCTTCGTTGGCAACCATATTACGAATATCAATTAACCGGCTAAGAAACGACACATTCGTTTCGTCGGGTTCCACTTAAAGTGATACTGAGACCTAAGGGTATATATAGGACTGCAGTCTGGTGGCCATAATCACAAAGGAAGCAGACCTTTTAAGAACCTGGACAGACTGAACGTACCCCGACTGGGAAATAAAACTGCGTTACAAAGTTTAATTGAACCAATTAAAGTTTTTAATTAAACTTTGAATCAATTAAATTTTTAAGGAAAACTTTAATTGACCCAATTGAATGTGTAATTGATAGACAAATTATGCTGACCTTTCTTACGTAAAAAAACATTAAAACAGCATAAAAATACATTTTAAATGTTATAGAAAAATGTTACTTCAAATTTGTATAATCCTAAGGACCAACTTTATTTTTTTAATAAACTGACTTATAACGTTTTCATAATAAACAGCTTGTATGTATGGTCTGTTTGTTTGTCTGCCAATGTCCAATTAACATGTATGTATTTATGAAACTAAAAGCAAAACTAAGTAAATCCTTGTGAAAAAAACCGCAATACACTTGGGTGTCTGCGAAAGTGAAAAAAAAAAATTACACAAGTGTGTAACTTAGACGGGGTTTTGTTGTAATAATTTAAGGATTTTGTTTTGTAACCACATGATATATATGATTTGCGGTCTCATATAAGCAAACATATACAGTCTTAAGTACCCTACAATAAAAAATTTCGCTTTAAGACTTAACTATTAGAAAAGCACATTAGGAAAAGTAGGAATCAATAATCTCGCATTTAAAGTTAAATATTTTCATATAAATATAATATAATAATTTTATTTAAAGATAAAAATTGTGGACCTGCGATCGAATAATATTGGGGATAGTTTTCTTTAAGAAGTTTAATTTTTAAAACTTTCTGTAATGGTAGCATTGCTTTGGAAAATGGTTTTCCCAATAATTAAAACTTTATAAGAATCTTTTATATATTACTTGGCCATAGAACAGTGAACCGCACGCCATACCACAATTGTGAACAAGAAAATCACACACATGCTTATGCTCTTTCATTTAGTCGTCACTGCAACAACGAGGAATGAAGTTGTGCACGCATGTAAGAATTCTTTCCTGGGTTTTTGTTTAGTTTAGTTTTTTTGAGTATACGGAACGAAATTAAAGCTCAAATTTAATAAATTTGTACAGCAAACAGAGAAAACAGTGCCTACTAAATACCTCATAAATTAGAACAAAATTAATAAGAAATCTCAATGATTTTTTTCCAATAAGGAAATCTTATTAATTTCATAGAGAAAACCTTTTTGAAAAAATCAAGAAGAAATCTTGTAGTTTTTATGAGGTTATCTTAGTGATTTTTTCAAAAAAAAATTGCGTCTTTATTCTCTGTACTTATGTATTTTCATTTAAATTCTATACCATATACATATGTATGTATGTATGTAGTATATTGTAGATGCTATTTATTTATACATACATACATACGCATTATGTTATATTCTTAACTAACTTACTCACCAAGTATTGAACCAGCAAACTTCTACCTGATAGACAAGCACTCTAACCAATATGCTAACAAGCAGCAAACATTCTTAAACAAAAATGAAAAAGATCATGGCAAAAATGGCCTGTATGTCTATTTATAGATATAAAATAACAAGACACCTCATAAAATCAAGAAGATTTCCTTATAAAACAAATCAATAAGATGCTTTACACATGCTCATATAGGAACCTACTAAAATCAAGAAGAAAACCTTATTGAAAAAATTAATAAGATAGCCTAATAAAATCAAGAAGAAAATCTTTTAAAAAAAATTAATAAGCCAACCTAATAAAATCAATAAGAAATCCCTATAGTTTACAATTTATAAGAAAACTTAATATAATCAAAAAGTTTTTCTCTATGGATTGTTTTTTTGGTGCCAATAATAACGGAAATTGAGTAAAACAAAGTTGTGAATAATAATATTTCTTCTTGGTTGTATGTGGTTTTCTTCTTGATAAAATTAATAAGATTTTCCACATAAAAACAATAAGGAATCTCTATGAAAAAATCTTCGTTTCTTTCTGCTGGGATACCCCTTACCTAAACCCGTTTCATAGAGAAAATCTTATTGATTCTATGAGGCAGTTTTTTCTCTGTGCAAAATTAATAAAAAATAATTACAGAATCTAAGAGATATTTCGTGATAAAAAAATGCTTTTGACAGTATGCAATGCATTTTATGCAAGGAAACATTTAAAAATAATATAGAAGACAGCTTAAAACACATTTTAATAGTTTTCACAAAGCTGTGAATAAATTTTATTTGAAGTACATTTTATAATGGATTATTAGATTTTTTACTCTTTTCTTAAGTTTTTATTAAATTGCTTATTTAAAAAAAATATTCAAACAATGAATAACTAGAGCATGTATTTTAAATTACAAAACTTTTCTTCAAGTGTAACTTTATTTTACTCTAATTTTTCTCACCAATACAAACATATTTTATTTTGCTAATCACTGCCATAGAATGTAATTAAAGTAGTTATCTCTCTCTCTCCCTCTCCAAAATCAATTTTCTCGGTTTTCCATATCGTTGAGTGGTTACTGGTTCCCCGCAGTAATAATGCATTCTTAATATACTGTGCGGCAAACCAGTAACCACCCAACGATATGTATACACCTGAAACTTTTTTAACATGGTTCACACTTTTTTCCGCACTCCTTTGAAATTTATTTAACAATCAGTAGCTGTTTTCTATAGATAACCAAAAATAATTGCAATATTGCTGTATTTGTATCTATTAGAAAAGCGATTGCAACCCATTAGATTTATTACTACATAAATTGTATTTTTTTTTTGCAACCATAAAAATATAATTTAATGGTCAGTTTATGAGAGTTTTATTAGTTTTCATAATATTTTTCCAAACACCGTTTGTTTATTGATTTTTTTTCTTCATTTGCAATTTGTGTGCGATTTTTGCATAAAGTGCTTAAATATTGTTTTTAAATTATTTTGAACGACAACAGTTTGTTTTATAGTTGGTCACTTATAATCGCCGGTAAATTTTATTTATTTGCAACATTTTAAAAGAAAAGAAATTTATACACAAGTAGAGAAAATCATATTAAATGCATAAAAATTTTGCTTGACAAAAAACATTTACATACGAGGGCGGATCAAGAAGCACGTAACTTTTCGAACTTCCCTCGTAGTTATATGAAATGCAACACTGTTCTCATCAAGTACCAGCTGTTAATAGACTACTTTCAAATTTTGAGCAAGTGTTGTCATTTACTTTGCGTTTAACAGCTGTTCAAAACATACAACCTCGTGTATTTTAAAAAAATTTGGAAAAAAAATCCACGATATGGTGTTGGCCGATCGAAAAGTAAAAGTGCGTGAGATTGTTGATGCCATAGGCATTTCATACGGCAGTGTGGTTTCGATTTTAAATGATTAGCTGGGTTCAAGAAAGTTGTCTGCAAGACCAAAAACGCATGTGCAGTTTCCATGGCAAAAATCCATGAATTGGGCTACAAATTGCTCCCTCATCCGGTATTGGTGAGAACAATGAGAGTAAAATAAATTTACACTTGAAGAAAAGTTTTGTAATTTAAACTACATGCTGTGGTTATTCATTGTTTGTATAGTTTTTTTTTGTAAATAAGCAATTTAATAAAAACTTAAGAAAAATAAATGTCTAATAATCCATTTAACAAAGTAATGTATAAATTCCAAATAAAATTTATTTACAGCCTTGTGAAAACTATTAAAATGTCTTTTTAAGCTATTTTCCCTATTATTTTTATGCTATGAAAAAAAATGCATTGCATATTGCCAAAGTATATTTTATCGCGAACTATTTCTTAGCTACCATTATTATTTTTTTATTTTTTTATTTTTTTTTGCTGTCCAAATTTATTCAATTTGAACTTTAATTTCGTTCCGTGTGCCAAAAAAAAAACTAAGGCAAAAATTCGTACATGCGTGCACAACTTCATTCGTCGCTCTCTTTTAGTGACGACTAAATGAAAGAGCATAAGCATGTGTGTGATTTTCTCGTCCGCAATTGTGGTATGGCGTGCGGTTCACTACGTTATTACCAATGCATGTCCATATGTTTCAGTTAGTTGAGAAATAAGACAAATTTAGCTTATTATTTATATATATTTAATTTATATAAAATAATATATAACTTTTCAAAGAACGTTTCTTTTTACCCTTTTTAATTTTAAACTTGGGATTGTAAAGATTATCACAAGTCAAAAACACTTTTTTAAGTCTTCCAAAACCCGTGATTTATGATATTCAATATTTAAGCATTTCTTTCAATTACACTGTATCACACAAAAAAAAAATATAACAAAATTATTGCGACTGTTTCCGCAAGAAATATACTAACTTCTTGAAAATTACATCTACATAAGTCTTATTTAGAGAGAAGTTAAAATTCCAGCTTCTTCAGATTGTTTGGGTAGATCAGCATAGGAAGGCTTTTAATAATTATAATATAAGTATACTAAGACTTTAACAGATTTGTGTTACTAACAAAAAATACACATTTAATGCCTGCAAATCCACTCTTGTTGTGAATTTCGTAAAAAGGACTTTAAAATAATCCTGAATAAGGATACCATAGGTTTATTATTCCACAAAAATAATTGCCACAAAATACTACGACAAGTCTTTTAATACACTAAAGCCTAAAGTTTAACTTTAGCAGCAGCAATGAAACACAACTTCATGCTAACCTGAATAGAAAATGAAAAAAATGGAAGAACAGAAAATGGAAGAAAAAAATAGTAATACTTAGAGCCTAAGAGCCTATTTTACCAACTTATTTAAATATCAATTCATATTTGAGTAATTTTTCCATACAAAAATTCATGAAAATCGACATTTAAATATGAATTGACATTTAAATATAGTTGGTGCAATTGGCCCTTACAAATGTATCGCATGTGATATTTTTTTAAAGCTATGCTATTTACTGCGCGATGCAGGAGTTATAATAATCGACACTATTATAGTTATAAATTTATTTTTGTTTTTGTTTTGATTTCTTTGTGCTTAAAAGCAGAGTACGAAATTAAACAAAACAAAGTCGTGTTCTAGGCTCGGCAGTTTTTCTTGCTCAACTTTTGATTTTCTATGAGAGAGTTGAGAAAGAAATATATACCTTTTGTATACTTACGTATTTCTTTCTCATCATAAAATCAAAAGTTGAGCATAGAAAACTGCCGAGTCTAACTGCCAGTTTATGGAAGCCATGTAAAAATTCTCGCTTGTCTAATTATATTGAAAACAAAAACAAATTTTGAGTGCTTTGTTTTTGTTTTCAATATAAATAGACAAGCGAGAATTTTTACATGGCTTCCATGAACTGGCTGTAAAACATGACTAATTATTTGATTTTGTTTTGTGTCGTTCTTTAGAGTAAGTGAAGCAAAAACAAAGAGAGCCGTTGCTCAATTTGTTTATGTATTGTTTTTGCAAATGAGCACAAGCCAGAGAACACACCCAATCAGCTGTTAGTTGGCTAACAGCCGCCACCGGCTACAAACAATACATTAATTTAACCTCTAGAAAAGAAAATAATGGGAAATAAATGGAAACGTTTTGAAATATTTGCGGAGAATTTGACTTCATCTTATAATATAATTTTATTGCATTATTATTTTACACATGAAATTTGTTTTATAGAACTAAGCAGCATAGCTATAACCGGGTGTCCTACGACACCGCTCTTCTTGTTTCTTTTATTTGGTACGCATTTTATACTGAAATTAAGGGGTTCCTTCTTTAAAATTTTCATAGATTTGGCCGTAGTGACCAAACTCGAAATAAAATTACTTCACAGTAATACTTTTTTACAAATTTTCTAAAAAGTTTAATAATATAATTTGTTGTCTTCATTTTCCACTAGTTTTAATTCGCTGAGAAAGAAGGGTTTGGCCACAGTGAAAATTTTTATAAAGAAAAAAATATATCGCATGCGACATTTTTAAAAAACGTATTTAACTCGATTAATTTATCTTCCATGCATTCATTTCCCATATTCCATTTCATCAAAAATTCAAGTTAAATAGCTGATGTTAATAATAAGCTCCACTCAAGTAGAAACACATGGGTGCTGATGAATTGGGTGGCTGCACAGAAAAATTTCGGCATTTCCCAGAGCTAAAAAAAAAGTGTAGTCTATTTTTACCCCCCGACTAAGTTTGTAATATGTATCTGTATATCTGTGTGTCTGCTCGTGTCCACGTCCAGACCAAACGGTTTTTTTTTCTGTTTGAAAGGTGACTTGATCGAGATAGTTCTTAGCTTTGCTTCAAGAAAATCAGTTCAGCCGTTTAGGAGATATCACATCTTCTTTAGATATATTCAACGGTTTTTAAAATTTTTAATTTTTGTTATTTCTAATATTTTTTTAGAAAATCACATTATTTATTACAAAAAATTCATTTAACAAGAATTTAAATTACCGAACTTAAGCCTGAGTAAGAAATTATTCCTGATTAAAACTAAAAATTTTTCTGTGAAAATATTATGAGTTTGTTGCCCAGTGTTCTATTCAAATTGCTGCTATAACGAACACATATGCTTAGAAATAATTGTATGTCTTTTTAATAAAATATGTAAAAAAGTTATGATTACAGCAACAAAGTTATACATTTCTTTTTTTATTTTTCTTTATCTAATTTTTTGTTCTCTTGATTCGTTCTGCTTCGATACGCATACGAAATCAAAAGTGTTTAATTTAAAACAATTTAAAACGCTTGAACGCACAATCTCCACATAAAATCAATAAAAGCTACCCAAACTAACGACAACAACAACAACAACAAAAACCTACAACAACACATTTTCATAACTTATTATGAATTATTTTATTTGGAATGGTAAATGAAAAGGTTTGCAGAATTCTTCGTCTTTAGGATTTAAAATTTTTAGCGAGCCACCAGTGAGTTTGGAAAAATAAATAAAAAAAAAAGGCGTTGGTTGCTTTTAAGCAAAATATTTCAAATAGTTTTAAATTTTTAAGCCTAATAGAAATGGGGCGATGAAATTAATGCCATTATTAAATAATTCACAATTCAATAAATTTTAATAAGTATGAGAAAAAATTTCTTAGAATTTTTCTAGGAATTTTATTTTTTCCTAAAAACTCTTTGGGCACTACAACACCTTCAATATATATTGTGATATTTGGATCGCTATCCATGTTAATAGATTGATGGATCACGAGCGTATGCTACATGTTCAATATTTATCGCGTAGTTAATTCCGATTCCACCGGCAGAACCCACTCGCTTTCACTATCTTCTGCCATTAACCTTTTTAAAACAAATTTTACACAAATGTAATAAACTTTTTTACTTTTTGTTTGTTAAATTGTTTGCACTGCGTCTTTTATTTTATTTGTTTTATTTCACTTCTTATTAACGTATCGCGATCTAATATCATGAAAATGCTGCACGTTCCATATTTATCACGCGATCTGCGATCCGCGATCTGGATTCTATAATTTAGGCTATTCTGCGATATGGATCGCGATCCATCATAAACATGGTTGAACAACAAAGAAAATTTTATATATGTGACGCGCAAAATAGAAAGGGACCTAAGGGTAAAAACCGGTTTTGCTCAGGAGAGCCATTTTAAAGATTTAAATACGTGTATCTTTGGTGTACCATCACTGAGCGTGTTGGTATTGGTCTCATTTGAAAGCGACACATCTCATGACGTCAGCAACGTATTGGTCAAGCTTGAAAACGCGCGTAGGTCGTCCCTACCTCTTGTTTTGTGTAGTTGGTTTTTACTGTTTTCTACCTAGCGCGCTGTTCCCATGAGTTTGATATCAATTTTGCTCTCGTTTTTTCGAATCCAGGTTTATTTTCTGAAATTATTAATTGTGAATTATAATAAATACTCATTTATAATTCTTTTAAATCGTTAATATTACTCTGTTAGTACGAAAATTTTTTCACATAACCTTAGAGTCACGACTTCAATTTCATAAACCGCGCATGTCTCTGGGAGGGAACACTTTTGGGGCATGGGATCGGTCTCATTCGATGCTCAGATCTTGTCCACATCAAAAAAAAAAAATAAAATGAAAATTGATTTTTTTACCCTTAGGTGTCTTTCTCTATGCGCTGTCACATATAGTAAAAAGAAATACACGCATATATTTCAAATTTACTGAAATAAAATATTATGGGCATTTCCACGGAAAATTTCACTTTTTGTCACATGCGACAGCAAGCAATTAAGATTTTATTTCCGAAAAATGAAAAAATATATTTGGTTGATGTCGCATGCGACAAAAAGATGATATTCCTATGAAAATGCCTATATATCGTTCAAAAGTTCTGAGATTTATTTCTAAATAAATTTAAAAAAAAATTATATATATGTGGGCATTTCTCCGAAAAATTTAACTTTTTTGTCACATGCAACATCAAGAAATTAACCTTAACATTTAACCTAACGTAGAGCTGCTGACGGCCTACACAAATATATAAAGAATTAAAAAAAAGTTTCGTTTTCTTTGAAAAACAAGTTGACATTCGTGTTGTTAAGATCGGTTGTTATTCAATTTAGTTGCAGGGTACAAAAAACCGGGCTTTTATGCGTAACTCTATATTTTGCATGCGTTTGGAAAATTTCAGAAACCAAATACATAAAGAAGTAAAAAAAACTTTCGTTTTATTTTAAAAAAACAATCATATTTGTATGATGTCGCACGTGACAAAAAGCTGATATTCCTGCGGAAGTGCCTACATATCGTTTAAAAAGTCTAAGTGATTTTTCTAAATAAATTTTATATTAAATTTTTATAAACATGTATATAAATTTATAATCGAATGATATTCAACTAACGGCCCTTTTCACAATGTATGATTAAGAGTTAATGTGAACTTTAACTGATAGTTCTTCATACAAAACTTTCCGTTAAAGTCCGTGTAGCTTTTAATTGTTTATTGTGAAAAGTGCCGTAAGTTGCATGCAGGTAAGAAAAACCGCGTTTTTACGCCCAGCCATAGATTTGGGAGATATTTGGAAATTAAAAAAAAAAAAATTAACAATTCCCAGGTATTTCGCCTGCATTAATTTTTCTCTACTTTAATGTATTTTTAATTTAATTTAAAATTTTACTGGAGACGTAAAATAACGCTTCCCAAAAATCTTAAACTTAATTGTAATTATTGCCAAAATAAAAGCATAAATATTCACTTTAACTTTACTCTATAATGCCTTATAATTATTAAAAAGTTATCCCAATTTTATTTCAGACATTTACTTTATCTTTAGCCAAAAATAAAAAGTCCACATTATTTGCTGCTAAAGTTTTCACAGTTAGAAAATATTTAACATGTGTATTTATTTGAAACCAATAATTAAACATTTTAAAATTAATTTGTCAAGTACGAGGGCGGTTCGGAAACTTCTTAGCCTATCAATGAAAGAGAATAGTTAGTTTTTCAAAAATATTTTTATTTTTCAATATAATCTCCTGAAAATTCAATACACTTAGTCCAACGCTTTTCTAGCAATTCTATCCCTTGATTAAAATAGTTTTCCTCAAGGTCTTCAAAATAGTGGTTTACAACTGTAATTGCATCTTCATTTGAGGTAAAACGCTTGCCAGCAAAGAATTTTTTTAGATTTGGGAATAGGTAAAAGTCACTGGGAGCCAAATCAGGAGAATAAGGTGGGTGGTCAAGCAACTCGTACTTTAATTCGTTGATTTTAGTCATTGTTAAAACACTCTTGTGCGCTGGTGCGTTGTCTTGATGAAAAATTATTTTTTGTGTTGTAAGCCAGGACGTTTTTCTCGAATTTGTACATTTAATTGATCCAAAATAGTACTCTGAATTTATTGTTTTACCCTTTTGCAGATAGTCAATCAATAAAATACCTTGACAAAAAACCGCTGCCGTAACCTTACCAGCCGATTGAATTGTTTTTGCCTTCTTTGGAGCACTTCCTCCAGCTTCAGTCCATTGTTTGGATTGTTCTTTTGTCTCTGGAGTATAGTGGTGGATCCATGTCTCATCAACAGTTATGAAACGACGCTTAAAATCCATTTTATTTCGCTTAAAACGATCCAAACAAGCTTGAGAAATGTTCATTCTTATGCGTTTTTGGTCGACTGTTAACAAATGCGGCACCCATCTTGCAGAAAGCTTTTTCATCTCTAGTTCTTCATGCAAAATTAAATGGACTCGATCATTTGAGATGCCCATGATATTAGCTATTTCACGCACTTTTATTCGGCGATCATTTAATACCATATCATGCACTTTGGCTACAATTTCTGTTGTTGTTGCTGTTTTTGGACGTCCACTACGTGGTTCATCTTCAATGCAGGTACGACCACGCTTAAATTCAGCAACCCAATTTTTTACTGTTGCATATGAAGGAGCACTTTCACCTAACACATTCACCATATCATTATGAATTTCTTGTCCCGATAAACCTTTTTTTATGTAAATATTTAATGACACCACGCATTTCTAATTTTTCCATTGTTAAAAAAACGCGGATGCGTCTTTTGTGAACACCTGTTTCTATATGAAGGAGTTGCCAGATCGAAACAAAATTTAACATGTGTTCATAGCAGAGATGGATGTTTCAAAAACACTTAACTTTTTTCTGTTTATACCGCGCTTTTTGTGCTAGGCTAAGAAGTTTCGGAACCGCCCTCGTATTCTACATAGTTTCAGAAAAGTTTTTATTAACACAGCAATTTGATATATGTTCAATTTATGCAAATACTTTTTAGAAATTTATTTGAGTTTGTTGTAACACAACGAACAGCAATTATACAAAAATTATTACACGCCTCACAGCAAAAGTTTTCTAGCAAAATGTCATTTTTAAACAAATGAATTAATAATTGAATGAATGAATGAATGAATGATGTTTAGTACGAGTAATAAAGACATCAAATAATGTTTAACTTTTAAAGTTCATTTAAATATTTATTAAAAAGCGACAAGCAAAAAGCAAGTGTGAAAACATGAGTTTTGTCATTTACAGCAAAAGAAAAAAAAAGTAAATTTAAATAATAAAAATAAAAAATACAATAAATAAATAATAAAGTTAGCAGCAGTTAAAACAATTATTAGGCCTACTTGTATGTATTTGTCATATTATGACATATGCCAGCGAAAAGTTTTGATGAGTCAGTCATTCTCAGCTAGCAACTATAATTAAAGAGTTTTCCAATAAGAGCGCCGCGTTGTTAAAATTGAAACCATCTGCTCAGTGAAAATGAGCAGATGGTTTCAGAGCTGGAAAGCTTAAACTTGATTTTACCATATACAAGTAACTAGATAACACAATTTTTTTTATTTTTTCGTTAAATAAACTTATTTTATATTTCAGTGCGAATAAAATTTATATTAAAAATATAACAAAAAATAAAAAAAAAATAAAAAAGACGTTTCCAGGGTGGGGAACATTAACTTTTTGTTATATAAAAATTACCTACTAAAACTAATTTTCCCTTTTTATCAATAAATTTAAAATATCTTACATTCTCAAAAGAAAAAGATTGGAGTTAGAAATCAGAAAAATTTTTAAATTATGATTTCAGAGTTGGGAAACTTATACTTTTTGTTTTATATAAAATTAACTAGGTCTAATAATTTTTTTTTATATTTTAATTTATATATATACATATATTGTGTTTTGGAAAGAAAACTTGGATATAGAAAATTAGAAAACTAAAAACTACAGCTCCACAGCTGGAAAATTTAAACTTTTTTGATATGAAAGTAACTACACAAATAAAACTTGTATTTCCTTATTTCTTTTTTTCTTTGTTCACCTAATATATTTTATAAATTTTTAAAGAACAAGATGGGTATAAGGATGATTCCAGGGTTGGGAAAAGTACACTTTTTTGATGTATAAGCCCAATTAAATAAAGCTAGTTATTTGTTTGGTAATTAAATATATTCTATATTTTAGTAAGAAATAAATTAGTACTCGTATTAAAATCACAAAAATGTAAATTATGGTTCCAGGGTTGGAAATTTAAAAAAAAAATTGTTTAAAAATATAACCAAAAATAATTTATTTTTTAGTTAAACATTTTTCATGTTTTAGGAAGATCTTTACTCAAGCAAATTCTTTAGTCGAAAAAAAAACCGAGAGGTCATTTACTAAAAATTGCACTACAACAAAAAATTATAAATTTTATAACAAAACTAATATGTATGTATTTATGTATGTATCTGTATACTACATATAAATACGTTGGTAAAGGGTATATAAGATTCGGCACAGCCGAATATAGCACTCTTACTTGTTTATTATAGTCCGCATCTGTGCCTTATTTGCCCTTTATTTGTATAGCATGTGATTTTATATTTTTCACTTCAACCGATATAAAAAAACCAGGTAGATATCAAAATCTTTTGTGAGAAAAAACTAAATTTTATTATTTAACAGAGAGATCGGTTTTTTGTTAACAGAACTCTGTTAAATACGACGGCTTGTGTCTAGGGTTATACATTTTAAAATTTTACGTTACACTCATAATTTTATTATTTTCATTAATTTGTTCGCTGGGATACTAGTAAACATTGCTTCGGCCGAGAAATGGCAAAAGACCATCACCATATATAAAGATTTACAACCATTTTGTTCGTTGAAGTCTCGAAAATAATTATTTGTACGTGAAAATAATTGCTAAATAACTCAACTACAAAAAACAGTAGAAGTATTAAGCAGTCAGTCGGTCAGTTGTACTGTATTAATTTACATAGATTACTTTGTAAGAACACATGAAAAAAAAAGTTTCCGTGATGTTTTTTTTTTTTGGAAGAATATTTGCTACCACTATTAGAAAAGCAAACAAAGAAAAAAGCCAAGTCACATTTTTTTTAGTTTGTTAGTTGAAGGAGTGTCGCATTATTTTGGCCAAAGTAAATTTTTTTTAATGGTATTTACTCGTACTAATGCTATTTACTAACAATAAATAGTGTTGTTATGTGACATCAATTAGTTTTTGTTTCGAAACACTTAAAATTTGCATTAAATTAATTGAAAACATTAAAAAAAGTTTGTAATTTAAAGAATAAATACGTGCACATGCATGCATGTATATTCTTTTCATACTTGCTGCTTAAAGCTGAACAAGACAGTTACACATGTTTACAATAAAAATGATCAACACTTTAATTGAGGGCTGAGAGCCAAAATCGTGCAAGTACTGAAAGCAGCAAACAACACTTATCAATACTAATATCAATCAATCGACAAAAATACAAAGCTATATAATGACCTCAACTAATAATAAGCACAGAATAGCAAAAAAAAAATTTAAGTAGATTAATAACTACGATTTTTTTTGTACTTGCACTCAGTGTTTAAAAAACTGAAATGCTTTTCATTTCATTTTGCATCTGCTTCCGCTTTTGAAAAATACATCAGTTTCAGTCAAAGCAAAATCAGAAAACGATTTATAACCAATTGCGCAATACTTTCAGCAGTCGACAATTTGAAAAGTTTGAATTTGATTTACTTCTGCTTTCGGTTAGTATCGCAAGTAAAAGCAGAAGCAGTTTATATGCTTTTGGAAGTCGCAAGCAGTCACCGTCGAAGCAGCTAAAACTTTTACTTTTAGAAGTTTTAAGTTTTTGTTTTTGTTTTTGTTTTTGTTCTTGTCTGATGTGCGAAAATAACAACAAAAATATGAAAAACACCACAAAATAGTTGACCGAATCAGCTGAAAGCTTCTAAAAGCAAGAGCTTATGCTTCTTCCACTGTGACTGTTTGGTACTTACAAAAGCACACAGACTGCTTAGGCTTTTACCAGCGAAACTAACCAAAAGCAACAACAAATCAAATTCAAACTTTTGAAATCGTCGACTGCTGAAAGTACTGCGCAATTGTTCATGATTCGTTTTCTAAAGGGTGTTTTTTTAGAGGTATAGAACTTCGAATTGAAATAAAACACAAGAAAATCGTTTTAATGTCCATCAATTTGGCTTTATTGGAAGGATAATTTTATGCCATTGATGTTTAAATATGATTTCGGGCATGTGGCCGCCGCGGCTGGCTCGAATAAAGCCAATTCTACAGGTCCAATTTTCAACCACTTTTTCGAGCATATGGGGCCGTATGTTGGCAATAACGCCACGAATGTTGGCTTCCAAGTCCCCTAACGTTTCTGGTTTGTTGGCACAGACGAGCGACTTCACATATCCCCAAAGAAAATAATCCAATGGTGTCAAATCACACGATCTTGGTGGCCAATTGACAGGTCCATTCCGCAAAATTATGCGCTCATCGAATGTTTCCTTCAATAAATCGATTGTGACGTGCGCTGTGTGGCATGTAGCGCCGTCTTGCTGGAACCACAACTCATCCACATTCAAAATCTTCAAAATCTTCCATAAAGTTGATGGACAAAGCTCCAATTGCTGTGCACGGTGGCGAATCGATTCATTCGGGTCCTCTTCAACACTTTGCTCTACAGCGGCAATTGTTTCTTCGGTGCGCACTGTTCGACGTCTCTGCGGATGCGTATTATCACATAGAGTAAACGTAGTGCGAAAACGATCCATGGTTAACCGAATTAATTGCTCTGATGGACGATTATGTCGACCATAAAATGGACGGAGCTTGCGGTAAACTTCGCGAACTGAACCATTATTTTCGAAATAAATTTGCACGATTTGCAAGCGTTGTTCATTTGTCAACCTGTTCATGATGAAATGGCAAACCAAACTAAATATTAATCACTTGACAGCTGACAAAATGGCCGCCAGTTAAAAAAGTGATGCCAACTTAAAGTTCTATACCTCAATAAAAAACACCCTTTACTTCTGGTTCGATTGCTACTGTTGATTGTTTTCACAAGCACAAGCAAAAGCATTGGTTCATTTTAAACAGTTGGAGAAAGCAAAAGCAGCGAAAAGTTAAAATTTTACGACTTTTGCTACTTCGACTTAAGTGTTTTAAGCACTGCTTGTACTCCTTTAGTTCTTAGTCTAAAATAAAAGGGATATTTATTTTTTCCAAGAGACGCAGTAACGCAATAACTTTTTCTTTTTTTTTTTTTAATTCGACATTAAGGTAGAAACAAATATTTGTTTTACTGTCGTATACTCGTATTTCGGTAAGGTTAGGTTAGGTTAGCAGGCTGCTGGTAAGCAGGGGTGAAATTTAGAGTCCAGCTCACTTGGGTCCAATACAATGATACCTTTGTGCTACCTGTTAGTTGAAGAAAAGGTACTGAAAGAGGATGCTAGGGAAGGGATAAAAGGGATAGAAAATACAAGTGGTGAAGGAAGAGATAGAGGAAAGCTTCATTCTTTTACAACTCTGTTTTTCTTGCACACTTTTTGATAAGGCAGTGTTGCAGCGCCTTCTGGTGTCAAATGAAGCGTATCAAATTTTGTTTTGTGTTTAGTAGCCATTTTATTGGTTATTTTACTTTGCCGATGATTCTGGTACACAATACCGGTGAAGGAGAACGCTCTGATATTAAATTAGTATTAGCATCCGCTGAAAATGATGTAGTTTTAGTGACCAGTGCTGTATGCCTGCATCACTAGAACAACTGATAAAAACAACACTAATGCACATTAGAAAATTGTGTGATGTTGTTATTTTTAATGACTGCCGGAGAACGGGCTTGAACCCAGGACCTTCGTTTTTGTAGTCAACGAGCTAACTACTTCAGCCAACGCCACCCTAGCGCATAGAATCCAGCTAAGCCCCTCAATAATCAATTTCAATGTATTTGTAATAAAAAATTATTTTACTGAATAAGTAAAGTAATAATTTTTAATTATTATTAGTGCGTTAATAAATGTTAAACTTAAATTGTTAAAATTTTTTAAAATAAAACAGTAATTAAAAATGCTTTTATATTTATAAAGTATAGACCTTTCAGCTTTATTATTACAAAAATAAAACACAAAAAAAGTTTTGAAAATCTTTTTCTGGAATTACTCATATTTGTTTTGTGAAAAAATGGATCACGTAAACTTTCCGGCCCTGTAACCATATGTTTGATTTTTCTGATTTTAACTACAATTTATTTCTTTTTAAATATAAAATATGTTGAATTAAAACTAGTTTTATTAAGTTACTTTTAAATACATAAAAAAACTTCAATTATCCAGCTCTGAATATATATAACTTATAAAGAGAAATAACAAAATTAATTAAACCTAGTAACTTCTATATACCTAAAAAAAGGTTGACATTTTCCAACCCTGGAATCATTGTTTTAGTTTTTTCTGATTTCTTCTTAGAACAATATATTTGTTTTAAAAATACTAAATATGTTCAATTTATAGGGAAAAGGAAAAACTTAATTTCGGTAATTTACTTTAATATGCCAAAATAAAGTTAATACTTTCTAACCCTGAAATATAAAACAGGTTTATTTAACAAACAAAAATCAGTTTTAGCTAGTTAATTTTATATAAAAAAAATCTCAACTTTCCAGCTCTGGAACAGTTTTTTTTTTTTTTTGATTTTGCTGATTTTCAATACCAATGTTTTTCGGAATTGTTCACTTTGATTTGTAAGTGCCGGTCCAGACTTGCAATTTTTGTTGCTTTTTGTTTTTTAGTGAAAAAGAGCGAGACAGGAATACAAAACGTATATATTTCTAGTTCAACACTCTCACACATATTCAAGAATTGCTGCAACAAAAATTGCAAGTCTGGACTGGGACTAATATATCCAACAGGTAATGCAGATTATTATATACTGCATTACCACCCAAACATTTAATTTAAGATTTTTACTTCCCTGTTAAGCAACATCATAAAAAACAAAAAAAAATTATATTTCTTTTATTATTTGCGTTTGCTGTTTAAAGCAATCAATAGAATCTTGAAGTTTTTCTTTTTTCAATTACCACACCAAATCCAAAAATGTAATAAACTACACAGAAACATCAATATTAATGTACTTTGTCCAAATTTGATTTGCTTTTGTTCTCTAAAACCTTATCTTCTAAAGTTAGATAAAGGCGCAGCCAGATGTTTCAATATAAAGCAGATGATTAGTAAAAGATTTTAATTAAATTTCTTTATTGCAAATATGCTCGCAATAGAGGAATGTAAACTTTTTTTTTGATTATAAGTTTGTGTCTGTAGTAGAAGCGTCATCTTTAAAAGGCGCCCATTAGACATAAAAAATTAAGCATTGCTCCCTGTTCCATGAAAGCGCATTTGGAAATGATTGCGCTAAAAGTATTTTGTTTCCTATTTGTCGCCGTGACATTCCTGTTCAATTTTAATTTAAGATTAATCAATTGTGTTTTTTGAGATAAAAAAAATTCTTAATAAATTAAAATTTTTTTAATAAATAGAAATTATATTTATAATATCAAACATTAAAGTGTAGTAAAATAATTGTGTTTTCTAATTTCTTCAAAGATTATAAGAGAGACGTGAGTGTTAGTTACCACAGCAGTACCTGGACTACTCAGTAACAATTTTTTTGTTTAATTTTTATATTAATTTTTAATGCCAGTACAATTTTCTCTATCGAAAAAGTTTTTTCATATTTTCTTGCCCAAAACCAAAACACTTACATACATAATAATTCATAGCAATTAAAATTCACGGAAGCAGATTTATATTCAATATTCCCCAAATATTCTTAAAGCCTTATATGAAACCTTAGATGCCTATTTGTAATTTATGAGGAAAATTGTGAATAATGAAATAAAAAAACAATCAATAATTCATTATTTTATTGATTTTAAAATTATGAATTTTGTGTTTTTTGTAGTTGAGCCAAAAGGTGATTTGTTTTAAGAAATATTAAGTTAATACTAACGCCTTAAAATATTTGTGCATAGATTGTTGAACAACAGAACAGTGGGATATGTCGTCACGCTGAGCAGAAAAAAATTTATAGACAAATTTAACCAATTTCCACTACTAAAATTGCACAAACCAGCAAAATTGGTTAAACTAACTAATAAACAGTAGTTAAATGATTTAATGCAATAATATTTAAAAGTAAACAATATTAATAACAATTTTACAAAAAAAAAAGAAGCAATTATTTCCAAGTCAATAATCCCAACAACAACCCTTTACAGTAAAATTAACAACTCATATTGGTTGCATTATCCTTCGTTATTTTTTTGGATTTAGTTTGGTCAATGTTTACATGTGGCAATTAAAATGAAATTGGTCCAAGTCATTTTAGCTCGAGAATATTAAATAAATCCTACCGAAACTTGAATTTAAATTAAATGAATATCAAATAAATTTGTGACTTAGATCTTTTGTGTAATTATGGGCTTATATATGAACAATTCCATTTAATAAGAATATATAAAATTGTCTTATATTTGCTTACTGGTAGCTACCCAAGAAAACAAAACAAAAATGTCAAAAAATATAAAGAATTTATGTTAATTAAATACGCTGCGGTATCTCTTATATTTCACACATATCTTCACCTAAAATCCAAAAGGCCGTAACAAGCAAAAAATTCAAAATAGACTTTTTGATTGATTATGATGTGATTAACCAAAATACATCTTTCCTTAGAATTTTACTCACATACATCTGTTCAAAAATACCGATTTTATTCATTATTCAATTTAGTACCTAACAAATAAATATCCTTACATTTATAAGGTTTTTTTTTGCTTTTCCTGTAAAAAAATAAGAAAGTTGGCCTTTTGGATTTTAGGTAACGATATATAAGAAAAATATTTTTTTTTAAGAACAAACACAACCCGCAAAACGATGAGCTTGTCTGCGAAAAACACCCAGGGTCTATGGTGGGAATCGAACCCACGACCTCTGGACTGAGAGGCTAGCATCGCTACCACTCAGCCACAGGGGCACCCTCTTATTATAAATTTCCAATTTTCTAAAAACATACCTTCCTTAAAAGGCATACAAAAAAAAAATAGTTGTTTATGGGAAGTAGCCTAAGACCCGAAATATTTTCCAAATTAAACACATATTTTCTGAAAAAATTTGCTTCAATTAAACTAAATTTCAGTGCTTTATGAATGAATGAATCATTGTAAAAATAATTTCATTCAGTCAGCTATTAAAAAATACAAAATCATTATTATTGTAAAATATAAAACCAACAAAAAATATTAATATATAAAAAAAAATTCGAGGATATGAGGAATGAATGAGTTCATTCATTCATGTGATTCATATAGTTCACTTATTCATTTTCACTAATACGTTGTTGATTTTTTTCTTTTACAAAACTAACAAATATTTTATTTGTACTCGTATTAACTTGCCAAAGCTTTTCAAGTTTGCACCAGAATTTTAAATATAAATAAATAAATAAAATCGTTAGCAAACAACCATCAATAAAAACAAAATTTGCATTTGTTTGACGACAACCACCAAGCAAACTTATGGAGAAGTTAATCAACATGTAAATCCCTCCTTAATGCAGAATAAACAAATATTATGCTGGAACAGCTAAAGAGCAGGGTGGAAAAATACCACACACTCAGGCTTACATATTTATTTTATTAAGAAAAAAGTAATATATTATTTTTTTATAATTTTAATAAACAATAATTTACTGAAGGAATGACAATCATGATGTACACAGTCAAAATTTTAAAGAGAGCTTTAGAAGTTTGAAATTTTACGAGGAAAATATCTGTGGAACACTTTAATGCTATAACTATTCTTCATATCACTCATTTACTCTAACAACGTCATAACTCAAAATAAGTTGTTTCAGCAAAAACTAATTTTAAGTTTTCAATTTACACACATTTTAATGGGAAAAGAAAATATTATTCTGTCAAAAAATGGTTACACAAGATATTTGTATGCAATTTTTACACAATATGAATACAGATATGAAGATTAATTTTGAATTATTAACATAGACCAGTGTCTATGCCTTCATCACCTGAACTCCCAAATTTTGAGTGTCACCAGTCTATCCCATTCCTTCTATGCTTTATTTATTATTGTCTGGAGAAGAATATAAAAGAAAGAAATTCAGTAAAGTGCGACTTTGACTCGTACATTCGGTTTGAGCATTTTTTTAATGTAACTTTTTTTAAGTTTTTTTTAGTTTAAACGACGATTTTTTCAGTTTTGTCGCTTTTTTGGCGACTTTTATCTGTTTTTATTATTTTTTTTTTCATTTTGGCGATTTTTTTGATTTTGGCGATTTTTTTTCATTTTGGAGATTTTTTTGTTTTTGAGGTTTTTTTAATTTTGGCAATTTTTTCTGATTTTGGGGTTTTTTTCATTTTGGCGACTTTTTTTTTGTTTTTGCCGATTTTTCCAGTTTTTTGCGATTTATTTTAGACTTAGAAATTTGTTTCATTTTGTCGCTTTTTTCTCGTTTTGGCGATTTTTTCAGTTTTTTCATTTTGACAATTTTTTTCATTTTGGCGATTTTTTTGTTTTTGGCGATTTATTTGATTTTGGCGATTTTTTCATTTTGGGAATTTTTTTCTGTTTTTGGGGTTTTTTTCATTTTGGCGTTTTTTTTTGTTTATGGCGATTTTTGCGGTTTCTTGCTATTTAATATTTTAGTCTTAGAATTTTTTTTAATTTGGTGTTTTTTCTTAGTTTAAACGATTTTTTCAGTTTTGTCGCTTTTTTCTCGTTTTGGCGATTTTTTTCTGTTTTTGGGTTTTTTTTTCATTTTGGAGATTTTATTATTTTTGGGGGTTTTTTTCATTTTGGCAATTTTTTCTGTTTTTGGGGTTTTTTCATTTTGGCGACTTTTTTTTTTTTGTTTTTGGTGATTTTTCCGGTTTTTTGCGATTTAATATTTTAGTCTTAAATTTTTTTTTTTAATTTGGTGCTTTTTTCGTTTTGGCGATTTTTTTTTGTTTTTGGCGATTTTTTTCGGTTTGGCGATTTTATAACTTTTTGATATTTAATTTAACCGTTTTTGAAAATTTCAATTGTTTGGCTCTTAAGGTTTCCGCAAGGTTTCCAAGATATAGCAAGTTGTCAAAATTACACAGTCAAAATTGCATTAACTGATGGAACACCCTTTAATTTTAATTTTTTTAAATTTTAGTGTTAATTGTTGTAGTCTGTATAAAAATACACTAACCTTACGAATTTCAAGTGTATATACATTATTACATGGGATTTTAACATTTTTCGTTGCTCGGTTTGGAACACCCTTTAATTTTTAACTCTCAGGTATTTGTTGTTGTAGATACCAAATGTCTACACACTGCGTCCAGGGTCCGTAGCTCTTATGGTTCTCGAGAAAATACCCTGTGACAGACGGACGGACAAACGTACAAACGGACAGCGTGGCGAAAACAATAGGGTTCCTTTTCACCTTTTGGAAAAATTGTCAGTTTTTTCTGGATGCGAACGAAGTCGCAGCGAAATTCTTGCGCATAATAAATTAAAGTCTAACATTTATTATTAAAAATTTTATAACATTCATATGATTGAATTCGAGAAACCGTTAAATAGATATTACAAGGCCTTCAACAAATTCCCCCTCTTATTTTTCTCTGTGTAATTTGTGATACCAGAGATGAAAAGAAGTAACACACAGTTAGAAGCAACAGCTGGATTAGCTAAATCAATTGACAATGAAATTGTTAAACAAATTTGTTCGACATTTTGTTGTCAGTCAACAAATATTTAAATAAAATAAAAAATAAAAAAAGTCAAAGTGACAGAAAAAGGAAATGTATGACACAATGCTTTTTCGTACAAAAGCAAACAATGTTTAGTAGTAACACTTGGTTTGGTTTGCTTTGGTTTCAGCGGGTGGGAAAAAAAGGAGTGTGAGGCAAATCATCTTAACATAAACAGACATTACCCAGCAAAAGTTTATAAAAATTCTGGATGTAGTACTTTCGTGAGCGCTTAGTTCGTCTTCAAATACGCCGAAGTTGGTCACCTTATTACATTTATTTGAAACGATTATCAAAAAAAATAATAAGTGTTAACAAAAAGTTAAATTTTCCATATCATTTTCTCACTCATTTATTCATGTTTGTAATTGTATTCGCCAATCACTGAATTTGATGATGTAATAAAATGAAGACGAAACGGAGCTGTAAAGTTGACAGCTTGAGTTAATTAGGAATGGTTTTTGTTAGCTATCAGTGTTGCCAGGTTTTTTCTAGAGCTTATTGGCAATTTTTGATTTGTCACCCCAAATTGAGTTTTTTTTATTAAAAATTTTTCTTTTGTGATATAAATAAAAAATTTTCAATTTTATTTGAAAAATAATGAAAAAAATATTACATTTATTTAATAAAATTCATTTATGCATTTTCTTATAAATTTAATTTGTAGTTCGAAAACTTGTAAAGAAAACATTACACATAGTTTAATATACACAACTATAAACAATTTTTAACCAAAGTTTATCATTTCAAGAACTTCAGATTCGAAATCTTTTGATTCATCATCCTCAGAAACTTTGTTATACGTAGTACTTTTATTAAAAAGCCTTAGCATTTCAGCAGAAGGATTAAATTTGTCACAACAAATTGAATTCTAATGAATGAATGAATTCCCATCAAATTTTTCGACGACACACAATTTTGTTGTATCATTGTGACATGAAAGAGTCCCATCCCTAAATAATGACTTAAATGTCTAGTTCTGCTACTGACTACCATTATATGGAAAACCAAATTGTCTATATCAAAAATTAATTTTGACAAATGACATTTAGTGTACTTTGCTTTATCTTTGTTTTTCATATTGTTTGCTAATTAATATTCATACAAATGGATAATCGCAAAATTATCTAAAAAAAACGACAAAGAAAGTGGTGGAAAATACTGGGGCTTAATATGCGTGCCACCAAAGGATTCTATTGTACTCTGCATTCCAGTTTACGGAAGCAGTATTCAAGTTGGTTTAAAAACTTCCTGCACATGAAGACCTAATTCAAACAAAATTTCTGCCCATGCAGTTTTCCTTGCATTTGTATCCCTATAAAAGCTACATAGATATATAATTCTATACCGCCTCTCGAACCTCCAAAATTGAATTAGCTGTGTCATCATGTCATGTCTTCCGGGCGCTAGAATTTTTCTAATATAATAATATTCTATGCTCTTCCACTTTCTTTTTCGTTTTCCATACTTTTTAATATTTACACGCACACACACACACATTTAAAATTCTTTCTATATTTTTGTCAAAATGTCATCACGCTGACATTTTCTTTTTGTGTTTGCAATGCAGCCAACTTATTCTAACAGCTGTTTACATCAGATGCGCAAACAGTTTGTGTGGTAATGCTACCTAGTTCCCATTGCAATTTTGTTGCAAATTTAGAATTTTATCGGAAATTTAATGCTGTCTTTTGATTTAAAATCCAACAATAGACTAAAAAGTTGTAGGTGAAATATTAAAAAAAGTCAAGGAAAAAAAATTTTTTTTTTGTTAAAAGTCAAATATCTTCTAAGTTATGAGAGATACGAAAACAGGACATTATTTCTTAGAAATGTTGAGATTAGATCAAAACGCTTTATCTCATAAAAATCGGATAATTTTTCTAAAAGCTACAAGCGTCAGAACTTTTTTGGAGTCCCATGTTGTCAACTTAGGCCCACTTTAACTCCTGTCCAGCTTAAGCCAGACGGCCACCTGTTATAAAGCCTAAGTCCTCCTCTACGGATGTTCGAAGTTTCATATAAATCCAATCAGTAGTTTAGAAGTTCCAGATTTATTACCATTTATTTTGCAAAAGTACCCACTGTGCATTGTTATTTTTGCCATATTTGTCACAAAATGCCACAGTGTATACTCGGCCTAAGAAGTGATTCTAACAAGTCATATTGCATTTTGTTACGTATTTTTGTTTTTGTTAATGTTCATCATTGGTTAATCTACCTTGATACTTCTTTCTTTTTTATTAGAAACCATTCGCTATGAATAGTAATACACATTGTTAGACTTGCCAGACGCATATTTCTTCGTTCAAAAATCATTCTTGTTATCATCAGTTATAAAAAAAATCCCCAAAAAATCCCCTAAAATTTGGTTGTCATCCCCAACATATCTCCAGATCCCCAATACGAAAATTTGATCCCCAATCGCAAAAAATCCCTAGTTTGGGGACAAATCCTCTAAACTGGCAACACTATTAGCTATTTGCAAATAAAAATTATTTCGCCGCTTATGCGAAACAATTCTTTATTTGCAATATTTTCATTTTGCGAATAAGTCGCTCGTGTAAACGTAGTAATAGACAATTAAATAACTTGAAAGTATGAATATAAGACTTATACCACTTTGACTATTATGGGCATACACTAATGTTGTAACTTCAAAATTTTCTTTTCCATGAAAACTATTACCTTAAAAACTTAAAAAAAAAACATATATCATGATCATCATTGCCACAAATAATTATGAGCACAAATTTTGTGGATCTTACTTCCTTACATACACATCGATGTACATATACACATGTATGTCTATGGGTGTAAGTAAATTGGTATGTGTGTCTGTGTATTTCTGCAAGTGCCTGATTTTTCTTTCAGCAAACAAGAAGAATAATGTCGTTTCTTTTATATTTATTTTTTTTTTTGCTAAATGTATAACAAAATTTCATTTAACGCTATTTTAATTTGCATAATAGAAAAATTACGACTTCAAATTCTGTAACAAGAAAAAAAACAAAAACCAAAGTAAACAAATGATTTGGGGGTCTTAAAGTTAAGAAAGTAATTTTCAATTCTGGGTATTATTTTTTATGTTTTTTCTTGAATATGAGATGCAGGAATAAAGAATACATACAAACAAAAAATTTAACAAAGTACACAAAAACACTTGTTTATTAAAGATGAGTCGAAAGGAGGCACATGTTGCACTTTTGGGATTTTGTTTGATATTTTTTTACTATGTGTGATATTTGCGAACACTTTGTGACTTATGGCGGTGCCTGCTGTTCTCGTCAATGATAATGATGTGGAAGATGTGGGGGGGGGGTTCAGCTATGGAATCAATAATTTTATCATCATTGGCGAAAGAAAATATATGGTTGTAAAATGGTTGAGAAAACAATATTATGTTCTCTGAAACAAATGTGAGGTCGTTGAAAACTAGTTATTGTTATTTTAAACATTAATTTCGTTACGATAAACACAGTAATGTTTGAATACAATAATTACATTATTATATTCATAGAAAGTGCGATATGGTTAGAGTTTAACAATATAGTTTTGTTAAAAATTTATGACTACAATATAATTTGTATTATTGTGTAAAAATAGTATGATGTAAATAACAATAAAATGTTATCTAAAACCATACTATGTTAAGTTTAAAAAAAAAATCTTTTTCAGAAACATCTTCTCTCAGTTCAGTGTTTCGTTTGTAAGCTATCGGTAGTGCACGCGTGGTGTTAAATAAATAAAAAAAAGTATAAACAAAAGGGTAGATAAATAAAAATAATATGTACATACATATGTATGTATGTATATCTATTTATACAGATATGTCTGTATTTCGTGTACATACATATATGTATGTAAGTATAAATTTCTATACATACATACATACCTTTTATTTCAACAATATTAATTTATTTTTATTTCGCATTTACCGCACAGCTGTTTTAAACAAAAGATTTGCCAATAAATATATGATTAAAAAACAAAATATTATTATTATATAAAACAATACTATGGTCATATTTAACCATATTATTATAATATTAGAACATGGTATGGTAAGTATCAATTATATTTTAGTCACATCTCATAATAGTGTTGTCTTATTTACAATAATAAGATTAGTTAATTGTTTTTTTAGATAATATTATTATTAACTCAGAAAATAATATTATTTAAACTTTGCTTTTCCATTGACAATAATATGATTTGACTGCAACCATATAATTCAATCATAGTATGTTGCTGTTTGATTATGGTTACCTCAACCATATTTTTTCTTTGCGTGTATGTACAAGTGTCAAACCGAGCAATAATATAAGTACACTGAGAATAATCCAAGCAACCTTAAAAAAATAATTTGCCTGATAACTTTTTTTGTGAAATTAATGCAATTTTCGTATGTGTTACGCAATACATTCTTAGAAAAAATTAATACGAATTTAAAAAATAGATTTGCTGTTGGCTAAGGACATCTACATACATTTCGTTGCTGCTAAGCAACATTTTAGTAAAGTTAGTAGAAAAACAGAATATGCAATACATGCTGCATAATCTTATTTTTTTTTTAAGTTTCTTAGCCTATGTAGTAGTTTTGTAATTCTCAATAATTTGTTAAGAGTTTGTCCATAAACATTGAAATTTTGTAAGACTTTTTTGAATTGTAGTTGAAGAATTCTACTCGAGATACTTAGCAACAACGACATGCTTCTAAACGCAAGTAAATTGTTAAAATTGTTCTTTAATTTAGATTTTTTTTGTTGTTTAATATGCAGGATATTTCTTAGTAAGTTCTTTCGGAAAATTTACCCAACTACCCTACGCCTTGCGAATTGTATAATTTTTTATGTAACGAAATTTAGTTTTTGTATTTATAATGAATTTTGATTTAACGTGTGTGTTTGTTGTATAATAAGTTGGATACTTTTTAGACTTTTATATATTGTACAGAAGAATTGCGTACACATTTTTCCTAATTTTTTAGACAGAAATAACAAAGTACTTGATGAAATGTTGCATATTTTTATAGATGCACAAGGGTAATTTCTTAGTGACGGGTGAGATCATTATTTAATTTTTTTTTTGTTATAATGATGGTAGAATAATAAAGGTACCCTCGAAGCATCAGCTGATAAAATCTTTTTATTTGCTTGTTTCGTGATGTGATCTGCCAAATGTTGTTTATGTTTTACCAATACACGTGCACAGTGCCTATTAAAAATGTACAAATACAGACAAGGTTTGCAAAAAGGCAAGTACATGTCTTTTGTTTTCTTTTTAATAATAAGTAGATACTGAAGGCAAATGATTCCTGCCTAGATCGGACAATAAAAGGCTGTGACGGGTGTGACTTTAGAAATCTCAGTTTTTACAGAATTATTACTTTTTGCATATTTTCTGTAAAATCTTTCATAGAATGCATACAATAATTTTGATAAAGCAAAACATATTAGAAAAGGTGGCGGGTGTGACCTTCTAAGGTGAGAGGTGTGACATTCTAATGCGAAGGGTGTCACCTAGTATGAAAACTGAAATAAAAAGTTAAATATTACCATGCAAAATTTTGATTCTTGTGGTTACTGGAGGCACCAGAAATTTTTAAGGAATCTATTTCAGGAGTTTCTTAATACCACCAACTCTCTCTCTCTCTCTCCCAATTTCTCTCTCTTTTTCTCTCTTTCTCTCTCTTTTTCTTACTCTCTCTCTCTCTCTCTCTTTGATGGACTACCAGGAAGGTAACTGCTTTTTTATATAAACAATCTGATTTAAAACTACAAATTTTAGATATATTCAAAAAGCTAACTCTTTCGTTTTCCTCCTCCAGCATTTTTTTCTTTTTCTGCGATTTTCTTTATCTCTCTTTCTCTTTCTCTGAAGCTCATTTTAACTCATATTTTTCTTTATTTTCTTTGAGTTTCTTCCTATTTTTTTTATACAATTATTGCAAAATAGAGCTTCAGAGTTGATGTGCCGGGTGTGACCAAATATATTATTTAACTAATTATTCGATTATTAAAATACAGCAGCACAAAATGTTGTTTTATTATATTATATTATATTAAGTAAGGGGTGTTTTTTTAGAGTGTCACAACTTTGAGTTAGCATCACTGCTTTATTTGAACACCCATTTAACAACTGATAGTTGCTTTTTATTTAGTTTGCTTTGAAATTTCATTATGAATCGACAACATTATGAAGGGCAACACGTACAAATTGTTAAAATTTTTAAAATTTTACAAAACTGAACAATTTTATTTTCCGATTAAGCTTATTTCTAGTTGAATGGGTACGTAAATAAGCAGAATTTTAGCATTTGGAGTGAGAAGAATTCATTACATTACATTCACAAAAAAAATACTGTTTGGTGCGCTTTATGGGCTGGCGGAGTAAATGGCTCATATGTCTTCAAAAACGATGATGGTGAGAATGGTACTGTCAATGGTGAATGGTATGGGAACATTATACGAAATGTTTTCGTACCTCAATTACGTGCCGTTAATTTTGCTGATATGTGGTTCCAAGATGACGGAGCTACATGCCACATAGCGGGCGCTACAATTGATTTATTCAAAGAAATTTTTGATGAAAAAATTATTTCACGTAATGGCCGAATTTATTGGCCACCAAGATCGTGTGATTTAACCCCATTGGACTATTTTCTTTGGAGTTACGTTAAGTCACTTGTCTACATCGATAAACCCCAAACAATTGAACACCTGGAAATCAACATATGAAGAGTTATCGGCTTTATACGGCCGCAAATCCTGCGAAAGGTTGTTGAAAATTGATGTTCGCCAGCTGTAGCGGCCACTAACAGAAATCATACTTAAACATTAATTTCATAAAATTTTCTTTCCCAAAAAGCCCGTTTCATTGATATTAAAAATATATTTCCTTATTTTATTATGATTTAAACTTGTGTCACTCTATAAAAAAAACACCCTTTATTAACTGACACCCAGCACAATGAACTAAACGGTGATAATGAAATAGTATGTTATTACGTTCTGCTAGTGATTGCCAGAAAATAGTTAGGTGTAGCTTGGCTTCCTTAAAATACGACCCTTAGACCAATTAAATCATTGTATCTGTAGAGAAATTTTATTTATGTAAGACAAATATACGTATAGGGCAATTAAAAATTTATGTAGTTAAAAAAACTGCTAATATCTTAAGAAATCAATCTTTTGATGTTATTTTAGAAATATATTTAATGGCCGTTTATCTATTTATAATTTTTGTTTGTTTATAGGCCATTCTGTCCATAAATTATTTCTAAATTGCAGTGAATTAAAAATACAAATTTTTATTATTTTGAAAGCTTTTTTATGTTCCCTTATGCGTAAAACCAAAACGAAAATTATAAAATGTTTAATAAGCAAAAACCATGAGGAGTTTTTATGAGACTTTTCCGTGGACTTTTGGCAAATAAAATAATTATGAGGAAAGAAAAAATTGGAATATAATACGAACATAAATTTACATTTGTAAAATATTATAAATTTCAAATGCATAACCAGTCGAAGTACTTTGTTTGATTTAACAGAAAAATGTCTTTCAAAAATATGTGAATAATAAATAATAAAGAAATTTTAGTGGAGTTAAGCAAATGAATATGTAAAATTAAAAAAAAGCACTTATGCATTTTCTCTCAGATTATTACCTAAACCATGATTTGGATAAGCCTTCATAACTGTGGGAAGAAGGAAAAAGTGCTTAACTCGAGATAATCTGATTTTGAGTTAATAATACCTCCGTGATCTGCATATTTGAAAGTGCCCCTGATCAAAATCTCAATTAATTTGTGTGATTTTTCAGGAAGTTAAAGCACTATGACTTGAGGCCTATCTTTTTTAGATTTCTAATCTCATTTGGAAAAATATCTTAATTTAGGTTGTAGTTTTGTATATTTCATTTCAAATGTATTACATATAGTGTGTAGAACGATATTTGCTTAAAAAAATAAAGGTTAACAGAGCTTTTCCCAATTTAACTGTTAAAGAAATAAATTTCTGAAAATCGACTTGAGCGCTTAAAAGTGCTCTCCTGCAAAACAGTGCCTTAAGCACTTTTTCGAAAGGCCGATATATGTAAATTTTGTTTTTGTTGCATTAAGGCTGCCCATTCATTATACAATGTTATTGCATATGATGTTTTACATATTATTGTCGTTTTGACCAATACTATGCAATAAATGGCACAATATTTTCAAAGAAAATATTGCACAATTTTCTTTACAGTGAAAAAGTAAACAACATTGAACAATGTTGCCACCACATAACACAATTGTCTTGGTTGTGCAATAAAAATCAAAAGTCTTTTCATATTTGCCAATATATTGTGCCACCTTTTAATATGAGACACACATTGGCGATATTATTGTACAATACGAAAAACTGCAGAATTATATTAGAAGTGGGTGGGCCGCTTCAGTTTAAATATTTAATTATTATAAGACCATTTCTGATGGATTGATACATTTTCTTTAAATTTTTTTCCAACACATTTTTATACATTTTAATGATATTATTGCTCCTGTGGAAATATTTATACTCTCACATAATTCATCACATAGTTTGCATGTGAATAAAAAAATAAAAATTAAAAAAAATTCTAGCATAACACAGACCGCTCTTATGAATACTCTTAAAATTTAATTAAAGTCAGCTTTACATTTAGCTGACTGACTGCTACGTACGTTTCTGATTGGTTGGACAACAACTGCAGGCCATGTACATGTACAAACAAAATCTAATAAAATATTGCATATCATTAATTTTGTGACTTAGCATTAATTTTCTTCTGTATTTTTTTTAATGCTTTAAATAAATATTTTTTAACATGTTTGTTAAAAGTTGTATTACTCAACTGGGTCGTAATGACTTGATTTCATTGGCAATTGTAACGAATTAAATTAAATTTGACCTCAAAGAAAGTATTCTACTTTTATAAGCGTACAACTCACGAAGTGATGCATAATTATGTAAATGTAACACTAATATACATATATACATACATATGCCTTCAATTACATAGCACGAATGACTTTAAATGGCTTTAAATAAAGTTTAAACACAATATCAGCATCAATCACGCACATAAGTAAAAAAATACTCTGAGTATTTATTCGGCTACACATGAGTATATGCAGGAATATTGTATTTTAACACTCATAAAGCGTCATTGCTGCCAGAAAATTTAATTGGTCAACGCTAAAATGGCAACGGCATTAAACAGCTTGCATGATAGGGACGCAAAGTGGATTAAATGATTTAATAATAATTAGATATGTGTACTATTAATTATGAAAGTCGTCTCAGTCAAATTAAAAAATATTTTTATATTATTCAATATTTTAATTTAGAGTTGCACTTGATCTCGATTTGTATAAATCCATTTAAAATTTGTTAAATATTTATTAAACGTTTTTAAGATTTATTTAAAACGAATCGAAAATGTATATGATTTGAACCTTTTTTATAATTAAGGGCACAGTTTTCAAAATTTTTAACTACTTATTTGTTAGAAAAAATATTTATCACTTTACAAGCAGCAAACTATCAGTTTGTTAACGATTTTTGCTGTAAAATTTTACTAAAAAAAAATTCAGGAGTAATATCAGTTGCTTAAAGGTTTTATTTACACCCGTATTTTAAGCTCTGTGACAAAATAAAAATTATAACAAATGACAATTTTTACATTGCTTAAAATATAAAAATTTTCATTTGTTATAATTTTGTCATTTGTAACTAAGTTCAGAATAAGGGGGTTATTCTAAATTGTTCTAAACAACCAAAGCACACTTTTCATTACATTTCACACACTCAAATGCATACAGCGGCGTATGTTGAATAAATACTACAAGTATCATGCGCATATTTATTTTATCCGAATAAATATCCACACTCTAAGTATGAGTTTACTTCGAGTATAAGTACGATTAGCACTCAATATTTACTCCGAACACGCATGTGAATCTTTATTTATAGCTAGAGAGTATATAAGTCTTTCTTTCTTTAAAAAAAAATACTTAAGTATATTTAAATACTTTAGTATATTTTTTTGTTTAGTTATTGTGATTCTCTGACAAGTACAATATTATTATAAAATTTTTGTTGTTGTAGTAATAATTTAATTTATGTGCATGAAACAATTCATAACAGTAAGTTAGGCATAACCATTTAAATATTTTGAAGTCTTATAGGCGTGACAGAAACCACTTTTTTGTACAGAAGCAATCGAATTTATGTTTAAGGATTTTTAAAATCTAAAACTACTTCAAGAGCAATATTACAATTGTAGATCGCGTCCCTGCCAACTTTCATAACTATAAAAAAAAATTTAATACAGTGTATGCCAGCTTTATCGAACAAACTATTGCGAATAACGAACAAATTCTCTGGTCAAAATATTTTTGCAATAACATTTCAAAGAAGTTCTTGCGCTGGTAACGAAATCAGGTTAAAGTGAGTTTTCATTTATAATGAAAACGCTTTTAAGATCTAGAAACAAATTCGAAAATTATTTCAGTTTTCTAAAATAGCTGTTTTATTAGCTCAACTACAGAAAAGTCCCACTTTACTGTTTATTGCTTTCTCTTATGTAATCAAAATATTGCGCCATAACCGGCCAAAAAAGCTTAACTCGACTAACTTAAAATTAATAGCTTTGGGCTTGTGGCAAAAATTAATAATAATAGTAGCAAACCAAAAAAGTTTATCTTAAGTAGAACAAAAGTAAGCAAATTAACTAACATTTGCATAATTAGTAAAGAACAAACGACAATGGCTAGACTGTTGTAAATTAAGAGATGGTAAAAGGGAGCTTTCATTACAAAAAAGCTTTCACCAAATTGTTATACGATGAATTGAAACAGTTCACATATTCCATTTGCACTGACAGCTTGAGTATATAAAGCAGAAATCTATATCAACTGACACCACACACAGTGCACCAAACGCTGATGATGAAGGTTTAGTGGGCTTCGAAAACAGCTAGTTGTTCCGTTCAGCTATGTGTTTGTCAGAATATTTACAATTAACTTTGGTGTTATTGGTCCAGTAATAATTATTACATGAATTTGTTTTACAAAGCGATACGAACTTTAGCCTAATCCAATCATACATACTTAAGCGCCATATTTTTTTGAATTTCGTAAAAAAAAACTAAAATACACTTGCAAATATATTGTTTATTTTCTTTACATTGCATAAAATAATTACTTACAGCCTTATTTATAAAACTTATTAAGGCTTTATAAAGGGTTTTTGGAAGAAATTTTAATACAAAAGTTTTCTTAAAAAGCCTTTATAAAGCCTTAATAAGTTTTATAAATGAGGCAGTTAGATTATAATGAACTTGTGCCATGACGTTTAAAATTGCTAAATACTTCGAAATTCATTGTAGCTGTGCTCCACTGTAGTAGAACACATTAAAATAAAAATTTTCAATTAGAATCTCTTAAATAAAGAGATAATTTTTTTATGAACATCTCTCTCTCTTTCTCTCTCTCTGTTTCTATCATAATTTTTAACCCCTGTTTAATAATTTATACTATAATTTTTCTAAAAATATAAAATTTTATATTATATTTATATATTTATATTAATAGAAAATAAATTAAAACTCTAACGTACCTTTTCACAATGTATGGTTAAAAGATAACAGAGACTTTAACTGCAAGTTTTGTATGAAGAACTGTCAGTTAAAGTTCACGTTAACTCTTAACCATACATTGTGAAAAGGGACGTAAATATCACTGATATATATTCAAAGCTTTTGAACGGTATTGAAGAAATTTCGGAAATGTGTCTAAGCAGATTCATTAAATTTTTCTTATATTTAGCAATCTGCTAGTAATTGATTTTTACATCTTTTTTTTTACTTTAAGGCTGAAATACTACAAATTTTCAAAATATTGCAACCCTTAAAAAAAATTAAGAATTTACAGCTCTTTGACTTTTTCTATCCACTGCAAATTAACTGCAGTCAAGACAAACCCATTAATCATAATTTAAAATCCCTATTACAAACAAAAACCAGAACTAAATACTCAGAAAACAAAATAGAAAACAAGAAAAATTAAATCATTAACATATGTTGCAGCCTCATCATTGCACACAGATCATGCATCATCATAAATGTTTTAAAACCAACTGTGACGACAACAAAACAAGAACAAACAAATTACTCGTAAATTAGCAGAGCAAAGACAACATATGTGACCTTCTGCGAGAAAAGGGATCTAGTGTGTGAAAATGTAGTATTGAGAAAAAACTCATTTCATCTTATTCTACAGCCTTTTAGGTAACAGAATCCACTCTTAAGTCCAAACCCTTTTTATGACACACTAGGTTCCTTTTCTCGGTGAAGGCCCCATATAGCAAATAATGCAAAAAAAAATATTTATTTATAAATAGAAGGAATCCCCTGCTAGATTCGAGTTTAGCTACAAGTGCATGCTGACTGGAAGCTACAAAGTCACGATGATTACTCAATGACTTAATGTAGTCGAACAAGGCAACAGTAACAACCATAATGACAGCAACATAAGCCTCAACAGCAAAACATCAATATTTTAAACTGAAATGCATGTGCCAGACAGACAGCAATATAAAATGGAGTAAATAACGTGCGCGCGTTTTTAGAGAAGGCAATTAAATCAGCAGCAGCAGCAGCAACAACAACAACTCAAACAAAAAATTAAACTTAAACTGCAACAAAAAATAAAAACTTTTAAACTAATGTGCAATGCAAACTATGAGCAAATAATTGGGGTATTCACAACAGTGTCTTAAGTGTCCTAAGTGTCATAATGTCTTAACATTTTAACATAGTTTAAAACAATTGTTGTTGTGGCTCAAACAAAAAGGTCATAAAGTAATAAGACTTTATCAGCTATGTTTATTGTTTGTCATAACTACATATAGAAATGCGTGAGAGTTTACCAAAGGAATTGAGAGAGAGAGTAAGCAATGTACAAACCCAGCGGCGAACGCTGCATACCACATTACATCTCTTTAATGATGTTTGTCATACTTTGTGTCCAATGAATGCTAGCTTACAAAGTGTACGAAAGTAAGCTAGATTGTATTCGAACTGCCCACTGCCAACTTACAATGTATGTTAGGCAATACTGAGCTTTTATGCTGATTGGATGAACACTTCCGTATCTCGCTTATTTTGTGTGCAAGTGAAAGGCATACACTCCACAAATGCGGCAATGCATTTGAAAATGTATACTAGGTACGTATATGAGGTGGTGTGCATTACTGGCTTACATGTGTGCATCAAATCATCGCTTCTGTAATCGAAATTTTCGCCGCTGGGAAGGTGCTAAACCAAAATACAAATAAGTACAATATTTTAAATTGTAAATTATGAGGGGTTGCTCACATCATTATATTTTTTCGTGTTATTACTTTAAAACGTGTTAATTTATGAGTACCATCTGAATACCCCAAATAATATTTGAACGATACCAAAATTACCAAGCAGGCCATACTTATTCATAAAATTTATACACGAACATATTCAAACGTTATGTCAATTTTTTTAGAAAGGGCTAAATACTATTGGGGGTATTCAAACCAGTGTCTTAAGTGTCATAATGTGCTAATATTTTAATATACTTATTCTTTAAAAAATTGTTGTTATGACTCAAACAAAAAGGTGATGGAATAATAAGACTTTCTGAGCTATGTTTATTGTTTTGTCATAACTAGAGGTAGAAATGTGTGAGAGTTTACCAAAGGAATTACGAGTGGGAGAGACAAAGAGAGAGGGAGAGAGAGCGTAAGTAATGCACAACTGTGCTAATGCGAAAATACAAATAAGTACAATATTGTAAATTATGAGGGGTTGCTCACAGCAGTCATATTTTTTCGTGTTACTATTTTAAAACATGTCAATTTATTAGTACGATTTGAATACCCCAATTGTTGTAATTCTATAAGAGATAGTGGGGCGAAGAAGTTTTAAGAAATATATACAATTTTAAATTTATTTAAAATTTCAAATTAAAATAAACCTATCACAATATGTCGAATAATAAATTTCTTAAAAGAAATATATACAGTAATAATTCTACTAAATCATTGGTGGGCGTTTCAGGGCACAATTGTATTGACAGCGTTTACACGTAGTCTTACCTTTTTGAAATTATAATAATTACCCAGCATTAGTACCAAGGTTTAAAGGTTTTTTTTTTTTTTTAATTCTACAAATAAGTATATTTATTCTCTTTTATATCAGTGGAGTTAATCGCTTTAATCGATTGCTTTGTATTTGCAAATTTTACCCAATTTCAGTGGTATGTCTTTGCAAAAAAAAATTTTCAAAAACATTTATTTTTATAACCATTAAGTATGTGTCTTTTATTTTTCCTTCATACTTAAAGACATGTGTAATTTATCAACCAACAGTAATGGTAAGTAGCTGCTGTCTCCATTTACTGCAACACTTCACTCACTACTAATGACAGAGCGATGTCTTCCAACTGTCATTGTGTTTGTTACATTTTATGTTATATTAAATATATTTTAAATACTCGTATGTTTAATGACAAGTTAATTGCTTGCAATTGTTTTTTATTTGAAAATGTGTTATTGATTTTCTAGCTGTTTATGAGACTGACTTAAACTTAATTTAATTGGAAGATTTAAATGACTTGGTTGAAATGATTAAGTTCATTAATCACTAATAAATTTTTGTTACCCTGTCAAAAGCATGAGCTAGAGTAGCAAGTGTCTTAATGACAAGCTCGCAGAATGATTTGATGAAAATCGAAATCGAAAATCTATGATCGCAACTAATCGATTTTGATTAAAAAATTAATTTCCAGAATTATGTCGCTTGAGTTTTTTTGCGTTTATGGTACGATATAATGACTTAATGAATAACACAGTAGAACACATGATGTTGGGACTCAATTCTGAGAATTTCGCGTGAAAGTAGCCCCAAAATGAAAAATACCAGCAACACGGCAAGATGGCAATTTTCATAGAATTTGCCAGTGTTGCCGTGTTTTTATTTTTTACTTTACGTACTTTTCAGAAAAAGGCCTATAACTCGGTAATCAATGAACCATTTAGCTTAAAATTGGTACGGGATGAAAGAGGACACTTAGAGCAAGAAGGAAAAATTTATTTTAAACTAAAAAACGAAAACAATAACATGAGATTTTTCATCCACCTTGAGCATAAAAATTCGGCCATTAATGTATTAAGGCAGCTAACTTGACAAAACGAATGGTGCACAAGTTCTTACTTTTTAGGGCTACTTTCACTCTCAATTCGTTTTCGAAATCAACGAGCTGAAAAATATTGTACTGTGTAAGTATACTTCGGCGACTGTAGCTGGTAGAAGACTCTAGAATGTATACTTACTTCTCATTCGAAAATGGATCAACAAGTTTGAATGAATAGGAAGAATTTGTAAGAAACCAAAATAGGACAACCAAGATCATGAAGAACGGTAAAAAAAAATATGGAAACGTATTGACATGTCTGGAATATTATAAAGGCTTTTTGAGGCCTTTTAAGGAAAATTTTATGTGAAAATTTGTTTTAAAACCCCTTTATAAAGGCCAAATAAGTTTAATAAATAAGGCTGTATATTTATAAAATAAATTCCCAATTTAAGCTTTTAAATAATTTTTTAAAATTTTCAAACATTTGATATTTTTCTTACCTTTTTCCCCTGTTCAGGTCCATAGGTAGCAAACCGTTCAAAATTCGAGGAAACAATCTACTATAAAAATGTACCTAAGATATCAGTTAACAAATTTTTAGAACATATTAACTTCATAGGAATGATTCTTAACACCGTTTAGGTAGCCGCAAAAGTAAAAAAAAAAAATTCATTTTATTTGTTTGGAAATTTTTCAGTTTTGCGGATAGCTAGGCGCTACATAAACGGTGTTAAGAATCATTTCTAGGAAGCATATTAACTTCCTAGAAATGATTCTTAAAAGTTGTTAATTGAAATCTTAGGTACAACTTTGTAGTAGACTGTTTCCTTGAATTTTGAACGGCTTGCTACCTATGGACCTGAACAGGGGAAAAAGGTTTAAATAAATTTAATTTTTTAAATTTTTTTGCAATTTGGTCTTGAAGATGAATTGGTTTTGATCTTATATTTTTACAATTTTTATTTGTTATGTAAATCAAAATTCCAAACGGTTTGCAAGATATGAGCCTGAAAAAATATAAAAATGATACCGAGGACCCAAATCTTTGGGGGCACACAAAAAAGTGCAAGACTTGGGGCAAAACTAGGAGACACTGGCTTTTTTTTTTTTTTTGTATTTTATCACGTAGTGGTATCCGTATGTGGTTATATTTCCATGACTTAAAAAATTACACACAGTGTAAGTAATCAACTCTATTCCCATGAAGGACTTACTTATTTTTCAAGCGATTGTCTGAAACATAAACTTCCTTCAAGACATCCACTGCAACTAATTAAATGTTTTAATTTTCTGCATGTAAGCCAAGCCCAGCTTTTGTAATTCAGAAGTAAAAATAAAATTCTACCTACTCTAACAATAAAGCCTTTTATCACATTACATTAATTCATGAAAATATTTGCTAATTTGAAAATACCAAATGAGCAAAAAAAAAATAAATAAATTTAAACAGATAAACTTGGTGCGCATGCGCGACTGTTAACTTGAACACACAATTTGACACAACATAAAACAAGTCTTAAAGGCTGTAAATTAAAATAAAAGAAATAATGAAATAAATAAAATTTTTGACTAAGAGTCAAAAAATTGCGAAATTCAATTTAATTATATTGAAAGAAAAACAAACTGACACGAAAAGTATGTACTTTTATGCCTTAAAATTTTTTACTCAATCTCACAGATTAAATTTCTTTGCAAATTAAGAATTTATAAGCAATTAAAAAAAGCAAATATATTTCGTTGGTATTGTTGTTGTTGTTAAAAAATGAAAGGAAATTCTTTTTTTTTCATTAATTTTCAACAGAGACTTGAAAATTTTAAGAAATGAAAATTAAGCTTAGTGTTTGATTTTGTATTGGGGGAGCTGCAAAAACCAGCAGAGGCAGCCAATATTGGGGGCATATTGTTTCTGTTCTATTAAAAATAAAAGGTGTTAAAAAAAATCGCATTTTCAAAGAGTATTAAATTTTACTTGCAAGGTATAGATTAAGGTAAGAATGTGAATTTTCCCCGATTAAAAAAAATTATTTAAAAAAAATAATAATGAAGAAGTAAAATGCATATGAAGGCGAACTCATATGCATTTTTTAACATTAACATTTATAACAAAAAACAAATTTTAAAATTTGTTTTTGTTTTAAATAAAATTTTTAGACTGAGAAATTTCCTTCAAACAGGGCATTATTAGTGCTTAAACAGATGCTTATAAAGAGACTTTAAAAGAGAACTTAAACAATTTCACTGTTTAAATTTTGGTCAGGCTTATAATACAAATTTCTTATGTGAATGAAAATAAATCTCACTATCACTTTCACTATTTTGAAAATATGTATGCCACAAAAGTCTACCAGCCTTATTTATAAGAATTATTAAGGCTTTAAAAAGGGATTTTAAAACAAATTTTCATACAAAATTGTTCTTAAAAAGCCTTTATAACGCCTTAATACTTTTTATAAATAAGGCTGTACAAATTTAATAAATAACGTGTACTTTTAATTTCCCGATTTCAAGGGAAAATCTCGAAAAATTTCCCGGGAATATTAGGCAGACAGTTACCGGGATCTAACGCCCTGGAATTCGCGTTTCCCAAACACTACTTAAATATCATATAATATATTAATAATATATTATATATTAATAGTATATTATATCGATTTTACATCTAGACATGCTAAACCAGTCTTTGTTTACACAATGCAAGTCTTATTGCTAAGCTGATTAGTTTGTAGAAGAGCGAGAGAGAGAGAGAGAGTGAGAGAGAGACGAGGGGAAAAGAAACGAGTACTCAGCTTCATGTACTGTCAATAAGTTTTGCTTTCCCATTCATAATCTTAAATAAATAAATTCAGTAAAGTGCGACTTTGACTCGCGCACGAAGGGTTCCTTACGTTTTGCTTTGAGAAATTTTTTAATATGGCATTTTTTTGCGTTTTTTACGTTTTTTCAGCTAAATGATTTATTTGTTTTTTTCGCTTTTTTCTAATTTTGGCGATTTTTTTTCAGTTTTTGGCGTTTTTTTCATTTTGGCGATTTTTTTTCATTTTGAAAATTTTTTTAATTTTTGGCGATTTTTTTGTTTTTGGGTTTTATTTTCATTTCGGCGTTTTTTTTTTCATTTTGGCGATTTTTTTATTTTGGCAATTTTTTCCATTTTGGCGATCTTTTTTGATTTGGCGATTTTATAATTTTTTGATTTTACAGTTTCACCGTTTTTGAAAATTTCAAGAGTTTAGCTCTTACGGTTTCCAAGATACAGCAAGTTGTCAAAATTACATAGTCACAATTGCATTAACTGATGCAACACCCTTTAATTAAATTTTTTTTTTAATTTTAGTGTTATTTGTTGTAGTCTGTATAAAAATACACTAACCTTACAAATTTCAAGTGTATATACATACACTCTGTCCAAATATCTGGTCCGTAGCTCTTACGGTTCTCGAGAAAATAGCCTGTGACGGACAGACGGACAACGTAGCGAAAACAATAGGGTTCCTTTTCACCTTTGGTGTATGGAACCCTAAAAAGCACACAAGCATACACAAAACTATGTATAAAAAATATGAGCTGAAAAATAAGACTTGCATTGTGTGAACACTGATGAAAGTTCAAAGACGAAAAAGTGATAAGCTTAGCAATAAGACTTGACTAGTGTGAAATGGGACTTAAAGTCATCAATGTTTGACATTAATTCACAAAAAAGAACCGTGCTTCCACCGATTAAAATATCATTATGTTTTATTTACATTGAAATCTTGGCCACTTTACAAACTAAGGTTGCCCATCCCAGCACACAATAAACTCTTATTAAACTGCAACATTTTTGCTAGTCGATTTCTATCAACGTTCGAAAAAAACCACACCATCAAAGGCAAATAAATGCTTGATGCAGTAAATATTTAAGCAACAACTCCTACAGAAAGCAAAAAAAAAATAAAAAATTTAATAAAAAATATGTTGTTGTCTCTGACGCAGTGATATGCGGGCGATACCAGTCATGCAACTAAAATGCAGACAAAATAAAAAGTAAAATTATAACAATGATCCACAAGCTAAGAATTGCAAGAAGAAGAAAAACAACAATATAACAACAAAATTAAAATGCATTCCCACAACTGCTGCTTTGGCAAAACCACTGCCTTGTGCAGAAGTTGAATGAAGTTTAAGAAAAAAGAAGAAATAACAAAAACGCACACAAAAAGATTTTGAACTTGAGTTATAAAGACGAAGATTTAAAAACAATTTTATAAAATAATCAAGATGAGATGGGAAGACGCACAGCCAAATTGATAACGAAAAGTTGTTTTATTTCTTTTTTTTTTCAAAAATAATTTATACAGAATTTAAGCAAATAGTTAAGCCACACAACAAAAATACTCGTAACATAAACTGCTTAAGGAAAGGTCAATGTTTGGTAATGATTGATTTGTTTTTGAGGCAAATAACAATACAATACAATAAGTTAAGCTTTAATTAATTTTATATTTAAGGGTAAATAAAAAATTTCGCATAATTAAAGAATTCAAAAATATTTTAATTTAAAAACCATGGCTGGCATTGTCTATAAAAGTTCAAGAGGCTGCTAATTAATAATGGATCTACACTAAGAAGTTTTTTATGATATACATACTCGTATTATGAAATAAGTCATTGCTCACCAGGCACAGCCTTAAGAAAATTATAACATATACGAGAATATCCGATTTTAAGTCTGTATGTTTATATGAACTTTCACGAATTTTAGTGCACGAAACTTATATTTATTTCCTAATAAAAAGAATTCTTATAATTTGTCTATTTACCTTGCTTAACATTTAATAGCTTATATTTACTATTAAATTATGACGTGATTTATGATTTGATTAAGCTAAAGTTCGTATCGATTTGTAAGCCAAATTACATGTGATAATTATTAATGAACAAATAACACCAAAGTTAATTGTACATATTCTGACAAACACGTAGTAAAACGGAACAACTAGCTGTTTTCGAAGGCCACTACACCTTCATCATCAGCGTTCTTTGTGTTTGGTCCACTGTGTGTGTGTGGTGTCAGTTGATGTAGATTTCTGCTTTATATACTCAGTCATTATTGCAAATAGAATATGTGAATTGTTCTGATGCATCGTATTACAAATTAAAGACAGCTTTTTTGTAATGAAAGCTCATTTTTACCATCTCTAAATTTACAACAGTCTTGCCATTGTCGTTTGTTCTTTACTAATTATGCACATGTTAGTTAATTTGCTTATTTTTTGTTCTACTTAAGACAAACTTTTTTTCAATAATAATAAAACTAACAAAAAAATAAACTTTTTTTAAGTTCAACAATAGCAGCAATAGTTATAAGCTCATTTTATACTATATTTCATTAATAAGAAACTCCTTTATCTGCAATAGAGTTCTTTAGAAATTGATTGCTTCTAATTTCTGTTCATTTTTTCTTTTCATAACTTAAACTGTTACTCTTCTGCTTTAGTAATTTTGTTTTCCTATGGTCGTTTAGTTTTTCTTTTTATTTCTTTAGTTTTTTTTTTTGGCACTGATTTTGATATCATTTTAAGATAAACATCAATAAAACAAGTGTTTCGAAGGGGGAAAAAAATCGAAACCAAATCCACGGCAGGCTAGACTTTGTAGGGTTTTCGTTACAGTTAAATTTGAAATTATTTTACAGGTAGATTATTTAACTTGTGAGAGTAAATATAACAAGCAATGCCATAAAACGTGAGGAAGCTTTTAAAAACCGTATAAAAATTAATTATTAACCTAAAGGAAAAACCTTTTTGAATTCAAATTGTTACTCATGATTATGATTACATGAGGCTAAAGTTCGTCGTATCGCTCTGTAAGTCGCACAACATGTGATAATTTTAAACAAACAAAAATTATACAATTGTTACTACGATAACAAACACTAACAGGACCACATACAAATAAATACCCATGTAAAAACAACATGGACAAATTTTGATTGGAAGTCATATAAAATTAATTACAAATAAATGCTCGATTCACAACCTATTTTAAGAGTTGTAGTTCGTACATGAATTGTTGATAATTTCAATAAAAGCATTTGTTCAATTCACAACCTATTATGGAAGTCATAGATCGTACATGAGTTGTTGGTAATTTCAATAACAACATTGTTTACAAACAAATGTTTGCTTAGAAATTACTAACAACGTTTGTACGAACTACGACGCCTACAAAAGGTTGTGAATTGAGCAAATATGTTGTTTAAGTGTGTTGGTATTCATTTGCTTTGTTCATATCTATTGTTTTATTTTTGTTTTTTTTTTTATGATCGTGTTGACCGTCAAACTTCGCATTGCCAGCCAAAAACCTCCTATTACTGCCAGGTAGCCAGTGTATTAGTCCAGTAGCCGGATGGTGACAGGTTCGATTCCTCCCCTAAACTCTGGATATTTTTGAAGATAAGCCAAAGTAGCTTCGCAGCTTATGGCTTGTTTTGAAACAATGTAAATAAAAACAACAGACTTTAACTTCAAATAAACTCTATGCTAAGTCATCAGCTAAGTCCCAGTGAATTTAAGGGCCTGGCCCACGATGTCACGAGAAATCGTTCGATCGACAGCTTGTATAGCAAACAACAACAAATTTTCTAAAGTTATTGTTGTTTGCAATACAAGTTATCGATCGAACGATTTCTAGTGACATCGTGGGCCAGGCCGTAAATTTAATTCATGATGAGATTTATTAGGTGTGGTTCTAAAAATATTTAAAGTTGATGCGATGAGTCGAGTTCAAATTATGGCTGGAGGAGCCTGATGCCTCTGCAATAAATATTTCATATAATATATATAGTAGCTAGTGCTTCTACCCCTCTTATATTGTAATTGTATTTATATATAATATCAATATTAATAAATAAATAAAATCCGTATAAAAAGCACTTATTACACTTATTATTATTCAAGATTTAACTAAAATAATTTTGTATTAAGTTTTTTCAATTCTCTCCCAAAATTAATATTTAACTTCTTCAGTAAAATATTAAATTTTTTTAAAGGAAAATTGAAACCTAACCCCTTTATAATCAATTTCAATGTATTTATAAAAAATAATAAATAGTTTACTAAACAAGTTAAATGTTAGTTTTGGGAAAAAGTGCGATAAAAATATTAAAATGTGAAATATGAAAAAAAAAATCTAAAAACAGCACAAATTTAACTAATTTTGATTCAACATGATTCTTTGTGTTATTTCAGTATCAAGTTCAAGTTATATTGACTTGACATCACTTTGATTCAACATGATTCATTTAATAGTAATGGGCTATTCTTGTTTGAAGAACGGTTTAAAACGCCGTAACTTAACATAGAAATGGTAATGCGGTATAATGGTAACACAGTGTGTTTTCAACGTTAAATTGTCATTTGTATGTGTAGTTTTAAAATGATACTCAATAGGAATAGGACCGAATATAATGGTAGAAGTTTCAGTACAGACTCGATTTTCTAGACTACCCACCTCCGACCATTTTTTTTTAATGCAAGATTGTGTATTTTTAAGGGCGTGACTCCACCCATTTTTTTAAATAAAAGATTGTATCTATTTTGGGCTCAAGGTATGTGGTAGGTTTCGTAAAAATCGGTTAAGCAGCACCACGTGAAATATAATAACCATTTTTAATGGCTGTAACCCCGGCCATTTTTACAACGTTAAAAGTGTGTACTTACAAGAACCAAAGGTGTTTGCTAGGTTTCGCAGCAACCAAATAAGTAGAATATCACAAAATCATATATAAACATTTGTGGCCGTGTCCCCGCCCACTTAGAACCAATAGGAAGGAGAGGGTATCTCAATCAAAAAATAATAATTTTTACAATCAAAACAATGTAAAAAAAATACAGACGAATTGATAACCTGCTCTTTTTTTTGAAGTCGGTTAAAAAACGTTCCACTCTTATACAAACGTTGTCAATGGCATTACCAATTACGATACATTAGGAGCAACAAATATGTTGTTTAAAAATAACAAGTTCCCCATTTTTGCTTGGATGTGAAAAAATAATACGAGAAGCTGAAAATTTTTGTTTACAGCCATGCTCAAGTTAGACAAATTCTCTTCACCAGGTTAAATCTGCATATGATATTTTAACAACGAGACCCCTAAACGAAAACCTTGCACAAATAAATACAATATATCTGTGCTTAAAAGCGATAACAGCATAAGTTGACTTAGAATAAAAGCTGTATAAAGCAAGCTTAATTTTTGCAAGAAATTATGATGTGTACAATTATATATAGGCAAAACAATATCGAACTAAGTCTTAAAAAAAACTTACTGACGAGTTCCATGGGGAAGGAATGAAATGCATATAGCCATTACTTAAACGAAAAGAGAAGAAAAATTTTAAAATTTGCAATAAATGGCAAATTGTACTAAAAACTATATTTTCATAAAATTTTGGTTGACTTACTAATGTACTTATCTTATCTTATCTTATCAGAAAAACCTAAAAAAATATTTTTTTCGAAACTGTATTTTTACTACTTATGCTGTTATCGCTGTTGACCGCAGATCTTGTGCTCCCTATGTTTTTGGGTTAAAAAAATACTTTACAGTTTCTTTAACAGAATAAAAACTTAGAGTTTCTTTTAATTTTATTTACTTCTATTCTTTGCAATTTTGCTTTAATTTTTATTTTAAGAGCACAAAACTCTGCTGTCTTGCTAAAATACACAATAGGGATTTAACAGACTGTAAGGGAACCAGTGTTTTTTTTTTTAATTTCTAGGTTAGTTAAATATTTATATTCGATGAAAAAAAATTTAATCAAACTAGAAAATAAAAGGTTAATGAACATTTTATGGAACTGAACTGAACAAATTGCAAATGTGTGATCAACTGGAAAAATAGCAATATGCACAAAATATTTTTTTGCAATTGAATATTAAGAAGTTATACAAAATCTAACTCAAGAGTTTTACACTTAAAGATTAACTCAGCACAAATTTTATTACTGAGCAGCAATTTTTATAAATTTTTAGCAAATAATTGATTCATTATATTCAAATGAATTAAACTTGATGCCTGGACATAACATCATGTCGATATGAAAATATTGCTGCTGCATGTTTGGTTTAGATTTTTTTTATATGAGTAACAAAAACAAACAAGCAAAATTTCTATGTTGCAGATCAGCCTTGTAGGGAACTCTTTCGACAGCTCGTTTCAGACAAAAACCTATAATTAATCCCATTTAAATTATATGGGTTTGATGAAAGATTTTTGTCTAAAATGAACGACTGGATTAGTTGGACCCAGCTATTTAAATTATATGGGTTTGGTTATCGGTTTGTGTTCAACACGATCCACTGAAAGAGTTCGATCCAAGTCGTTAATTTTACGCCCATTTAAATTACATACATGGTTTTATTCAAAGGTTTGTGTCTTAATTAAATGATTGAACGACTTGGACCCAGCTCTGTATTGCACATGACATAAAGGCTTGTATTATACCTAAGCCAAGCAGCAGTCTCTCTCATTGTTTTTTTTTTTTTGTTTTTTTTTTGTAATATCCTTTCGCGGCGAAAAATAAAACAAAAAAAAATTATACTTTAAATTTTTTATTGAACTTCAAAATAAACAAATAAACTTAATTATTATTATTATTTGTTTAATTATTATATAAGCAGAATCAGGACTTTCGCTTCATTAGAATTTAGGTACTGTGGTGGTTGTGATTTATACCTCAATAGCGATAGCTGGTGAAGACTTTTTTCAATCGATTACACCTGCTCCTTGCAAATGAAAACATTTTTAAATAAAATTCCGATTTTATCGGATGGAAAGCAATAATTATTTTTTCTCCAATGAACTACACGTACAATAATGAAATAATGAATCTTTTTTTCTTAATCCTTTCATTTCAAATAAGGAAAAGAACAACGAGTGCGTATACGCAATATGAAATTTCTCATATTTATTATAACGTATACGCCAACGGGAAAAATACCAAATTATAAGACTGGATTTACATTATGAAATTTTTCATGAAATTACTTGCACAAAGCATTTTTAATTTAAAAAAAAGAAGGTGTGAGCAAAGAATTCCAAAGCAAAAAATTTGTCAAAAATGCTTTAAATTTACGCTATCTCACTTTTTTCTTTAGCCTCGGTATTGGGAAATGAAAAATATTTCCCTGCAACCAATTTCATAAAATTTCATGAAAAGTTTCTGAATGCAAAATACAGTCAAATAAATAAAATTTTGAGTGAAAAAAGCAAATAATGTAATTTGAGGGAAGTTTATGCCAACTACTTTCTATTAAATTATTCCTTTACAAATTAGCAATACCATTATGCCGGTCGTGATCATGCCACTTACAGTTTTTCCTATAATTCAAAATATATAAAATAGATATTTAAAATACGGGTTCGCTTCCCAGGGATGTTGATCTTAAAAATATTTTTGAAAAAGTAGACACTTAGAGAATAAGATTTCTGCTCAGAATGGCCATTAGAAGGCTGTGACGGGTGTGACCTTACAAAATTTCAGCTTTTAAAATTATTGTTATTGGGATAGGTATAGGATATCTTGCGTGGAACGAGCACAATAATTTGTATGCAATACATTTTTCAAAGTCTTTCTGACCTCGCTAAAACCTTACCGCCTAGAAAAGACTAGATTTTCTTAAAAAAAAAACTTTTTCGAAAGTGTAATAGGCGTGACATCGTTATGTGGCGGGTGTGAGTTAATGTGAAAACTCGAGTTAAGTTCAACGGAGTGATTTTAAAAATAAATTCGTGTTGATTGATAAAAATGAACGAAAAAATTCCAAACAACTTTATAAAAGAATTAAACGAAATGGTATGAATAAATTTCATGATATAAGTGCAGAGATATTTGCTTAGAAGAAATACAGATTGAAATAAGAAGAAATATCGCAAAACTTAAACAAAATCTTAAGGCAAACACCGGTCTTTCACAAAAACAAATACATGAAGAGTCGAAACCCTGGCCAAGGGCTTTTTTTAGTACTTCCGATAAAGTGAGGGTGGCATTGGCTGAAGTAGTTAGCACGTTGACTACAAAACCGAAGGTACTGTGTTCAATCCCTGTATCCAACAGTCGTTAAATGACAACACCACGCATTTTTCAGATTTTTTTCATTAGTGTCCCCTTGTGTCAGTTGTTGTATGAAGGCATAGTCCCTGCGCACTGAACTATACCGACTTCAGAAGATTATAATCGTAATGTAACATCAGAGCGCACTCCTTCGTTAAGTAGCAGAATCATCGGTGAAGTAAAATAACCGATATAATGGCTACTAACCACAGCTTCAAAAAAGTTAATACGCCTCATTTAACACCAGAGGCGCTGCAAGACTGCATTATTAAAAAAAAGACGTTCAAAAAAGCAGAGTTGTAAAATAATGAAGCTTTTCTCTATCTCTTCCATCAACGACTATCTTCTCTATCACTATCTCTTTCTCTTTCCTAAAGAAGGTAACACCTAGTTATAGTAGTAGAGCATTCATTGCCTGAATCTTACTTTTCTTAAAAGAAAAAGTTATATATAAAAAGTTTATTTTCATTTAATTGGGAATTTCCCACCAAATTATTTTAATCCCCCAAAACTAAAGCCCACAGACAATTTTATTCATAATTGCCTTTCAACAATAAAAAATTATATTTTCTTTTTATTTATTTTTTTTTTTATTTTTCCTTTCATCTAAATCCATTTCATACAAATGGACCATCCCATAAAATTAAATAAGTTTGCTAAATAAATTTAATTTCACTTCTACAGACACTTATTTGCTTCTACATTTGCCCAAGAAAATAATATGATTTGGTTTTTTTTTCACTACAACTGAAATTAGCACTTTTTTATTCATACGAACAAAAAAAAACTTTTATTTTTATAATTTTCCATTTCTAACAACTATTATGCAATTTGCATTTGAACGATTATGGTTTTCTTAACAATTCTTGTTTGCCTTTTTTTCTTTTCTCTTTGGATTCTCTAATGCAAGTTTTCATACTTTGTATATTTTTTTTTTTGCTCTGGTCTCTTTCTATTGACCACTTTAAATTGTCTCGAAGCCAATAATATGCATTAATGACACAGAAGAATGAATCTCCATAATAATACGATGATGCATATAGAAGGGAAGAAAAAAATCTCTGGCTGAGTGACTTCATAATGGCAGAAGAACACTCTCACAATGACGTCTTCACTCCAGCAGTTTGTAGTACAAGTTAACAACAACAAGCTGTGATAGAAATTATATTAAAAAAAATTCTAAAAGTTTTAGAGAATATAAATGTAAATGCTTTCGTTGTTCGTACTCTTTATCTAGTCTTTCTCTGTTGTAATCGTCATACTTCTATATATTTTTTTTCTTTTTTTTTTTTTGCTTTCTTAAAGTTGAGAATGTTGGTGTTTGCCGGCTGTTTTTAAGTGCTTGCCCGGCGCCCAATGAAGCATAACAGTCAAGTTCCTGTCACATTGATGGTATTGTTATTGCCAATCATTCATTGCTTTTGCTTTTGCTTTAACTTACATACATGTTCACATCATATTTTATTGGAAGTTTGTTCTAATCCATTTGTATTTGTGTTTTGCTCCTGGTATTTGCATTAGAACATCTTTGTTTTGCGTCTGGTGGGAACAAAAAATTTTAGAAAAAAGTAAAAAGTTTGTTTTATTTTTATGGCCGATATGTTGTTTGCGGCATTTTTGCTTCCTTCATTTTTTTTCCTTCTTCTTGTAAGCCTGTTTTGGAAAGTTTTAGTTGCAGCAATGGTGATTTAGTGAGTGTGATTGCTAGAAAAATGTGAGTTAGTTAAACAACTGGGCAACTGGCAGATGTTCTATCTGGGTAAAACTCTACCACAGTGGATGTTCACATTAATCTAAAACTAAAAGTTTGCATAACTTTTGTGGTCTTTCAATGCTCTCAAATGTATATGAAATGCTAGTTTCTTCTTTAAAAAAAAATTAAAAATGTTTGAAATATTGGTGGGAACATCAAAAATTTATCAGAAAAGTGCAAGCCATAAGTAATATGCAAAAAAGAAAAAATTCTTATTTCTCTCTATATTTATGATTTGAACAGGCTAACGTTCGTAGCAATTAGTTTAATTAAATTTTTATTTATTTGATCGCTTGTAATATTTTTCTTTCAAATAAAATTGTTAATAGCAGAAAAAAAAATTATTTCTGTATTTTATTTAAACTTCTTACTAAATTATTAAAAATATATATTTCACTTTTTCAGTTTAATTTATATCAGCTGCGTCTAAAGCATATGCACAATGTGCAAACTTTAACAAAAGAGCTTTTGTGCTTTCGCACCGAACAGACAGCTGCTACTGCTGCTACAACAACAACAACACAACAGACAACAATGCTTGCTATTAGTCCTAATTTACAGGACAGAGAGACGAGGGGAAAAGAAACGTTTCTATCCTCTAGTCTCTCTCTCTCTCTCTCTCCTATAAACTAATCAGCTTAACAATAAGACTTGCTTAGTGTAAATTACTTACTTTGCAAAGAAAAAAGAACAAATTGAAGAGCTTTAAAAGTTGTTTACCTCTAATGCAAATATCAGTGTATATGTTTTTGGGCGTAAAGCCTTTCATTACATAACAAATGAATGTTTGATTTTCTAAATACTTTCATAACTACAACCACTTTCTAATCTCTATTTTTTTTAATTTAAAAGTACACCCAGAAAAAAGATTGGTTGGAAAATGGTTAGGCCAACAAAATATCATTTGCATAAACTATATTTCAGTTCACACAATCAATTTTCTGTTAATCCAAAAAACAATCAATGTTTATTGCCATCAGGGCATAATTGTAATAAAGATATGATTCTGACAATTCTTAAATTGATTGCATCAGCCGAGCGTATGCTTTTGCCATGACTAATTCATTGATTGGTTAACACAACCGAATAAAATATTATGAATTGGATGTTACTACCAACTTTTGGTATTGGCAACTAAAAAATTGTCGTTCTATATTAAGGTTAAAATAAACTCTTTCTATCAGTTGCTGCAACTAACTAGAGGTTGAGTTACATATCATTGGTTGAGTTTTTACTCGTTGCAGCAAATTAAAAATTAACTTTTGTGACTTTCAAAGAGATATTATGATTTATGAATTCTCAAATGGTTTTTGAAAGTCTGTGCATAAGATAACAGGTTTGTGGCTGTTCAAAATGTGTGGTTGAAATAAATAAAATTCAATTAAAAATAACTTATGACAATATGTAAAATAATAAATTTCTTAAATTGTATATTTTTATTTGCGTTTATAGCTTATTTTATTTCAGCAAGGAAGGCCAATTTTTCCTTCACAGGTACCAATTATGATATTGTTTCAGTTATACTAACCACATTTTCGGTAGCAAGAATAACTTTTTTTCAAATTCGATACTGTTAACCAATTTTTTCTGTTGCTGCAACTATTTGTTTAAGGGTTATAATTAAAATATAGTGGTACCACAAGAAAATTGCAGTCGTTATACCAGAATTCTATATAGTTGGTGCAACCACCAAAATTCGATTGGCAACAAATTCGGTTGTCTCAACGAATCTGTTTTCTCTGTGTATCTGATTTATCGAATATCATACTGACCCTATCAATTATGTACATATGTATTTCAACAATTTTGGAAACTCATTTATCAAATAAATTTACTTGCAGCCCAAAAAAGTGTGATTGTGCCATTCTAAAAATAAACAGCCAATGACAACAAATAATCAAACTCTAAACAAAAACTGAGTCACTAGTGGAAATGTCTTAAAATAAAATTGTATTTAGTCTTTTTTTTTATAATTTTTATATATTTTTAATTTACAAACAACATATTTTTTTTGGCGGCACCCACCAACTCAACCATGCCGGCCGGCTACAGACAACCTACAACACTTGCAGCGAATCTCATCATGAGCATATTATGCAAACACTTTGCAGCATTAAGATTGTTTTCCACTTTTAAGCTTGTTGCGAAAAAGAAACAACTAACATAAAAAAGAAATAAATTAACTCGAAATGTGAATGTTGAAGTGAACATAAACTGAAACACTTTCCATGCCGCTACTTAAAATACTCGTACACACACTTCACAAGAAGAGAAAGAAGTCCCTCTTCATTAAACATGCTTTCCATAAATTGTACCATGAATGAATGGCAGAAGAAGAAATTATGACAATATGAAAAATCGACAGTGGGATAGAAAAATATGGATACAAAAAAAAAATATCATTTGGAAGACCAACATGCACTTGACTGTTACATTTTTATTTATTTATTTTTTATTATTAAATTAAAGGGATGAGTTGTTGAAATTTGTTATACTTATGGCTTATGTTTTTTTTTTTGTTTTTAATATAATGTTGTTTTCTTTTTTTCTTGTTGTAACATTAAAATTCAATTGTTGCCAAGTGACTCTATGTACGAGTATATGAGCATCATAAAGTTCAATGATACATTATGCTTCATTACACATCACTTGAAGAACTCTATTGCCAAGAGTTTATGTATTTATTTTCCAATTCCAGAAATAAAAATTATTTATTTTAAAAAAGCTAAGAGTTTTTTTAGTTTAAACAGTGAAGGTAGAGTAAGGAGGTGCTTCAAGTTAAGTGTCATCATTAAATACTTGCTTTGTGTTTTTAATGACTTTGTGGTATAAAATAACTGACAGAGAAGTTCAGTCATGCTCTTTTAGCTTTTTTCACAGCAGAATTTGTCTCAAAAAAGCATATTTATGTAAATGTGTAAAAATAAAAATTAATAAATAATAGTAGAAAAAAAAATTTTAATTACTTTCTTATCAGTTTCGGGATTTAAATTTCCCTGATTGTGAATTAGGGATTCTAGAATGTATTGGCGTTGCCAATTCACAATGCAATTGAAATTTGATTGCCAGCCATAAACCTGTTATTAATATTTTAACAAAAAAAAAAGCACGGACGTGTCTTAGAACATCAGGTTATAGCTATGCTGCTTAGCTATATATAAAACAAACTTAATGTGTTAAATAACAATGCAATACAATTGAATTAAATCTCTCCTTCATTGCAAAGTCGTCATAACTCAAAAAAACTAGTTCGCCAGAAAACGAGTTTAAGGTTTTTAATTTACACACAACTTAATGGAAAAAGAAAATTTTATTTTTCTCTCATGAGCGGAGCAAACAAGATATTTATGTGTATATTTTACATAATATAAATAATGATATGAGGATTAATTTTGCATCATTAAGTCAAAAAATTAATTTTTTTAACATATAACTACGTTGGTATAAAGGAGCAATATGATGATGTCAAATTCACCGCAAATATTTCAAAATATTTCCATTTATTTCCCACTATTTTTTTTTCTAACGGCGCGCGATTAAATTAAGGTATTGTATGTGGCCGCTGGCAGCTGTTAGCCGGCTTACAGCTGATCGGCTGCGTTCTCTTGTTTATGCCCATGTGCAAAAACCATACAAAAACAAATTGAGCAATCGTTATCATTGCTTTTGTTTAACAGACTTCAAAGAATGAAACAAAGCAAAATCAAAGAATGTTTCGTTTCTTTAATTACAAAGAAATCACAACAAAAATAAATTTATAACTGTAATAGTGTTGATTATTTTTGTTATGAAAACACGTCCTAACTCCTGTATCGCGCCATAAATAGCATAGCTATAATAATATTAAACCTGTTATTATCTCTCAGTTCTTCAGCTATAGCACATCATTTCTACTTTCATATTACTTGCTAAATATATTTGATGTATAACAAACATACTTCAAAGTCAGTTTAATAAAAAAGCCAAAAACAAAAATTACAAAAATTATTATCTAAATAATTCTAGTTGGCCTAAGGCCAATTCATTAAAGAAAATATTAAACAAGCCAACAGCAATCCAAAAACATATCATTCACGTATTCTTAAAAAAAACTAAAAAAATAAAATCAGACTTTTGCTTTGGACAGGAAACGTGCAAAATCATGTAACTACATTATTTTTTATATTTTAAAGGAAGGAGAGAAAAAACAAAATAAAATTATTCAAGTGACTGAAGTAAAGTGTCTTCGTTCGGCTGATTTGAAGGTTTGCTGGGACATGTTGTTTGATGCAATACTCAATAATTAATTAAAACTGCAGTTTTTAATTTTTTTGTTAGCGACCATAATAATTTCAAAAAAAAAATTCGCCACCACTGTAAAATACAGACAAAGAGGCTTATAATAAATAAAATAAATCATTTCATTTATGAACAAAATAATATATAAATCTTAAAAGCAATAAATTTATAATGCATAACATCACATACATATTTGTTTTAGTCATAAATTGATTTGAAGTTCTCCAAAAAATAAAAATAAAAGAATTAAACAAACAATTTATTTTGTATGCCCGCACACTTTTTCATATTAAAGTCCATTAATTTTATTTTGAAACTTTAGCAAATTCATTTGTTTGAACCTAAAAAAACCGGTCATTGCTCTTTAAAATTACGAAAAAAAACACAATTTCGGCAAATTAAAGTCACTCCAAATGCCTGAGCAACATCCTTTTAAACAAAACACAAACTGCCGCCTACATGTGCGCGTTTCAAACCAAGTGGCAAGTTGATGTTAGTGTTTTTTTTTTGTTTCACTTTACTTGCCACCAAAAATAAATTTGTATACGCCACAAAGTTTTTTATGCCGTCACATGTTGCAAAAAATATATATGTAAATATAAATATAAAAACAAAATGTTTTAAGTTGGTTTTGTATTATTTATTTTTTTATACTCACTGTATGTTAAATAACCAACAACAAGTGTAATAATTTTCAATTTGAGCAACACACACCCTCAGTCACTCTGTCATTTAACATTCAACACATTATCACAATGCATTAACCCAGACAACATATTAAGGAGCCACCAGAATGAACAGATAACGTGGGCGTAATTGAAAATTTATTTTGCTTAATTTTATGGCGGAAATTATTTCTCTCAAAAATTATGGCCTGTTCAATGTAGTCGAAAGCATACGTTCGTTCTACAATTTACAATGAAAATTAGTAAAAAAAAAAAAAATATATAAAAATTTATCTATTTTTACAAAATAAATTGACAAAGGAAAATATATTTTAAGCATTTCCTGGATTTTCATTTTAAAATTTTTAATGAAATAATAGGCATTCATTTTTTTAATTGCTATTAGGATGCTCGCAGAAGGAACTCTGGTTTAAGTTAATTGGAAAATAGTTTAATTTTTCAATAAACACAATTACATAAATAAAATAATTAGTAAAATATAATGACTACATTAAATTAAATTCATGTTGTTTCAACTTAAAATAACTTTTATTCAACATGTTTCTTCGTGTTATTACCATATTGTTGATCCAACTTTAAATAACTTTGATTCATCATAATTCCTCATTTTGATTTTTGACCAGGACGGGCATATTAAATCAACATACAATACATTTATATCAAAAAGAAAAATTTTCTTTGAAGACGAGCATAAATCATGTTAGATTAACATGAAACATATATGAAGCAAAATCATTGCCGAAAAAGATTAAATTAACCTTTTTGACGTAGATTTTAAGTTGAAATTGTTCTGTTTGCAGGCAATAATAAAACTTAAAATCAATTTTAAAAACCTATGTGTAACTCTAACCTTTAGCGTTGCTTTTAGCAAACAAAAGATGTTGCGTGCAACAAAATGTTGTGAAATTGCACGAAAAATTTCATGGTGCAATTGGGTAATATGTATAGTGTATATATAGAAATATTGAAATTGAAATAATATTTCCCTTTTAAAGCAAACTCCAGAATTAACACTTCAAAAAAAATTTATATATCAAAAATACGAAATATGAAAACTACAGAAGACAATCGGAAATTACAAAAAAAAATTAGCACAAAAAAATTTATTTCGCTAAAAAATGTAATACCCATACATCTGCAATATTATTGTGCAATAATTGGTATTGTATAATAAAATTAATTGTGTTTACTCATGTTTTGTATTTGGAAAAATATATAAGACAAACTTAAATGTATTTTGATTTATATTGCGCGAAAAGGAATATGTATTTTACATTATTGTGCAATAATTAATATTGTGCAATAAAATTTACCGTTTGCTAGTACATTAGTATTAGCACATTATAATTGAAAAAATTTAATGTTTTTTATGCATATTTTTTATGTTATTGTGCAATAATTAATATTGTACAATTAAATTTACTGTGTATACTTATATATTACTTTAGTACTTAGAACAATGTACTAAACAAAATTAAATGTCTTGATTTATAAATGTCTTTTGATTTATATTGCACAAAAGATTTATATTGCATGTTACAATATTGTGCAATAATTGATATGTTACAATAAAATCATATACTACATTATACTGGAACATTTTAAATGTTTTTTGATTTCCATATATTGCACAAAAATTAATATATACTATATATAAATGTGAAATAATTTATGTTGTACAATAAAACTAACTGTGTCTACTCATATATTACATTAGGATATTGAACAAAATTAAATGTATTTTGATGTGTATTGCACGAAAAGGAAGATGTTTTTACATTATCATGCAATAATTGATATTGAGCAAGAAAATGTACTGTGCGTACTCTTATATTATATTAGTATTTAGCACAATAAATTAGACAAACATACATGTTTTTGATTTATATTGCACAAAACTGAATATGTTTTTATATAATTGTGTAATAATTGATATTGTGCAATAAAATTTACTATGTGTACTCATTACATTACATTAGTACTGAGCACAATATATTGGACAAAATTAAATGGAATATGTATTTTACATTATTGTTCAATAATTAAGATTGCGCAATAAAATTTACTGTATGTGAGTATAATATATTAATATTTATCACAATAAATTGGACAAAATTAAATGTATTTTGATGTATATTGCACAAAAAAGAAGATATAATTTGTATTCTGTTGACAATATTGCACAATAATGGTTTCTTACCGCTCATGTCGCCAAAGAAAATCTCTCTATTTTTGAAATTATTTAAATCCAAATTATTTAATATGTTTGAGTTGTTCTATACATAAGTATATATCGTCGCTGCTCCGACAAAATCAGCTATATGTTTTTACTAAGTTTTCAGGAGAGCACAAAAACTGTTTTATTTTCAAACCTTTCAATATTTTTGCAAACTGGAACGCTATATTGAAACATATTTAGGAATCAATTGGCAACTTAATCTAAGAAACGTTTTTTTTTTCTCAAAAAAAAATTTTTTTTTGTTCAGCGAAATATTTATCTTTCAGTGAAAACTAAAAAAATTAAACAGGAATACTCCCTTAATCGGACTTAAGTTCAGTATTTTCAATTCTTATTGTGATTTATGTGATTTTCTAAAGAGAAAAAAAATTAAACTAAACTTTTTGTATGAAAAAAACCAGCATTTTTCTGTGCAGCCACCCACTTCATCAGAAACCATGTCTATCTACTTGCATAGATAGACTTTACCCATCATACACTTGTAAAAGAAATTTTGCAACAATTTAAATTTCTATAAGAGCAAAACTAAAACGTTTTTTAGAATGTTAATTTATTTCTACACAAAATTTATAGATAAACTAAACGATTCCAAGATTCTTACGAAGTAACCGATTTCTCTGGTGTTTAATCACCAAAAAAACTAAGAAACTTAAATGTTTAAATTAAAAAAAAAAGCCTTTCCCCTTCATTTCCATGAAGGCTGAAAGCCTAAAATTAATTTTCTTAATTTAATTAATTGGACTTCTTATGTGCAATTATGTGTGGTTCTAAGACCTGATACTCCTGTAAGTCATGGTCCTATTTTTTGGTTTTGTCTTCAACTTTCAAATCTTCAAGGACCTTGAATATTTCCCTCTTTCTTTTATTATACAGTGCAGTTCAATTATAACGAACTCTTAATAAACTGGCAGTCTTCTTACTTATGCGCAAAGTTTATAAGAATCGGTATAAAGATTTTTCATATTTGCAAGAAATTAACAAAAAATCCGAACAACGCAATTTATCTTAAAAAATAAAGATCTACTTAAAACATAATTTCATTTGGCTTAAAAAAACTATTAAAAATTATTTACAAATTTAATTTAACTTGTTTAATCTTTATCTAAAAAAATAACTTAAAAAGGCCAGATAGAAACTTGTGATATTTTTGGTCGCTATAACCGTATAAATTTATATTTAATTTTATTTATAGGAACAACGTCCTTTTTAAGCGAAAGTCTGCAATAAATGGATTTCTTTATGAGCGTATTGGTTTGTATGAAATAATAATAAAAGACCGTTGGAGCCAGAAAAATTGTTTTCACACGCGTTATTTCACTCCACTGTTCTATAAGCACGTTTTTAACTTATTTGATGGCATAAGCCATCTTAACTTTAAATAGAAATGTTTGCTGGGAAGTGTAACTTTATGTCTCTGTGTGCTGTTTTATTTCACGCACTTTGTTTTTAATTAACCTGAATATATTTCACTGTATGGAGTGTTTCCCACAAAAAAAGAACCGTCTTCATGCCAAATCTAAAACAAATTTACAAATGTATTTCGTTTTTTTTTTTTAATTAAAATATTTTATTATATAACCTTATGTATGCAACTAGAACTTTTTTAAAAGTTATCGTTAGCAGCCAGCTTACAAATAAGAAAAATTAATCCAAAATTCTTGCACAATTTGAAGTTAATGGAAAGCATGTGTAGTTAGTTTATATTTAAATTAAATAAATTCAGTTTAATACCGAGAGATATCCTTCAGGGATACCCAAACTTTTGCTGAAAAAACGGGGCCTTTTTAGAGCCCTAAAGTGCCGTGTGTCTCTGGAAGAGGTACTGATTTTAAATGATTTTCTGAATAAAAAGATAGGAACGATAACAGTGAAAAAACATTCACTCCTCACAATATAAGTCGGGTAAGATGAGATATTGGCCTCGCTTTTAAAAGAGGGAAGAGGATAATATTATTTATTTACATTTAAATTTAAATTACAAATTAAGGATGGAAGAAAAAGCTTACGGACATATGTATGTATGCTTATGGATAAATATAGTGTCAGACTATGTTGGGTTCCTGGCCACAGCAGTGTTGAGGGAAATGAAATTGCCGATGAGCTGGCAAGAATAGGATCAGCGTTAGACGAGGGAATGTCTGACAGATCGGTGATATCACCGATAGGTCATTACTATAAGGAACTCAGTAATTGGGTGGAAAGCAGGACCAACAGTTCATGGCGTAGTAGGGAGGATTGTAGGGTCTCGAGGGGTTTTTGGCCAAAACTAGACTCAGGAAGATCTAAACTACTACTGGACATGAATAGGAAGGCGATGCGAATCATGATAGGCGCGTTGACAGGTCACTGCTCGGTTAGAGCAAGAACCAGCAAGTGGGAAATTGGTACTCCAGATTTTTGTAGGATGTGCGGGGATGAAGAGGAACCAGAAACCATTGAACATATTATCTGTCACTGCCCGAAGCTGCAATGTCATAGGCTTAGATGGCTGAGCAGACGTTTCCATGAAAGCATCACTGATGTCGGGAAGTGTAAACTAGACGACATCAGGGGCTTCATCATGGGGATTCGGTGGCTTAGTGACGGATAATAGCGTTTCTTCTGGCCAAAAATGGGAGGGGTAAATATTACCAGTAATGGGCAATAGAAGGGAGTCACAATGGACCCAGTTGGGTCTCCGAGTGGAGGTGCGGTAGGCACCACCCTTCCTAACCTAACCTATGTATGTTGAAGTCAAAGTAGTCTAATCCGCAGAGCAAGTGATTTGTGTTAAGCCTGGCATGTAAGTTACTCGTACCGAACTTAAACTTTCAATAGCTCTAGGGAAAGTATCTCGAAAACTGGATAATAGGCGCCAAGGAAGACTTTTTCAAAGCATTATATATTATATGAAACTAAAAACAAAACTTTCTTTAATTCCTCCGATTCTTCTAAACGGCATTTGTGATACTAGTAAATTGAACAATATTTGCTAATTTTTTATTTATTTTTTTTTTGGTGTAGGTAAAGTAATTCTATCTCATGAACTTCAATAGGAAGCACTTGAGGAACATTGTTTCCGCATTGACCGGTCACTGTAACTTTGCAACCCATGCCAAACGTATGGACCTCCCGTATAATGACTACTGCTGCAGTTGCAATGACGAGGAAGAGGAGGAAAGTATCCTGCATCTCCTGTGTTTTTGTCCCAGTCTGGAGGATCTCCGTCTGCACCTCCTAGGCAGAATATCCTTCGGCAGCTTATCCGAGTTATCGGAAATCAAGGTCAAAAACTTGAGCCTTTATATTAGCAACAGTGGCTGGTTTAGCCGCTGACTCCTCCTTAACCAATTTTTGACCCAGTCTCACCTCTCTTAAATAACTATTATATCTTTTCTACTTCTACCCTACTTATCCTCCTCTCTCTTTCACTCTCTCTCTCTCTCTCTCACTCTTTCTATTTTCTTTTCAAATTACAGCTGACAAGTGAGCTGGAATGTAATTTTCGACTTTTCTTTGTCAGCAGTCTGCTAACCTAACCTAACCTAAAGTCATTCAATGCAATAATATGAATTGGACTCATGATTAACTCCCCCCCCCCCCCCCTTACTACAGCAAACATTTGCTTCTTTCATGAAATCAAGGTGATGGTAATTAAGTTTAATATCGATCTAGAGAAAATTCAACTGATACGGAATTGAAATAGCAAAGGCCTATAATCACTTCTCGTATTCTTTTTGCATACAAAGTTGATTTATCACTGGCAGCACACAACATGTGAAATAAGAGCATAAATTTGAATCATATAACAATAATTCTTCTTTTATTCTTTTTATGATTATCTAGGTGCATAATTTTTTAAAATAATATGCTTATAGTTACAGCACAGTTAAAAATATGTTGTTTTTCTCCTAAAGTTTACCACAAAAAATATTATCAAATCTACTATATCTCTTCTAATGCCATGTCAAATTAAACTAAAAAATTATGTTTCCCATTTAGGCACATTAAGTTGATTCTAAGTTTCTATATTTGAAATAATAAATATGCAGTAAACATGAAATTAAGTTAAATTAAAAATGTAAAATTTTAATATAAATAGCAATAAAATTGTCACTTACCACATTATTTGTATCTTAAATGCTAAATCCATTCGTCGTTGATTTCAGCAAATCAACTGGGCTAAATTGTTTCGCTGATAATTTCAATTCACGTTTAATTTATTGGTGGAGAAAATGTTGGATAAAATTCCTTTTTTTTGGAATAAATTATTGCAACTGTAAATAGAAAAGCAGAAAATATCAAACGTTAGAGATTTCAAAATATTCAATGGAAAAAAGTTTTATTTGTACTCGTATACAATAGAAAAAGAACAGAAATGAAGTCCCCTTTTTAAGAATATCAGTAAGATATTTAAAAATTTTGTGTTTTGTATATCGCTGCTTTCGCTATCGCTCATTTACTTCAACAATGCCACAACTCTGAAAATTCGTTTCTTATTAATAATTAGAGCCCTGCATAACACCATTTGAAAGAACTTTCAATACCTGAGCAATTTTTCATATACTTTACTGTAGTGAAGTCTTGAAAAACAAACACTGACAGAAACTGTTTGAAAGACATTTGTTTAAGTTGTTTCAGGTATCAACGTAGGAAAACAGATCTCCGGACCGATCTTCTTGAAGTTTTCACAACATTTAACTGGGACCCTTGAATGAATTATGGGCTACTTTTTTCAACTAGGCCCTCTTTTACGACTACCTTTTTTAATTATAATACTATTTATACAAATTTTCAAACAGATTTTATAATTTATTCAGTAGACTTAGAATATAGATAGTTATAGATTTATTCAACTTAGTTCAATTGTTTTTCATCTTTATGGAGTTAATCATTTTTTCCAGTAAAGCTTTTAAATGCAGAAGCAAAAGAGCTAATGTGCTTTCTGGAACTCTTTATTTCCACGCATATTATTTCTAAGGGTAGCAAAAGCCAACCAACCATAAGCATAGACAGACATGGCTACAATAATTTATGAGTTTCTAATAAAAAAAACATATTTTATCATAAAAGCTGACCATACAATCCTATTTATTATTGATTTATGATCAAATTATATGTGCAATAAAAAAATCACTATGAAAATTTGTATCTGCTTTTGGGTGCGTGTGTTTCACTCACCGCAATAATTTGTTGCAATTTGTGTGTTTATTATGTGGTGGAACGCATAATTTACATTATCTGCTAGTTAACACTCACTTGAAAAATACACCAATGCCTCATGTGTACATATGTATAAGGTAGAATAACAGTCACACTAACACATACATATATAGTTATAAATAAAGGATACTTTTGTCTTTTTGCACCCTTAGCAACTGTAGGGCAGGCCGACCTGTAAACAAACCAAAACTCCCACCATTTAATGGTTAAACCGTAACGAATTAAGAACTAGTCACACATACTTATATATGAATACATATCCCAGTTGGCTATGTCAGTAGGACATCTTTAACGATGGGTACAAGACAAGTGAAAATCGTGCCAGACAAATTGACGACAGCTCAAATAAATCGGAGACGAAATTGTTGAAGAAATGGCCATGAAATCAAGCACGATCACACCAGCGACAATGTCCTGCACCATGTCGTGGTCTTTCATAAAATGATAGTGTGAGATCTTGAGCAACAATGTCATTCCACAGAACAGACTTTAATTAATATTTTTAATACACAATTTAATTTTTTTAACCGACTTCAAAAAAGGGAGGAAGGAGGTTATAAATTCATCTCTATTTTTTTTGCGGTGTTGCTTCATAATTCGGTTCATATTAGACCGATTGTAAAAATTGTTTTTTATTGCCTGAGAGGGTATAGCTTCCATTGGGCAGGGACATACCCATAAATTATTTTATTTAATTTTATGTTATTTTACTTATTTGACTTGCTGCTAAGCCTAGCAAATATCTATGGTTCTTATAATAACACAATATAAGATTTAAACAAAATGGGCGGGGCTAGCCCATTAAACTTTATTATTATATTTCACGTGGTTAACTGATTTTACAAAACTTACCAACCACATAGCTTGAGCTTAAAAAATGGACACAATCTTCCATTTAAAAAAATGGGCGAAGTCACGCCCATTAAAATTTAATATTTTATTTTAAGTAGTTCTACTGTACCGATTTTTACAAAACTTAACACACACCCTCAGCTCTGAAAAACACAAAATCTTGCATTTAAAACATGGCTGGAGGCACGCCCATTAAAATTTAGTTTTATATCTCACAAAATTTTTTTCGAAAATGTTTTATCAGGTATTTACATTGAAGTCGGTTTTTTTGCTGGCAGAATTTTTTTATTGCTTAATTTTTTTCATTTAAATTGTTGACTGATTTAGCTGGGATTCGCACTAAGGCTGCATGTTTATAAGTTTTCGTGCTTAGCACCTGGCTACAGCACCAGCTAAAACTTTCTGAACAAAATGCCAACATATTGATGTGTTTGATTCAAGACATAACACACGACTTGTCGTTAAGATTGTCACCAACGAAGTCAAAAATTTTAACTTGAGGATAACATGCAAAACATTGTCACTCAGATTGTCGTGAATTGACAATTTCCCTTAAACTATCGACTAGAAAACTAAAAATGGATAAGTCGTACTAGAAACGTAGATGACAATGTCGTGTAAGCCAATCTGGCCAACTGGGATATGTAGCACAAATTTTAATTTTTTAACAGTAAAAGGAAGTGGTTTTTACATTTGTTGTGTAAGAACTGTGCTTGACATCAGAGAACAGCAATGAGTAGTGAAAAAGTGAGTACAGTTTAATCATAACTTATGATTTGTTGTACTTATGCGCACTCATACTTATTGCAATGTTGTCTGTGAATCACTCGAAAGTTTGAAGTGCGTATCGAACTCATACTTAGCAACATTTATGACGTTGTTGACTTCGACCCTCCTTAACTCAATGCCTATGGACGATGCAAACTAAGTATGATTCACAATGCGAACTTTGGATACGAACATTAAAGTCCTCATTATGAGCTTTTGTGTTTCTCTGTTGCTTTTTTTTTTTTTTTTTGCTTTTTGCACGAATTGAAAAACAACACTATTTACTACTATTGTATACTACTTTTAATGACTAAAACTTTTAAATAAGCATACATGCATGAGTTGAGTGAGCTGAATCAATGTGAGTAGTGTAAGTATTTTTCTGAAATGAGAAAGCAAGCTGAGGCATCGTGAGTATGCATACATCAGAGTAGTTGAGTTTTACTTATGTCTACTCACTTATATTTAAAATTTCTTGAGTCAGTATGAATAGTGAAAAAACGATTCATTGCCAATCACTGCTAGACATCTACACTTGGAAACACGTTTTTTAAAGTGAAATGAATTGTGACTATTTATCTGCTAAGGGAATTGTAAAATGAAATAAAATATAAATATGCAGACTTCAAAAAATATATAGACTTGTTTCTCAGAAAACTTTCAACTTACTTGACACTAGCCACCAAGAGTATCAAAGTCAATTTTAGAGAATGGTATTTTTATAAAAAAAAACATTGGTAATGATCCTCCTTTTAACTAATTCGATATAACATTATTTGAATCTTATTGGTTTCTCTAAAATTTTTTTCTGGATAACATTTCTTTTTATCAGATTTTAAAGAGCCATTTTCGTTGAAAGCCCATTTGAACTTGCTTGTGTAAAAACTACACAAATCGAGCCCTTGCTACAATAGAGTAATAACTCAAAAAACGAGTTTGAAGTTTTCAATTTACACACAACTCAAAAGGAAAAAGAAAATTTTATTATTCTCTCAAGAACTGAGTATATAAGATATTTTTATAAAATGTTTAAACAATACGAATAAAGATATGATGAAAACGTTTGCATTATTAACTCCAAAATCAGGTTTTTTGAGTTAATAATAAAAACTTAATCATAGTCAAAAGAATCTGTTGCAGCAAAGGCTCGAAAAGTATTTTCTCCTTGAGAAATCAATAAACAATTTCGATAGGTATTATGTACTAAGCTTCAGGGATGCTCCTGTGGCTGAATAGTAGCGATGGGTTCGATTCCCGCCATAGGCCCTGGGTACTTTCCGCAGACAAACAAATCGCTTCGCGAATAAATAAAATGAAGAGAAATATAATTTAAAACACATAATAAGGTCGAATAAAAATATAAGCTAACAAATTTCCTTAAATGTTTAAAAATAAAAATTATTTATAATTCAAATACATATGTGACGCGCAAAATAGAAAGGGACCTAAATGTAAAAACTGGTTTTGTTCAGGAGAGCCATTTTAAAGATTTAAATATGTGTATCTTTGGTGTACCATAACTGAGCGTGTTGGTATTGGTCTCATTTGAAAGCGACACATCCCATGACGTCAGGAACGTGTTGGTCAACCTTGAAAACGCGCGTAGGTCGTCCCTACCTCTTGTTTTGTGTAGTTGGTTTTTATTGTTTTCTACCTAGCGCGCTGTTTCCATGAGTTTGATATCAATTTTTCTCTCGTTTTTTCGAATCCAGGTTTATTTTCTGAAATTATTAATTGTGAATTATAATAAATACTCGTTTATAATTCTTTTAAATCGTGAATATCACTCTGTTAGTACGAACATTTTTTCACATAACCTTAGAATCGTCGACTTCAATTTCATAAAACTCTGGAAGGGAACACTTTTGGGGTATGGGATCTGTCTCATTCGATGCTCAAATGTTGTCCACATCAAAAAAAAGTGAAAATTTATTTTTTTTTACCCTTAGTTGCATTTCTCTATGCGCTGTCACATATGCATTTCAAATTTCTAAATTTCAACCAATCCTGCAAACTGTGAGAGTTTTTGTAAAATCCTAAAATGTCCTTTGTGCAATTTGTATTTCAGCACGTTTTCGAAAAACGTAAAACATTTTTTTTTGCGCAAGCAAATAATATTGTGTCATTTTTTTCAAAATATAATATTCAAAAGTTATTTAGGACGAAAACTTTTTTATTAACTAAAAATAATATTTTCCATCAAGTAAATATTTATATCAAACAAATCTCAAGTCTTGTAATGCCCTAAGGAGACTTAAGAAATATGTTTTTCTTTAACAAAAAATAAATATTAATTATTAAAATTATTTCTGATTTTGTTTGGCTGTACAAAGCCAAAAATCCTTCCTAGCCACCGAACCAATTTAAAAGAAATCTCCATGTAAATACGAGTAATACACACACAGCACAACAACACAATACAAATAAAAATTTAAGAAATTATTTTTATTAGACATATTCTTTATTATAGATCTATAACATTTATATATTTGTAATTGTGTATGGCTTTAATACGTACATAGTTATATATTTTTAATTTAAAAACCGAGAGAAAGATGAAAAAAAAATCTCTCTACTTAATATCCTGGAAATGTGTTTGGTTAAGCCGTCCGTCGTGTTATGACTTTATTTACCTGACTTATCATTACATCGGCATGGTTGGTTTACTACAAAAATACTTCCGTTTCCGTTTTAATGATATCGTCCATACAATATAATGAACACACAAATGCAAACAATAACATAATAATAAACGGTAGTTTCAGGCACAAGGGAAGAAAAACTGCTAAAAGGCATTTGGAGTTGAAACAACAAAGACATACAGGCACATACATACATACATACACACATACATACATATTGGGGAGAAAAACTACTTGAGTTCGTTCAGCAACAATGTTACAGCCAAAGCTGTTGATGTTATTATTTTCTTTATCTTTTTTTTTCTTACCTTGCCTCATTTGCTTTATTTTCTTTTTTACGAATATGTATCTTGAAGTATCATCAAGTTTATTGTATATATTTTTCTTGTTTCATGTTATATTTCATACTTATAATACTTAACCTTTCAAGATGTTTGATGAATAGAGTTTGAGCACAAACGAGAAAAATGTTCATTATTGTGTCATTTCAACTCTCTACTGGTCGGTCATACGAGAGTATTTACATGTTGACAGCATTTAAGGTTCAAATTGTTGTCGATGTGTTGGAAAATTGTGCCATTTTATATACTGAGAGTATTCTTGTGGGTTTGTTAAACTAAAGCAAGAAATTTAATAATATATTTCCTAATAAAGTAATCACTTAAAGGAAACATTTTGAACATGCATATCTCATTATTATTTGTGTTAAAGTTATGCCAACAAAGATTTTGTTTCCTCTAAAGTAAGGAGGGGAAATGTATAATATTTTGTACTGATATTTGTGTAGTTTGCTGGGGGCAATAAAAAGAAATCATTTAAATGCAAATATAAAAAGAAATAACTGTTTTAATAGAAGGTAATTGTAATTCATCCATTTGTATTAGACAGAAAAAAAATAAAACCACTACTCGGCAGACAAAAAAATTACTCTGTACCAGGCACTGATACTTCCGGTGCCGTTGTATGGTTCTACAGAATGGGTACTTGTGAGAGAAGACGGAACAATACTTGGAGTGTTGAGAAGAAAAATTCATCGCAAAATCTTTGCACCAATCTGCGTTGGCAGAGAATATTGGTGTCGTATGAATCAGGGAATGACAAAAGTATCGTTTTAAGTAACCTTTGCGTACTGGCCATGAAACAACTATGAATGCGTACAGCTAAAGAATAAAAAACACACCCACATACAAACACGTGCATCCAAATTAAATTTTAAATCAAACACGTATAACTTTAAACATCTATGCCTACACACATTTTTTCAATTACGCAGCACAAGCAACTATAACTAAAATTTATTTACTGTATGAGCTACAATCATACGCATGAGTATAAAAATACTCTGACTATTAATCGGCTACACACGCTTATATGCAGGGATATTTTATTTACACACAAATTAAGCATGTCTTCAAACACACACACACACACACACGCGTAATTTTTTCCATTCCATTTTATATACACAAATGATTGTCTACGACGTCGGTGAATGATGAATAATCATGAGTTTATTTTTGTTATGCGAGTAAGTATTCATATTCTGAGTAAAAGCGTACTCACACTAAAAGTATGACAGAGAGTCAATGCGCTTGATATGCATGTGCTTTTTATTTCCAGTTGTAGCGTATTTAGTATGTATCTTTTCGCATAAACGATATATGCTGGAATCGGCAGTTACTAAAATTAAGACTATTTATTAATGTATTCTTATTCTTTGATATGAATTATGAGCCGTATGAGCTTTATGCGAACATTGACATAGCTAAGCTTATTAAATTACAACGATTAAGTTGTTTACGTCATCTTGTGAGAATGATTGAAGAAGCTTCAGGTAAAAAGTCATTTCAGTACGAACCTTGTGATAATTCGAAGGACCATGTTTATGTATTTAGCGATTTAACGATTTCCAAGGAGGATTGGAATCCAAAGATTGGTATTGAACCTTTATATTACTACCCAAGAATAAAAGGGTGACCTTCGAGTAAATCAGGGCCAAAGGAGATTGAGTTCAGAGGATTATTCAGGAGGAGGAATAATAGTAAATGAACTCTCTTTCCTTTATATTATTAAGAATACCAAGCGAATTATTCTAATTGTATATAAACTGCCTGGCTCACGATGTCGACAAGAAATTTTCATTCGCTTATTTATATTGAAAACAAAAATAAATTTTCTTATTTTGTTTTTGTTTACAATATAAATAAGCGAAAGAAAATTTCTTGTCGACATCGTGAGCCAGGCCGAAAAACTTTCATTTAATTGGGAATTCAAAAAGGCTAAAAAGATGGATGGGTCTCACTCCTGTAACTAAATTATAAGAATGAATTCCTCTTCACCCCGGACCAAAACGCATAAGTTTGACTTTAAATATTTTATAATCTAGTATAAAACAGGCTTGGTTCTTTCATATTTAACTACAAAATATATAAATACTGCTATTAAAATTGTAGTTTAAATTCATTATGAAATAACTAAAAATTAAAAATTTTAAAAACCCCCAAATTATCTAGAAAAGATGTGATATCTTCTAAACGGCTGAACCGATTTTCTTCAAACATGGTAGAGAACCATCTTGATCATGTCACCTATCCAACAAAGAAAACTAAATCAAACTCGGTCTAGCCGTTTGGGCTGTACGTGGACACGGACAGACACACAGATACACAGATACACAGACACACACTACAAACTTATAACACCCCTTTTTTTGGTCGGGGGTTAAAAAAAGGTAAAAAGAGAGAGTAAAACTAGCTGCCATTAGCTTAAACAGAGAACATTCTATGGACTGAGGAACTAGTAAAGTGCAAGGCTTTGCTAGGTTATAGGTCATTACAATTTTGAAGGAAATAAGATTAATTTACCACATGCAGATCAATGTTAAATAAATAAAGTGACAGCTTTGGCCACTATTTTAGGGAACTCAACAATTGGTTTTTGCAGAAACAATACAGAGAAAAAACTGCCTCATAGAATCAATACGATTTTCTCTATGTAACGTTTTTAGGCTAAGGGGTATCACAGCAGAAAGAAGCGAAGACTTTTTCATAGAGATTCCTTATTGTTTTTCTGTGGTAAATCTTATTAATTTTATCAAGAAGAAAACCGCATAAAATCAAGAAGAAATCTTATTATTCACATTTTTTTTTACTGAATTTCCGTTATTTTTGGCACCAAAAACAAAAACAATCCATAGAGATAACCTTGATTCTATTAGGTTTTCTTATAAATTGTAAACTATAGGGATTTCTTATTGATTTTATTAGGTTGCCTTATTAGTTTTTTTTTAAGGTTTTCTTCTTGAATTTAGTAGGCTCCTATATGATTATGTGTAAAGCATCTTATTGATTTTTTTAATAAGGAAATCTTCTAGATTTTATGAGGCGTCTTGTTATTTCGTTTCTATAAATAGACATAGGGACAATTTTTTCATGATCTTTTTCATTTTTGTATAAGAATGTTTGCACAATAATTTCAATGGTTATTCAGGCTGCTAGTTAGCATATGGTTAGAGTGCATGTCTATCAGTCAGAAGTTTGCTGGTTCAATACTTGGTGAGTAAGTTAGTTAAGAAATAACATAATGTGTATGTATGTATAAATAAATAGCATCTACAATATACTACATACATACATCCATATGTATATGGTATAGAATTTGAATGAAAATACATAAGTACAGAGAATAAAGACGCAATTTTTTTATATTTTTTTATTGAAAAAATCGATAAGATAACATCATAAAAACTACAAGATTTCTTCTTGATTTTTTCAAAAAGGTTTTCTCTATGAAATTAATAAGATTTGCTTATTGAAAAAAAACCATAGAGATTTCTTATTAATTTTATTCTATTTTATGAGGTATTTAGTGGGCACTATTTTCTCTGTGTACTAACCGAATTTCAAACTATTTAGGCTGCAAATGATATGATAGTTAGTTAATTTGTAAATTTTATTTTATTTTGGTTTTGCTTTTTTTAGCCACACAGAAAGATTATTTCAAATAAGCATTAAAGAATTCATTTCACCCAGTCTCACAGCTAAACGGTTTGCCGTTGAACTATAGTATTCCTAGAAATCATAATCTCACATCACCATTACGCAGATTTATTGCAGACTGTATATATGTATGCTCTTTTAATAAAATTTTCACTATTAAAAATAATCAGCTACATACACTTACATGTCATCGTGTAATTAATTTAAAGTACTCAACAGTAAATTTAAATTAATTATTAAAAAGTTAATGTGAGTACAGAAAGTAAAATAAAAAATATGTAAATAAACATTTTGTTAAATTGTCGGACCAAAAGGCGCTGTTTTGTTCTAATTTAAATACATATGCATATGGAAAATAATAACAATTTTTGTTTTTATTTTCAACAAAATGATTAATTTGTTGTATTCTTATTGATAATCAGTGATGAATTCATTAAGTAGTTTTCTAGTGTTCAATTGTAACGCGAAGATAATAAAAATATAATTTTAAATAAAATGTTATTACAATAAACACATGACTGTAGTGTGTGTTTGAGTGTATTGGCAACTTAATAAATAAAATGGCTTATCAATTAAATTGACGAATAGATTTTTTTCTTAAAATTTATTAATATGTATAAAAAAAAATTAAAAATAATTGCATCATCTTGCTGAAATGTAGAAGGGGCAGAGCACTTTCAATTGAAAGTTTATTACAGTTTGGCATTTGTTACTGTCTGATCTACATAATATTCTTGTAAATTTGACAATGAAAATTAATTTAAAAGAGCCAGAAATGTAAATATATATAAAATCAAAGCATTTATTACAAAAAAAAAGACAAATTTTGTTGGAGCAAATCTTTCATTCCAGATGAATATGTGGAATGTATTTAATATATTATTGATTTGTTCAAGGCCAAATATAAATTATTTAAGATTAATTCAAATTCAATTGTCAAAATTGTCGCTAGAAAATATGTAAAAATTTTATTAAAAAAAAACGCATATGGGCATTTCCACAGAAAACTGAAATTTTCGTCAAATACGATATTGAGCTATTAACCGAGAAAACTTAAATTTTTATTTATTTCATTATCAACTTGCGTAGTTTATAGTAAGCTGTACAATCTTAAGTAAAATGTAAAGAAAATTCAAACCACATTTGGTTTAAAATACAAGCTTAATTGCCTGGTCATCGTAAGTGACAAAAAGTTAAAATTTTTGTGGAATCGCCCATATGTTAAAGACTTACACCATTAAGAAACAGATAAATTCTAAAAGTAAACTCAGCCGGCCAGGTATGTTCGTTGTCCCAGAATTTGTTCTTTAGTGAAAACTAAGAAAATATTAATAAATTGTGTGAAAAATATCAAGGTTTTTGGCAACAGAATTTGATGAAAAGCCAAAAAAGGACATAAATTACAAAAAAAAGCAAGTTCTTTGTGTCCTAGAATTCATTCTTTAGCTTAAATCAAAATTTTAAAATCTAGAAAAAAAAATATCGAAAAGTCATATACATATTAAAAAAAAATTAGCTACCCCAGGTACCACCGTTCTACCGGAATTCAAACATTTCATTGACAAAAAATTTAAGTTTTGTTAAAAATTTTTAATTATTTTATTTTTTGTCAAAAAAAAAAAATATGAGGTTTGCTGTCATAGATGCGGTCTTATTCCCTAATTCTGTTCGACGAATGTATCGTCTTGTCTATGGACGAAAAAAGAAGCAGTATTGATTCTTTAAAACAATTAGTATTTATTGTCTATGCTAGAAGGTTCGTGTATTTGCTTTATGATTTTGTTCTAAACATTATATCCAACACATATTTTTTCATATATTTTTCAAACTATTGTATAATAATTTAATTGAATTTTTATGTTTTAAAAACATTGCAATAATATTTATATTTTTCATTATCAAAGACAACAACCATTTTTGAAGAATATAATTTATAGACTTCAAAGACAAGAACTCAGAAGCATTTTCAAACAAAAACGTCCTAAATATTCTTACTGAATTAGGGCATTAGGTTTTTAGCTTGATCCGACGTTGCCTTCCGGTGCCGAGTGAGGTCTAAAGTACCCGATACACAGTGGGGGATTTGGTTAAAAAAATGGGAATAATTCTGCAGTTTATAAACAATTTGTTATAAAATTTCATACAGCGTTTGAAAAGGTATCACAAAACTTAAGTCTGGAATTTGCACTATATACCCTTAAAGAAGACAAAGCCACAAAGCCACAATGCCCCAAAGTGGGCAAACTTTGGTTAATGAAAAATTAAAACCGATGCCAAGCTGATGTTTTCGATCTCATAAAAAATATTTTTTCCAAGTGGATTTTTTTTTTATCCAAAAGTTTAAAAAATTTCTGCTACTTTTATGGGATTTCACTTACAGTTTAGGAAATATACGAGAAAAAATATTAAAATTTTTGTTTTTTACCTAACTTGATGCACTGTTCTTTCTGCTAATGGAGAAGTCAAATCTTGTTCGATTTGGAAAAGGTGATTTATTATGAATTACGAACAAAATTTGTAACATTAAAAAACTTTGGTATCAAAAATTAAGTAAAAAATTATACACAATTTAAATTAAAATTTTAGAAAAAGTAGATTTTTGCCGTTTTTTGTCTGAAAAAGTGGGTTGATTATTACGCTTTTATAAAAAATTTTTGTAAAAATACCAACCTAATACTTTTAATTATTCAAAAGGTAATACTATAAGTACCACCTTAGGATCTTGTTTTTAAATATTTCCAAAAATATTATCTGCCCCCTGCGAAATATAAGAAGAATACACCAATAATACCGAAAAAATCCAATTTTTGGGATTTTGTATTTTTTTTTTGGGAATTGCGGGGGGGAACTCAAAAGCAAATTCCATTTGTTCTTAAATGGATCTTGTTTTTAAATATTTCCAAAAATATTATCTGCCCCCTGCGAAATATAAGAAGAATACACCAATAATACCGAAAAAATCCAATTTTTGGGATTTTGTATTTTTTTTTTTTTTGTAATTGCGGGGGGGAACTCAAAAGCAAATTCTATTTGTTCTTAAATGCGATGAAAAGGAACAAAACATCACATACTAGCTTATTATAAGCTTTGTTATGTATGTATTTGAAAATTAACATACAGCTCGTGATCCATTTTATCAATATTTTCGGCTGAAAATGCTCGTTTAGGTGAAAAATTATGCAAATAATACATAGAAAGTGGATCCGCCTCCTTTAAAGATATATAGTTTAAGTTCCATACTAAAGCTCTGTGATATCTCTTCAAATGCTGTATGAAATTTTATAACAATCGTTTAGAAACTGCAGAATTCTTTCCAGTTTTTTAAACAAAATTCCCCACTGTGTATCGGGTACGGAAAAGCACCGTCGGATCGAGCTAAAAAATTAAGACCGCATTTATGACAGCAAACCTCATATTTTAAATAAAGCAAATATGTATATCAATTAAAAAATAATAATTCTTGCGGCCAGTTAGTGTACCTATTCACTCTCAATCATACAAACTCACGACAAGCTTTTGAAAGCCCATGCCAGCAAGCTCGATCTTGTCTTCTGTTTGGGAGTATGCTGATCCAACGCCGCTTCAGTGTTATTAAACATTATTTAGTGACTTCATTTTCACAAAAAAAAAACCCATACGTTTTTAATGAACATGAAACAGATTAATAAGATTTGCCTATGGTCCCGGCTAAAGCAATAAGTCTTCCAATAGAGTCATATTGTTGAAGCTGCATCTGTCGTACAGAGAATGACAATGAGTACTCAAAAAGATATACATAAGGCAATAGTATTAGTTTTAGTAACTGCGTATAATCATAATTGTAGCTTAATTCGTACGCTCACATATTTTCTCTCAAGCAACTATGACTATAGTCGATTTCAACATAAAAGAAATACGCTACAACTAAAAATAAAAATAAAAATGTGTATTAAACACATTTACTCTCTTTCATACTTATAGCCTAAGTATGCTTATACTGAGGCTATGGAAATTTAGTCGGACAAAAAATATTAACTGATGATACTCGGGATATTTGTTCATCATTCGCCACCATATACATACATACAGTTTTGTATATAAAATAAAATGAAAACTGTGTGGGCGTGTGTGAGGCTGTTTCAAAATATACTTTGTATGTGCAAGTAAATAAAATAGCCCTGTGCGCATGTATAGCCGACTATTATTCAGAATAGTTTTATACTCATGCGCATGACTGCAGCTCGTTCCATCTATAAATTTTAGTTATTTTCGTTGGTGCTGCATAATCTAAAAAAATCAGTTTTAAGTACTCGGTTTACAATTAATGCATGTGTTTGCATATGAGCGTGTTTTTTTATATTTTTAGCTATGCGCATTCATAGTTGTTTGACACCGAATACTCAAGTAATACTTGAAACTATACCTTTATCATTATTTGAACTATAGCATTGGCTGTTATTTATTCAGTTTATTTTCCCGAATCACTGTGGACAGACATAGCATTCAACAACACGTGTAAATGACAAAAATTATTTTGTCAAAGTGGGTGTCCTGTTAGGGTCGAATTGAGTTGTATGGACACCAATAGCAGTGGTTTAAACACAACGGCGATAGGTACCTCACACTTTATGCCACATTGGGTATTCTCCACTTCTCGATTTGAGAGTCTGGTCTTATCCACCTGGACATTTTATTAACTGAACATTGTGGATGGGTGATGTTAAGACCTTTCAACTGAATGAAAAATTGCAATAATATCTCACACACAATTTCTTTTATTTCAATTCATTTAAAGATGAGCGGCGCTGGAATTTTAAGCATTTTTTTACGGACTGCAGGTACCTTAAAATATTTAGTGAACTATTTACATAATTTTACTGCACCTCTTGTACTCGTAGATATCACTTTCAATTTTAATAAGTTTTTGTTGCTACATAATTTTGCTCGGCACCCTGTATATTTCATTTTCAATCTTCAGTCCAGTCACTAGCCATCGTTTAAATATTTTTCCTATTTTTTTTTAGTAATTTCTTTTACACTTTTTCATAAGTTCATATAATAAGGCTTCTCTCAGTATGTTCTAGTTAGATTATTTATTGTCTTTTAAATCAGCAAAACCATACATTTTTATATGTACATATGTATCAATATTTTTTTTTTTAATAAAATAAAAATTGATTGCTATTAAAGAAAATAAAATTAAATTAAATAACAATAAATAAATCTCTAAAAATAAATATTATTGATTATTATTGGTATTTATTGTTATAAGCTCGCAAAACTGAAGAGAAGAGAAATAAATCTCCCTGTGCTCTTACAGCTTTAAAAGGGAAAGTATTTAATTGGCATCGAAGCTGACAGTTGTAGGTTGAAATAAAATTATATATAATTTATATGAAGTATTAAAAATAAATATAAAATATTGATATGCTTGTGCACACGTTGAATGGCTTTTAATTTGCATTTAGAAGGAAATCTGTGATGTCATATCATTAAAGTCTATAGTAGAAATGAATAATTGAAATAAATTTAAAATTTTTAAATTTAATTTTTTAATTAAAATAGACTTCGTGACTACAGTTTTCTTAGACAAAAGAAAATTAATCTAAAAAAAACAACAAATTTAAAGACTTAATGAAGTAAATTTGGTAAATATTTTCACTATGCGCACAAATTTATGAAAATACTAAAACATATTAGTAGCGAAATATATAATCAAAATATTTTGATCGAGACAGCTGCGACAGAATATACTATAGGTTAAACCTCGCCTACTAGTAAGCCTGCCAATCATCTAGTGGCCAATCAATACGAGTACTACTACTACCAACAGCAAGGTGACCTTCACATTTGTACCAACTATTTGATCTTAGCAACCATTTACCTTCATCAAAAATGCTAAGGTATGTATATACATACATATATAAATTTGTCATTCCGTGTTTATTACACAGTATTAATGTGCGACCCATAAAATATATATCTTGTGGGTCCTTATGAATAGGAAAGACGAATACGCGATGGCCGTATGTCCGCTTATACTTCGGTCTGTACGTGAAATCGGTTTTCCATAACTCCGACACCGGCTACTTCCGTCTTAGACTGGTGTGTCAGAAATGGTCCGAAATAGATTGGTATTGAAAATCAACAAATCGAAAAGACAGCATCAGAGCTGGAAAACTTAAACTTTTTTCCCCATACAAAATTAAGCAGCTGAAACTATTTTTTTTAATTAACCTATTTTAATATCAGGTCAAATTAAATTAGTATTAAAATCAAAAATACGATTCCAGGGTTGGATAATTTGTACTTTTTTTGCTATATAAAAGTAAACTACTAAAAATAATTTTTTATTTTTCTCTATAAAATAACTATATTTTGTACTTCAGAAAGAAATAGATTGGTATAAGAAATCAAAATAATTATGAAAGTACCCAGCAAAAAATTTTCGAAATTTTGTAATGGGTAGTACTTTTTTAATGGCTTACAAAGTAATGACTAATACTTATTTATGTAATTATTTTATGTGCGTAATAATGACTGCCCTGTAATGAATCAAATAAGAACTTATTTATATCATTACGTTAAAGTACTTGTAGTGCTTTCCAGTTAATAAGGAAATATATTTAGAGAAAAATTTATTGATCGTGAAAATTATTTTAATTAGAAAAACTATTAATTTAGAATAAGTTTAAGCAAAAATTAATCTATAAAATTTTGCATATTTGTAAGCAAAAAATAGCCCATTAAATTTTGAGTTTAGGCAATCAGTAATATATTAACTTTTGCATGTTTGTAGGCAAAAAGTATAGGGTACCGCATACTTTTTGAACTTCTCAAACAAAAATAATGGGTTATTCAGTCAAATTGTAAGTACTTACGACTGAGGAGTACATACACTTTTTTGCATTCTAGTAGGCAAAGTTTTTTGCTGGGTATTATTACAGGGTTGGAAAATTTCAGTTTTTTTTTTTTGGTTTATAAAAGTTATAAAGTCTATAAATCAAATGTATATTATAAAGATATAGATTAGTAATAAAAACCAGGTAGAGAAATACACAGATCCAGGGCTGGAAAATTTAAGCTTTTTTTTTATTTAAAAAAAAATTACTTTAAACTATTTTTTTTCTTTGTTAATCAAATACATTCTATATTTTAGAAATAAATAAATTAGCATTAAAAATCAGAAAAATCAAAAATATGGTTCCAGGGTTGGGAAATTCAAACTTTTTTGGTGTGTGTGGTATAACAAAAGTATCTAAACAAGGCTAATTTCATTTTTCTTTTTAACCACAGACCAAAAAAAGGAGTGTTATAAGTTTGTAGTGTGTGTCTGTGTATCTGTGTGTCTGTCCGTGTCCACGTACAAACCAAACGGCTGGACCGATTTCGATTTAGTTTTTTTTTTGTTTGAAAGGTGACTTGATCGAGATGGTTCTTAGTTACGTTTTAAGAAAATCGGTCCAGTCAAGAGTGTTTTATATTTCTTAAATTTTTATATGAAAATCTACTTTAACCATAAACATGGGCAATATAGCACACTCTTTTAATAATTTTAATAAATTCTTGTTGGAACTTATTTAATTGTTTTAACCGAAGGGTATTGTGTGTATCAGTCTATATATGTATGTATGTATTTATGTATGTATGTATTTATGTATGTATGTATGTATGTATGTATGTATGTGTGTTCCTTTGCGGCACTATATAAACTGAGCGCGTGGACCGATTTTGATGATTCTTACGTCAATCAATTTGTTTTAATCCCCGGAGTGTCATTAAAGATATGTCAGTTGTCAAAATTCAATATGGCGGCTAACAGACGCCATTTTTTAAATAAAAAGTCTGCGAACTATATCAAAATGGATATCATTCAACATGTATTTCAAAATCATTTTTAGGTTTCTCTTAGTATTTTTCATTTCGAATGACTATTTAGGTCAATAATACTTGTGTGGCAACACTTTATTCTTACATAGCTGTTGTTGTTGTTAACATTTATTTTCTTTACATACTTTTTACAACTACAACTGAAGTAAGAAAATAAAAAACATGTTGATTATTGAGTTCTTGTTTCAACTTTGTTATTTGTTGAACTTCTCATTTGTTTAAATGAAAGCTTATAACGTAATAACTCTAGTTGTTCTAAGAAATTTGGGTAAAGGTTCCCTGATGATCTGCATTAGCAACAGTGAAATGCGCATAGGATCCAGCTAAACCCCTCAACAATCAATTTAAATGTATTTTTAATAAAAAAAGTTATTTTACTAATCAAGCAAAATAATAATTTGGGATTATTAGTGCGTTAATAAACGTTAAACTTAAATTGTAGCAATTCCCAAAAATAAAACATTAATTGACTATTTAGGATATTTCAGCGTTCAAAGTTGGTCGCTGTCGGATTTTTTGATTTTTTTTTATAAATACTTATTAGCATCTATTTTGTATATTGGGAGTTGTTTCATTGGGCAGATAAATGCAGGAGGGAAATACGACAATAAAAGCTTTCAAAATTATCTCACGTTATGCTTTTTTCTCTTTAACGTTTCCAGTTAGTAATTTAAAAGGCTTCATGCAATATATGTATTTCATTCAACTTCATGAGAAAAAGACATAATTTTAATTTAAAAATAATTAATAAAAAATATTTCCTACAAAATATTGAACACGCTGGTTGCCTAGACAATATGTACACCAAACAGCCTGTGGAGAGAAACAATTAGTGTATGCAGTAATTCCAGGTCGCAGCAGCTTTAATTCTTGGTGATTCAATTTGAATTTTTAGAATATTTGACTTAATACCATTAACTACGAGTAGATGACTCTGTATCGAATTCTTTCAAATAAGAGTTTAATCTCGAAAAGTAAAAATACATGGACATTTAGTCAGCCCGTGTACCAATGATATTTCAATTTATTTACCAAATATCAGAAGATTGTGTTATTTGCCGGATGAGTTGTTTCATATTTAAATTATGTACATATGTGATATTTTATGTTCCAACAAAAATGTGTTTTCCATTTAATTTAAGTCTTGCGTGAAAAGAATTTTCTGTTCTAATCTTAAAAATTATGGATCTCTCAAAAACTGTTTAAAACATTTTCATTTTTAATACAAATACATTTCTTAGTGGAAAAAATGCTTGCTCTCTGTTTTAAAAGCAGGTGTCTTGTGTATTAACGTATAAAATAATATAAAACAAGTAAGATTGCTATATTCGGCTGTGACGAATCTTATATACCCTTTACCAACGTATGTATGTATATGTAGTATACAAATACATACATAACTACATACATACATATTTGTATTGTGATAAAAATTTATAATTTTTTGTTGTAGTGCAATTATCAGTAACTGACCTCTCGGTTTTTTTCGACTAAAGAATTTGCTTGCTGCTGAAAAAAAATTTATTTTTGGTTATTGTGCTACCCAACCCTGGAAACATAATCTAATTTTTGTGGTTTTAATACGAGTACTTATTTATTTTTTTCTAAAAGATAGAATTTATTTAATTACCAAAGAAATAGTTAGCTTTATTTAATTAGTTTTATATATCAAAAAGTGTGTGCTTTTCCCAACCCTGGAATCATCCTTTTATATTTGCTTGGTTCCTTATACCAATCTTGTTCTTTGAAAATATATAAAATATGTTAAGTGAACATTGAGAAAAGAAATAAGGAAAATTACTAGTTTTATTTAGTTACCTTAATATGAAAAAAAGTTTATATTTTCCAGCTCTGAAGCTGTGATTTTTATTTTTCTAATTTTCTATACCGAACTTTGCTTTCCAAAACATAAAATATATATATAAATTAAAATATAAAAACAAAATATTAGATCTAGTTAATCACAAAAAGTGTAAGTTTTCCAACCCTGGAAGCATAATTTAAAATTGTTCTGAGTTCTTACACCAATCTTTTTCTTTTAACAATGTAAGATATTTTAAATTTATAGATCAAAAGGAACAAATAGTTTTAGTATGTTATTTTGATATAACAAAAAAGTTAAAGTTCCCAACCCTGGAAACGCCTTTTTGATTTTTATGGTTCCGTACACCAAGGGTGAAAAGGAACCCTATTGTTTTCGCTACGATGTTCGTCTGTCCATCACAGGCTATTTTATCGAGAACCGTAAGAGCTACGGACCTGAAATTTGGACAGAGTGTGTAGACCTTTGGCCGCTACAACAGCAAATACATGAGATATAAAAATTAAAGGGTGTTCTATGTAATATACGTACAATTATATGCATATACATTTGAAATTTTTGAGGTGAGGGTGGCGTTGGCTGAAGTAGTTAGCACGTTGACTACAAAACCGAAGGTCCTGGGTTCAATCCCTGTATCGAACAGTCATTAAATAACAACACCACGCATTTTTCTGATTTACATTAGTGTTCCTTGTATCAGTTGTTGTAGGAAAGTTCAAGTGATATGCCTTCATCACTGGTCACTGGTCACTGAACTATACCGACTTCAGCAGATACTAATCCTAATGTAACATCAGAGCGCCCTCCTTCGTTGTGTAGCAGAATCATCGGCGAAGTAAAATAATCAAGGAAATGGCTACAAAAACACAGCTGCAAAAAAATAATTAATACGCCTCATTTAACATCAGAGAGGCGCTGCAACACTGCATTATTAAAAACGTGCAAGAAGCAGAGTTGTAAAAGAATGAAGCTTTCCTCTATCTCTCCCTTCACCACCTGACTTCTCTAACACTATCCCTTTCCTAAAGAAGGTAACACCTTGTAATAGTAGTAGGCATTAATTGCCTGAGTGTTACTTCTCTTTAAAAAAAAAAAAAAGGTTAGTGTATTTTTATACAGACTACAACAATTAACACTAAAATTTCAAAAAATTTTAATTAAAGGGTGTTCCATCAGTTAATGCAATTTTGATTATGTAATTTTGACAACTTGCTGTATCCTGGAAACCGTAAGAGCTAAACTCTTGAAATCTTCAAAAACGGTAAAACAAAAAAATCCCAAAATTATAAAATCGCCAAACCAAAAAAAAATTGCCAAAAACAAAAATCGCCAAAACGAAAAAAATCGCCAAATTAAAAAAAAATCTAAAACGAAAATAAATCGCATAAAACCAAAAAAAACGCCAAAATGAAAAATTCGACAAAATTAAAAAAATCGACAAAATGAAAAAAATAGCCAAAATGAAAAAAATCGCCAAAATGAAAAAATCGCCACAATGAAAAAAATCGCCACAATGAAAAAAATCGCCAAAATGTAAAAAACGCCAAAATCTAAAAAAAATCGCCAAAACGAGAAAAAAATAAAAAAAAATCATTTCAGCTCAAAAAATTTCAAAAATTTTAAAAACGCCGTATTAAAAAAATGTTCAAAGCCCAACGTACGGAACCCTTCGAGCGCGAGTCAAATTCGCACTTTACTGAATTTACTTTTTATATTTTTAATACAAATTTTATTCGTACTGAAGTATAAAATAAGTTTATTTAGCAAAAAAAAAATCAAAAAATTTGTGTTAACTAGTTACTTTTGTATGACAAAATCAAGTTTAAGTTTTCCAGCTCCGAAACCGTCTGCACGATTTCGCTGATTTTCAAAACCAATCTATTTTGAACCATTTTAGACACACCAGTCCAAGACTGAAGTCTCTAGCTTTTCTGGGAGCTTCGGAAAACCGATATCACGTACACCAAATAAGTACCCAGAATATATATATATATATATAATGGGTGTTTTTTATTGAGGTATAGAACTTTAAGTTGGCATCACTTTTTTAACTGGCGGCCATTTTGTCAGCTGTCAAGTGATTAATATTTAGTTTGGTTTGCCATTTCATCATGAACAGGTTGACAAAAGATCAACGCTTGCAAATCGTGCAAATTTATTTCGAAAATAATGGTTCAGTTCGCGAAGTTTACCGCAAGCTCCGTCCATTTTATGGTCGACATAATCGTCCATCAGAGCAATTAATTCGGTTAACCATGGATCGTTTTCGCACTACGTTTACTCTATGTGATAATACGCATCCGCAGAGTCGTCGAACAGTGCGCACCGAAGAAACAATTGCCGCTGTAGAGCAAAGTGTTGAAGAGGACCCGAATGAATCGATTCGCCACCGTGCACAGCAATTGGAGCTTTGTCCATCAACTTTATGGAAGATTTTGAAGATTTTGAATGTGGATGAGTTGTGGTTCCAACAAAATGGCGCTACATGCTACACAGCGCACGTCACAATCGATTTGTTGAAGGAAACATTCGATGAGCGCATAATTTCGCGGAATGGACCTGTCAATTGGCCACCAAGATCGTGTGATTTGACACCATTGGATTATTTTCTTTGGGGATATGTGAAGTCGCTCGTCTACGCCAACAAACCAGAAACGTTAGGGGACTTGGAAGCCAACATTCGTGGCGTTATTGCCAACATACGGCCCCATATGCTCGAAAAAGTGGTTGAAAATTGGACCTGTAGAATTGGCTTTATTCGAGCCAGCCGCGGCGGTCACATGCCCGAAATCATATTTAAGCATTAATGGCATAAAATTATCCTTCCAATAAAGCCAAATTGATGGACATTAAAACGATTTTCTTGTGTTTTATTTCAATTCAAAGTTCTATACCTCTAAAAAAAAACAGCCGTTATATATTATGGGTCGCATAGGAATATTATGGAAATTACACATGGAATGATAAGTCTATATATATCCTTTACCATTTTTGGTAAAGGGTATCAAAAGAACTTAAATATAGAATAAAAGTTTACCAAACTTTGGCTGATGCTAAGTGGAATAAAACATAAAGACATCATCATAATTTGTCTTCAAATAAAATGTCTTGCGAAAAATATTTAATTTCAATTTCAAATTCTTTAGATATTTTTTGTTATGGCTTTCAAATATTTATTTATGAGTTTTAAATTAAAACACAGACATTTTATTTTATTTTTTTTTTTTTTTTGCTTTTTTCAAATAAGAAGGGTTGGGGTGTAGCAAAATAGCACATTAAGAATAAAAAAAATATAAGAGTGCTTTAATACGGATATTCTTCAATACTCCAAGTTACTCGCAGCATCATCAGCACTATCTTTACTACCATAAGTATATTTTGTTTGAATTTTTCTATAAAATCACTTAACAAAATTTATAGCCATTGTAAAGTGCGGCGTCCCACCATATGCCTTTTCAAAAATTTAATTTAGAAATAAGCCAGAAAATATTGCGTTATTCTTAGGAATTGTTTTATTTTTATATACATATAATAAAAATTATTGCCAACATAAATACACTCACATGGCTAACATATTGTTGACTAGATAAATTCCAGTATTTGTGTTTGTTTGTGGTAACAGCAAACTTGGCCATTGGCAGCAACTCTGGGAATTTTGTAGTTTTTTTATATTTTTTTTTAGTTCTTTCATTTGCTGTTTAGATAAATAAATATATGTACGTACATATATCATATCAACAAAAGCTCACAGCGAAAGAAAAAATAGAAAACAAAAACAACAAGTTTATTTATGTGCAAATTATTTATAGTTTAAATGATTTAATTCCCAGCATAGCATTTTGATTTAAATCACTTAATTAATGGTTTTCAAATCGATATCTAAACAATCTGGATGTGATTGTTGTTGTTTTTGTAACAAACATAAAACATTTAATAGTTTAGTTTGTTTTTATAACTTTTTCCAACTAATTGACGTCAATTGTTGGTAAAAATTTAATCATGTTTGAGATTAAAAGAAAAAACAAGGAGAAAAATTCATTATCAATTAACAGCCAGACAGCTGGGGAAGAATTTTTTTTTATACGAAGATATTGTTTTTATATTTATGATTTGAACAGGCTAAAGTTCGTATTGTAAGCCATGATAATTATTAATGAACAAATAACACCAAAGTTAGTTGTAAATAGTCTGACTAACACATAGTTGAACGGAACAACTAGCTGTTTTCGAAGGCCACTACACCTTCATCATTAGCTTTCTTTATGATTGGTACACTTTGTGTGTGGTGTCAGTTGATTTAGATTTCTGCTTTATATACTCAGCCATTATTGGAAATGGAATATGTGAATTGTTTTAATACATCATATTAGAATTTGTTGAAAAGAGCTAGTTGTTCCGTTCTACCACGTGTTTGTCAGAATATTTACAATTGACTTTGCTTTTATTTGATCATTAATTATTATCACATTTAATTTGGCTTTAAAATCAATACGAACTTTAGCCTGTTCAAATACCATAAATATAGAAACAAATGAAGTTCGAACAATAATAATTAAAATAAGCATATTGGCGCATAGTCATAGTCAAAACAAAAGTATGCTTTAAGAAGTTAAGACCAGTATTACCATACAAAATACTGGTTTCAACTTCTTAAAGTGTACTTTGTTTTGACTATGACTATGCGCCATTGTTTTTATATTGTTAACGAATTTGAAAGATCTTCATGTTTTCCACCCAAGAATAAACATCCTTGTAAAAAAAAAATTCTAATTCAAATAAAGTATGATTCTTATGTAAACTCATTGTACGTACAAGAGCAGGATTCTAACTCAGAGACACAACTACAAAGGACTCAAACAAGGTGTGAAAACATGTGAACGTGTGGCCTTAACAGAAAATCACACTACGATTACATTCACTAGATTATTTCTACATATTGTCAGTTGAAATGCGAAACAGCAAAACACTTATAACCGCAATTTTAATTAATTATTGGGTATTATATTGAAATACATGGCCCTAAAAATTTTCAAACTTTTTTCATAGCAATCAGCCGAAATAAAAATGAAAATAAATAAACTTTACTTCAGTCACTTAAATAATTGTTTTGTTTTTTCTGTGTCCTGTAGATTTTTGTTTATTTAATAATGCAGTGTTGCAGCGCCTCTGGTGTCAATGAGGCGTATTAAAGTTTTCAAAGCCGTGTTTAGTACCAATCAGTCGAAATAAAAATGAAAATAAAGAAACTTTACTTTAGTCACTTGAATAATTTTGTTTTTTCTGTGTCCTGTAGAACTTTTTTATTTAAAAAAAAGAGTTGCAGCGCCTCTGGTGTCAATGAGGCGTATTAAAGATTTCGGAGCCGTGTTTAGTAGCAACCATCCGAAATAAAAATGAAAATAAAGAATCTTTACTTCAGTCACCTGAATAATTTTTTTGTTTTTTCTGTATCCTATAGAACTTTTTTATTTAATAATGCAGTGTAGCAGCGCCTCTGGTGTCAATGAGGCGTATTAAAGTTTTCGAAATCGTGTTTAGTAGCAAAATGCCTACTGTTACTATTGATTATTTTACTTCGCCGATGATGCTGATACACAATGCTGACGAAGGAGGGCGCTCTAATGTTACATTAGGATTAGCATCGGATGAAGCCGCTATGGTTCCCTGACCAGTGTTTATGTTCTCATCACTTGAAATTTTCTATAACAGCTGATACAAAGGGTCACTAATGCACAACAGAAAAATGTTTGGTGTTGCTATTTAGTGACTGTCGGAGCTACTCCAGCCAACGCTTATTTTGCATTTTAGCTAAAAAATATGGAAATATACAGAAAATCTAATACAAAAGACTTTTAATCATTAGATAACTGTTAGCAAAATGATGACATCAATCATCAAAATTTAAATGTATAATTTTGAATCAGTTGTTTGTTAATTCTACTTGCGTGGACTATAAAAGAAAATTGATGTGCTATTGGCACAAGCCGACTCGTCTAAGAAAGTTTGATGAAAATCACTAAAAAATATCGCTTTTCATATAAATGTAAAACTTTGTAATCGAAATCACAACTTTGTAAGATCAATTAAACAATTAATTAAATAAAGAGCTGCAGACAAATTATTAAAGCAAGTAAAAATTTAATTGAATGAATAACATTTTCAATCAAAAAAACTAACATAATAAATTTTTCATGAAGAGTTCTCCAATTGCTTTCAAGAAATCACAAAATATCTTAACACAACTCTATTTTAATTATTTAGTAAAAGTGCAAAAATTCTATTCGTACACACACCCTCACGTTCAAATTTTTTTATATCGACGTTCATGCATGCTTTCTATGCAAATCTACGCAAGTTTTTGTAAACAATTGCTTAAGGAAGATCCTTCGAATACACTGGCCGAGAATAATCTAAAATAATCAGCTTTGGTTAGAAACCAATGGGAATCCAATCACAGCTGAAATCCGAAAGCGCAAGTGGGCGGGATCGGACACATTCTGCGTAAGTCTACTGGTGATATCGCGAAGCAAGCTATAGATTGGAATCCACAAGGCAGTAGAACACGAGGACGTCCAGCACAAACTTGGAAACGATTAACAGAAAATTACCTATTCCGCTTAAATCTAGGTTGGAATGAAGTAAAAAATCTATCACAGGATCGAGTGTACTGGAATAATGTTGATGCGGCCTTATGCTCCTTACAGGATTACAAAGGAACAAATATATATATATATTGCATGCTTTCGTTATAGAAATAGCCACTTCATCACGATCATATTTATGCAGGATCAGAAATGATTCCCGCAAATCATATAATAAGCCAAAACAAAGTACTACTTTAGCCAAAAATGTCTTTCAAAATTTAATGAAAATATCAACCAACATCAGTTTACTGGCACAACCAAATTATTATTAATTTAGTGCTTTTACCAATTAAAGTTTTAATAACGTCTTGTGACTTAATTAATTGGCAACAAATCATATTGGTAAACCTTAAAACAACACAACATTTTATTTTAATTAAAATTTACAAAAAAAAAACCAAACAGTGTTAAAGACAAATTGTTGCAATTTCTGCTTAGCCGCAAAAACGTTCATCCATTCACTCACCGCTGCTAACCCCCTCCCCCTCCCCCCCCCCCTTACCAGAAGCTGGTTTGTCTAAACCAAACAGTTTAGAGCAAAACCAGACACAAGAAAAAAAAAAGAAATTTATAAAAAAAAACTACGCTGAAGCACCTGAACTCCAATGAATTTAAGTTTTACTGGTTGTGGGCATTTGTGAGAGCATGTATGTATGTATGAATGTATGAAATGCAAACACGTTTATGCTCTCTATCTATGAATGAAAACCAAACTTAATGAATAAACCATTAGTTCTCCCAAATGCTCACTCGCTTTTTTACGCACAAACATTGAAACCAATAAATAAATGGCTATACAGCACCAAACAGCTACACTGAAAGAATTTTCGGCATAAATTCTATGAATTTCGAAATCAATCTAATGAAAATTTCATTAAAATTCAGCCAACGTCACGCTTCGTTGGATTAATGAAACCAGTTTCGTCAAAATTATTTTATTGAAAACTTTCATCAAATTTATTTAACAGTGTAATTAATGCAGTGCTATAACTTCATCGAAACAATAAAATAATTTCATGAAAATAATGAAATAACTTAAATATGAAGAGGTTTCTTAATAATTTGAAAATATTGTTGTCATAAATCCAATAAAATATTCTTACGAAACCAGACTACCAACGAAGCAATTCCAATAAAATTCTTTCACAATATTCATGAAATGTTCATTGGATTTGTGAAATTATCATTAGATTTGTGAAAAAATTTTAATGCAAAATTCTTTCGGTGTACACAAAAATTAGCAAAGCCAACGTATAAATAAACTTGGATTTTATTAAAAAAAAATAATAATAATAATAATAATGCATCTAATAACAAGATATAAATTAAATTGTTATCATATAAATATTCAAACGTTAACTCACATGTGTATGGAAAAACGATTAACTGAAATATTTTAACCCTTTAAAGCAGCAGGGAACCATATGGGTTGTATACAATTAAATATTTTCTTCAGTATGGTGTTACTGATTTGCGTTAGCGTTACAGCCTTATCTTACTACGGTCTTAACGCCCGATGAAGTTGAGCGTCCAACAATGCTCAATCCTGTGTTCTGCTACGAAAATCCTACATTAAACCGACATTGACTTTAACAATCATTATGATTACCGGCGTTAGAGTATCCCAAGTGCTATAATAGTGTTTAATTAACTTTATTTTTACAATCATTTAACCCATTATATACCCTATTTAGGGTACTTTCGAATCCTTTTTCCAAGGTACTCAAAAAAAGCAAACAACATACAGAAAAATGTCATATTAAAATCTACCCAAACAAGGTTAATGTAACATTTGTTGACGAAGATTTTGTATCACATGGGTTTCATGTTAATATGAAAGAAAAATTTTTCCTTTTGAAATAACTTTATTTCATGTTGATTTAACATTTCAGTACGGCTAAATTATAATGAAGAATCATGTTGCCACAAAGTTATTTCAAGTTGAAACCAAAGAAATTTTTTTTCTTTTGAAATAACTTTATTTCGTGTTGATTTAAAATTTCCGTACGGCTAAATTAGATTGAAGAATCATATTTGATACTGAAATAACCAGATGAACCATATTGAATCAAAGTTATTTCCACATTGAAATAACATGAACTTAGCTTAATGTAGTCTTTTTATTTTATTCTTATTATTTGGTTTTGTTGGCACAGGCAACACAAAAATGTTTGTATAAGTTGGCTTTTCACCGGCCAAGATTTGAACTCGAACTCATCGCGTAGTAGTGAACGAACTTAAGCTGCAACCGTTGGCTGAAGAAGTTAGCTCGTTGACTACAAAGCCGAAGGTCCCGGCTTCGAGGCTGGTATCCAAGAGTCATTTAATAATGGCACCACGAATTTTTATGCTGTGCATTAGTGTCTCTTTGTATCAGTTGTTGTAGGAAAGTTTAAATGATGAAGGCATAGTCACTGCTCACTGAACTATACAGACTTCAGCAGGTATTAATCCTAATATAACATCAGAGCGCCCTCCTTTGTTGTGTAGCAGAATCATCGGGGAAGTAAAATAACCATTAAATGGCTACTAATACAACTTAAAAAAAATTAATACGGCTCATTTTACACCAGAGGCGCTGTAACACTGCAAAAAAAGCAGAGTTGTAAAATAATGAAGCTTTCTTCTATCTCGTCCTTCACCACCTGTCGCTTTTTATTTCCCAAAGTAGGTAACACCTATAGTAATAGTAGTAGGCACGCATTGCCTGAGTGTTATTTCCTTTAGAAAAAAAATAATAATTTAGTAAGACACTAAATAAATAACAAAATGAATTAAATTTAAATGCAACATGATTTAATGTTAAAATAAAATAAAAAAAGTTAATGCGAAGCTACTTTGGGTTCTCAGCAGGAATCGAACTTGCGACCCTCTGACAACAAGACAAGTACAAACAACATGATAATCAAGTCAAACAACAATAACAAAACAACGCACTTAAACAATATATCTGTGGCAATAAAGAAAAAGTGATTAAGTCATATTTTACTGTTTTGCAGGAGAACACTTTTTTTAAGCGTTCAAGTCGATTTTCAGAAATTTATTTATCTGATGGCCGCTGCACTTGCAAAACTTTGCCGTCCATTCGATGATGGGATGTTTTTCAAGTACACTCGTTAAAAGCGGTGCGAAAAGTACACAAAAATGTGTTTCAGTGCAAAGAGAGGAAACAAATTACTACTCAAAAACAATCAATTAGAAGAAGCATAAAGTAGGATAGTATGTGTGTGCGAGGCCCTGTTCTACACACTATAAGTAATACATTTAAGTTGAAATATATCAAAGTATAGCCTCAATTAAGCTATTATTCCAAATGAGCTAAGAAGTCTATAAAAGATAAGTCGCAAGTCACTAATTGAGATTTTGACCAGGGGTACTCTCGAATATGCAGATTACGTAGGTACAAAATTAACTCAAAATCAGCTTATCTTAACTTAAGCACTTTTTCTTTTTTGCCGCAGATATTATTTCTTTTGCATGGTGATTTTACATTGGTATTTTTGTGTGTGTGTAGCAAAGGGTTAGAGGGTTAAAACGCTCTACTGAAATATTCCTCAAAAGACTCTAAATAAAAGTAGTGACATAATTTTAAATGTAAAATGCAAGGCCTTACTAACTGGATCACCATAATAATATATTCCAACATCCAACTATCCAAACACCGATGATTGACGTGGCTAGCCGCTGCTACACAAAAAAAAACCAAATAGGATCAAGCGATTATATTTTGCTAAAACAATAAATACACTTTTATATATTTTGTCCCTTCATCCGAAATCACTCACTAGAGGCTTTTAATCTTTTTTTTTTTTTTTTTGAAGTCTTATTATTGAGAGCACACTGTAGTTTTGTGTTGCAGCAGAAAATACACGTTTCTACAGCGAACATTTTGCTTATGGTATTTATGTCTTCTTGGCTCCATATGCTAAATAATTTAACAAAGTTTTAAAATCTTAAATATCTTAAATGAATCTTGAAGCAATTTCCAAGATGGTGTTTGTTCTGCAAGCGGTTTATTTAACAAACAATATGCGATAAAAACTAAAAACTATTTTTGAACTCATGTTATTTTTTATTATGATCAACATGTATATCTTTAAAGTTTCTTTTAATCCATCAGTATTTTCATAAGCAAATAATTTACTTTCAATAAATTTTAAAGAAAAACTCTAAAATACATTAACAAAATACAGCCAGGTAAGTTGATAGAAAAATATTTGCTTTTATATATGTATGTCGGATTGTTAACATGCTACAGTTGTAAGATAAATGCCAGCATATAATTCATGGTTTGACAACAAATATTACACCACTATCAATTTATCATAAACACTAGCTAACAGGTAGTCGATATGGTAGTAGTTTGTGCAAAACAAACCACAAAATAAAAATAGACACTACAAGTGAATAAAGTATCCGCGCATTTAGCACTACACATCATCGAACATTCGAAAATTGTCTGCAATTAGCCACTGTTATGCCCGGCTAACGACACTCTTTCCATCCATTTAGATATGTATTTCAAGTCATATTTAGCATTATAAACAAGACAGTAGTCGTCTATGTTGTAATTACACCATGCTCAGAACAGTAGAAGGCGGATACGCAATCAGTGCGATTCTCGCCAGCCTGACAGTCATTGACTCAGGCAAACAGCCAGCAGTGCATTAAGTTTATACGTTTATCCATCCATTCAAACAGCCGGCTAGTTATTATTTTATGACTTTACTGCTCATTTATTAAATAGTTTCGAATACTTTATTAAACGAGTACCATACATTTATGCATATTCTCAAGCGCTTGTAAACATACTTACATACTCGTACATACTACATACATATTATTTAATAATGTATGACACTGCGTTTGTTAAACATCAGTGCAAGCAGCTACAACAAGTATGCACCCAGCCAGCCACCACCACCAAAAACAACAACATCAACAACAACACCAGCAACTACAACAAAACAGTTGTAGTTGCTGTTGCAGTTCAAACATGGTCTGAATTTAAGCGCCAGTCTCTAGCGCGATATAAATTTACTGTTTTGCATATTTATGCCAGACTCGTTGCATTGCAGCAATTTTTTTTCCCAATAACTTATGCAAATTATATTACAGCGGTTTAGATTGTAATACCGATGTTAAATACTTTTTATTCATCAGGCTTTTCAGAAAAAAAAAAATGCACAAAAGTCTTTGCGATTTTGAAATACCCTGCAATAATATAATTTTGTATGCAAATCAAAAAGCCGGCTATAAAATCATGCTTGACAATGTTTCGATTACAATAAAGTCATTAATTTTATTCTACTTTTAATTGAAAGCGTCTAATTAGAGTGTTCAAAAAGTCAAATAATCATAAAACTGATTTCTAATATATTCGGAAATTGTCAGGGATTGACGTATTTAGCGGGAATCAAAAGCACAATTCTACCTTCTTCCCAACTATCAGGCTGTAGCTCTAAGCTAAAGCTAGCCATTTACTTTCAATATTATTGTGCAATAATTTATATTGAACAATAAAATTTGCCTGCTTGGATATTATATAAGAAGTTGGCACAATATATCTGATAAAAACCATTTGCAATATTATTGTGCAATAATTAATATTGTACAATAAAATGACTTGAGTCTTTATTATTAGGTCGCACAATATATTGTATAAAATCAAATATTCAATAGTTAGTATTGTACAAAAAAATTCCCTTTACTAGTAGGTGGCACAAAATATTGTATAAAATCGAATGATTTGGACTTATATTGCGCAAAAACTAATATTTTGTTAAGTTATCTTTTTATTTTTTCAAATTATTTATTTCCAAATTGTTTAATTTGCATAAGATTTTATAGGTATGTGCGCATGTAGCTCTAAGCTTAAGCTACATTTTCAATATTATTGTGCAATAATTTATGTTGTAAAATAAAATTGCCTGCTTGGATAACTATTATATAAGAAGGTGGCACAATATATTCGATAAAACCATTTGCAATATTATTGTGCAATAATAAAATATATATAATATATATTATACTAATCTCAGATATCTTTGGATTTGTATTGCGCAAATAAGAATATTTTGTCATTTGTTGACAACATTTTACAATAATGATTTTAAACGAGTTGTAAACAAAATTCCAATATATTGGTTAAAATCAAATGTTCAATAGTTAATTTTGTACAACAAAATTTCCTGTGTCTTAATTAGTAGGTGGCACAATATATTGCATAAAATCAAATGTATTTGGAGTTATATTGCGCAAAAGCGAATATTCTGCTAAGTTATCTTTTTATTTTTTAAAATTATTTAATTCCAAGTTGTTTAGTTTGTCTAAGATTTTAATTATGTATGTGTGCATGTAGCTCTAATCTAAAACCACATTTTCAATATTATTGAGCAATAATTTATGTTGTAAAATAAAATTGCCTGCTTGGATATTATATAAGAAGGTATCACAATTTGATAAAAATCATTTGCAATATTATTGTGCTATATATTGTGCAATAATAAAATATTGTGCAATAAAAATCTATGTATCCTTATTATATTAGTATGTTGCACAATATATTGGTTAAAATCAGATATCTTTGGATTTGTATTGCGCAAAAAAGAATATTTTGTCATGTGTTGACAACATTGTACAGTAATGATTTTCCACGAGTCATGTAACTGAACATTATTGTTATTTATCTTCAAATTATTCGATTCAAAACTCTTTAGTTCGTTTAAAATTTTATGAATGTATTTTATGAATGTATCTCATATTGCATATGTTGTTGTACATATTAGTGTCATTTTGACACTAATTTGCCCAATTTTCCTCATAGTGAAAAAGTAAACAACATCGAACAATGTTGCCACCACATTACAATTGTCTTGATTGTACAATAAAAATCAAAAGTCTTTTAATATTTGCCAACGTATTGTGACACCTTTGAATATGACATACACATTGACGATATTATTGTACATTACGAAATATTGCACAATTATATTGCAAGTGGGTTGGCATGCATATTCAATATTATTGTGCAATAATATACATATATTGTACAATCAAATTGATTGCTTCAATATTATGTAAGAAGGTGGCTCAATATGTTTGATAAAATCATTTGCAATAATATTGTGCAATATATTGTACAATAATAAAATATTGTACTATAAAAATGCCTGTGTCTGTATTACACTAGCATGTTGCATAATATATTGGATACAATAAAATGTCTTTGGGCTTTTTATTGCGCAAAACAGGAATATTTTGTAATGTCTTGACATAGGTAGCACACTATATATTGCATAAGATCAAATGTTTTTTGATTTGTATTGCGCAGAAAAGAATATTTTGTAATGTGTTGACAACAATTTACAATAATGATTTCCCATTAGTCCATTAACTAAACATTAAGTTTTTGTTTCGTCAAATTATTTAATTCCAAATTTTTTACTTTGTTTAAGATTTTATAAATATAATAATACCAATAACTTTACAATTTCTTAAACACTCATGGATACACATCAAAAAAAAAATCTAAAGCGTTTATATAAATTTATTTAGCTTTTAACTTTAGCTTTTGACATCTTCTTTTCCCTGTTATTACTCAAACACAAGCCATTTTATAGTACGGATAAATCCTCACTTATTTGAAGACTGTTGTTATTCCTAGTGTAACTTTATTTAATTATCGTTCACTTGATTTTTTCCCCTGTTCCCTTAAATTTCTGTCAAGAGTTGACGTTAGTTTTTATCAATGAAAATTGTTTCTTAGTGAGAATAATTTAAATAATAAAAATAGCAAAGATTTTATTTATTTCATTCACGAAGTGATGTTTTTTTTTGTAAGCAGGTGTTTTTTAAATAATTTATAAGCACTTCATTCAGAAATAAATTTTATAGATTTTACATATTATACGAGTATCTGGACTATTTTCATTGACTTCTAAGGTTTTTCTTTGCCCTGGTCTTCAAACGATGGCAAATTATTCTTCTGTTACTTATGCTTTCAAAAAAAAAAAAAATATTTTTTCAACTAATGATATTTTTAATTTTGCTTACAAAATATAATGAAGAAAAATATTAAATCTTAATCAAAGTGGAGAGCATAATGAATCAACAAATTAATTGGGAAAATTAAACTCTTTATTTATAACTAAATTTTTAAAGAAACGTTTAATTGCTTCAATTATATTTTCTATTAAAGGCCGACAAGTCCAACTTTGTCGAAATCGTGGGATTGGCCCTAAATTAACTAAATTTTTAGTTGGAGAAAAAAATGGTCCATGTAGTTTATAGTATTTATTGGATTTGTACTGTGGATTCTACCAGCATTATAAAACGTTGTACAAAAATGTTTAATATCCCAACAAAAATATTCGTCTAACTGGCAGCAGGTTGGTAAGGGAGAGATAGCATAACTCTTCCTTACCAAGTTGCTTCGGTAGCACATGATTTTTGTTTGTGATGTATCACTTGGAAGCTCTCCAGGTATGAGCTTCTGAATGCATATAGTATGTTCAGAAAGAAGCCCACAAATCAGAATTTTATCTGCTCTTAGATTAAATAAACTTCCAATACTTTATCTTGTTTTTATATTTAGTATATATTAAATACAATTGAAAACTATATTTATATTTGTTCGCTCATTGAATCAGGAGTCGATCCCAAGATCTCCGTATGTTAGGCTAGAACACTACGCACTGACCTACAGAAGAACATATTTATTTTCGTATATAATTCAATTAAAAAATTAAAAATCAAATCACGAATTAAAAATCTCATTCGCATCCAAATTTGTATCCAACTAAGCGAGAGAAGATGCACTATAAAAAATTTGAGTATTTGAGTATAAATAGCAGGCCAATTTCCTAGTGTTTGTGCAAAATTTCGTCATTCGCTTGCGTTAATGCATCCTCGTAAGGCAGAGAGCATGCACTGTGTGCTTTTCCGCATCTACGAGCCGCTTCTTTTTGGCCTAGTGCTTAGCAATGGGTTCGTAGTGTTCGTATTCAATTTCGTCATTCGCTTACGTTGTTGCAGCCTGTTCCACTTTTGCGCGCCTGAAGCGCTTCCTTTTGTCTTAACGATTACTTGTACCAAATGTTGTTTTGACGTACTTATGTGAAAAGGACACTAAGCTAGCAGAGACAAAACCCAAAATGTTTAGCAGATCCCATTTACATGCATTTCACTTAACAGTAATAAAAGCACTATGGGCCAATTTCACTTAAATATCAATTCATATTTAAATGTCGATTTTTATTAATTTTTGTATGGAAAAATTACTTTTAAATATTTATATAAGTGTTGGTGAAATTAGCTCTATGAATTTAATTACGTCTTCACTAATTTGGTTAATGGAAAATATGGTTCAATTCATTCATTAATTTAATTCAATTAATAAAATTATATAAAATGAACATTTATTGTAAATTAATTTAAAAAAAAAGTGGTAAATTTGGGTATGTATGTAGGTAAATGCATCACTGCGCTGCAAATGGAAATTGAAATGTCCTAAATTGCTTCACTAAAGTAGGTACAACACAAATAAATGTCAAATATTGGGTACAAACATGTCAACTACTGAATGCGATTATCAGTGAAGTTGAATTGCATTTTAAATAAAAGTTTGCTCGTATGATGCAGCGCAGTGATGCATATACGAATATACCCTTTAACTATACAGAATTCACGTAATGCAAATGCCAAGCAACAAACTAATGATGCTTTACAATTTGTAGAGTACAAGGGAAGAAAAATCTATAAGTGAATGAAAGAGCCAAAATAATAGAGCAAAATGGACAAACAATATCGATTGTGTGAATATAATGAAAATCTGATAAAAAAAATACTTGTACATGTAGCATAAAACTGTATAAAGTGTCATATTTAGTTTGAGGCTAAATTAATAAAATGCTTTTAATTTATTTATGGTGGCAATGCATACGTATATTTATATACACCCAGCAAACATAATATATTTAATCTCTTCTGGAAAGTTAAAAAAAGCAAATTAGACATTATTAAAAAAGATATTATTTATTTTTTATCAAATCATTTTTTTCTACTCTGATAAAAATTTAAAGATAAATGACTACTCTAAAGTAAAACCACAATGTTACGACTGTTTTAAGTTTACAAATGGTAAAATTGAGCTTTTATTACAAAAAAGCTTTCAGCAAATTCTAATACGATGAATCAAAAACAATTCACATGTATTAATTCTAATGAAAAGCTGAGTATATAAAGCAGACATCTACATCAACTGACACCACACACACACAGTGGACCAAAACACAAAAAACGCTGATGATGTAGATGCGGCGAACTTTGGAAACACCTCGTTGTTCCGTTCTGCTAGTGTTTGTCAAAATATTTACAATTTACTTTGGTGTTACATATTACTTAAAATATTATTGCATATAATTTGACTTACAGAGTGATACGAGCTCTAGCAAAAACAAATAAAGTTCGAACAATAATAATTAAACTTACTGAAAAAAAATTCGTGTTGTTGCTTTTGGGTAATTTCCCATGGAATTTCTCAGCTTTCATATTTTAAACGTTTTACTTTATGTTTGTTGGGTACGCTTTGCTTATGTAGGTAAGCCTTTTATAACCCTGGTCGTACTCATACATTCCTTTTTAAGTAAATATACTTTTGTTTGTATACTACAACTTTCATTAAAAACGATAGTACAGTAGCACTAGGTTAAAACGAACCCAAAAATTGTAGCAAAATTTTGAGTAAAAATTTCAAACATATATTGCCGGTTTAAATAAACTGGGTTATAATTAATCGTAGTTTCTCACACTACTCTGCAGCAACATAAATTCTCTTTCATGAGCATGCACACATAAAAAAATACCAATGTAAAATCACCATGCAAAAATTTTGATTTAAATTTAAAAGAAATAAGATTTTGTTTAAGTGTGTTGGTGTTTATTTGCTATGCTCAATGCACTTTTGTGCTTAGTTGTGTTAGTTTTTTAGTATTGTTGTTGTTTATTTTGACGTTTTAAACAGCCGACAAACTGCTGCTGGCTGGTAGGCAGTGTATTAGTCTTGTAGTCGGAGGATCACAGGTTCGAATCCAAGAGACAAGTCAAAGTATTTTGCATATTTTTTTAACTAAACCTTTTCAAATAAATTGTATGTTGAATTATCAATTAAATAATGTTGAATTAAAAACATGATGGTATAGTGTGTATCTAAAGAATATTTGAAGTTGTTGTGGCTGCAGGGGTAAGTGCATTGACTACTACGTGATGAGTTCCGAGTCTTGGCCGTAGAAGACAATTTATATACAATCTGATGCTTGTGCCAAACACACGTAAATAAAATAATTAATAAAATACATTTACTACATTAAATTAAATTCATGTTGTTTCAACTTGGAAAAACATTGATTAAACGTTGTTCGTCGTGTTGTTTCAGTATCGAATTTACGTTGTTACAACTTTGATTCAACATGGTTCTTCATTTTGATTTTAACAATACGTAAATGTTAAATCAACGTGAAATAAAGTTATTTCAAGAGGAAAAATTTTCTTTTGAAATCAAGTTAGATTTACATGAAACACATATGAAGCAAAATCATTGCCGAAAAAGATTAATTTAACCTTGTTTACGTAGATTAAACACATTAACAAAGAAATATTTTAAACATTTACCCCCTTATTCAAAAACGATTGTTAAACATAAAGTTGGTTTAACAAACGTTTTTTGTATGGCAAACCCGGTTTTAAAGCATGCTTTAACTTAAACAATCGTTTTTGCATAAGGGCATAAAACGTTTGATATATTTAAGGTCCATTCGTTTCTTAATGGTTTTTTTCTATCTGACTAAAACTGTCACTATTTTTCCGTAAAATTTTATCAAATACTTTTTATTTTAAAATGAAAAAATTTTACTCATACGAGAGACATGAGAGACATATAAAAATCGATTATTCTAATAAACTTTTTACAAATGTGCACCACATTGGAAATCTTAAGAACAAAGTGTTTCAGTTCATTGGCATTTAATATTAGAAAACTGACATTTGGTGCTTGTAGATAGAGTTGTAAAGTAAATTAGAGGGAGCCACCGTAGTTAAGTGGCTTTAAAAAAGCAGATAGATTATTTTAATATACATATGTAAAAAATATTTTCACTGGTTTAGATATATCTTGCTTTATACGTGTTTCACTGTATCAAGGAGTTGCGCAAGTATTCATGGACTTCTATGTCACACATGACGCTGTGGGAATTTCGTTTATGGACTCAGCAAATATTTATAAGCAGAAAATTTTTTATGACGTCTATTATAAGTGTTTTTTTTTTATTTTTGCTGTTTTATTTTTATCGACAATTGTGGGCTAATGCAGTAAATTTATTGCAAGCACTTGCTATTGTTATTTAATATCCGTTGAACTGATAATTTTTAAGTAAAAGTTATATTGTTTACAAATGAATAATAAATGTATAGGAACTAAGAATGTGAAATCTTGCATATTTTTTTTTTGTAAGGAAGTAAATATAAAATATTTTAAGAATGAGAAAAACATTATGAAATTTTTCTCACTACTAAGCTTTTATTTCCAATAGTAGATACACAATTATATAAAAAATTCATATTAAAATATAATTTTACTAGCTGACCCCGGTCCGCGTTGCTGGCCCTAAGCAAACATTAGTGTTGTATATGGCATTGGTGGTACAATATGAAAATTGGATTTTGCCCACGAATAAACTAAATATTGCGCTATCTGCCGGACGAATAACTATTTCTGAAAGGGGCGTAGCATTAACCGGGGTAGAATATACATATATAAAAACACGCGCCGGTCTTTTACAAATATTTTGTGGGGTGGAAGGCGAAAATCTGTTGGGGCATTGAAGAGTTCACCCCTAACAAATAAACGTGTTTTTGATTTTTATATATATTAAGATAATTTTTGAGACACTATGCACTACATACAGTGGAACAAAGAAAGATATAATTTTATTTTTATATAAATTAAATCAAATTTTATATATTTTTTAATTTCAAAGTTGTTCAACAAGCAGAGACAGTTTAAGTGCAAATAATAATTTCTGGTCTCTCATCATACATATCACATATGTATAAATGATTTTTTTTTTATTAAATTCTTTTGTTCAACCTGCTTTATTCCTAAAATATTTATCCCACAATCTTTTGTGATTTTTAGTTGCATTGAGATGGCAGGACAAGGGTAAAAATGAAACAATTGTTAATAAAAATATATAAAAAAATGTCATAATAAATTTGTTTTTCCTACAAATTGCAATATGGAACAATGTATGCATGTTCCATGTAAGTTGTACTCGCATGTAAATCACTTTCAACTTAACACAGCTAAACAACTAGACTAGAACAAAAGGGAACGTCCATGCTTACATACAAAACATACATGCTCTTATGGAAGCATATGAGCAAAATACTTATATACAAACAAAAAGAAACGTAATAAATTTTATGACAGTCGACAAAACATTTGGTTTTAATAAACGCCATGAACAAGAGTGGTAATGATAAACAAAAAGGAATATGTAGTGTGGCTAGTCGAATAATGGAAAGCCCTATATTTAACGCATTTTAATTAATAAATAAAAGCTATTAATTTTTCTTTTATATATTTTTTCTTTAAACTCATGTTATAATAGTTTACCTTTTTTTGCTGATAACATTTATCATAAATTATTATTAATAATTACTAATCAAATTCAGAAAAAAAAAACATTTGATTGAATTTCTGTACATTTGAAAACATTTAAAAATATTGTTTACGTTTTTAACAATGACTGCAAATACTTGTTTGATCATATGATAAAATAAAATAAATACACAATATCATAGGCGTAGAAAGGACATCATCCATACCCTAGAGTTATTAAAATAAGAGAGGTGTCTTAGGATAAACGGTTATAGCTATGCTGCTTAGCTATATAAAACAAATTTAATGTGTTAAATAACAATGCAATAAATTATATGATGATGTCATATTCACCGCAAATATTTCAAAACGTTTCCATTTATTTCCCATTATTTGCCTTTCTAGCCGCGTATGATTAAATTAATGTATTGTTTGTGGACGGTGGCGGCTGTAAGCCGGCTTACAGCTTATCGGCAGTGTTCTCTGGTTTGTGCTCATGTGCAAAAATAATGCAAAGAGATTGAGCAATCTTTATCATTGTTTTTGTTTTGTTTAACACAATTTAAGGAACCAAACAAAACAAAAACAAACAATTTGTTTCGTTTATTTTCGTACTCTCCTTTAAAGTACAAAGTAATCAAAACAAAAATAAATTTATAACTGTTATAGTGTCGATTAGTTTTGTTACGAAATCATGTCCTAACTCCTGTATCACATCATAAATAGCATAGCTATAATAATTGCCTGTAATTATATATTTTATTATTACTTCTGATAATCACCAGTCGTAATGCCACTACACCCAACCTCCCCCTCCCCCCACTAGGAAAATTATTTAGCTCAGCCAATACACAACAAAATTCCATTAAGTTTCAGTCCATGACTGCAGCAATTCTTGAATATGTATGAGAGTGCTGAAATAGAAATATATACATTTTATTTTCCTCTCTCGCTCTTTTTTTTTTAATAAAAAAAATGCTGCGCCAAAAGTCTGGACCAGGACAAACTGATTTAAAAGAAGATTTAGCCTCTAAAGTTTTTTTTTGAAATGATAGACATTGATACGAGTACATAATTATTTAAATATAAAAAGGGTGTTTTTTTTAAAGTGTCACAATTATGAGTTAGCATCACTGCTTTATATGAGCACTCATTTAACAGCTGATAGTTGCTTTTTGTTTAGTTTGCTTTGAAAATTCATTATGAATCGACTTACACCAGACCAACGCTTGCAAATTCTTGGAATTTGTAATCAAAATAATCGTTCTATTCGTCAAACTCATCGTGCACTTCTTCCATTTTCCAATGAAGCCCATATCTGGTTGAATGGGTACGTAAATAAGCAGAATAATCGCATTTGGAGTGACCAGAATCCACAAGCTTTTGTCAAAACACCATTACATCCACAGAAAATTACTGTTTGGTGCGCTTTATGGGCTCAAACTACAAACAAATTTGCTTTAAAAACATTCAATACAAATAGTTTTTATTAAATAAATACAAATTTTGCTTTTGAAATAATATGGAACTGTGGGTATAAGAAAAAAGCTATTTTGGGGATTTTTGGAGATAAGGTGTAAACTAAAATTGGGAACCCTGACAATAATTAATTTCTCTTCAATAGGATTTCATTTGATGTAAGCTGGTTGCTAAATGAATTAATTAATTTTAATTAATATATTTTTTCTAAGGCCAACTTTAAAATCACAACCTTTATTTTTAATGAAACTTTGGAATTATTTTATATTTGGAAGTGGTTGTAATTCTTGGATTTTTCGGGTGCAAGCTTTTGCAATATTTGTCTGATAAAATACAGATCTTTTAAACTATAAATGTAAAGGTAAGTATGATTTTAATATAAAAAATATGATAATGAAACATTTACTCAAAGAACGTCATAACTCAAAAAATGGAATTTTTTACTTAATGATGCAGAATTAGTACTCATATTGTTATTAATATTGTATAAAAATATTATACAAATATTTTGTTAACTCATTACTTGAGAGAAAATCAAATTTTAATTTTTTTTATTGTGTGTAAATTGAAAACTTTGAACTCGTTTGCTGGCAAATTAGTTTTTGAAGTTACGACATTATTTCAGCAAATGGCCGATATGATTTTTTAAAATTTCGATTTGTTTCTTGCAGGAGACTCAATATTGTTCTGTAGATAGGCCAAAATAGCAGAATATTTGGATAAAACAAAGTGCTATTTTAATGGCGATTCCGGAACAGTTGTTGGAGTAAGTTTCTATATGCTCATATTTCCAGATTTGTCGAAAGTGATATTAATATTTTATTCCTAATTTACTTAGAAGACCTTACAAATCCTTTCAAACTCTTTAAAGAACACTAACTAATACTGGAAAAGTAAAGTTGCCATACTGTAAGACAGCTGCCAGTACATACAAATTTTCTTCTATCCTTGACAACAGCTTAACATTGTGAAGTTATCTTTATCTCCAAAGACAAATCACAAGTTCTTTAATAATCTTACAAAAATGCTCTCTTGATCTACTACACGGTATTTGTATGCATTTTTCAACTAAAAAAATACAATTAAAGGAAATAAACAAGACACCATTAAAAGTTTGCAAAAAAAAAAAAAAGAAGTTACGGCAAATCCTAAAACAAAACAAATTCCACATGCATTGTAAATCAATTAAAACTGCTAAACAAGAAAAATCAACTAGAAGTAAGTCTATGAATGCATGCAACTCATCATCCTCCTCCTCTTCCTTCCTCAGCACCAGCCCTCTTCATGAACCAGTAACCCTGCATGCACACATTAACTATTTACTTAAACAAAAAGCAAAACCAAAAAAACTAAATAAATATGCAGACGAGCACAAACTGGACAAGAATTTTAATTAAAAAAGTGTGGAAAATACTACTCGTAACAACAGCAACAGCGACAGCAGAGCACAATTCATTCGCAAATAGAGCCAACACTTTTTTTTACATTTTATTAACAACAAGAAAATCAGTTTGTACAATGATAATTAAAAACGTATGGATCTGTATGGCAGAGTAACAATATGACAGCCGTAATTATAATATAGGATGTTAGTTTAAACAATGTCTAACAAAAAAATTTGTTTTTGTTGTCTTACTTAACAACAAAACCCCAGCTATAGGATATGTTTAGAGCAGAGACAAGCAAAAGCCCGCCCGCGGGCACTTTGCTATGCTTTTATTTACACGTAATTAAACACTTGGACGAGAGAAAACAATTCTGTCTCTCATAAGCATTCGACACAACATACATTTTACACTCTTTAATATTATGTATGTGTGTGGCTGACTTTGGTTTAGGGCAGTGATCGGCAATAAGAAATTTTTTCGCTATTCAAACTGACTCAACTACTCTTATTTACTCATACCCACGATGACATTGATTTATAAGTGTAGATGGAAATAAATATGAATGCGAAGTCGACATAAAAGTCAGACCACACTCATACTCATAAATCACCTTAGTTTGATTCAGCTCATTCAACTCATACATGTATGATTATTTAAAAAGTTTAGTCATTAAACAGTTTGCAAGTAGTATACAATAGTGGTAAATAGACTTGGGTCGAACTCGTTCAGTAGTTAATTTTTGCCACAAACCAATGACCAAACCCATTTAAATTACATGGGTTTGATCATAGGTTTGAGGCAAAACTGAACTAATGAACGAGTTCGACCCAAGTCTAGTAGTAAATAGTCTTGTTCTTCAATTTAGACTTGGGTCGAACACGTTCATTAGTTCAGTTTTGCCTCAAACCTATGATCAAACCCATGTAATTTAAATGGGTTTGATCATTGGTTTGTGGCAAAAATTAACTACTGAACGAGTTCGACCCAAGTCTACTTCAATTCCTGCATCGAGTTAAGGAGAGTCGAAATCAACAACGTCAAAAACTTGTACTTAGTATGAGTTCGATGCGCACTTCAAACTTTCGAGTGAATATGAGATTCATAGGCATCATTGCAATAAGTATGAGTACGCATAAGTACAAGAAATTATAAGTCATGATTCAAATCTACTCAGCTTTTCACTAATCATTGCTGTTCTCTGGTTAAGAGTAGATCTTTGTAGTAGTATAAGTGAAACCGATTATGGCCATTAGGCTAGGTTTTTCTATTTTGGATGAATAAATGAAATGAAATGAAATAAAAATCTGACATACGGCTGAAAACAATGAGACATATCTATTTTTTTGATATCTCCTGTATTAATTTTCAAGCTTTGTACAATATAATTAATCTAACTCTGCGAGATCAACACACTAACTTTATTTATTATAAAAAAAATTCAAAAAGTTTTCTTAGACACTGTTTATTATAAGTATACATATGTATGCTAACTTGACAGTATATTTTCTATTTCACTATTTTTTACACTAATACACAAATATATTTATTTTATATTTTTGTCATAAAAACTAGATAAAGGACAAATTTATACATACATACACATGTACGTTGAAAAGGGAACACAAAAACAAAACGTACAAGTACAATAATATCAAGTCATGCTGCAGTTGATGACAGTATGTTAAATCTGATGTGTCAGTAATGTGTCAACAAATAAATATGACATGTTTCCTAGTATTTAACAACACACGACCAAACAACACCTTTTGCCAGTACAAGTATAATACTCGTACTTCAAAGCATTTCAGTTGCATGTTACCACGCATCATGTCACTGAGAATTGAACATAAAATGTCTCACGTTGTAGAAAGTTATAAATACATAAATAAATAGCAAAAACTTAATTAGGTGCTTAATTACGTTATTATAACTATTAATTAGCAGGTGCAGTAACCGCCAAGTTGTTATTTGAAAAAATTGTTGGTTGCATATTTAATAAGCAGTTGAGTACTACGTTGAGAAGATGGTTTAATAGCGATTGTAATTGAAAAATTATGCTTGCTTTATTTTATTAATGAAATTTACTACATTCTGGAGAATTAATAAAAATAAATCTGCAATTTTATAGCATATATATTATATAATTTCACTAAATTTCTGCAAAATTTATAGCAAAAAAAATGTATGCATAATTTTATTAACTTACGCTAATGTTCGTATCTTTCAGGAAGTCGAATTTATTTGACAAGACATAATTTAAAATTGATATTATTCCCAAAGTAATCAGGAAAACGAAATACGCTTTTTCCACGTTTTTAATATAATGTGTGCTGCGTCAGTTTATGTAAATTTCTATCTTAAAAACAAAAAGAAATAGAATACGAGAATTCGTTTTTAATTTTGGGTTATGTATTTTAAAGCTGGGCACACAAAAGGCAACTATTCAATCAATGCAATCGTTCTTTTTTTATTTTCAAATATTTTAATATTTCGTATTAAAGTTACGAAGTCGGAAAAAATGTGAAAGCCCGGGGTGGTTAACTTTGACACTATGGAATTCAACATGTATTATAAAAGAGAAGTCACAAGGTACATTTTCCAAAAACTTAAACCTCAGAAAACAATTCGTGCCATAACTGCCAAAATAAGCTTAAGCAACTGAATTTTCGAGCTTAATTTTTTTACGATAATCGATTAGTTTCGATCGTAGATAATCGATTTTCGCCCAAAAACCTAAATTCGAAAAATATGTCGCTTAAAAAACGACTTTCGAAAAATATGTCTGCGGCTTAGGCTTTTGTGGCGGCTATGGCTCGATATATATAATTTTTTTTATCAAATATTTTTGCTATAGTCCCCATTGTGCAATGTCCAGATAATCACTTTGATTTTTTTGATTTATAATTTTGTATATAAACAGGCACATGAAGGAAAAGAAAAAAATGATTCTTTTATGAATGCAAAAAAAAACTCTTTTAGGAAAGGCACCTGTCTAGTGAAGTTGACCTTCTGGATTGTGTAAACATAGTGTAATACTTGTTTTTTATTTTTATTTATATTTTATTTATTTTTTTTTATAAACTTTTAATTCCTCATTAACTGGAATAAGCGAAAAAGATTTTTAATTTGCTTATTTCAATAAAAAAGTTTATTAATTTAAACAAAAAAAAAAGCTTTTATACAAATTTTCAAATCAAACGTTTATATTATTATACGAATAAAACTTTTAATTTTATTTACTTAGTAAGGGAACTTTTTATTCGTAATTTAGTCAAATAATCGAATGAAAATTTTATTCATTCTCTTTTAAAACAAAACTTTTATTCTATTAAGCAATTACAAATTTTATTCGATTCTTTTTATTATGGTGTCAAATCGCTAATCAAATTAAAGCTTAGGCCATACGCTTGCTTCATTTTGTTTCCTTTCTTTTTTTTTGTTCGATTAGCGATTCTTTTTATTGATTTATTTGAACAAAAATATTATACGATTAATCTAACTGAACTATCATTCGATTAATAGCATAAAAATTTTATTTTGCTAATATACCAAAAACAATTTTATTCGACTATTAGAAAAAGAAATTTACTTGACTATACAAACAAAAAACCTATCAATTATTTTAATTCAAAATATATTATTCGATTATTCGAATAAAAATTTTATTCGATTATTAGAGTTCAAATTCTATTGTTTAAATCTCTAATATTTAGCCAGTAATTCATTATTTTGTTCTATTATACAAATGATACATTGATTCACCTATACCTCGATTTACACGATAGATACGTTCCTAAGAAAGTCGTGTAAATCGAAAGTTTATATTTGTATATGCAAAATCGTATACATTGAAAATAAAGGCAGAATCGTGTAAAAAATTTATATTATTAAGAAATTATATATGTATGTATTTCAACTTAGTTTTTAAAATATCAGAAGCGTTTACTCAAAACACATAAAAATAAACCTTTATTCATTAAACAAAATAAATGCTATTCATAAAAACAAAATTCATGTAATTCATAAAATACTCAAAAATATGCAATAAAACACATAAAAAATCGTGTAAATCGAAGTATTTCATAAATCTCTCAATTTACACGAAAACGAAAATAATCGTGTAAAAAAATATCATGTAAATCGAGGGATAAGTGTATACGAAGTAAAATTTCATTCGATTATTTCGATAATATATTTATTCGATTATTGGAATAACAGATTTACTTGACTATTCAAATAAAAAGCTTAGTTGGTTATTCGATTAATCGAATAAAAGTTTTATTCGATTACTTAAGTAAAATTTTTTCAAATTCTGCTGTTTAAATTTCTAATATTTAAAAATCAATTTATTATGAAAGCATAGAACTTTTGTTTTATTATACAAATGAAACAGTGATTCAAATATGAAATATGAAGTAAAGTTTTATTCGATTATTTCGATAAAAAAAATTTATTCGATTGTCGGAGTAAAAATTTTGTTCTTCTATAACAGAAATTAAATATTAATTCAAATATTTGAACTAAAATTTTATTCGAATATTTCGATAAAATAAAATTTATTCGATTACCGGAGTAGAAATTTATTTAACTTCAATTATCTAAAACTGGAAATTTTAACTCACAAAAGTTCTATTGTGATCGAATAAGACTTTAATTAAATCATTCAACTAAAATATTTATTCGATTATTCGAATAAATATTTTATTCGATTGCTAAAATAAGAGATATAACTTTTATTTAACTATTTAAAAGAAGCATTGATTCGATTTCGATTAAATACATTTATAAAAAATATTAAAAAATTTATTCGATTACTATAATAAATTTTTTATTAGCTTATATGATCTAAAACTAGAAAATTTAACTAACAAAAGTTCTATTGTGATCAAAAAGAATTTTCATTTCTTATTATAATAAAAATTTGATTCGAGTACTGGTTTAAAAATGTATTCGACTACTCAAGAAAAATATTTTTTAATTCTATTATCTAAGACTTTATTAATTAACTTGCAACAGAGCCGTTGTTATCGAATCGATTATTCTAATAAAATATTAATTCGATTATTCGAATAAAATGTTTATTTGATTATTGGAATAACAGATTTATTTGAATATTTAAATAAAAAAACTTGGTTGATTATTCGATTGTTCGAATAAAAATTTTATTCGATTATTACAGTAAACATTTTTATAATCCTATTGCCTAAAATTCTAATATTTAACCAGCAATTCATTATGATATTATACAAATTAAACATTGATTGAAGCATATGAAGCAAAATTTTATTCAATTACATACATATTTCAATAAATTTAATCGATTACTCGAGTAAGAAATTTTTTAACTTCTATTATCTAAAAATAGAATATTTAACTTACAGAAGTTCTATTATGATAGAATAAGACTTTAATGAGGCTATTCAAATAAAATATTTATTCGATTATTCCAATAAAAATCGTGTTCACTTATTCGAACAAACATTTTATTCGATTCTTACAATAAGAGATATAACTTTTATTTGGCTATTAAAATGAAGCATTGCTTCAATTATTTAGAAGAAATATCTATTGGATTTCGATTAAATACATATTTATTTAAAAAATATTAAAAAATTTATTCGATTACTCGAGTAAAAATATTTTTATGAGTTAAAATCTAAAACTAGAAAATTTAACTTGCATAAATTCTATTATGATCAAAAAGAATTTTAGTTGGTCTATGCAAATAAAACATTTCATCGCTTATTCTAATAGATATGTATTTGATTCGAGTATTGGTATAAAAATTTTATTCGACTACTTGAGTAAATTATTATTTAATTCTTGTATCTAAGACTTTATTAATTAACTTGTAAGAGAGCCGTTGCAATAAGCCGTTGTTGTCGAATAAAAAAAATAGATTTATTCGATTGTTCGAATAAAATATTTATTCGATTATTCGAACAAAAATTTTATATGATGGCTCGAGTAAAGAATTTTTTTAACGTTTGTTATTTAAAACTTCTAAGAAATCAACAAATAAAATGGACTGAAGTAAGTTTTGAGAAAACTTCACAGCTCTATTACACATGAATATATAGCAACTTATCTTAACGTAGATAAATATGCAGAGACAATACCCGTAGTTCTACATAGTGTATTTTTTTTTTTTAAGTATAAGTACAAAGTTAAAAAAAATTAGCACTCTTAACTTTAACATAAACCATTTATGTACATATAGCACATTTACTCAATGAACAACATAACTCCAAAAAATGGAATTTTTGATTTTATGATGCAGAATTAATCGTCATACTCGTATCGTTCTTCATATTGTATAAAAATTTCGTACAAATATCTTGTTTACTTAACTCTTGGTAGAATAATAACATTTTTTCTTTCCATTAAGTTGTGTGTAAATTGAAAACTTCAAACTCGTTTTCTGGCAAACTTGGTTTTTTTTACTTATGACGTTCTTTGAGTAAATGAGCGATATGTGTACCATTCAGACCTTGTTTGTCCTTAAATATTGTACACGAATCTTTTTGTATTTTTTTTTGCAGCCTCTTCATCACTTTTTATTTTCATCATTCTGGCGTTGATATGAGTGCATGTGTCGCTTGTGTTGCTGTTTGCACCATGTCTCTGTTAATGTTGACAACATGTTATAATGTTGCTACTTATTGCATTTGCCAGTTGAAAATTATGTTGTAAGAGTTGCACAACTACGGGTAATACATAAGTACCAGTACAAGTATTATGTTGAAATATCACTGTTTTTTTTTTGCTGCTCTTGTAGTTCTGCCTTTTGTATACTCGTACTCCACACGAAAATAGCAACAGATCTTTAAAAGTATGAAAACTTTATTATCACTTCAATGAAGTATGGAAATGCTTCTTTATTTTTCTACTTTAGAACTGCTTTATAAATCTTCATTCAACTTGTTGTGCAAAATTTGAGACTCTTTATATGCTTCAAATCCAATAAGAAGAAATGATTGCTTGCAGGTTCTGTTTAATAGAAAGTATTGTTTTTTGGCAAATACTACACATACATATTTGTAATTCGATGTAAAGTTCTTTTGTGTTTTATAACACATAATTTTCGTTTTTTAAACACTCTATAAGATCTTAAACAGTTTAGTTAATTTTGTTTGCAAGTTATAACAAATAATATCAAGGCTTTGGAGTCGACTATTCGGTACTGGGCGCTGACATTTCCGCTACACAAAAAATTCAACGAAGCCGGATTGCCTACTAAGTCCAAGGATAGCAGGTGTAGAGGCCTGCTTAATGCATCCATAGGAGAAATACAAAGAGCGCTAGTTATATAAAGTAAGACAAGGATTTGAAATTTTGTATTGCTCGTATATACATATGTATATATAAATGTATGTCCTCTTATCCAGGCAAAACGACCACTCAATGATCCTGTTTGTGCATGATTTTTGAGGTGTGACCCCAACCATCTCCAATCGATTTCTCGTAGAAATAATGGGCAATGGTTGCCTTCTTCACCCTCTCTAAAATATATATTCCTTAAGACTCAACTTCTAGAGCCAGAGATATTTTGCAGTGTTGAACACTTATATATCCGTGTTGTTTAGGGTAGAGCCTAGGATATTAGAAATTTTATACTTACTCAAAGGCAACCCTTCGTTTCTCTGCCTATCTGACTACGTAAGAGAAACCGCTCGGTGTGTTGTTCCTTAGAGAAAAGAGAGATTTTCCTCTAAGAGATGTGGCCGGATCACCAGCGTAAGCAATCAGTTTGAACCCACACGATTTTAGAAATAAGAGAATGCGACTTAAAGGCAGAAATAACTTCTCTCTGTGATGTACACCTATTTACCAAAAGGGTTATCCTAGAAGATCATAGAACTGAGGTTATTCCACATTAAAGTAGGCGATTTTCAAATCTACTTGCATATTCGTACGTTGATCATCAAATTTTATAGGACTTTAATTATCGCATCTGGAATTCACATATAGAGAGTGATTTCTTTAATAAACTAGCCACCTTGAGCAGAGCCAATTTGTGTCTACTTTTCCCTCTTATATGCCTGCTAGTATGGGGAAATGAGCTTGACATTGTTGGTCTTGCCGTTCTAGTATTTTTAGAAGCAAAAATTATAGACTTATATACGAGGGCGGGTCGGAAACTTCTTAGCCTAGCACAAAAAGCGCGGTATAAACAGAAAAAAGTTAAGTTTTTTGGAAACTTCCATCTCTGCTATGAACACATGTTAAATTTTGTTTCGATCTGGCAACTCCTTCATATAGAAACATGTGTTCACAAAAGACGCATCCGCGATTTTTTAACAATGGAAAAATTTGAAATGTGTGGTGTCATTAAATATTTACATAAAAAAGGTTTATCGGGACAAGAAATTCATAATGATATGGTGAATGTGTTAGGTGAAAGTGCTCCTTCATATGCAACAGTAAAAAATTGGGGTGCTGAATTTAAACGTGGTCGTACAAGCATTGAAGATGCACCACGTAGTGGACGTCCAAAAACAGCAACAACAACAGAAATTGTAGCCAAAGTGCATGATATGGTATTAAATGATCGACGAATAAAAGTGCGTGAAATAGCTAATATCATGGGCATCTCAAATGATCGAGTCCATTTAATTTTGCATGAAGAACTACAGATGAAAAAGCTTTCTGCAAGATGGGTGCCGCATTTGTTAACAGTCGACCAAAAACGCATAAGAATGAACATTTCTCAAGCTTGTTTGGATCGTTTTAAGCGAAATAAAATGGATTTTAAGCGTCGTTTCATAACTGTTGATGAGACATGGATACACCACTATACTCCAGAGACAAAAGAACAATCCAAACAATGGACTGAAGCTGGAGGAAGTGCCCCAAAGAAGGCAAAAACAATTCAATCGGCTGGTAAGGTTACGGCAGCGGTTTTTTGTCAAGGTATTTTATTGATTGACTATCTGCAAAAGGGTAAAACAATAAATTCAGAGTACTATTTTGGATCAATTAAATGTACAAATTCGAGAAAAACGTCCTGGCTTACAACACAAAAAATAATTTTTCATCAAGACAACGCACCAGCGCACAAGAGTGTTTTAACAATGACTAAAATCAACGAATTAAAGTACGAGTTGCTTGACCACCCACCTTATTCTCCTGATTTGGCTCCCAGTGACTTTTACCTATTCCCAAATCTAAAAAAATTCTTTGCTGGCAAGCGTTTTACCTCAAATGAAGATGCAATTACAGTTGTAAACCACTATTTTGAAGACCTTGAGGAAAACTATTTTAATCAAGGGATAGAATTGCTAGAAAAGCGTTGGACTAAGTGTATTGAAGTTTCAGGAGATTATATTGAAAAATAAAAATATTTTTGAAAAACTAACTATTCTCTTTCATTGATAGGCTAAGAAGTTTCCGAACCGCCCTCGTATGAAAACAAAGCGAAACAATTCCTGACCTCAAGAACAAGATTTAACACTTTATAAGCGAAGAAGTCAAGAAGACATTAGAATTATATAAAAAGTACAGTTAATACAACAAGCAAACCATACAAAAAACTTGTGTTTCATATTCCAATTTTATAGCTCATCCTTATTAGGACACCCTTGGTACAAAAATTTCTTATAAATTTTTGGTTTATATTCATGAGCTTATCTTTATTTTCTATTAAAACTATTTTCTTACGAAGTTTCCAAAAATTCTTTATTCCTACTAGGGATGTAACGAATACCAGTTTAGCGAATGCGAATGCGAAAACGAATAATACATTTTAATTCTTGCGAAAGCGAATGCGAAAGCGAATGCATATATTACAATACGTTAAAAAAATCACATGAAAATAAATTTGTCCAAGAACATGAAGTTGTGTTGTATACATAGATCTACTTGAGTCTTGAATTCAGCAAATATTTATTAATTTATTAGAAATAAAAATTGTTAAACTGAAAGATATATGAAATCATATTAAAATAAGTATAGACAATAATTAAAAATAAATTTACAGAATGTTAGCAATCAACCCATTCCTACTTTGGCCCTAAGACCTTGTACTAAGTTCAGCATTTCCTGTAAAATGCTACCAGAATACATATTAATAAAAATTGGAATGAATTGTTCATGAAAATTTTTTGCAGACGTAGTACTCTGTTCATTTTGGGAAAAACATAAAATATATCTTCAGCATTTTAAGTTTTCATGCGAAATAATATGAGTGACAGTTGTTTCGTAAAAAATTTACAACAAAGAAGGATTAGTTAATATTTTTGTATTTCAAATTTTTTGCACGAAGTAATAAATGGTGCTTTCCATTTTTCAAAAGTTTTAACAGACTAGTATTAAATAGAAACTATTTTCGCACAATTCAAACACTTTTTCTTTTTCAAAAATAAAATATTTGGAATATTGGAAAATATTTCCTATATTTTTGTCTTTAGTATTCGCTTTAAATATTCGCATACATTTTAGCGAATGCAAAAGCGAATGCAAATAGCAAAAGTAAGCGAATTATTTGAGAATGCGAACATTCGTTACATCCCTAATTTCTGCAGATAATCAGCCATGTCACAGAGTTCAATTCCGTTCGGAATCGGAATTCAATCCAACCCATTTTTGTAGGAAATGGTGTCTAAAAAAGAAAACTTAAATACGGAAACTTGTCTGTTGTGTCCAGACTGTGGGAGGCGGTGGTATGCTGGGGTATGCTCCGGCTAGGGTTTGACATTTTGAGGTTTATTCAATTCCGATTCCGAACGGAATTGAACTCTGTGACATGGCCGAATACATAAGTCCTAATTTAAATATGTAGATCAATTTTGAAAACAAAAAAGTCACACAATAACCATGGATACGTTTTCAGCGTATTCGGTGAGGCTAGACCAGATGATCGGTACATCATGTCTTTTTTAATTATTGCTTTGATGACAGATATAGAAGGAAAATGGTAAGAGTGGAGTAACATCGCAGGAATAAGAAAATAAATAGCTTTTTTGTTGTTCGGAAGAGAAGCGAACCCAACCAGCCAAGTAAATAAGATGGTCCATTATCACCGGAGGCCTAATCTCTTTCCATTCACCTGTAGCAAATAGAGTGCCACAAATGGTATAATGATTTTTTTTTTACAATGGGACCAATGGGAAGCTATACCCTCTCAGGCAACAAAAAAAGTTTTACAATCGGTTTAAAATGAACTGAGTTATGAAGATACACACCTAAAAAAATAGAGACGAATTTTTAACCTCCTCCTTTTTTTTTTAAGTCAGTTAATAATAGAATTTCTTTATGAATATGGCTGAAAATTAACTGAAAGGAAAAAAGTAAAATGCAGACATGAAATAGTCAATATAGTATTTGTTTACAATAAGATTTTGTGCACACACGGAAGTTTTTTTAGCTTATGGGATGATAAAACAAAAAGGTTGCTCAAAACTATCACATCTTATTAACCTAACTAACGAACTGATTACCTTAGTAACAAGGCATTGAGATAATTAATTTTCTGCTGATCTATTTTCCAATACATAGTCCGCATCTCGCCGACAAAAGTTCAACATGAATGAAAGATTTTTTTTTCTCATATGTAAATATATACTCGTATATTACAAATCTTTGTATTCTCTAAGCCATTTGACTATAATTAAAATAGTGACTTAATCCCATTTAAATAGGTTATCAGGCCTGACTTGTAAAGTAATTGTAAAAATGAAACAACAATTACAACAACACTGTTGTTAGTCACAATTTAATTATTAAACTGTTGACACATGTTTTCACTCGTTTTTTTTTTTTCATTATTTTTATTTGTGTTTCTTTTTTTTCTAATCCAAGATAACTCCTTGAATGGTTAGAATGTTTAGCATTAATGCTTTGCATACATTTAAGGCATTATTTGCATATTAATTTAGAAATGCTGTAATAATGTTGTAACATTTGGCAGCGGCAAAGCATATGAGAGGAGCATGATTTTGAGACATGATTTGTAAGCATGATTTAGAATCTAAATTTTAGATCAAGGCTTAACATCCATACATACAAACATACATGCACACATACATACCTATATATTGCATACTAAATACTAAACGTCTGCAATGAATAAGTCGAAAGTCATTCGAAAGACATTCCTTGGCAATGGCTCCGTACACAAAAAGTGAAAAGCAACACTATTATTATTGTCGCAACCATGTCCGTCTTTCTGTTGTTCTGCCACAGGCTATTTTCTCGAGAATCGTAGCAGCTACGGACCTGAAATTTTCACAGAATATCGTGCCATAATTGCCAAAAAAAAAGCTTAACTGACATAATTTTCGAACTTATTTTTTTTACCAAATTCGTTCATTCAAAAAATCGAAGTCCAAAAAATGTATTGTTTAAGCTTTTTTGGCGGTTATGACTCGATATATAAAATTTATGGTCGCTATAACAACAAATATATTAAAGGGTATTCTAAAACTTAGCAACGAAACATGTTGAAATCGTAATTTGATACATACATATACTCACAATTATACTCGTATATCTGTGACAATAAAGAAAAAGTGCTTAAGTCATATTTTACTGTTTTGCTGTAGATCACTTTTAAACTTTCAAGTCGATTTTCAGAAATCTATGACTTTTACGATTAAATTATAAATTCGGTATTCACTCAAGTTTCTTTTAAACAATTTCGTTCTACACACTGTAAATAATACATTTTATTTGAAATATAAATATATACATATGTATGTAAGTACATATATGTGACCCTGTCTATGAAAAGGTGGCTTATGGCTCAAAAAAACAACAACTACCGAGAAACTGACGAAATTGCTTATGTTTAACAGCAGATTTTGAGTCATAAGCCACCTTTTCATAGACCGGGTCACATATACATATATGTGACAGCGCATAGAGAAAGGGACCTAAGGGTAAAAACATCTATTTTCACCTTTTTTTTTTTTTTTTTGATATGGACAACATCTGAGCATCGAATGAGACCGATCCCATCAACCAAAGGTGTTCCCTCCTAGACATATGCGCGTTTTATGAAATTAAAGTCGATGATTCTAAGGTTATGTGAAAAAATTTTCGTACTAACAGAGTGATATTCACGATTTAAAAGAATTATAAATGAGTATTTATTGTAATTCACAATTAATAATTTCAGAAAATAAACCTGGATTCGAAAAAACGCGAGCAAAATTGATATCAAACTCATGGAAACAGCGCGCTAGGTAGAAAACAGTAAAAACCAACTACACAAAACAAGAGGTAGGGACGACCTACGCGCGTTTTCAAGCTTGACCAACACGTTCCTGACGTCATGAGATGTGTCGCTTTCAAATGAGACCAATACCAACACGCTCAGTGATGGTACACCAAAGATACACATATTTAAATCTTTAAAATGGCTCTCCTGAGCAAAACCGGTTTTTACCCTTAGGTCCCTTTCTATTTTGCGCGTCACATATATATTATTATATAAGAGATTGTGTGCCTAATGCTAGGAACACAATTGGGACGAACAACGAATTTCGTCCACGTCGACGAATTCCTCTCTTATATTTGATAAAGTTGGTTGTTGTGTGTACAAAGACAGAGAGTGAGAGAGAGAAAACTGTTTTTTCGTCGTTCGTCGGCGTACAAATTAGAAATAAATCTATCTAAGAATTCATCACGCACGACGAATTTCGTTGTACGGCGGTGTTGTGTTCATTTTCATATGCACACATGTGTTTTATATTTTATGACGAAAGTTCGCACCGAAAAATTCGTCGTTCGTCCCAGTTGTGTTCCTAGCATAATTCATAAAAAAATATTTTGATTTTATAAAAGGTTTATTACGCTACAGTTACATGACCAAGATTTGCATTCAAGTTTTTCACACATACTGGTTGTCAAAAGTAATTTAAATTGAAAGCTGTGACGTAGGCTGCACGCAATTTTCAAGCAAATTTATTTTCAATATGCCGTTGATAAGAAAACAGCTTAAACACACATTTTCATGGCTTCTATTTAGGTCTATAAACCGCAACACATCATTACATTTTTTACATATTTTTGTTCCTAATAATATTTATTTAAAGTTAATTAAAGTTTTTAGGAGGAACATAACATTATGTGTAATAAAAAAACATAAAAATACTATGCCGGCAGAATATTTGAAAACAAAAACGAAAAGTGTGCTCATTGAAATTGGTGTCAGTTGTTTTTTGCCTATAAATTTGAATACACAATTGGAAAGAAAATTTGAAGTCAAAGTCCCATCAAATTCTAAAAGTGTGATTGTATTAGTGAAAAAGTGTGACTGTATTGAAATTTGAAAGGCAAAAATTGATCGTGTAACCCTCAAGTTAATCAAATTTCCATAGAAAATTTGTTTAACAAACCTCTTATAAAACAGAAATAGATTTTATGAATAAGGCAGTAAAACTAAAAAATTCCAACATAAAATAAAATGTCGAAACGAAAAGTCGCAAAAATAAAAAAACTTAAATGAAAAATATCTCAAAAAAAAAATTAAATAAAAAAAAAAAAAGAAAAATCTCCGAAAAACAATGCAGAAAGCCGAAAAAATCCACAAAACCGAAAAAGCTCGCTAAAACGAAAAAAGCGCTAAAATAAAAATAAAATTTTGCTAAACAAAAACAAAAGGCAAAAATAAATCGCTACAACAAAAAAAAAACGCGAAAACTGAAAAAGAAATCGCAAAAACGAAAAAAGCGCTGAAGCGAAAAAAAAGCAAAAACAAATCCCTAAAATTTAAAAAAAAAATCGCTAAAAACCAAAAAATAGGCAAAATAAAAATCGCTTAAAATTAAAAAAAAACAAAAAAATCTCCAAAATTATAAAAGAAAAAACAAATCGGTAAAACTGAAAAAAGGCCAAAACCGAAAAAAATCGCCAAGACCAAAAAAAAAAAAACACCAAATCAAAAAAAGTGCCTAATATAAAAAACTGCTAAAACGAAAAAAAAAATCCCAAATACCGAAAAAATCAGCAAAATCAGTTAATATATTTGATTATATATACAGTAGCCCGTATCAGAAAAAAGTGCCCCGTACACCAGCGAATATAAAGTATTGTTCCAAGTACATTTAAAAAAAATTTGTTTTTTGCCGAACGTAGGAGTCGCCTTTTTAGTTTTTTCGTTATATCTTCCACATTTACAGTCCGATCTTAAAGTTTGATATAGCGAATTTATTTTGCCTCAGGGAGGCCAATATTTTTGCTCTGAGGTTCACTGACCTCAAGTGTACCGTTATAGTACTTATCGCACAAATCTCATTTCCTACCACCCTAATGTTAGAAATTTATATCTCGCAAAAAATCATAAAACTTTTGCTAAGAAAGTATTTCGATAATTACAGCACAACTATTTAAAGAATGCTTTTATAAATTCATTGTTGCAGACCGTAGGGGTCACCTTTTTAAATCTGTCATAGCTTTAGTATTTACATTCAGATATTAAAGTATAATATATCGATGAATTTGTCTGCGGCAGACCAATTTTTTTTATAACAAAGTCTTTGACCTCAAGTACGTCTATAGAATCATCCCTGGGAGCAAAAAAAATTCGCTATATCAAACTTTAAGATCGGACTGTAAATATGGAAGATATACGAAAAACCTTAAAAGGCTACCCCTACGTTCGGCAAAAAAAAATTGTTTAATGTCCTTGGAACAATACTTTATATTCGCTGGAGTACGGGGCACTTTTTTTGTTGCCTATTGGGCGAGACGCTCTAATGTACAGCCTAAGGATCGCATAGTATTACATACGAGTACATATGTAGTGTCCATACGGAACCCTTCGTGTGCGATTCAAAGTCGCACTTTACTGAATTTATTTTATTCTGTTTTAACATAAAGAAATAGAAAAATTAAAGAATTATTCTAGCACTTAAAAGGATAAGGTAAACATAATTCATGTTAATTCAATATTAACTCAAAATGAGTTAAAAACTTTATCAAAAAACTTGAGTTTTTGTTTAAATTAAAAATTTATTTAATGAATTATTAGAAAAGAGAACTGACATTAACTTTTTTCTATGTAAGCGCAAAGAAATATATTTCTAATTGTAGTAATGTTACTTAATATGTGTAATAAAAATTGTGAAAGATTATCAGAAATAAAATCATTTTTTTTAAATATATGTATAAATGTGACATGAGTATCGTTACATATTAGTAGCATTTCTATTTAAGTTAAGACATTTTGCCTTTAAACCTTCAATAACTCACACATATAATAATATTCAGTCTCGTAGTTTTCAGGAAAAATACACATAAGTATTGACCTAATTAAATAATAGCAAATTTAAATTTTCTACATTCTCAAAATCAATTCCATAAACATTATTTTATGCTTATATAGGAATAAAAACACAAAAAAGATAAGTATACAAGTATTATAGCCAATATATTTGTATGCCAGTATTTTTTTTAAAGCAAACACAATTCGATGAAATGAAATGAAATAACCAAAATTTTTAATTAGTCTTATGGATATGTTGAGAATGAGAATTCAGCATTCAATGTAGTTTTTCTTAGTGCAACAATTGATTATTTTTAGCAAAATATGATATTTATGGAAATGGCTAATGCAATTTTAAATTAAATGAACTGGAAAAAAATCAATAGAAACTGATAGGCAGCAAATATGTTTGCACTGTATTCCATTTCGTTTGAATAAATTGGCAAATATTAATGAGCCATGAGCAATGAATACGTGGGTAAAAATAGACGGATAAAATGCTCGATATAGAAATTAGGAAAAAAAATTACAGCATAAATAAATCTTATCGTGTTTTCTTAAATAAAGATATTCAATATACGAGTATATTTACCGACTGCAAAAATAAGCATTTAAAAGTTAGAAATAATTGAGAATTAGTTAAATAAAACATTTGTATATAAGCTATCTGTAGTGCTATTTGAAGTCGGTGACAATCTAGTTATCAAATTCTACATTTAAATGCTTTTACCAGCGACTGCGAAAGCGTACATAAAATTGCTTTATTTAACGCCATTTTCTGCTGTAGAAAAAATGTTACATTTTGTTTTTTTGAAATAGAGACTTTATTAGAAACTATTGTATCGCCCTTTACGAGAGCCACATTTTTGTTTTATTATCTACTTAACTTAACACATTAATTTCAAAATTTCTTCAAATCTCATACCACTAAATTTTTTCTTCCACAGACTTTACAATCAAGGGATGTGTAGCACTTTCTCTGAAGAGACTAAGACCAAATGTGACACCACAGCACTTTCCGTTGTCAGTATTGTGTAGCAGAATCATCGGTGAAGTAAAATAACCAAAAAATTGGCTACTAAACACAGCTTTGAACATTTAATACGCCTCATTGACACTAGAGGCGCTGCAACAGCGTGCAAAAAGCAGAGTTGTATAAGTATGAGGCTTTTCTCTTTCTTAAAAAAGTCAATAATAATAATAGCAATTGACTGAATTGTTAGTTCTCTTCAAAAAAATTTAAAAACAATAATTGCTTTAAACGAACGACAAATTTATTTTTATAGCTATGCTATTTATGGCGCGATACAGGAGTTACGAAGTGAATTTCTTAACAAAAATAATCGAGACTATTACACTTATAAATTTAAGCTAGATTTACACGATTGAAATTTTCTTCAAAATGCTTTAAACTCGTGTAAACAGCAAAATTTATTAAACATTTCTTAAAAATTTTGCTGTTTACACGAGTTTAAAGCATTTTGAAGAACAATTTTGAAGAAAATTTCAATCGTGTAAATTTAGCTTCATATTTGTTTTGAATTCTTTGTACTTAAAGCCAGAGTTTTGTTTTGTTACGTCCTTTGAAGTGAGTGAAACAAAAACTAAACAAAAACAATGAGAAAGATTGCTGAATTTGTTTTCGTATTGTTTTTGAACATGAGCACAAACCAGCGAACACAGCGGATCAGCTGTCATCCAACTAACAGCCGCCACCGACCACAAACCATAAATTAATAGAAAAGAAAATAATGGGAAATAAATGGAAACGTTTTGAAATATTTGCGGCAAAGTTGACATTATCATATAAAATAATTTTATTGTATTCTTAACACATTAATATTGTTGTATATAGCCAAGCAGCATAGCTCTAACTGGGTGTCCTAAGACACCTATCTTCTTTCTCTTAATAAATTGTTTAAACAACTTGCCTTTTTTCCAGAACAGACAACGTCATAACAGAACCTAAATTATTTTTAAAGCGTTAGTGCTTATTTTAGCTATCGTTTTAAATTTTTTTAAGCTTTAGTTTTAACTTTTTAGTGCCAGTTTTAAGTTTTCAGGCGCTTGATCACGCCTATTTTTTAAAAATTTTAGTGCTCTCAGCACCTTTTTCGAAATGCAATAGATCGCCACTTTCAGAGATCAAGATGTGTGTCAAGTTTTATAAGAATCGGTCCAGTATAAGTATGTGAAAAATTATATATGAAAGTTTTAATAAGCATAGCCCCGCCCACTTTTTAAGCACAAAAGTTTGCCATTCTGAGAGCACAAACTGTTTGCTAAGTTTCGTGGGATCGTATAAGTAGAGCTATATGTATATAATGTGGTAATTAACTTAAATGGGCGTAACCCAACCTACTTTTTCAAACGCAAGATCGTGTCAGTTTTACACATCGGGATGTGTACCAAGTGTCGTAAAAATCGATTAAGTAGAAGCACGTGATATATAATATTAAATCTTTAAGGGCGTAACTCCGCCCATTTTCTCAACCTCTAATACTGTGTCATTATAAGAGCCCAAGATGTATGCTAAATTTCGCTGCAATCGCATAAGTAAATGATCATAGATAATAATGAATAAAAAAATTTATTAGGCGTGTCCCCGCCCACTTTTTTAACAATGTGACCAAAGTGGAAACTATAGCCTCACAGAAAAAAAATTAAACTCGTTTTAAAAACAAAATGCAAAGGAATTGATAAGGTCCAACCTCCTCCGTTTTTGAAGTCGGTTAAAAATATACATTCATAAATCATTTACACATCGTATATTGATAGAAAGATCTACTTCCCTAGGCCTACGAATAATGTTATTCTAACAAAATATTTAAAGTTACACTGAAAGAATTTTTGGCATAAATTCTATGAATTTCGACATTAATCTAATGAAACATTCATTTAAATTCAACCAACGTCACGCTTGGTTGCATTAATGAAACCAGTTTCGTCAAAATTATTTTATTGAAAACTTAATCAAATTTATTTAACAGTGTAATTAATGCAGTGCTATAACTTTAACGAAACAATAAAATAGTTTCATGAAAAGAATGAAATAACAAAAATATTTAAGGGGGGTTCTTAATAATTAGAAAATATTGTTGTCATAAATCCAATAAAATATTCTTACGAAATCAGAATACCAACGAAGCAATTCCAATGAAATTCTTTCACAATATTCATGAAATTTTCATTGGATTTGTGAAAAATTTTTAATGAAATTGCTTCATTGGACCACCTATGAAGTAAAATTCTTTCGGTATAGGATGGCATCATATTGGTATATATTTTTTGATAATTATAAGTTAATTTTAAACTAAAAGTGATCGTTACGAGGGCGGTTCGGAAACTTATTAGCCTAGCACAAAAAGCGCGGTATAAACAGAAAAAAGTTAAGTGTTTTGGAAACTTCCATCTCTGCTATGAACACATGTTAAATTTTGTTTCGATCTGGCAACTCCTTCATATAGAAACAGGTGTTAACAAAAGACGCATCCGCGATTTTTTAACAATGGAAAAATTAGAAATGCGTGGTGTCATTAAATATTTACATAAAAAAGGTTTATCGGGACAAGAAATTCATAATGATATGGTGAATGTGTTAGGTGAAAGTGCTCCTTCATATGCAACAGTAAAAAATTGGGTTGCTGAGTTTAAACGTGGTCGTACAAGCATTGAAGATGCACCACGTAGTGGACGTCCAAAAACAGCAACAACAACAGAAATTGTAGCCAAAGTGTATGATATGGTATTAAATGATCGACGAATAAAAGTGCGTGAAATAGATAATGTCATGGGCATCTCAAATGATCGAGTCCATTTAATTTTGCATGAAGAACTACAGATGAAAAAGCTTTCTGCAAGATGGGTGCCGCATTTGTTAATAGTCGACCAAAAACGCATAAGAATGAACATTTCTCAAGCTTGTTTGGATCGTTTTAAGCGAAATAAAATGGATTTTAAGCATCGTTTCATAACTGTTGATGAGACATGGATCCACCACTATACTCCAGAGAGAAAAGAACAATCCAAACAATGGACTGAAGCTGGAGGAAGTGCCCCAAAGAAGGCAAAAACAATTCAATTGGCTGGTAAGGTTATGGCAACGGTTTTTTGGGAATTCAAAGGTATTTTATTGATTGACTATCTGCAAAAGGGTAAAACAATAAATTCAGAGTACTATTGCAACCTTTTGGATCAATTAAATGTACAAATTCGAGAAAAACGTCCTGGCTTACAACACAAAAAAATAATTTTTCATCAAGACAACGCACCAGCGCACAAGAGTGTTTTAACAATGGCTAAAATTAACGAATTAAAGTACGAGTTGCTTGACCACCCACCTTATTCTCCTGATTTGGCTCCCAGTGGCTTTTACCTGTTCCCAAATCTAAAAAAATTCCTTGCTGGCAAGCGTTTTACCTCAAATGAAGATGCAATTACAGTTGTAAACCACTATTTTGAAGACCTTGAGGAAAACTATTTTAATCAAGGGATAGAATTGCTAGAAAAGCGTTGGACTAAGTGTATTGAAGTTTCAGGAGATTATTTTGAAAAATAAAAATATTTTTGAAAAACTAACTATTCCCAGTAAAAAAAGACACTCCAAAAAAGTCATGAAAATGTAGAGTTTGCGATCTGGAAGTAGTGCAAATTTCGATCCGATGTAATGATTTTTACATAGGGTTGTCATTGCAAGAAGTTCTCTTTTTCGCTGCCTGGTCACCGAATTGGAAGCGATTTTAAGAAAAATTTTCTTTTTTGTGTTCTATGATAATATTTTCATCTAGGAAAAATGGCTAATAGTTACCTATTTTAACAATTAGTTTCTTTTTATAGGAATTTAAACGCGAAACAGTAATTTAATGTAAATTTAAGCAAATAACTTTAAAATTTTAGACCAAAAATAGTTCATAAGTTTCTTAAAAAAAAACGATTTTTTAAAAATTCTGGTGAGTAATTTCTAAAACTAGAGAGGAATTACAAGGTTTTGTATGACTAAAATAAACTTCTACTTGGTTTTCTGCTAACTATCGGCAAATTAAAAATATCGATTTTTTGGAAGCAATGAAAATGTACTTCCTTTAGAATGACTTCCAATTTTTTTTACTGGGATTCTCTTTCATTGATAGGCTAAGAAGTTTCCGAACCGCCCTCGTAAGCTTGAGTGCGTTTTGTTTTGCCGGTGAACTTTTAGCTGCCATACATATGTTCTGCAAAAGATATGGCAACTTTAGTGACAGTGACAGCTTTATGCCAGATACATGATTGTGAAATGTTTGAACTTCTGAACAAGATGTAACACAAAACAAGCCAGAAAAAACTCAAAACAAAAAGTAACAGCAAATTATACCAAAAACAAGTGAAGAGACAAAAGAGATTTCAATATGTTTCCAAGTGAATGAAGAAACAAAAGTTAGTTTTTTTTCTACTACATATTTTTCACAAGCAAAAGTAGTCGGTATCTGCTGGAGTGTTAGCTCGATATAAAATTTAGTTGCAACAATGGTAAAGTTTAAGGGTCTCTTTAGCTAAAGTCAAGTTTAACTATCAGCAACTTTATCGCTAAATTTTAATAATGTACCTCAGCGAAAGCTTTAAATATATTCTGCGTTATCAATTTTGAAAAATAGTAAAAAATATGATATCAAGAATTCTTATTTTGAAAGCCAAAAGTTAGCAGTGCAAAGTTCATAAGCATGATATATGTACATATTGTAATAGAGAGCTCTCTACAACGCTTATTAAATATGTCTCAGTACTCAAAATATTTTATGACTTCGACTGACCTTTAGACCAGCACTTAATTAAATTATAAAAACTCTTTAGCTACTTTCCAACTGTAACGATAATATACTTATTCTTTATTTGCTTAAAGACATAATTTAGCACAAAATTTCCAAATTTATATCTTACATCTTTGCATTTTGTCAGCTGGGGCATATTTAAAATATTTTGTTTACATCATTTTACTTTAATTACTGCAAGAGTAATTAAATTTTTTACAATCATTTCATTCACTCTGCAATCCGTCATGTAAGAAAAGGGCTTGGTATATTTCGCCTCACAATTTTAATTAATTTACAACAATTTAAGAAAGCATAAATAACAAATAAAATCAAAAAAAAATATAAAAAATATGAAACCCAAGGGAACCAAGTTTTTATAGAGTCATTGTAGTTTTAAATTTAACATTTAAAAGGCTCCACTTTTTTTTTTTTTTTTTTGCTTAGTCAATTAAAAATAAATAAATTACTTTTTAAGGCTACTCAATTCAAACAATGGGTGACTATTCATACAAGTATGTGCCAAGTACTTGTAATGTGTTGTTGAAGGATCGCATTTTGTGTTCGTATCGAATGTATTGTTTTGTATGGACTCTCTTTAATTTGCTCGAATAATGAAATTAATAAATTTCTTTTAAGTGTTTAAAAGCAACATGATATAAAAGAATGTTTTGCGAAGATATTTTTTTTAATTCATAATTTATTAGCATCACACAGAAAAAATTATTCGGCCCTGTTCTGTAAATCTAATGGATTTAAAATCGTACGATTCCGAAAATTAATAATGGTCCTGCAAACGTGTTTAAAATCATATGCGATAATTTTCTTTCAGATATGATATTTGAGAGAGAAAAATTATAAAAAAACTAGTTTTCTAAAATCGAGCGATTTCAAATCGACTCGGTTTACCGAACACGCCCGTTTATTATTTTTTTCCAATAGTCGTCGTTGTTTGATTAATTAGTTAATTGGCTAATTCAATCATTTTCTAGGTTTTTTTCTGAATCGCGTCAAGTCTCGTTTAAAAAGCAAAGTTAACATCGTGGTATTCTAGCAGTGAATAATTTAACATTATCTGCCTCAAAATTCTAAATGTCACTATTGACTAAATAAAGTCTTCTAATTCGATAAGAAATTTTAAATTGGGCAGTTTCTATATAATTGCAAATATTCGAATCTACAACAACAAATGTTTTTAAAGGTAAAACGTAACAAGTAAATAATTTAACATTGTGTGCTTAAAAGCTCTAAGTGTCAGTGTTGAGTAAATAAAGTGTTTTAATTTGGAAAAAAATTGTACATTGGGGAAGTTTTATGTAATTGCAAATATCGGAACCTTAAAAAAAACAAAAATTTTAACCGGTACAAACGTAACTGGATATATACGAAAATTTTTAACAAAATAGTTATTAACGTTTCACAACTTTTTATGCATATTGATCTGTTAGTGCATATTTTTGCGTATTTTACTTTTTAACACAGAGAAAACAGTGCCTACTGAATACCTCATAAAATAGAACAAAATTAATAAGAAATCTCTATGGTATTTTTTTCAATAAGGAAATCTTATTAATTTCATGGGGAAAACCTTTTTGAAAAAATCAAGAAGAAATCTTGCAGTTTTTATGAGGTTATCTTATTGATTTTTTCAATGAAAAATAAAAAAAAATTGCGTCTTTATTTTCTGTACTTATGTATTTTCATTTAAATTCTATACCATATACATATGTATGTATGTATGTTGTATATTGTAGATGTTATTTATTTATACATACATACATACACATTATGTTATATTCTTAACTAACTTACTCACCAAGTATTGAACCAGCAAACTTCTACCTGATAGACAAGCACTCTAACCAATATGGTAACAAGCAGCCTGAACAACCGTTGAAATTATTGTGCAAACATTCTTATACAAAAATGAAAAAGATCATGAAAAAAATTGTCTCTATGTCCATTTATAGATATGAAATACCAAGACACCTCATAATATCCTTATCAAAAAAATCAATAAGATGCTTTACACATACTCATATAGGAACCTACTAAAATCAAGAAGAAAACCTTATTGAATAAATCAATATGGCAACCCAGTAAAATCAAGAAGAAACCCCTTTTAAAAAAATCAAGAAGGCAACGTAATAAAATCAATAAGAAATTCCTATAGTTTACAATTTATAAGAAAACCTAATAGTATCAAGAAGTTTTCTCTATGGATTGTTTTTTGGTGCCAAAAATAACGGAAATTGAGTAAAAAAAATTGTGAATAATAATATTTCTTCTTGATTTTATGCGGTTTTCTTCTTGATAAAATTAATAAGATTTACCACATAAAAACAATAAGGAATCTCTATGAAAAAATCTTCGCTTCTTTCTGCTGGGATACCCCTTAGCCTAAAAACGTTTCATAGAGAAAATCTTTTTGATTCTATGAAGCAGTTTTTTCTCCGTGAAGGCATGTTTTTGCATATTCCAATCTTACAAGCATATTTTTACCATTTCTTTTTTCGATTTTTATAGCATATTTGACGCATTTAGGGCATATTTTTGATACTTTATAGAATTTTTTTTATTGTGATATGCTTGGTCAAATATGTTGGTCAAATTTTTCGGTTTTATTTTTCCCCGTCTAAATCTAAGATATCAACTACTCAGCCATTTCTTCTACGGCACCAAACTTTGGAGGATGTAACTTCTTTTTGCTATTTGGGCTGCACTATCACAACAACAGGCGGCTCATCCAAGGATGTGAAATCAACATTCCACAAGGCGAGACGGGCTTTTGCTATGCTGAATCCTAAATGGTGATCCACTCAGCTACGAGTATACAGCAACACCAAACTCCAAATCTTTAATTTCAACATGAAGTCTATTTTGGTTTATGGCTGTGAATCTTGGAATGCTGCAACTAAAGTCATCAGTAGCATCCAAATTTTTGTAAACGTATATTCTGGCCTAAAAGAATAAGCAGCATAAACCTCTGGCATTGCACCAAAAAAAATTCCCATCCAGTTGGAGATACGTTGACATAAATGGCACTGGATTTGCCATACGTTTAGAAAACAACCCGGCTATATTAGCAGAATGGAATCCCCGAGGTCAAAGACATATTGGAAGACCTGCTCGTACTTGGAGAAGACAGCTTGATACTGAAATAAAAACTTCAGGGGGCAGGTGGAGCGAAATAAAATACATAGCAAATTATAGAGATGATTTGGCAGTTATGGCTCGATAATTTTCAATATATAATTTGTTATTGCAATTAATACGCAAATACATATATGTATATATGTATTTGTATACACAATAGATTTTGCCAGTTTTTTTTTATAACAAAATCACCCACGATTAACTCAACAAAAGTCAAATAAAAATGTTTAAAAATATTCAAGCTTTTATAATTAAACAAGTTGTCACAGTAAACCAAATTGGTAAAATCATTAAGCAGGTTAAAAAAAGTGGCAATCATCCATAATAATGTCGGTCAATTCAATTTGTATATGTACTCTATAACAACTTGATATATCTGATATTATAGTTTTATCGATTGTACGAATAAATGGAAGATATTTGAAATCTATTCTAACCAGAACTGCGAATGCATTATTATCAGGGAAACCGCATTTTTTTTTTGTATGTTGCATGTTTTTCTGTTGTGTCGTATTAAGGCAGATATAATAAGATATTTATCTGTTGCAGAACTTTTTATGAATTTTGTCATCGATTTGTTAGTGCATATTTTTGCATATTTTTGCATATTTTTGCATATTTTACCCTTTACAGCATGTTTTTGCATATTGCAGTCTTACATGCATATTTTTAGTATTTTTGGAATTTTTAAAATATATGTATTTCCATTAACAAATAAACCAAATTATGTTATTTCTAAGAGCATATTTTTTAGTTTTTTATGCATATTTTTAAGTTTTTAGTGCATATTGAAGGCGCATATTTATGGTTTCCCGGATTATAAGGCAGGTCCAAGCGACACCTTCGTTTAAAATTCTGTATTAAAAGAAATTACAAATATTTCTTATCTAGCGTAAAACCTTAAAAAAAATCGAAAAAAATCTAATTATATTAATAAGGTGCCGTGATCTTAATTAAATGCTTGACTAAATATTTTGCATGTGTAGGGTACTACCAATTAAAATTTAAATTTATTTGCTGTTTAAAATTTAAAACCAAAGTTTCAATCAAACAACCATTTGTTATTGACATATGTGTGCATATGTAAACTCCGGCTTTAAAACTTTTTTTTTCTTTCTATACATACAGACATAAATTAATTAAAAATTCAAATTTATATTAAGAGCAAAATGATTTGAACTATTTGAAAAATAAAAATTAATAAATGCCGGTAAAAGCGAATACAAATTGAACTCTTTATGCAAAATTTTTAAACACAAGTAAAAAATATATGTAAATAAAAATAGATTAAATTTTGTTTTAAATAAAAATTTAAAAAGCAATAATGATAAGAGAACTACATATGTATATATATAGCAACGTTTGTAGATATGAAAAAATAAATAAACAATTATTTAAATTTTTCATAAGCAAAGGGTGACTTTTCAATTGTTTGGTTTGAACACAATACGTTTGTTCCCCAATTATTTATTTTATTGTGTATTGTTTTCTAAAAAATAAGAGCAAATTGGTTTTACACTTTCAAGGAATAAACAAATAAATTTTATGTTATTAAGATAATGATAATTTATTACAGAATTTAACACCCAACTCAAAGATGAGCTTGCAAGAATAGGGTCGGCATTAGATGAGGGAATGTCAGACTGATCGGTGAAATTACCGATAGGTCATTACTATATGGAACTCAGTAATTGGGTAGAAAGCAGGACCAACAGTTTATGGCAAAGTAGTAAGGATTGTAGAGTCTCGAGGGGTATGTAGCCAAAACTTGACTCAGGAAGATCCAAACTGCTACTGGAAATGAATAGGAAGGCGATGCAAATTGTGATAGACGCGTTGACAAGTCACTGCTCTGTCAGAGCAAGAACCAGCAGGGAAACTGGCACTCCAGACTTTTGTAGGCTGTGCGGAGATGAAGAGCAACCAGAAACCATTTAACATCTTAACTGCCTGAATTTGCAACGTCTTGGGCTTATATGGCTGAGCAGACGTTTCCATGAAACCATTACTGATATCGGGAAGTATAAACTAGAGGAATTCGGCATCTCTATGACGGATAATAGGGTCACTTATGGGGGGAGACCTAAATATCACTTTTTTGCGCAACAGAAGGGAATAACAATGGACCTAATTGAGTCTCCTAGTGGAGGTGCTGTATAGCACCAGCCTTCCTAACCTAAATTTATTAAAACAATAATATTATTAAAATATTAATAATAATATTTATTCCCAACTTATTGCCCTAAATCTAATTAAGTAGTAAAAAAACCAATTTTCGCCAACTTTACTTTTCGACAACGTTTTTAAAATGAACTTTCACTTTCCCATGAAAACGAAAAAGAAATTTTCATGAAAGTCATTTATTTCATTAGAATTTTTATTCACAATACGTATACAGAAATTTCAAGGAAGTACTTTGATATATAAGTGTAGCACTAATGAGCTTTTTAGTAAAAGAAAAACAAAAAAAATTTTAATTTTTTTTATAAAAGGAAACGCTATTAAGAATATGTAAAAACATTTAAAAAATGTAAAAACATTTGTAGCAAATGGCAAATGGCTTACAGACAAAAAATTCGTATTAAAATCTACGACAACAAGGTAAATTTTAAATTGTTCGGCAATCATTTCTTTTCATATGTGTTTCATGTTAATTCAATATGATTTACATTATTCTTCAGATTAATTTTGAAACAACTTTGAAATAACTTGATTTAATGTTTATTTAACATTCCAGTAGTCTTATATCAAAATGAAGAATCATGTTGAATCAAAGTTGTTTCAAAAACATGTACTTGATACTGAAATAACACAAAGAACCACGTTAAATCAAAGTTATTTCAAGTTGAAACAACTTACATCAATTTAGTTTAATGTAGTCATCTTATTTTATTACTCATTTAACTTACTTGTATAGCACTGCCCTTCCAATATAACTTACTTGATTGAATATATGGTATTGCTACAAGCATTAATACAATTTTTATATATTTAATTGGCTTCCCCGGCCAAGATTTGAACTCGAGCTCAACGCACTTGCCTGTACAGCCAAAAAAAAATATTCTTAAGATACCCACTAAATAAATACCAAATATTGAGATCCAATGCTCCTTATAGGATCGAAGGTAATATATATATATATACATATATAAATAAATACCATCATGAGTGCATTACATTTTTAATTCAATATAATTTAATTTATCATTTAACATAAAATTTATTTGAAGTTAAAGCTATGATTAAAAAACACAAATCACAAAGCTACTTTGGATTGTTTGCAGGATTCCAACCAACGTACTTCTTACTATAAGACTAGTACATTGCCTTCCAGCCAGCACCAGGAAGTTTTCACTGATAATGCAAAGTTTGTGGGCTATTTACACAACACAAACGTTAGAGGGTGGCGTTGGCAGAAGTAATTGGAACGTCGACTAAAAAAACCAAGGTACTGGGCTCAATCCCTGTATCCAATAGTCATAAAAAAATTACAACACCACGCGTTTTTCTAATGTGCATTTGTGTCCTTTTGTATTACTTGTTGCAGGAAAGTTCAAACGGTGAAGGCATAGACACTGGTCATTGAGCTATACCAACTTCAGCTGATACTAAGCGTAATGCAATATCAGAGCGCCCTCTTTCGTCGGTATTGTGTAGCAGAAGTAAAATAATCAATAAAATGGCTACTAAAGACAGTTTTGAAAATTTAATACGTCTCATTGACACCAGAGGCGCTACAACTACTGTGTTATTAAAAAAAACCTAAAAAAGCTGAGTTGTAAAAGAATGAAGCTTTCCTCTATCTCTTCTTGCACCACATATCTTTTCTATCAATATCCCTTTCCTAAAGAAAGTAACAGCAAGTAATAGTAGTTGGCATTCATTTTTACAAAAGTAGCACTCAGTTTGTTGCATTTTGGGACGAAAATACTATCAACATCTACATATGTAGCCACTAATACTTGTTTTAAATAGGCTTAAGGGAATATTTGCAGACACTAATGCAATAGAAAATAGACCCTATAAGAAAAGAGAAAGCAAGATAGAGGGAGAGAGACACAAAAAAATAAAATATTCAAATTTAACATGCATGTTGTTGTTAACAAAAATAAAAAAGTTGGAAACAGGAGTATTGCACGAGCATTATTGTGTTTTTTTTTTAATGAATATTAAATTTTCATATCAACAAAATCGATTTTGTGATCAACAGATAATCCTGGCATTGGAATAAAACAATAGTAAAATTTTTTTTTTGAGCAATTTGACATTTTTATTTTATCAGTACGAATAAATTCATTCGATAACCTACATTTGGTTTGCTTGTCTCTATTTAGAATGAAACCATATGTCCGTCACCTAAAATCCCAAAAGGCCATAAGTACACTTTTTATTTTTTAGAAGAGAAGCAAAAAACCTTATAAATTTATTTGTTAGGTGCTAATTGAAAAATGAATAAAATCGCTATTTTTGAGGAAAGATGTATTTTGATTGATTTCATCATAGTCAATCCAAAAGTCTATTTTGAAATTTTTGGTTGTTAGGGCCTTTTGTATTTTCAATGACGATGTACATACATACATATGTATATACTACATTCATTCATATGTTTATACTCGTATGAGAAACAGGCCATTGACCAGCCATAGAAATATGTAGATATGTAAATAGGTAGCTGCTAAAATATCGAGCCATAACCGCCAAAAAAGCTTAAGCGACATATTTTCGAATGAGATTTTTTGACTCAAATCGACTATTTGCTATTGTTAACAATCCATTTTCGTCAAAAAAAAAAATAAGTCCAAAATATGTGTCGCTTAAGATTTTTTAGCGGTTATTTCTCGATATGTATGTATGTACGAGTAAATAAGGGAGTACATATCGAGCCATAACCGCCAAAAAAAAACTTTAAACGACACAGTTTTTGGACCTCATTGTTTTTGACGAAAATCGATTATTTACGATGGTTAAAAAAAATTAAAATCGGAAATTATGTCGCTTAAGCTTATTTGGCGGTTACGGCACGATATGTGTTGTGCATATCTAATACTGCGAAAATCTATGATGTATGAATATATGTGTCTGTCTGTGTTTTAATTTTCTTTTTTCTTTCTTTAATATAACAACTAATTTCTTTTCTATTATAAAAGAAAACGTTATTTGAAATTGTTTAAGAATCGATTTCATAAAACATAATTGTTTTCTTTTCTTATTTATCTGATGTACATACATATCGACATATTTTTACAAAAAATTATTATTTATTATTTATTTTTGCTCTCTAATTATATGTATGTAAATGATATTGAAATAAGAAAAAAATAAATCAATATCAGCAAAAAAGCCAAAAAAGAAAATAAACCTTACAAGTGTTTTCGTATTCAATTTATTAATTGTACACTATTGCTTCAAAAATGTAATAAAATTCGCTATTTGATTTTCATTCACTTAACAAACAGTGTAAAAAGTTATATGTAATACAGTAGATAATGGATATTAGAAACTCGAAAGTAGCCTGGATATGTAACAGCGCATAGAGAAAGGGACCTAACGGTAAAAAAAAATCAATTTTAATTTTTTTTTTGATGTGGAGAACATCTGAGCATCGAATGAGACTGATCCCATGCCCCAAAAGTGTTCCCTCCCAGAGATATGCGCGGTTTATGAAATTGAAGTCGACAATTCTAAGGTTATGTGAAAAAATTTTCGTACTAACAGAGTGATATCCACGATTTAAATATAATAATTTCAGAAAATAAACCTGGATTCGAAAAAACGCGAGCAAAATTGATATCAAACTCATGGAAACAGCGCGCTAGGTAGAAAACAGTAAAAACCAACTACACAAAACAAGAGGTAGGGACGACCTACGCGCGTTTTCAAGGTTGACCAACACGTTCGTGATGGCACAAGATCTGTCGCTTTCAAATGAGACCAATGTCAACACGCTAATGGCTCTCCTGAACAAAACCGGTTTTTACACTTAGGTCCCTTTCTATTTTGCGCGTCACATATGATGCCTGAAAATGCTTGATGATAAATTTGCAAAAGTGTACTGAATGTTTTGCTACACATTTTTTAAATTCTTTATATATAAAAGTATTTTTTATTAAATTTCATCATCCCCAAAAAGTAGGCAAAAAGTCCCACAATTCCCTAAAAATTACGATTTTAGAAAAAACTTTAACTGCCATATTTTTCCAAAAAGAAAGAATCCAATAGCCCAAGAAAGTTCATAACGAAGAATAATCCCGGAACCCAGGGGTCCTTACTTAAGAATATTTCTGTATATCTAAAAGTTGGTCATAATACAGCCGTTTTGTCGTTTTCGAAAAAAAAATACGGCCCAATGATGTCTCCAGATGATGATGATGGCTTTACCACAATCTCTTCTGGATTCTTCGAGCCTCATGTGCGACAATTTTCTTGACAAGTGAAAAATTATTTTCATCGCTGAAGAAATTTTTTTTCGAAATATCAGCATTGAAAACCTGTTGCTCCAGCACTCTACGGCGTTGTGAATAGTCAGATGGCTTTAATTACTATTAGAGCCGAACTTTATATGAATGAACACCCTATAACTGGGCCTTACGATAGGCTGTGAAAGCGACATCAAATCGAATTATACACCTCAATTTCATTAGCATTACATTTCGATGATGCGCAGGCCTTGGTATATCTCTAAGACTTTCATTATTTTCAAATTTTGTTATAGCCTTGCCCATTATTTATAGAGTAGGTCGATTGTGACGGCCATAATCATCCCGTAATGCTCGAAAAGTGGCCACATTTTAATCACCACTTTTATAGTAAGTTTTAACTATTTTTACGCTTTTTTTTCATTACTACACGATGCATATTCGTAAATGGGAAAATGTTCACTAAATAAATGACATTTCAGATGACAGATATTTAACAGCTGACAGGCTTGCCAGACCGTTTAATGGATAAACCTGTGCATGAAATCTTTAATAGAATTCATAAGGATGAAAAACCGAACACTAGTCGAACTTAAATATTTAAATATATTTATATATTTCCTTTTTTTGTTGATTTCATCACTGTTCTTTATAGTATATAACGAATATTTTTTTTAATAAAAAATTACCTTATTTAGCACTGGTGTTGACACAAATTAAATTTATTAACTTTCTGCTTAAGTGAAGCACAAATAGGTATTAAAAAAAATAATTTTCATATAAAAATTTTCTTGCTAATTTTTCTCTACTTCTCTTTTTAATTTATTATTATTTTTACAAACTTTTTTCCTTGGTCGCTGTTGTTTATTTATTTAATAAATTTTTCATTTTAAATACACACTTTTTTCAACTTGCAATATATTGTTTTGGCAACAATTGCTGCACAGCATTTTTATAGAAAAAAAATGCCAAAAAAACCATATATTTTTTGCTTCCACTTTGTTGTATTTTTTTATAGCCTTTGGACTGCTGCTGAAGTTTTGTTGTTAACTCATACAAAATTTGTACTTTTCACATACATAAATATGTATGTGTAGTATATACCTACAATACATTATTCTGAAATGAAAAACACACTTAAATTTCCTGGCGCAAAAACAATAACAGAATAAATAAATTTGCGCCTTTTTAGCTTCATTAATGAAAATATAAATTATACATATACAATATATGTATTATTAAAATATTAACAATAAAATATACGGCACTGTTAACGCATGTACACGTTTTTAAGCTACAGCAGAAAACAAAAACACTACAGATACAATTACAAAAATAAAGCACAAGAATGTGAAAAAAGCGCACGTTTTATTGTTAAGATACGAAAAAAATTGTATATCCACGCCTGCACAATGTATGCTTCTCTGAACGTCAAACGACAAACTGAAGCAGGCTTTTTACTTTCAGAACGATGATACCCACCAAACAAACACACACACAACACACAAACTAACTCGTTCAAGCACAGAACAACAATAAAAAAAGCACACAGCCAACCAAGCAGGCATACACATTCACAGATACTCGTACACACAAACCAAAACAACAGCACAAAAGCCAACTGAGAAGGAGGCCGACACACAGACACTATTACACACACTTACATACACTTCCATAGAAACAAAGGCAAAGTCACATCAAGTTTCGGTAGCAGCAGAGCAGTAACCGCAGCAGCCACAGAAAACAACAGGGCATGCATGGAGCAACAGAACAAAACAAAAGAAAATACTTATAAATATGGAAGAAAAGAAACCCAATGCCAACGAGAAAGCAATGATCCGGAAAAAAATCAACAACACAAGCAATCAAACATGCATGAACAAACAAACATTAAGTAGTAAAAGTTACAACCAACAAAACCAGTCAACAACAAACAGCACACACAAGAACGTACGTCAAGTAAAATGTTAAGACAAAGTTGTTCAAAGAAAAAAATTAGCAAAGAGAATACATACAAACTTTTTCGGCCGCGTCAGCGGCAACATTCAGCGCCAGCTTCGCTATATTTTCGTTACTGCAGCAAAAGCTTATGAAGCCAAAAAAGAAAACACGAACGAAACAAAAGGAAAACCGGCATTTATGTTATATTCGTAGGAGTGTGTAAATGAAAGCGAACTTATTAAAACTACTAAAGAATTATATGAGAATTCTAACAGACTGTTTGTTGTCTGTTCTACTGTCTGCTGGTATATGGCAAATATGTATGTACACACTTACACATGTACGAGTAATTCATTACAACGAGCACAACAGCAGGACCAGTCAGCATCATCAGCATCTTCACCATTATTATCGCTGCCTTTGTTATCTGTAACATTCGCCTACTTTTTGAGACGACATCATGAGTTTTACAGTGGGTCATATAGATCAGATAAGCTGTCTTTAATTTTATTAAAGTATGATTAAGGCTAAGCAATTAATAACAAAGTTAATACGAGGGCGGTTCGGAAACTTCTTAGCCTAGCACAAAAAGCGCGGTATAAACAGAAAAAAGTTAAGTGTTTTGGAAACTTCCATCTCTGCTATGAACACATGTTAAATTTTGTTTCGATCTGGCAACTCCTTCATATAGAAACAGGTGTTCACAAAAGACGCATCCGCGATTTTTTAACAATGGAAAAATTAGAAATGCGTGGTGTCATTAAATATTTACATAAAAAAAGGTTTATCGGGACAAGAAATTCATAATGATATGGTGAATGTGTTAGGTGAAAGTGCTCCTTCATATGCAACAGTAAAAAATTGGGTTGCTGAGTTTAAACGTGGTCGTACAAGCATTGAAGATGCACCACGTAGTGGACGTCCAAAAACAGCAACAACAACAGAAATTGTAGCCAAAGTGTATGATATGGTATTAAATGATCGACGAATAAAAGTGCGTGAAATAGATAATGTCATGGGCATCTCAAATGATCGAGACCATTTAATTTTGCATGAAGAACTACAGATGAAAAAGCTTTCTGCAAGATGGGTGCCGCATTTGTTAACAGTCGACCAAAAACGCATAAGAATGAACATTTCTCAAGCTTGTTTGGATCGTTTTAAGCGAAATAAAATGGATTTTAAGCATCGTTTCATAACTGTTGATGAGACATGGATCCACCACTATACTCCAGAGACAAAAGAACAATCCAAACAATGGACTGAAGCTGGAGGAAGTGCCCCAAAGAAGGCAAAAACAATTCAATCGGCTGGTAAGGTTATGGCAACGGTTTTTTGGGACTTCAAAGGTATTTTATTGATTGACTATCTGCAGAAGGGTAAAACAATAAATTCGGAGTACTATTGCAACCTTTTGGATCAATTAAATGTACAAATTTGAGAAAAACGTCCTGGCTTACAACACAAAAAAATAATTTTTCATCAAGACAACGCACCAGCGCACAAGAGTGTTTTAACAAAGGCTAAAATCAACGAATTAAAGTACGAGTTGCTTGACCACCCACCTTATTCTCCTGATTTGGCTCCCAGTGACTTTTACCTGTTCCCAAATCTAAAAAAATTCCTTGCTGGGTTCCATCTCTGTATCCAACAGTCATTAAATAACAACACCACACATTTTTCTGATGTGCATTAGTGTCCCTTTGTATCAGTTGTTGTAGGAAAGTTGCAAGTGATGAAGGCATAGTCACTGGTTAAACCGTTTCGAAAAAAATCAGAAGACCCAGCAAAAAAATATTTTAAAGAAGTCAATACGAATCAATGATTTCTATTGGTCAAAAGAAAGAAGACCCCGCAAAGGCTGGCATTGGCTGAAGTAGTTTACACTTTGACTACAAAACCGAAGGTCCTGGGTTCCATCTCTGTATCCAACAGTCATTAAATAACAACACCACACATTTTTCTGATGTGCATTAGTGTCCCTTTGTATCAGTTGTTGTAGGAAAGTTGCAAGTGATGAAGGCATAGTCACTGGTTAAACCGTTTCGAAAAAAATCAGAAGACCCAGCAAAAAAATATTTTAAAGAAGTCAATACGAATCAATGATTTCTATTGGTCAAAAGAAAGAAGACCCCGCAAAGACTGGCATTGGCTGAAGTAGTTTACACTTTGAATACAAAACCGAAGGTCCTGGGTTCCATGTCTGTATCCAACAGTCATTAAATAACAACAACACACATTTTTCTGACCGACTTTAGCAGATACTAATCCTAATGTAAGATAAAAGCGCCCTCCTTCGTTGTGTAGCAGAATCATCGGCGAAGTAAACTAACCAATAAACTACTAAACACAGCTTCAAAAATTTAATACGCCTCTTTTAACACCAGAGGCGCTACAACACTGCATTATTAAAAAAAAACGTGCAAAATGCAGAGTTCTAAACAGAATGAAGCTTTCCTCTATCTCTTCCTTCACCACCTGTCTTCTCTATCACTATTCATTTCCTAAAGAAAGTAACACCTAGTAATAGTAGGGCATTAATTGCCTGAGTGTTACTTCTCTTAAAAAAAAAGAAAAAAAAAATTCAAAGAAGTCAATTAGAATCAGTGATTCATAGATTCCTATTGGTCAACCCTGCAAAGACTAGGATTGTTGCCTTCTACGCTTGCAGAATATCGGAGTAGATAACGTGCAGATAGAAAGTTCATCGGGGGTCAAGTGTCTGGCAGTGATATAAGGCTCAAAGCTATTATGGAGACATCATTTAGAGGCGACTGTCGATAAGGCAACACAAGCACTAATGGTTTGTAGGTTTGTTGCAAGTAAAATATAGGGTTGCACACCCAAAATCTTGAGACGGGCGGATATACCCCATGATAGTAAAACCTGCCATCAGTTATGTTTTTGTAAAAAGAAGTAACACTCAGGCAATGAATGCCTACTACTTTTACTAGGTGTTACCTTCTTTAAGGCCTTTACGGCCTTATATCACGGTGGTCTAAACTCCCCCCCACGCACCCTTCTGAATGAACCACGTAACCACTCCACAAGGCACATAGGTTGCAATCTTTGAATATAGTTATCCCTGTACTATGTTCAAGTAACTTGCTGAGGTACTTCGAGCTATCTAAACTCTTTGCCGTAATGACCTATGTCAAAACAGTACTATCTATTGTATGGCAACAGCACCTAGAATAGTGTCTGCCTGACCGCGTCAGACTAACAACTAGCATTGATTTAACACTGGAAAGGAAAGCCTATTCTCCCAGCGTTTTTGGTAGCAACCACAGCCACCACGTTTATTTTCCGGTTTCTCACGCTACAGGTGTTGTGTATACACCAACAGCGAGGTCCCCAAGAGAATTTCTTAACCATTGCCGGCACAGCTCAACCACTCATCCGAGATGAAAACATGCCTGTGTCACGCAAAATCTAGTGCCTACAGCACTCACACCAAAATCATCCCTTAAACCCCGTGGGGTATGACGAACTCGGCGTTTTAGCAAAGGGTCCTGACGAATCCTACATACACTCAAAACTTCAGAGCAACTCGACTGTCGGGGAACCGGCACCCGTGGCACCAGAAGTAGCCTCTGATTAGACCTCGAAGTTCCACCACAAAGGCTTCACCTCTATCGTCTTTTGAACTCAGGGGCAGTTCCAGGTGGCGCTGCACCTGGTTGACACCAACAGGACCTGTCCTCCTTTTATAGATATGTGCGCATCCTTTCTTCTGTTGCCAGAGATCGGGTAGTAACACAGAACTGCTATGAGTAATGTACCAAAGGTACGTCAACGGAAAAGCTACATCACCCCAGCTGGGGCAGCGGGATTGACACACCCGTAATCAAAAATAGATCCTTATGGGGGTAGTGATAGAGAAGACAGGTGGTAAAGGAAGAAATAGAGAAAAGCTTCATTGCTTTACAACTCTGCTTTTTTGCACTTTTCTAATAATACAGTGTTGCAGCGCCTCTGGTGTCAATGCGGCGTATTAAATGTTCAAAGCTGTGTTTAGTAGCCATTTCGTTAGTTATTTAACTTCGTCGATGATTCTGCTACACTATACCGGCGAAATAGGGTGATCTGATCAGAGCATGGCTCGAACCCAGGACCTTCGATTTTGTAGTCAACGTGCTAACTACCTCGGCCAACGCCGCCCTCATCACTTATGTTATTTTCTCTTGGTCGCACAGGGTCAGGCTGACTACGGCCTGAGGTCAGTTAGAGAAATTACAAAGACTAGCATGCTTCTGTACAGCAGGGGCTATGAGGACGTGTCCCACGGCGACTATGAAAGTCCTCGTTAGACTTACACCTCTAATGGCTGGGATAAAGACCGCTGCCAGGCAAAACGTAATCAGCACTGCGGAAAAAATCACAGACAGGGAATGTCTAATTACCCAATGGGAAGAATCATGGCAAGACAATTTCTCCCAATTGCGCAGCAACCCTCTGATGTGATAAATAAAGTGTATGACTTTGGCAAGAGGTTTAAAACAGTTCTCTCCAACAGAAGGAAATGAGAAGAAACAGCACCACAATATTCCTTTGGAACTGTTACCATCAGGTGGTATACTGATGGTTCCAGAACGCGGGAATGTTCTTTTGTAAGACCGACGTTTAGCTGCGACGAGACCTTGGGAACAGCCCCTCCTATTTCGGAATCAAAATTTTATGCCAATGAGAGATGAACACAATTTATTCTTGACAGAGGCAACCGAGGAAGCCGAATAGCCATCTTCTCGGATAGTCAGGCTGCCATCAAAACACTTAGTTCATATAAGTTTACATGTAACTTGACTTCGAAATTCCGCATTAAGCTAAACTCTTCTCAGTTCACACGTCTGGGGACGTAGTTGGGAACCAAAATTCAGATGAACTGGCTAGGAAGGGGCTACCTGGTCAGACCAAAACCGTTTTGTGGACTTGGGTTGGATAAAATTCGGGAAGGTATATCGACGGGGGATCAAGAGTGCCAGGGAATACCTCTTGTTCAATCTTTTTGGATTAAGGCATGCAAAGTTACAGATTGGTACGTATAACCAAACTCATTTCATAGTTCTCATGTCCCGAAATAAAAACAATATAATAGTGTTCACATGTTTCCTCACAGGCCATTATAGACTAAGAAAATACTTCAACTGACTTGGCATTGAGGGTAGCAGCGTATGCAGATTCTGTCATTATGAGAAAGAAGCTGTATAGCATATTCTGAAGAAATGTGAAGCTTTATGTCACAGAAAAAATAGCCAATTGGCCTAGCATCTAATGAAGAATTGGGAACTGCCAACACTAGAACCACTGGCAATCTTGAGATTCCTCAGGAGAGTAGGTCTAGATGAGGCTCTCTAGCAGCTGGCAAACGATATAATAGATCTACTTCATATAATTTTAAATTCATTCATTCATTCATTCACACCTATTGGTTGGATTTTGAAATTGCCTTAAAATGTTTCGAAAATTAAGTTCTTTGAAGTGACATCTCCTAGATTACAGTGCATAAAAAGACTACATTTTGAAGAATTGTCACGAATTTTACTAAGAGTTGTATTATTATAAAATCAGGATAGATATGCACTCACCATATGTTCGATTTCTGGCCCTGCCAAAACACCATATCCTAAGCATAACTGTACACTTTCGCCGGCACGAAATCGTGTATGATAAAGTCAACCAGATATATGCCATTATGTCCTGCAATTATATTAAAATGAAAAGAATTATTATAATATACTCTTTCTTTCTATGCAAATAAAATTTAAGCAGTATTTAATAAGAACTTAAGCATACGTGCATATCTTCCAAAGGCCAAAAATAAATAAAAAGGTTCTAAGTAAAACAGGGGGTCTACTCTGTATTTCGAAACGAAAGAAAATGCTTTCGAATTTGTACGTTATTAAAATTGCAATTCAAAAACATTTGCTTTCGTTTTGAGTTACAGAGTAGATACCCAGTTCACATTTTGCACATTTTCATGTTCATGAGAGCGCACAACATACCTCTCGCTCTCCCAACCTAACCTAACCTAACACATTTTATTTCTTTTTATATTTTAAACTATTGATTTCTGTTAGAGACCAAAATCAATTGCTCAATCCATTCAGGTTAACCGTTGCTTTAGCATAGTTTTCCAAAAAGTTAGGTCCAATGACCCCGCAGACCAAAACCCGCAGCAAACAGAGACTTATTGAGGATGGAGAAGCTTTTGAAAGATAGTTCTCGGATTTGTCGATTCTCAAATGTGACAATTCTGCTTCTCAATATAGCCTCCGAGTTGAAATGGGCCTCATCTTAAGATGATTTTTTAATAAAATTCCGGATCAGTTGGATGCATTTCCAGGACTTAATCAACAAATACACGAACAACCTCGATGGCTGTTAGAAGGGAGCTCTTGTGTTAATTAAACTTTTAAAGCCTTATACATAAGTTTTTATGCAAAATACGTAGTAATGTCGTATATCCAAAAATGGACGAGTAATAAGCAAACCTGTGTTTTCCTCAACACTATGGGCTAAAACAGCAATATTCTTAGTTGTTCTTAAGTCCTAACTTACACTATGCAAGTCTTATTGCTAAGTTTCTTAGGAGAGATAGACGAGAGGAAAAGAAACGTTTCTGCTCCCCTCGTATCTCACTCCCACAAACTAATCAGCTTAGCAAATAAGACTTGCATAGTGTAAATTAAGACTAAGCAACTTGCACGAGTTCGATTCTTCATGTCGTCCCTACCATGTCAAACTATCCAATATGCAAAATTCGTTTTTTAGATTCGTTACCTTGGTACCCTAATTTCTAGGACAATGCCTCGTTTTAAAATGCTGAAATTTTTACAGACAATAGATAACTCAATAAAAAATTTTTTAATCTTGGACTTTAAATTCACAATTGACTATTCTTTACGCTCTTCTGGAAATTAGAAGTTTGCATATTGGATAGTTTGACATGGTAGGGACGATATAACTAACTTGTCCCAACAACTCAAACATTTCCACCAGTTCCACCATTGCTGGTCGAGAAAATGCTTCACAAGGACCGAAAAATGTTTAAGTTTGGCTAACTGTGAGCGCGAAATTTTCAGGTGGGGTCATGACAGGGTTTTGAAAATAAAACGTATTATTGGAACACTTCGTAGTTCATATTAGTTAATTTAGGAATTTTCGTTTGTTGGTGGAGTTTTAACAGTGGAAATTGGTAAGATTTGACTATAACTTTTTTCCGTGTAAGTTTGATCTTCCATTCGATTAATTAGACCCAAAAAATAAAACAAAATAATACTTAGGGCCATTATTATAACTTAAGTTAAAAGTTAGGTTAGGTTAGCAGGCTGCTGGTAAGGAAGGGTGAAATTTAGAGTCCAGTTCATAGAATGTATAGAAAATTATTTATTATTACAACCTTACCTTAACCTACCAATAAGGATGCATTTGTTTTTAAATTGCCGCTTAGGCGCTTATATTAGGTTAAAGCAGGAATAACCTTTTACACAACGGATAAAATCCTATCTTTAACTAACTGTAAATTGTAGTAATGGCCCTAGGACTTTTATAGAAAGGCTTCAATTGAAAGAAATTAAACATTATTTTTCACAACATCTTACACAAGAAGAGTTGTAACACAAGGGACAATTATCAAGCCTGTTTGAAAACTATAGAAAATGAGACAAGTTTGTATAGATTTAAGTTTAAAAAATCAAAATCTTATTGATTTACCTCAAAGGTCTACTTTTGTTAGAATATTAAACATATGGAAAGTAAGAGAAGCCATCAAGGTTGTGTCTTGTAAAATGCCATAAATTTTTTTGCTAAATTGATTAAGGATCTTAATCAAATATTCTTAAAATATAAACAAAAATATGCTTGTGCAGAAATACATGTGTATAAGTTTGGCAGCTTTTTCATATTTTTTTTGGTTTGTTGACATGGCATAAACGAACACAAACTTTCATATGCGTCTACTCAAAAGGCTGACAATAAACAAAATTATACAACTTGTTTTCACATCGACTTGTATTTTCAAATTAAGTTATACTTACAAAACAATATGCACATCTCCTATGGGAAATTTAAATAGGGTGGTGCAAAATTTTTGCCATGTTGATTAGGAAAAATTTCTAATATCATCATATCGAGCCATAACCGGCAAAAAAAGGGTTAACCTTGTTTTTTTTTACTATTATTATTTTACTATTGAAAATGATCGATGTTGGTAAAAAAAATTACGATCGAACGCTTAAAATTTTTTGGCGGTTATGGCACGATATGTATGAAATTTCTCAAAAGCTCATTAAAAGTTTTGAGTAATTCAGCCAGATGCTCTTAACGAAGCCATACAGTTTAAAATTTTCTTTTCAATGTTTATCAGTATTTCTTAATCTATCTATATAATTAATAAGCAAACACGTTTTTTGTAATCCGTTTTATGAAGGTACTACTGCACCGATTTTGAAAAGACTAACATTATTTAAAAGCGTTTTCTACACAGATGTGCGCAATCTATATTTGATTGAAATCGGTGCAGTATTTTGGAAGCTATAAGCGTTTAAGATTGCTACTTATACATGCACAAATGGTTAGGTTAGGTTAGGAAGGGTGGTGCCTACCGCACCTCCACTCGGAGACCCAACTGGGTCCATTGTGACTCCCTTCTATTGCCCATTACTGGTAATATTTACCCCTCCCATTTTCGGCCAGAAGAAACGCTATTATCCGTCATTAAGCCACCGAATCCCCATGATGAAGCCCCTGATGTCCTCTAGTTTACACTTCCCGACATCAGTGATGCTTTCATGGAAACGTCTGCTCAGCCATCTAAGCCTATGACGTTGCAGCTTCGGGCAGTGACAGATAATATGTTCAATGGTTTCTGGTTCCTCCTCATCCCCGCACATCCTACAAAAATCTGGAGTACCAATTTCCCACTTGCTGGTTCTTGCTCTAACCGAGCAGTGACCTGTCAACGCGCCTATCATGATTCGCATCGCCTTCCTATTCATGTCCAGTAGTAGTTTAGATCTTCCTGAGTCTAGTTTTGGCCAAAAACCCCTCGAGACCCTACAATTCTCCCTACTACGCCATGAACTGTTGGTCCTGCTTTCCACCCAATTACTGAGTTCCTTATAGTAATGACCTATCGGTGATTTCACCGATCTGTCAGACATTCCCTCGTCTAACGCTGATCCTATTCTTGCCAGCTCATCGGCAATTTCATTTCCCTCAACACTGCTGTGGCCAGGAACCCAACATAGTCTGACACTATATTTATCCATAAGCAAGTTGCGGGCTTTCCTACAGTCACTAACAAGCTTCGATTTGACATTGTGTCCTTTCAAAGCTTTTAGCGCTGCCTGGCTATCGACGTAGAAGGTTACCTTTTCACCTTCAGCCACATTTCCGGCCACCATCTCCGTGGCCCTGAGGATCGCCAAGATCTCAGCCTGGAAAACACTGCATTCATTCGGCAATCTAAAAGAACTACGAATGTTCGTTGCCAAGATATAGACACCAGCGCCTGTGCCTTCCCCCATTTTTGACCCGTCTGTAAAGACTGCCCTACCCTCATACAGCCTATCGGAATTGACCCAATGGTCCCTATCCGGAATTACCATTAAGGGTGTCTTACCAAAATCGATCTCAGCGACCTTATAGTCCGTAAACCCTGGGGTTACGGATTCCTGATCACCAAAACCGATCCTATTTAAGATCGATGTGTGACCTGATATTCCTGTCCTCACCAAACCTGTTTCTACAAGTCTAAGGAGACTTCTAGCCGCCGTCCCCACCACAAAATCCTCTATAGGAAGTAGATGAAGAATGACGTCCAAGGCAGCCTGAGGTGTGCTCCTCTGAGCACCTGTGATGCCCATCGAGGCACATCTCTGAACCTTAGCTAACAATCTCCTGTGACTTTCCTTCTTCAATGCCTCCCACCATACCACACAACCATAGGAAATAACCGGCCTGACAACCGATGTGTAAATCCAATTTACCACCTTCGGTTGCAGACCCCAGTTCCTTCCTATGGAGTTCCTGCATGAGTAGTAGGCATTGAGTCCTTTCCTTAGCCTTTCCTGCGTGTTCATTTTCCAAGAGAGCTTGCTATCTAGGTAAACACCCAGGTATTTAGCCCCCTCTGCTAGTCTCAGCTCCACCCCTCCGATCCTGGGTAATACAAAACTTTCTATTTTGTATCTCCTGGTGAAGAGGACTAGCTCAGTTTTCTCTGGGTTGACTCCTAGTCCTTTGCTGCTAGTCCAGGAGGACAGATCGCCCAACGCCGACTGCATGATTTCACTGATAACAGGCAGAAACTTTCCCGTTACCAGTAAAACCACGTCATCCGCATATGCAACTATCTTCCGTCCGCTCCTATCAAAACGTATAAGAATTGCGTTCATCGCCAACAACCACAATAGAGGTGACAAAACTCCTCCCTGTGGTGTACCTCTTGTCACTAATCTCCTCAGGCGTTCTCTTCCCATACCTGAGTTGATAATTCTGCTTTTAAGCATAATAATTATCCACTCCACTAGAAATCCGTGAACCCTAAGAGTTTCCAGTGACTCCCTAATAGCCTCTATACTTATGTTGTTAAAGGCTCCCTCAATATCTAAGAATGCAGCCAGTGTGTATTCCTTGTGCTGCAGTCCTTTCTCTATAACACCAACCACGTCATGAAGCGCACTCTCAACAGATCTGCCTTTACGATAGGCATGTTGAGCGCCACTTATAACGTGGGTGTCAATTGTGTTCCTTAGATGCAGATCAATCAGTCGTTCTAATGTTTTCAAAAGAAACGACGAAAGACTGATTGGCCTGAAATCCTTCGGCTTTGAGTGGCTTGCCTTACCCGCTTTGGGTATGAAGATGACCCTAACCTCTCTCCAGCCTTTCGGTATAAACCTCCTGCTTAAGCATATCTTAAAGATATGCACCAGAAACAGTTGTACGCGCTCTGGGACGTTCTGCAACATGGCCGGAAAAATACCATCTGGGCCCGGTGATTTATACATGCACAAATAGTACACACGCATTACCAAAAATTAACAAAACATGATGTGTATGTGTGTGTGTGTGTGTTTGTAGTATTTGCTATTGCTCTTACAATTCTTTTCTCTTATACTAAACTTCAGAGAGTTAAAAAAATTTAATTAGATTGGTTAAAGGGATTTTGTTTTTTTTTTTTTTTTTTGTTAATTTCACCTATTATTAATTAATTGTGGTTGCATATTTAAGTATGTATGTATAGTTACTGTTGTGTTGCTGTGATTTAATGAATGTTTTATGACGTTTGGACAATTCTTTTTTTAAATCTTAATAAAATTATTTACATCTAGAATACGGACGATTGTGTCGTCCGTTTGGTATATATGTACTAGTTTAGTATATGCCATATACTTTGAATCTTTGAATTCAACAAATAGCTACATTGCTAATAAATAAATCTGTATAAGTTTCAGGCTTTTAGTATAACCTGCATACAGCCTGTTACGGCTGCACATACATACATACATACATACTTCATGTTATTCTTGCTAACAGTAGACGACATCAGTCGGCCGTTAAGCCAACCTGCTGACAAGGTACTTTACGATTAAATATGTTAGTTTTTTTCTCCATTTTCAGAAGTTATTTTTTACACAATATTTGCACCTACAACAACAACTTTATGAGTTTTAAGATGTCTACAACTGATGTTCGTTCGTTCGTTCGTCGCTGGTTACTTCTTTAAACTCATTCATTCATATAGTGAATGCATTTTGTCGATGGCTTGTGTTTTCTTTAGTACCACAACTTTAATCATTAAAGGAATAAAACTTTACGAAACAGTAGCTGATGGTCGGTTTTTAAAGTGCAATAATGTTTTGTTTCTTTCATGCGATTTAAAAAAAAATTGAAGGTTGTTTAATGCACAAATCGAAATTTATGCACACTTCAGCTAACAATAATTTTGCGCAGTTTGAAAGATTTCTACACTGAAACAAATAAATTCAATAGAGTGCGACACGAAGGGTTCCGTATGGACAGTACATATGTAATATATAATATGCGAAATTTAGCCTATATAATACAGTTGTGATGTTTTAGGCGTTTTGTCGGTTTTGGAGAGTTATTTTAGTTTTAGCGATTTTTTTAGCTTTTGCATTTTTTTTTCATTTTGGCGATTTATTTTAGCTTTAGAGATTTTTTTATTTTGGCGGTTTTTTCGTTTTGGGCGATTTTTTCCGGTTTTGGAGATTTTTTTAGCCATCTCGTTTTTCATTTTGATGATTTTTTCGGTTTTTGGCGATTTATTTTAGCTTAAGAGATTTTTTTTAATATGGCGGTTTTTTCGTTTTGGGCGATTTTTTTCGGTTTTTACCGATTTTCTTAGTTTTTGCGTTTTTTTTTTTCATTTTGGCAATTTTTGCGAATTTTGGCGATTTATTTTAATTTTAGAGATTTTTTTTGGTTTGATGCTTTTTTCGTTTTGGCGATTCTTTTTCGGTTTTTGGCCATTTTTTCCGGCTTAGCGATTTTTTAATTTTTGGATTTTTTAGTTTTAGTGTTTTTGAAAATTTCAAGAGTTTGGCTCTTACGGTTTCCAAAATACAGCCAGTTCTCAAAATTATATTTATAGTTAAAATTGCATTAACTGATAGAATACCCTTTGATTTAGATTTTTTTTATTTTAGTGTTATTGCTATAGTCTGTCAAGTAAATTTTAAAATTTTTCGTTGCTCGTTTTGTGACACCCTTTAGTTTTAACTGTCATATATTTGGTGTTGTAGTAGTGAAAGTTTTACATATTCTGTCGAAATTTCAGCTCTTACGGTTCTGGAGAAAACAGCCTGTGCCGGACAGACTGACGTTGTAGCGAAAACAATAAGGTTACTTTTCACCTTTTTTTTACGGAATCGAATGCTTTAGGTTTTTTCATTTTAAAGTTATTTTTAAAATAAAAAATATGTTTCTTGATATTAATTAAAGCTTAATTACACTGTTAAAAGTGAGACGAACAAAAGCATGTCACAAAACATATAGAAGTGTCACGAGACGGAAGATGAGGGTATTTCTATGTTTGTCTCGTTTTCCCTAAAATTTTGTCGGCGTTTTGTTTTGATTCTTCTGTTCAGTGCAATAAAATTACAACGCTTTTTATTAGTTGTGTTAATTGGTAAGTAGTAATACACTACAGTATCAAATACACTATACCTTTCTCTTTTTTCCACGAATTTTAAAAAATCTGATTGGAGCTTTTTTTACCTGTTACTTTTTTTACTTCTGTGTATTCTGTGAGCATGTTTCAAACAAAAAATAAGTTTCATTCTATATATAAAGTTCATATCTCTCTGTAACCTAAATTACACGTGATAATTGTTTTATGAACAAATTACACCAAATTTAATTGTCAATATTCTGACAAACACTAGCAGAACGGAACAACTAGCTGTGTTAATTAGTTTGGAGTTTTTTCTGCGTGTACAACATTCATTCAAAGCTTATTTATAAAAAAAGTACACTGTAACGATATTTTGGTTGGCATGCTATTGTATCTTTGGTAACAAGATTTGCAGACAGTAATTCCATGAGCGATAGTGGGTCAAAATCGCATTCAAATCCGTATCGGGGTTTCCCCTAAAGGCATAAAATGTCAGACCGATCATCATTAGGTTTTCCTACCGAAACTTTGTCTCCGACATTCATTACCTTTATTATCACTCTCTTAAAGGGGTTATGGGACCCCTAAATGTATAGAGGTGGATTCCAGTACTTTAACTGCCCCAAATGTGCTCTAGAGAAAGTAAATTTTTCAATCACCAAAATTTTTTCAGAACCGAATAAATGCCTTCAATTTTAAAAATTTAGGAAGATCACCATATTTTCTATAATTTTTATAAAATCTGCTCTTTTGGCTTCTATTGTGTGGAAGTGATCATAAATTATCCTCTACTTCTAACCCACAAAGGAGGTTCGCTATTCAAAATTATATGAAAAATGTTTGCAACTTTTCTAGCTTGTCATGATTTTACAGAATTTTTTTTTTTAGAAATATAAAGTTGTTACTTGCCATAAATGTGGTTTAATTAAAAATTTCTTTACTTGCCATTTTAACTTGAATATGGCTTGCATTATGTGGCGTCCTCGGCTGGCACGGAGAAAGTCCAGTTGAGAAGTCAAGATTCCGATCACTTTTTACAGAAATAAAGGCTTTATATCACTGATAAAGCGTTAGTTGTCTATTTACCTGTGACTTATTGCCATAGACTAACTTCTCAAAAAATAGTCTGGCCCGTTCCTCTAAATGCGAACGATAAATGTATTCGAGCGGACGTTTTTATTAAAAAAAAGTCGAAAGACTGAAATATTTTGTGTTTCCCTTTCGTTGGCATTTAGAGGAACAGGCCTATCATGATCTTCTAGGACAAGTTAGCGAGAAAAAAAAGCACGTTTTGCTCTGCATCAATTTTTTAAAGTTTTCTATTATTAGATTTTTTCCAACAGAACATAACCAAATTAATGCATAAACATCAAAAGAACATTTTCTTAAAATATGAAAAAAGCACCTTTTGTTCTGCAACTCCACCAAATTTCTAAATAACTAATTATTTAGAAATTTGGTGGAAAATCTATTGATGAGTTGACATTCTGCAACGGAATTGAGAATATAGATTTGCTAATTTAACAACAGACATTATTTATTAATAGTCACTTATGCTCAAAGAGATGAAAATTTTTAAAACTTCGTCTAGCAAACAATAAATTTAAATTCTGAAAATGTAATCGGCTATTTGTTATAGTTCTTAAATAATACTTTTAACCAGCTGAAGCCACCAGAAAATTTGAATTCCTTATCAAAGTTACCAGATCTCATAGAATGAAGTCGCTTGAAGGCAAAATATATGATATTTAACCTCACAAATAGCTGGTATTCTGAACTCGCCGTAGAGAAAATCAAGCCTGCACAAAATACATATACTTAGGGTTTGCTTTACTCATTTTCTACAGTCAGAATACTTTAGTTTATAATTTTTTTAGTTTTAAATTTCCTCTTAACTTTAATAAAAAACTATATCTCTCAGCAAGTGCATTTTAAGTTTTTTCTTTATAAACATGACATAAATTGTAAAGCTGATTAAGACAATAAGTGAAACACAATGTTGTATAACTTCATGCAATAATTACATACAATCACTTTATCAGCCAACAAAATTATTTTTCATGTTAAATACAATAATATGAAATTAAAGTGCACAACCAAACTTTGCTCAAGGGTATTTTATTATTCGGCCAAAATGTAAATGCAATTTTTATTGTTTTAAAAAATGAAAAATTTCTCTTTCGAGCAAAAAAAAAACACACGTTATAGTGAATTTTTCCATGTCATACTTGATTTGCTGGAACACAATATTTAGGTATGGACTAAGCCGGCAGTCAGACGTTGTTTCGTTTAGCCAATATGTATGTCAGATTTGAAAGTGTGTGACACACCACATGACTGCTTGTGCGGCTGATGGCAAAGAAAAAGAAAAAACTCTTAAAAAAACTTTCCTAATGTGTGAGTATTCTGGATTATAAAAGGAAACACCTTTTTTGGTAGTTCGACCTTAGTTGTAAGAAATTTACTAACAAGATACATAAATGTTGCAGCAAATGCATATGCTGGAGTTTTTGTTCACTTGCACTATGGGCGAAGTCAAATGCATTCGCATAGCAAATCCCATTTGTTTTTAATAAAGGAAGATTTTTTAAATTTGCAATGACTTCTGGAAGCGACCCATGATCTGCACCATACTAAGAAAAAAGTTTGATTGAATGCTATATTTATGATTTTTATTAGGCTAAAGTTCGTATTGCTTTGTAATCCAAATTAAATGTGATAGTTATTGATGAATAAATCAATGTAAATATTCTGACAAATACGTAGTAGAACGGAACAACTAGCTGTTTTCTAAGGCCACTACACCCTTCATCATTAGCGTTCTTTGTGTTTGGTCCCCAGTGTGTGGTGTCACTTAATATAGATTTCTGCTTTATATACTCAGCCATTATTGCAAATGGAATATGTGAATTGTTTTAATTCATCGTACTGCAATTTTCTAAAAGCTTTTTTGTAATGAAAGCTCAATTTTACCATCTCTAAATTTACAACAATTTCGGTGAGAACTCTTGTGATTGTCTGCCCCAAAAACTTAACATAAGGCGAGTCTATAATTACTTAACTTTTTGAATGAAATACGGATTTTTGAAAAAAAAAATCATTTTTAATTTCTTGGAACTGAATACACTTTATCCAATGATTCTCCAACCTTTTTATCCCTTCAAATCATAAGATTTGTCGAGGGCATTGTTTGTGAAATATTTTTATGTGAATTAATTTAATCGTTGAAATGAAATCTCTTTCCGCCGGATAATTTCTTCAGGTTTAGGAACAAGAAACAGTCACTCGGGGCTAACTTCGAAGAATATTACGGATGATTGAACGATATCTCAACTAATGTATTTGCACATTATCCTGGTGGGAAAGAAATTTTTTATTGGCCAAATAGAATAGTTCTTTTTCAAATCCTCAATGCAAAGAGTCAACAAGTTTGTATAATCATCACTGATTCTTTTGACCTTTTAAAGGAAGTCAATGTGGATTTTACCACCAAAAAACAGTCTCCATGACTTTATTGGCTGACAAACCCAGCTTGATCTTCCTTAACGCCAATTCATCCCCCAAAAACCAACTCATTTCACACGTATCTACTGTATTGTGGAGGATCCATATTTTGTGGATTTCGAAAAGGTCCATAGTGCGTGTGCTTTTACTAAGCCAGCTCTAGGAAATGTTAAATGTTTCGTTTCCTTTTACTTTTCGTTTATAATTAACTCTTAGAAGATATACATACGTACACTAACATGAGCTCTTGTCTTAATTATCCTTACTTTTCATTTTTGAAACGAATATGCATTTGGCTTTTAACATAAATGTATGCGATACTATTATTGATTATCCATTAGTGTTGCCGCAAGCAAATATTATCTTTGAACGTAACTAACTATTCGTCACTATTTCAAGATAGATCAAAACTAATGTTCCAATAAGTCTCAATTGTATGCACACACGTGTATCTATTTGCATATGATTGCACTACATGCAGTTGTTTTTGCGTAACTATAACGAATGTTATTTCAATGTTAATAGAGGCATATAAGAGCTTTCAGCAATAGTAACATTAATATTTATATCAAAGAGTTATTTTCTTATTCTAATCAACATATTGTCCTAATGATGGAAAAAGGTTTCAGTTCAAATAAATTTCAAAGTAGAAACTGATATACAGTCAGCTTAGGTCATTATTTGAAAAAGCATATTAAATAAAAAAATTCCCCATTCATTGTGAACAATTTTGATTTACTTTGCAATAGTGATGGCAAAATACAAAATCCACAATTTATTATATAGAAAATATATCGATTACGATTTGTATTGCCTCTACATATTTCCGCCGATAATTCAATATTTTAGCTTTTTTTTGGGGGGGGGGGGGCGTTACTTCATGACTCGGTACATTTTAGACCGATTGTAAAAATTCCTTTTTTTGTCTGAGAGGGTAAAGCTTCCCATTAGTCCTACTGTAAAAAATGGGCGGATACATGCCCACAATTTTTTTATATAATTTCATGATATTGTACTTATTTAATTGCGGCGAAACCTATAAAAAAACCTTTGGTTCTTGTAATTACACAATTTGAAAGTAAAAAAATGGGCAGAGTTACGCCCATTAAATTTTATTATAACATTTCACGCCGTTGTACTTAACCGATTTTTACTTAACCGATACTTACCATACACCTTGAGCTCTAAAATAGCCACAATTCTTTATTTAAAAAAATGGGCGGAGTCACCCCCATTAAAATTTAATATTTTATTTTAAATGGTTCTACTTCACCGGTTTTTACAAGACTTAACAAGCACCCTGAGCTCTGAAAAACACACAATCTTGCATTAAAGAAAATGGTCGGAGGCACGCCCATTAAAACTTTATTTTATATTTCACGTACTTTTTCTTATTTTCTTCTATCAGATCTTTGCACTGAAGTCGGTTTTTTTTAGCAAAAAAAAATATTTCTAGGGAATTTCTAGGATAGAAAATAACAACTTATTCATTGTGTGTGAGGATGTGGTATATAGAGCCTGGGAGTGCTGTGAACGATGACGGAATATAAAAATAGCAAAATACCAAACAATTATTGTTTTAAATTTATTATAATTAATACTTATATTAATTGTTTTCAAATTAACTCATAACTACTTTGTATGGGGGTGCCCCTTTCCCTGGTAAACATCTATACGCTAGGGAGTAAAAATCTTTTTCACAATACAATCACAAATTTTGAGTAAGATGTGCGATGTAATCGTTAACCAATCGTAAAGCGTTATCAAATCGGTGTCAGCTATGTATGAGTGTATTAGTGTAATCATACGGACAACAAGAAGTACAGAAAAACTTAACAGCTGCATAGAAATAGACTCAACCGATTTTTAAAGCATACCTGCAGGAGCAATGTTAATTTTAATAGAAATTGCTTATGAAGTGTAATAATATTGTTAAAAAGTTGAAAAATATAAAATAAATAAAATATACATATATAAACTTTTAAATAAAAGAACGTTTTAAATGTCAAATATTTGTTTAAAAGATATATAGCAGTCTTTATAAATAATTTATAATATTATATTATGACATATTTTTATTACGTACTGTTGCCTTGCACTGAAGCTGGTGCACGACAATTGGGTAACAATCTCCATCTCATGCCAATTATTATGGTTGGAGATTTTAATACAAATTTTGCAAACCCACAGTCGCAAGTTTTATCAAAATTTTTATTTGACATTTTCCACTTGCATATGAGCAATTCTCCACAAACCCCACAACTAATAATTCCACTACTATACATGCAGTTTTCCATAGATTTTTAAATACAGTAGAGTCAAAAATTTATATATGTATCGTATTTTAGTTACCATAAGCCAATATTAAACAAAAAAAAAATTCATTATCCATATGTTGTATTATTATTGCATTACTGCAAATACAAGTGCACTAGATCTCAACAAAATTATGACAAGTGTTATTTTTGTACCAAAAAGGAAGATCCGTATACATATTTGCTTTTAAATTTATGAGGAGTTTCTTGTTGCCGGTTAAAGCAATAAATTACATAAAAATAAAAATTAACCACAACACATTAAAGGGAGCTGGCACAGTGGGGCGACTGCAGAGCAAGCGCAAGCTGCAATTGAAATGAAGAAATATAATAAATTTGATTGATTAAGTAGTACGAGGGCGGTTCGGAAACTTCTTAGCCTATCAATGAAAGAGAATAAATAGTTTTTCAAAAATATTTTTATTTTTCAATATAACCCAGTAAAAAAAATTGGAAGTCATTCTAAAGGAAGTACATTTTCATTGCTTCCAAAAAATCGATATTTTTAATTTGCCGATAGTTAGCAGAAAACCAAGTAGAAGTTTATTTTAGTCATACAAAACTTTGTAATTCCTCTCTAGTTTTAGAAATTACTCACCAGAATTTTTAAAAAATCGATTTTTTTGAAGAAACTTATGAACTAATTTTGGTCTAAAATTTTAAAGTTATTTGCTTAAATTTACATGAAAATACTGTTTCGCGTTTAAATTCCTATAAAAAGAAACTAATTGTTAAAATAGGTAACTATTAGCCATTTTTCCTAGACGAAAATATTATCATAGAACACAAAAAAGGAAATTTTTCTTAAAATCGCTTCCAAATCGGTGACCAGGCAGCGAAAAAGAGAACTTCTTGCAATGACAACCCTATGTAAAAATCATTAGATCGGATCGAAATTTGCACTACTTCCAGATCGCAAACTCTACATTTTCATGACTTTTTTGCAGTGTCTTTTTTTACTGGGAATCTCCTGAAACTTCAATACACTTAGTCCAACGCTTTTCTAGCAATTCTATCCCTTGATTAAAATAGTTTTCCTCAAGGTCTTCAAAATAGTGGTTTACAACTGTAATTGCATCTTCATTTGAGGTAAAACGCTTGCCAGCAAGGAATTTTTTTAGATTTAGGAACAGGTAAAAGTCACTGGGAGCCAAATCAGGAGAATAAGGTGGGTGGTCAAGCAACTCGTACTTTAATTCGTTGATTTTAGTCATTGTTAAAACACTCTTGTGCGCTGGTGTGTTGTCTTGATGAAAAATTATTTTTTTGTGTTGTAAGCCAGGACGTTTTTCTCGAATTTGTACATTTAATTGATAAAAAAGGTTGCAATAGTACTCTGAATTTATTGTTTTACCCTTTTGCAGATAGTCAATCAATAAAATACCTTTGAAGTCCCAAAAACCCGTTGCCATAACCTTACCAGCCGATTGAATTGTTTTTGCCTTCTTTGGGGCACTTCCTCCAGCTTCAGCCCATTGTTTGGATTGTTCTTTTGTCTCTGGAGTATAGTGGTGGGTCCATGTCTCATCAACAGTTATGAAACGACGCTTAAAATCCACTTTATTTCGCTTAAAACGATCCAAACAAGCTTGAGAAATGTTCATTCTTATGCGTTTTTGGTCGACTGTTAACAAATGCGGCACCCATCTTGCAGAAAGCTTTTTCATCTGTAGTTCTTCATGCAAAATTAAATGGACTCGATCATTTGAGATGCCCATGATATTAGCTATTTCACGCACTTTTATTCGTCGATCATTTAATACCATATCATGCACTTTGGCTACAATTTATGTTGTTTCTTCAATGCTTGTACGACCACGTTTAAATTCAGCAACCCAATTTTTTACTGTTGCATATGAAGGAGCACTTACACATAACACATTCACCATATCATTATGAATTTCTTGTCCCGATAAACCTTTTTTATGTAAATATTTAATGACACCACACATTTCAAATTTTTCCATTGTTAAAAAATCGCGGATGCGTCTTTTGTGAACACCTGTTTCTATATGAAGGAGTTGCCAGATCGAAACAAAATTTAACATGTGTTCATAGCAGAGATGGAAGTTTCCAAAACACTTAACTTTTTTCTGTTTATACCGCGCTTTTTGTGCTAGGCTAAGAAGTTTCCGACCCGCCCTCGTACGTACCAGTTTGGTTATTTTGCATTAGTCTTCTCATTTAATTTAATGGATATTTGGCATTAAAATATGTATCTTAAAGATCTTCTTAATTGCAATAATCATTGAAATTGGACTACTTCCCTTTAGTATTGCACAGATACAATTTAAAATTGGAAAGAGCACGTTACAAGCATTAAATTTTAATTTTTATGAAGCCTTCAACACTCAATTCTAAAGTACTGGTAATATTACATAAAATAATATTGATTCTATATTGCACAAACACTCGTATCGCATTCGAATTCCACTATTTCTTTTGTACGTACATAAATTATTTCAAATATTTAAGTGTTTGCCCATATACTACGTGCATACAAGTTCAAATACACGACTACATAAATAAATATGTATGTATATAGATATTTTAGTGAAGTAAACTTAGCGCTTTTTCTATTAGTTTTAGAATTTTGTTTTATGCAAACATTTTCATACTTTTAATTAAAGACTACAGGCCTTTTTACAAGACTAGAATGAAAGTATCTGTGAAAAATTGCATCCTGCTGAATGTAAAAGTATTATCCCAACACGTTCCATGAAACCTAAGCGAACGTTTTATATCAACATAACATGCCATAACCGTCAAAAAGGCTTAAGCGACATAATTTTCGAACTTTATTTTTTGACCAAAATCGAATATTTGCGATCGGTTTTTACCAAAAAAAAACACGAGGCCAAAAAAATTCTCGATTGAGCTTTTTTGGCGGTTATGGCTAGAGTTGTGTCCAACAGCTCTTTCGAACTAAAATGAGCTGTTGGGCACAAGTTCGGTCAAAGCGTCAATGTTAGACTTGGGTTGAACTCGTTCAGTAGTTCATTTTTGCCACAAACCAATTATCAAACCCATTTAAATTACATGGGTTTGATCACAGGTTTGTGGCAAAACTGAACTAATGAACGAATTCGACCCAAGTCTAGTTTATAATATCTTTTGATTCGAAAGCTCTCAAACTAGTCCAAAAAGAGCTGTTGGATACAAGTCTAGTTATGGCTCGATAAATTGTTATTTAAGTTGAATACCCATTTAAAGACACATTAAAAAGTTGACAGGAATAAAAACATGTGTGCAATAAATTGAAAGCCACTATCACTGCTGTCAAATTCTTCTTTAAGAAGCACAGAAGCTATTTTGCTTTCATTTGCAAAATTTTTCCAGCCACGTTGAGAGCTTTCGAAATAACTCGTTTGGCATCATTAATTAAGAAACAACACAAATTAAATTATGCAAAAATTCCTTAAAACTCATAATTTCTATTTTAAAAATAGGAACTGACGATTGACATCATCATCAATATTGTGTAAGCTGGAGCTATATTTCCTTTACTGTGCGCACTAGTCTGAGTATTAAAAAGTTTAGCGTGAGTGTGAGCGTGAATGGGTAACATATTTACATGATTATGTTCTATTTGGTATGTTGGTGGTAAAATAAATAAATCAATGACGGAATTTAACTTAAGGCTCAGTTACCCGACTGTAATGTAAAGTAACAGCAACAGTAGGAAACAGCTGGTCGATATTGTTATGTGAAAAGTAGTGAACATGGTTATAGAGATGTAATGTAACGTAACCTACTTTTCATATAAAAAAATCGGTCAACTGTTTCCTACTGTTGCTGTTACTTTACATTACAGTCGGGTAACTGAGCCGTTATTCCCCTTTATCATGGTTGCGATATTTCGACTTTAACTACGACGATTTTGTAGGTTAAAGAACACCTCAAGATTTTTTCTTTAATCTTTAACTGAAACGTAGTAGTCAAAGTCGAAATACGCCAACCACGATAAGGGATATGGTCTCATCTTTATTTAAAAAATCAGAGATACTATGCTTGCCAAAATTTTGATATATGAAAGAAACACAAAAAAATTTCAAACATGCGACTACTGAACAATCAATTAAATAGAACTTTAATAAATGTTTTTTTTTAATTATTCATTTTAAATTTAATTAAAAATATATAAAATTTGTGTACATAATATCAATTAAATTGTTTCATTGAATAAAACAAAAATAAAACAACTAATTAGTAAAATAATCTTAAAAGTTTATTGAATAATTGAGCAGGTCACTTGTAACTCTTGCTAGAAATCAATGAATTGATTAATTTTTATCAAAGTTTCCTATTGATTTATTAAAAAAAAAGTAATAAATATATTGCTTTAAATTAAAAAAAATATAGTATATGTTTGGTCCTAATGCCAAATCATCAGCAGATTCTTAGCCACTTGCTTTGAATTGTCAAAGCCTTATATAAAAACTTATATACTTGTACTAAGCTACATCTCGTTCTAATTTATCTTCGAAATGTGTCGAATGATTGAATAATTTAATATTTTAAGTCAACAGAAATTAATTTAATCTAACAGAAAAATAAAAATATTGAGTCAATTAAAATTTTAATTAGATACAACAGAAGAGATTGAAAAAAATGCATACTATCTTTTTTATTTTTATTAAGAAACAAAATTTTTGGAAAATCAAGTAAACCAAAGAACGCTGCTAAGCAAAGATTTATCAGCAGATATTTTTTGTATAGAGTTGGTGAAATGGAAAATTGAACAAATGAGATTTTTTAAACTAAATCTGGGCATTTCCACAGGAATTTCAACTTTTTGTAGCGTGCGACACCAAGCAAATATCATTATTTTTTCAACGAAAACGAAACTTTTTTTTTACTTCTTTATATATTTGTATGGGCCGTCAGCAGCTCTACGTTAGCTAAAATTTTAAGTAAAATTGAGTCACGTTGCACAGTGGCGTGAATTAAAAAAAAAGTGGTAAAAAGTCCGCAACTTTTGAACTAGTTAACCGATTTCGATGAAACCAACTGTTTTGGAAAGTAGAAGTGTTGAAATTTTTAGAAAGCATATTTTGAGGCACCCTGTTGTAAGACAGGGTAGCTCCAAACAGCCTCAAAGTGGGAAAGTGCGGGTATCGAAATTCTTTCGGAGCTTGTAACTTTTGTAAATAGGGACCGATTTCAATAATTTTTTCAGCGGGACAATCTACGTTAAGAAATAAAAATAAAACATGCTGAGAGTACCATTTCATCTCTTTCAGTTTCCAAGTTATTTGACTTGAAAAATTTATTTTTTAATTTTTGGCCCTGACTTTTTTTATTCGTTAGTACATAACTTCTTTATTACTTGGCAAAAATCAGTATGTTTTAATGTTTTTGAAAGAAAACTTCATTACAATTCATATAAAAAAAAAATTTTTTTGATATCTCAAAAATTGTAGCAAGGAATAATTTTGCAATTTGGATTTTTAAAAATTATGAAAAAATTTGGTATATTTTGTGAAAAAAGTATTCTTAATTTTTTTGGAATATTTTAAAAAATTATTAAGTATTTGATAAAAACTTTGATTGTTTCTGAGAAAGGAGACATTGAGAAAGGCTGTGAAATAAATTTTGGAGATTGTTGTTGGTGCACCCTACATTCAGCATTGGTCGAAAACTAGCAATTTTTTTTCAAAAAATCCGATTTTCGGATGTGGCAAAAAAATTGCACGGTCGTTTTTGTAAATTTTTTGGTTTTTTATTATAAATAAATTTGTTGTTAGTAGCCTGTAAGAAACTTTCGACATCCTACACATAAATGTAGGCAGGAGAGGAGATTTTCTAAAAATTCTAAAATTTTTCTAACACAATTTTTCCCAATAAGAAAAAAGTATTATAAAATTATAAATTGGGAATCATTTTAATTTTTATCAATAGCATACATTTAGTTTTGCAAACTGAAAAAAAATTATTCTCCTACCTTCAATACTTTTTGAAATATTCGAAATCCAATTTTGATTAAAAATTTTAATTTTCTACATTTTTTATTTTTGTCTAAATTATTGATCTTATTTTCTTTACTGCAAATGTTTCTTAATTTTTTCTATGTTATTACAATAGTAGATATAATTATCTATTCAACGGTATATAATATGTATTCCTTTGCCATTATATCAGTTTTAAAATGTATACACAAATATAACACCTCAGGTAACAATTTACGTGTATATCTGATACTCAAACAAACCCACATTTTTTATGAACTCTTGAAGCTGTTATTAAATACTTTTTTTTACTTAAATACAATAAAATATAAGAATTTATATACATAAATATAAGTATATTTATATACCTACAAGGACAAATAGATTGAGTTATTTATTTATTTAAAAAAAATTAGTAGTTAATTTAACATTGGAACATTAAATTACGAAAAATTTTTTATGTAGCTCCTTTTTAAACGCATATAAATTGCCTAAGTTTTGAATATAATTTGACAGAGAATTCCAGAGACTTTTTGCCATGATATCAGATATTTGTTTGTATGAATATAAATACTTATGTATCAAGAGATATATGTACAATGTACATATGTATCTGAGACATCATGGCCTAGCAAGCTATTAATTTCCTCTGCTTCGGGATCGTCCTTCTCGATTTCAATACTTATTTTTGGCAACCATTTCATTCTTATGCCTTGTATGCAAATGATGCATTAGAGCATTTACGTGTATTGAAAAGTCGATATTGCTTAACATCTCTATTTCTAACTTCCTGTGCTTCTTCGGTTAGTTCCCCCAGAGGAATAATGTTTTTTCTATTTGTTCTTTTGTATACGCTAGCACTTTATGTACGGTTGGAGTTATTGATTTTCATGGATATAATTCATTTATTAGAATCAGAGTGTCTTTTGAATATTTTTCAAACTTGTCCTTATTAATTAACTTTTTGCTATTTATGACGGCCAGTATTATTTTGAAACGTCTTATGAGATTAAAACTAAAACCAGTTATAGAAGATGTGGTTTCAGGGTCATCAAAAAATCGCCTAGCAGTGTTGCCATTATTGGAGTTTCCATAGCCATATAAAGGTTTGTCAATGATTAATCCACGTTTCATAAACTCATCTTGAATTCTTTTCTTTTCTTCCAACTGTATCTGCTTTAAAGCAGAATTATTCGCAACTGGAGCGTTCTGATGTTCTGGTACACTGCGATACTTGTTGTCGTAAAATGTACTCCATGAATCGAATCTGAGCATGAAGTGGTGATATTCCAAGCTTAAGGGCATCTTCATTAGTTGGAGTATAATACTCAATGTCCTTAAAATCAGAATCTTTCTTTCCGCATATATTACAAATCAAATAAGATTTTGTATCGGTTATTGCATTTGCAACTTTTCCATCTATCATTGTTAAATAAGGTCTAAAAGATATTGTTATTACTCGTCCTAATATATGAACGTCAATAGGTTCCATATTAGAAATTTCATGTTTTATACCATCAACCAGATTTTGAGTTGTTTCTTTGTTTTCCTTGATGTATTCAAAATGTATTGGTCGGCATAAAGACTTTGAGCCTGGAGTAGTATTTACCCACATATCTTTAAATGCATTTTTACTTGTTGAAGGCATTTCATTATGTAGTCGAAGCCTTAATGGTACTAACGATGCCATTAAAACTTTGGAAAAGTCATTATCGTATGCACTGGGCTGTCTATATTCTGAAAATCCAGATGATCCATCACATCACCATTTGTATATTAGTGTTAGTTCGGAATTATTACATGTATCTAAGTCTCTTTCGTCAAAAGTAGCGATCAGTCTTGATCCTGTATTATGAAGAAGGTCTGACAAACTAATATCAAGTCTTCTTGTTTAATCCTTTTGCTCCTGCGTCGAACGTTATCGTAATCTTTATTTGGCCGACCAAACTTCTTTGGGTATATTTTCGTAGATAGTCCCATATCTAACCAATCCTGATTTTTATTCTGAAATTTAGAAATTGATTTATTGCATTCACGTATCTTCTTTTCATATAATTAAAAAAAAAATCAAGTTTTTTCCATAAACCGGTGTTTACAGATAAACCATATGTAGTAGATATTGTGTACATCATTTGGTCTACCTTGTCCAACCGAGTACTCCCATCAGTGAGGTTTTCCCACATTAATTTGCAGAGCGATTTATTTTTAATTGTTATCTCCATGATAGCTATAACTGAAATAATGACATTAAATGCATCGCAGCTTAAATATATAGCTATTTTACAAGCTACGAATACAAAACCGATACAAATATCAGGTAAAACCATATCCATATTAGAGATGTGCGCGCAGGAACCTTTGTCCTTGTAGGTATATAAATATACTTATATTTATGTATATAAATTCTTATATTTTATTGTATTTAAGTAAAAAAAAGTATTTAATAACAGCTTCAAGAGTTCATAAAAAATGTGGGTTTGTTTGAGTATCAGATAAAACACGTAAATTGTTACCTGAGGTGTTATATTTGTGTATACATTTTAAAACTGATATAATGGCAAAGGAATACATATTATATACCGTTGAATAGACAATTACATCTACTATTGTAATAACATAGAAAAAATTAAGAAACATTTGCAGTAAAGAAAATAAGATCAATAATTTAGAAAAAAATAAAAAATGTAGAAAATTAAAATTTTTAATCAAAATTGGATTTCGAATATTTCAAAAAGTATTGAAGGTAGGAGAATAATTTTTTTTCAGTTTGCAAAACTAAATGTATGCTATTGATAAAAATTAAAATGATTCCCAATTTATAATTTTATAATACTTTTTTCTTATTGGGAAAAATTGTGTTAGAAAAATTTTAGAATTTTTAGAAAATCTCCTCTCCTGCCTACATTTATGTGTAGGATGTCGAAAGTTTCTTACAGGCTACTAACAACAAATTTATTTATAATAAAAAACCAAAAAATTTACAAAAACGACCGTGCAATTTTTTTGCCACATCCGAAAATCGGATTTTTTGAAAAAAAATTGCTAGTTTTCGACCAATGCTGAATGTAGGGTGCACCAACAACAATCTCCAAAATTTATTTCACAGCCTTTCTCAATGTCTCCTTTCTCAGAAACAATCAAAGTTTTTATCAAATACTTAATAATTTTTTAAAATATTCCAAAAAAATTAAGAATACTTTTTTCACAAAATATACCAAATTTTTTCATAATTTTTAAAAATCCAAATTGCAAAATTATTCCTTGCTACAATTTTTGAGATATCAAAAAAATTTTTTTTTTATATGAATTGTAATGAAGTTTTCTTTCAAAAACATTAAAACATACTGATTTTTGCCAAGTAATAAAGAAGTTATGTACTAACGAATAAAAAAAGTCAGGGCCAAAAATTAAAAAATAAATTTTTCAAGTCAAATAACTTGGAAACTGAAAGAGATGAAATGGTACTCTCAGCATGTTTTATTTTTATTTCTTAACGTAGATTGTCCCGCTGAAAAAATTATTGAAATCGGTCCCTATTTACAAAAGTTACAAGCTCCGAAAGAATTTCGATACCCGCACTTTCCCACTTTGAGGCTGTTTGGAGCTACCCTGTCTTACAACAGGGTGCCTCAAAATATGCTTTCTAAAAATTTCAACACTTCTACTTTCCAAAACAGTTGGTTTCATCGAAATCGGTTAACTAGTTCAAAAGTTGCGGACTTTTTACCACTTTTTTTTTAATTCACGCCACTGTGCGTTGTTCAGAAATACAAGGTTAATTGCTTGCTATCGCACGCGACAAAAAAGTGGAATTTTTCGGAGAAATTCCCATATGTATACTGCATCTTAGACTTTTAGCAACACAGAATCTGAAAGTTGAAAACACATGCATTCAAAAAATTTTATAAATCCGAAATCACTTTAATTCTCAGTCTCAAACAGTCGGCATCACTGATATCACTAGTTTGTATGTTCATATACATGCATACATCTGCATGGATATCTACAACAACATATACATACATTCATACAGGCAAAGCTCGGTATAACGAATCTCGCTTTAACGAAAATCCGACATAGCGAACGCTAAATTTTTTTACATTAGCAAACTTAGTATATAGCGAAAGCTATATTAATTTTATACTGGATGTAACGAATAATAAAGAAATAAAAGCAAACTAAAAATGAAACCTTGCTAGCAACATATCGACGGTAACATTCCAAAACATGCTAAGTAGACATAGCATGCTATGCTGTGAATAGCAGTTCCGAATTCATCGTTTATTAACTTAGATTCTGTAAAATTTTGATAGTAATTGGACCATTCTATCAAAAGTTATGAGCAAAAATCTACTTAGCATAATTTGTCAAGTTTAAAATACCTCCCTTTTAAAATGTTTTAACTACACTTAGGCCCATTTTCACAACTTGCCTAAAGACAGGATTTTGTCTGCCCCATATATGACACAGCTAGGGTTTGGGAAACGGGAATTCCCGGGCGGGAAATCCCGGGAAATGTCTGTCTAATATTCCCGGGAAATTTTTAAGATTTTCCCGGGAAAACGGGAAATTAAAAGTGCATGTTATTTCATAAGTATATATAGAATTTATAATCCAATTTTACTTTAATATAAAAACTTATTATTTTTTTATATATTACAAAAGTTCGTTTGAATGATTGTATGACTAAATTTACTCGACCGTTGACACGTTTTTCATTGTCTGTTTAAACACTTACATATACCTTGTTCGAAGGAAATTTTTTAATCTTAAAATTTAAATTGAGTTTTTGTTTTAAATGTAACTGTAAGAAAGAAAGAATTCTTTCGACTCCGATAAACAAGAAGTAAAATGTCCATGTTTTTTTAATATAAAATAAAAATGTGAGCTATTCAAATCTAGTCTGAAATTTCATAAAAATTCCATTAAATTGAGGTCATACCATATCTCCTAAAAAAAAGTGGAATAAATTGTATAAGTATCAATGATTGCAATGATATAATCGTTTCCTAAAGTAAATAATTCTATGCTAAGCGAACTTGAAGTAATTTTTCGCCGAATTAGTGAACAAATTTTGAAAAGTGTAGTGAAAATTTTAAGCTGTAAGAACTCTGAGTTGACGGAACTTAAATCGATTACAAGTAGACGCTATTATGGAAACCCTGCAGAAAATATTTTAGGAGAAATAAAATGAAAGACACTTACACATACTGTGGCTCAGGGTATTCAAAATTCGGCGCAGCGCAGTATGGTACTGTAAGCTGCTTGTACTTAACGATAAGAAACCGCCTGGATCTTTTTCAAAAAGAATGAGAAACAAGCAAGGCAAATTCTTATTAAAGTGAAGGTAGGTCTTATTAGAAAATTGTCTACTAATTGTGGTAACAGTCGTCAATTGGTTTTTATATGATATTTTGCTGTGTAATAACTTTATTCCGTTTGCTTAAATTCAATTAAAAATTCTTAAAAATTTGTCTTAGAACTGCTTTTTTTAAGCTTTTATTTCAAAAGAATGCTTACATTAATAAAACAATCGAAATTTCACCAACTTTCATTTAATAAATGTATTTAATTTAGAAAATTAGCTTTTCCCGGGAACTTGATTTTTTAATTCCCGTTTCCCGGGAAGTGCAAAAGTCCGGGAAATCCCAAACCCTAGACACAGCCTAACCCCTAATTACTAATGAAAAACTGTTTAATTCAGACACGTATTTATTAAGTTAAACTTTCATGCATAACTAATAGACAATTTTATAGAATCCAACATGATTGGAAACTACTTAAATCAATAAATACATGTCTGAATCAAACAGTTTTTCATTAGTAATTAGTGGTTACGTTTTTTGGGGCACATGACAAACATATGTAACCCCGGCCTAATTCTTCGGTCTAACGAATGGGCCTGACATTAAAGCGTTCGTTATACCGGAATCATCCTGTCATACATATTTATTTATGTTTCTTACCGGCAGTTCACAATCAAACAAGTTGTTGTGCGTAAAAATCTAACAATAAAAGAATGTGCACATACAACAAACTATTGGATACGACAAAGTATGTACAATTTACATTGCACATACGCACAACAACAAAACGTGAATGGAGCTCCCTCCCTCCCCACGAAAAAAAAATGTAAACAAACCAAATAAGTGTGAGCACATGCAATCTTTGGAAGCAACTGCTTGTTTGCGTATGTGTTTGTGAGAGAGTTCATGAAACGTCCACGTTATAGCCAACGCCGGCAGAGACGTTGACTTTAACGGAAACTTAGATGGCGGCTGCAGCTGCATAGAAATTATTTAGCTTTTTTATTTCTATATTTTTCCATTTTTTCTTTGCATGTTTAATGTTTGCTACCGTTTTGCCATTAGGCTTGTTCTAGTCATACATACACGCTCGTTCTAACAACAGTCTGCAATTTACAAACGTTTAAACTAATATGCATGTTTGAGCATGGGTATCATCATCAACATCGTTATCAAAACGATTAGAATTTTATTATCACACAAAGATGAAGAGGAGGTACTTTACCGTATAGAATAGAAGTCAAAGCAATATATTAAATGATGCAAAATATATGTACATATGTATATATGTATGTAATCGTTAGCGTGTATGTGTGTGTAGGTGTAAATTTAAATGTGCCTGCTTATTTATCGAGATGCACTCTCGTGTTCGGTAGTTTATGCAGATGATGATGATGATGCTGATACAATAGTGATGAAAATTTTCAAGTGTAATATCCCAGCGAATGTTTTTTGCAGAACATACATATATGTAATGGAAATAATTTACAAAATTGTATCTTAAGTTCCCAGGAGACGATCAAATGAAACGATCAATCACGTACACCCAGGGGAAAAACAGCTTAAAATCTATAAAAAACCATATTGAATTAATAAAAAAACATTAACGAAAGTCGATTCATGTTGAAATTTCTTATTTCAATATCGAAAAATATTAATTTACAATATTAATTTATTAAATTTATTTATTTTTAATTATCTCACCATACATTTTCTATTATAATGAAAATCATTGAATTAATGTGACACGTTCCTATTTTTAAGTTGCAGCTTTTGCCTGAGTGTAGTTGTGAGCGTGCAGTGCTGGTATTCGGCTACACGAGGCGTTGTCGCCGCACGCAAAGAAAAGATATGGTTGTAAAATGCTTGAGAAAACAATATTATGTTCTCTGAAACAAATGTGTGGTCGTTGAAAACTAGTTATTGTTATTTTAAACATTAATTTCGTTACGATAAACAGAGTAATGTCTGAATTTAATCATTACATTATTATATTCACAAAAAGTGCCATATGGTTAGAGTTTAACAATATAGTTTTGTTAAAAATTTATGACTACAATATAATTTTTTTTATTGTGTAAAAATAATATGATGTAAGTAACGATATAATGTTATCCAAAAAAAAAAATCTTTTTCAGAAACACCTTCTGTCAGTTCAGTGTTTTGTTTGTGAGCTATTGGTAGTGCACGCGTGGTGTTAAAGAAATAAAAAAAGTATAAACAAAAGTGTAGATACATAAAAATAATATGTACATACATATATATGTATGTATATCTCTTTATACAGATATATCTGTACACAGATATACATATATGTAAGTATACATTTCTATACATACGTACATTCATTTTATTTCATTAATATTAATTTATTTTTATTTCGGATTTACTACACAGATGTTTTAAACAAAAGATATGCCAATAAATATATGATTAAAAAACAAAATATTATTACATAAAATAATACTATGGTCGTATTTAACAATATTATTATAATAGTAGAACATGGTATGGTAAGTCTCATTTATATTTTAGTCACATCTAACAATAGTGTTGTCTTATTTACAATTATAAGATTAGGTATAAGAAAGTTAATTGTTTTTGTAGATAATATTATTATTAACTCAGAAAATAATATTATTTAAACTTTGCTTTTCCATTGACAATAATATGATTTGACTGCAACCATATAATTCAATCACAGTATGCTGCTGTTTGATTATGTTTACCTCAACCATATTTTTTCTTTGCGTGCGGTGATTGATGAGAATCCAAAGATTTTAATGTTTTTTTTTGACGGCTGATTATTTGATCGTTTTCAACTCTGATTGACGAAAAAATTTAATTAGCTTTCAGACGGCATGGAGAAGTGCATGGATGAAAAAATATGTATTTAGCATTTTATGGAATATTACCATTATTCCTTATAAAAAGAAAACAAACATCAAAAGTCTACAGAATTTTTATTATTATCACAACAAAATAGAGGTTTTTTATGATGTTTTAATGCAAATTACCGATCCTTTTGTATTTTTATCTCCTGATTACGATGGCGTCATCAGCTCTAGTTTTAAAGATATATTGACATTTAGCATTTGCATAATTTACACCACTTTTTGTATTATTCCGTTAATATTTCACGAATGGTTGGTTCTCCAAACTTGAAAATACTTTCTACATAAAAATCACATTTAAAGTGTCATATAGCACTAAGCAGCATAGCTATAACTAGGTGTTCTAAGACACCTCTCTTCTTTTTTTCATAGGAATACCACCTAATCTGGTAAAAATTAGAAAAATCTAAATATCTTCAAGATAATTTCAGACTTTCAGCAGATATTACTAAAACAAGTAAGAACAAGGAGTAGAAATGTGTAATAATTTTTTAATGTAGATAATTTCATCGTATAAATAGGACAAGAAAATTATAAAATTTTTCAGAACCGTATTTGTGGTTTATATCAAGCCCAATAAATAGCAGAAATTTAAAAAAAAATAATGAAAAAGTTTGCAATATCAATTGTGTAATATCAATTAAAAAATTAATTTAATTCACAGCAGTAAAGAAATTCAAGACATAAATTTAAATTTCAGACCAATAATTTAATTAATTAAAACATTTAATTGAATCAATTAAATTTATGCATAAGCATATTAACTTCGAAATAGTAAATACTATTTTTTAAAGAAATTTCATCATACTTTTGCCACAACGATGACAACAATTCCTCAGACAATAATGTTGTGCTTTTGTCAGTCAGTCGCGAATAACTTGTGGAAGTCTAGTAAAAAAAATTTATTGGGATACAGCATCCATAGCACACATACAAATACATACATATAATTATATAGAGATGCATGTATGTGTGTCTTTATTTTAGATAATAGCAAACACACAATGCAATCAGGCATTGTGTCGTTTAGTTTGTGTGTCCTTTGCAAAGTCTATGCATTCTGTTGGCGTGCAACAATGATAAGTTGTGTGTAGGTAGACCAAAAAAGGAAGTTAAAGTGTTTGCATGTTTACTGCGACAATCGGTATTTGGCGTGTTACTTTTATATTTTATTTATTAAACTTTGATATAAGTTTGTTTAAATGTTTGCAGGGCCAAAACAAAAAACACAAAATTGTGCAAGTAAAAAAACATTGTAGGTTTGTTGCGGGCGTACGAAAGCCTTACACATTTTCGTAAAACCAAAATTGTGAGGGTGTAAGGCTTAATTTACTTCTATTCGAGCTTATTGCTTCATTTTCACTTGCCCCATATTTCGTACAGGTAGATTTAGTTACAAATAATTATTCCATCAGGTCGGTCTTCAATGCAGAGATAGAGGCTCTTAAGCACTTTTTGGGTGTCGTCGGATTACTAATGACGTCTGAGTACCTGTAGCTAGTTCCGCTAACGCATGAAGAAGACCAATCATTTTCTTATTTTCATCAAATTAAAACCTCATATCATTATGGTCCTTCTATTCTGCTTGCAGTTCTTAAAGAACCCATTCATACACCTAAATTTAATGATTATCTAACTCGCAACAGCAATTGTAGGGTGCCAAATATATTTATGTTGCCGATAAGAACTACATGTCTGTTAATAGTTTATAGAAAGGAAAACTCAATTGTTATGCAATTTTGTATGTTTATTAGTGAGGCTTCATTTGAATAAAATCAATTTTCACATTTTATTTCTTTTATGTTGGTCTTTTCAGTTTTGTATAATATATCTAAGCATAGACGTAGAAGAACCATTCTGGCCTGCTGTTGTCTCCCTTACAATTATTAAAATATGCCTGTAACTATTTATTTTAAAATTACTCGTGAAAATAACCTGTCATTGTAATAATGTATTTATCACCAGAACAGCAACCAATAAAATAATGTGGGTTACACCACTTTGCCGCTGAAAGTCTTTTATATAATTCATTTTTCTGTTTTACATATAACGACACTCATAAGCTTAAAGCCAGCATTTGCTGCACTGTGCTTAACTTTTCATTCACTTCTCCAACTTAAGCACAATTGTTGCGCTTTCATAGTGTGACGAGTTGTATTGTTTTGGTGCAAAATGGAAATTGCAAGGAATATGGAGGGGACTTGTGTATGTGGCTTGGTAAACAAAAGTTCTAGTTAATGTTGCAAATTTCTTGTTTTCCCTTATTTTTCCTTTGTATTATTACAGTTTGACATTGGCTGTGCATGTGTGAGCTTTTTTAATTTTAGTTTGCATGTGTAATTTATATTGTTTGTAGTTGTCGGATTTTTTGCTTTTTTATATTCTGCTTATTTTTTTTTAACACACAAAACAATGTCGTTATTCTTTGATATTGTTGGTATTCGTGCTACATGTTGCAGAATTGAGTCAATGCATTTAATGGATAAAATACTTGATTGCATATGTATGTACGTGTGTGTGAGTGCGTGTGTTTATGCTGCATGCGTTAGGCAGAAATAATTTGATTTTGTGTGCTAAAAAAAAATAAATATACACCACCTACAACTCGTTACACTCGTCATAGTAAGTCTGTGTAGTATTCATGCAATACACTACGCAAAAATAAAATTTTTTTAAAGTAAAAAAATCACCCTCGCTGTAAAGACGTGCTTGCGCTTTTTCTTTTGCAATAAAAACTAACCCCTGGTTGTTACATACATACGTGCATAAGTATCTATGTATATTGCTTAACTCCCCCTGATATATATTTTTTCGCACTTTTGTTTCCATCATGCACTAACCGGCTTAAAAGCCACTCTATTGCCACAAGGCGTGTTATCTTTTTAATGGAACATTAATATCGATATTGCTGCTATATTTCTTTGTTCTTGTTGTTATGTATTTTAACCAAATTTTTATTTCAGCGTTTGGAGAAAATAATTAGATTTTTTCTTAGATTTCATGTGAGAAGCACAATTAAAACCAAAAAACACTACACTTCAAATAAAACTTTAGTCTTAAAACTTAAAAATTATATTTACTAGAGTTGTGTTTAGACTTCGGTCGAACTCATTCAGTCGGTCATTTTTGACACAAATTAGACTTGGGTCAAACTCGTTCACTAGTTCATTTTTGCCACAAACCAGTGATCAAACCCATTTAACTTACATGGGCTTGATCACAGGTTTGTGTCAAAAACAGACTTGGGTCGAACTCGTTCACTAGTTCATTTTCGCCACAAACCAATGATCAAACCTATGTAATTTAAATGGGTTTGATCATTGGTTTGTGGCAAAAATGAACTTATGAACGAGTTCGACCCAAGTCTAGTCAAAAACGACCAACTCAATGTGTTCGACCCAAGTGTAGTTCAACAGCTCTTTAGAACTAAAATGATCTGTTGGACACAAGTTCGGTCAAAAGTGTCAATGTAGTTTGAAACAAATTTTGATCCGAACGCTCTCAAATTAGTGCATTAAGAGCTGTTGGACACAACTCTAATCTTTACTGACCTTATATCTAAATCGTTTATAGTAGAGTTGGGTCAAACTTGTTCAGTCGCCCATTTTTGACACAAACCTATGATCAAACCCATGTAATTTAAATGGGTTTGATCAAAGGTTTGTGTTTAAAAATAATGACTGAACGAGTTGGACCCACCTCTATTTTTTAGCCAGTAGTCTAGTGTTCAACAGCTCTTTTTGAAGTAGTTTGAGAGCGTTTGAATCAAAAGTTGTTTCAAAGCCATTTAATTTATATTGATGGTTTTGACCGGACTTGTGTCCAACTGAACGTACTAGTTAAATAAGAAATGTTGCAGACAAGTCTATTAGCATGTCTTATAATATCCACTAGACTTTAGACTTGGGTCGAACTCATTCAGTCGGTCGATTTTTGACACAAACCAGTGATCAAACCCATTTAATATAAATGGTTTGATCATAGGTTTGTATATAAAATAGACTTGTGTCCAACAGTTCTTTTTGAACTAGTTTGAGAGCGTTTGAATCAGAAGTTGTTTCAAACCCATTTAATTTACATTGATATTTTTGACCGGACTTGTGTCCAACTGAACGAGCAAGTTCAAAAACAAATGTTGGACACAAATCGAATATAAAATGAACGAATGATCGAGTTGAATCCAGCTCTAAAAACTAGAGTTGGGTTTGAAACAACTTTTGATTCGAACGCTCTCAAACTAGTTCAAAAAGACCTGTTGGACTAGACTTGGGTCGAACTCGTTCACTAGTTCATTTTTGCCACAAACCAATGATCAAATCTATGTAATTTAAATGGGTTTGTGGCAAAAATGAACTAGTGAACGAGTTCGACCCAAGTCTAATTTCGACCCAAGTCTAGTTGGACACAAGTCTAGTTTGTGGCAAAAATGAACTAGTGAACGAGTTCGACCCAAGTCTAGACACAAGTCTACTTGTATCCAACAGTTAGACTTGTATCCTGTGTGTTGTTTGAACTAGTTTGAGAGCTTTTGAATCAACCCCATTTAATTTACATTGATGTTTTTGACCGGACTTGTGTCCAACTGAACGAACTAGTTCAAAAAGAACTGTTGGACACAATTCTACCAACAGCTCTTTTTGAACTAGTTTGAGAGCGTTCGAATCAAAAGTTGTTTCAAACGCATTTAATTTACATTGACGCTTTTGACCGAACTTGTGCCCAACAGTTCATTTTAGTTGAAAAGAGCTGTTGGACAGAACTCTAAATATGACCCAAGTCTAGCAGACTTCGCTTTTTTTTGTGTGCATGAGAAGATTTCTTTTTTTTTTTGCTGAGTTGTAGGAAATCAAAATGTTTTAACAAACCAATATTCTGCTGTTTTAACAGCATAAATAATGCTGTTAAAACAGCAGTTGAAAATCGTTTTTATTGCTTCAAGAATTTAACGCTTAAACTTTTTTTATGAATGTATTTATAACAGCTCGCATGCCCCATATCCGCCTCGTACTCGTAGTTTGCACAATTTCCAATAGGTTTTTCTTTTTTCTATTTAATATCCAATACTTTGCAAATATTATGAGAGGGTTATGTTATGTTGTTTTCTTTTCTTTTTGCAAAAAGAATATTTTCATTTTTCCCCAAATGTCTGTGTTAAATCGAGATGAAATAATGTTTGAAAATTTATTTTCCCCAGATACCGTTTAAGTTAACAGATGTGAGTTTATTTTTGGCGGTGAAAATGTATTTTGGCTTCAAATTTAATTTTTTTTATACGTTGGTCATGGCAATTACTGCTACTAATTATTATTTAATGGCTATAACGAGTAAAAAAATCTACTTTTCCATATGCCAAAATTAAGTAATTTTTTACTAGAAAGTTATAACTTTGATTTACTGACTTGACAGAGAAGAAAAGCACCTGTTGCTGATTTTTAGTTTTCAACACAAAGTGATAAATTATTTGTTCAATGATCTACGAGTAGGAACAAAAAGTTATATTGATGCGGAAAGATAGTAACCATAATCAACAAAATATATTTAAAACAAATAGCATAGATGTATCTTGTTAGTGATACTTATATTTAATAGCAAATGACTAATATTTTGTTTAACTAATATTTTGTTGGCTAACAAATGTTTACCAAAATTCAATACACATGTATACGTACATATGTATGTATGTATGTAGTAATATGACACAGAAAGCCCAACTTAATTTTGGGCCATAGAACACAGTGGTATACTTTGTTTTAAGAGATTAGGTCAAAATCAAGGTTAAATGTTGTCTTGTTTTGCAACTCAATGCTATAAATAAGCAAGGTACAGTCGGCTCTTGATAATCTGAAACTCTAACGACCAGGAAAGGTTTTGAATAACCTAGATTTACAAATAATGAATATAGGCATTTCCAAAATCACGTAAATATCACCTTACGTCACCAAGCAATCAGTCACGTTAATATCACGTTACGTCACCAAGCAATCACGTTGTAATTTAGAGCCATGCTGTTCGATTTGTTTCTGAATTTCACTAAATGTAGAGCTAACTGCGTTCTAAGCCAATATCCAAAAAATAATATATATTATACGTTTTTCTGTGAACAACAATCTATGTCACTAAGTCAAGTAACGTGACAAAAAGTGGACTTTTTTGTGGAAATATCCATATCCAGATAAACGTAAAGTCAAAACAAATTTGAGGACAACATTGGCTGAATTTAGCGCGCTGATTACAAAACTGAAGGTCCTGAGTTCGAGTCTGGTCTCCGACAGCCATTAAAGAATAAGACCACGCACTTTTCTCATATGCATTAGTATCTCTTTCTCTCAGTTGTTGTAGGAAAGTTCAAGTGATGAAGGCATACAGACTGGTCACTGAATTACGCCGACTTCAGCGGATACTAATCCTAATGTAATACCAGAGCGCCCACCTTCGTCGGTATTGTGTAGCAGAATCATCAGCAAATGTAAAATAACCAATAAAATGGCTGCTAAATATAGCTTAGAAAATTTAATACGCCTCATTGACACCAGAGGCGCTGCAATTATGCATTATTAAAAGCGTGCAAAAAGCAGAGTTTTAAAAGAATGAAGCTTTCCTCTATCTCTTCCCTTACCACCTGTCTTCTCTTTCACTATCCCTTTCCTAAAGAAGGTAACACCTAATAATAGTAGTAGGCATTCATTGTCTGGGGGTTGCTTTTCTTTTACAAAATAACACAAATTATAAAAAAAAACTTAACAACGAAACTATCATTAAAATTACTGCCTTTTTTAATATATCTGGATTTTTTTTCGAAAATTGGAGTGAAGTTAAACATTTTTTGTATTTGTGCTTTTAAGCCACAAGTTTAAACTTTAAAATAATCTATATAAAATTTTTTCAATGTATCGTAAAAGCAAAACTTTCAAGGGAGTTAATATGCCTTTAATGTTATGTCCAGGGAAACCGCAAATATGCAATTGCTTGTTTTTTCTCGTATGACGTATTAATGCGGAAATATGATTTGGTAGTGCATGTTTTTGCATATGTTATCCTTTAAGGCATGGTTTTGCATATTTCAACCTTGCACGCATACTTTTGGCACTTTTTCAACTTTTTAGAGCATATTTTAGGTATTCAGGGTATATTTTGGTACTTTAAAGGGAACATATTTAATAAACAAAAGAGTTGCTTTGAATAAAACTTACTACTCCACAATTATCCAAATATTGACGATCTATAAAAATTTTTAACTTTCATTTCAATAAAATTTTGATCTTGCTATTTGTAACGGACGTTGCCCCGATTAACATCACACAGAGAAAAAACTGCCTCATAGAATCAAGAAGATTTTTTATATGAAACGTGTTTAGGGTATCCCAGCAGAAAGAAGCGAAGATTTTTTCATAGAGATTCCTTATTTTTTTTGTGGTAAATCTTATTAATTTTACCAGGAAGAAAACCACATAAAATCAAGAAGAAATCTTATTATTCACAACTTTTTTACTCAATTTCCGTTATTTTTGGCGCCAAAAAAACAATCCATAGAGAAAAACTTCTTGGTTCTATTAGGTTTTCTTCTTGATTTTATTAGGTTGCCTTATTGATTTTTTCAATAAGCTTTTCTTCTTGATGTTAGTAGGTTCCTTTTGAAGATCTAAGTGAATAACTATCCAAAATACAAAGATCAATTATATGTATATTATCACTAAATAGTATTTCAATACCAACACTTTCGCAGCAAAATTTAATTTCTTTATGTAGTAGCCGGCCTTTCACCACTTGCATTATAGATTATTTGCATTTAATTTGTTTTTAAAGAAGATATTTTTAGAATATAAATAATAGCTGTGTTAAAGAATTTAAAATTTATTAATGAGTTTCCTTTGCTGGCAAATAAAATGTCACTAAATTAATGAAAATTATTTTCGCACATAAGTCTGTAGACCTGCTTTTTGATAAAAAAAAACATCATTACTTGTCATCATATTTGTAGATTCGAATATATTTTATAATTTATTATACAAGAGTCTACAATAGCATTTTTTTAATACCATAAATATATATTTAAATATCTAGAAAAATCACAAATCATGTGAAATGAAAATATAAATATGTCTTAGCCCCAAATATTTTCGTTCTGACAAAATAACAAAAATAAATGTTATAGACAGGTGGATGGATTTTCTTTAAATATATGCATATTGACCTTGTCAGCAATAAGCTGCACAAGAACAAAAACAATTTAAATTTTTATTGCAATAAAATGGCCATAAATACTCGTATTTGCACTTTTTTATTACTTTACACAAATTTAAATAAATAACAAATTTACAACAGCATTTTAGATTAACTTTTATTTTCTGTAAGCTCTTAAATATTTACCATAACTTTCGGAATTTAATAAACAAATATCAGCCTACCACAACACCTTGAATGAATGCTTTTGGACTTGTTTTTTTAACGAACCACTTGAGGACAAACGATAGCATAGAACTGTAAAATATTTTCGAGCCAGCTGTTGTTGTTCAGAACAAAAAAAAGAGAGAAACTGTAAAAATCTAATAATAAATTAACACTTAAAGCATTTTCAATAAGCAATACGATACATTTACTGGGAGACACTGAGAAAATATTTATAATTTGATCAAGCTAAAGTTCGTATCGCTTTTCAAGCCAAATGACATGTAATAATTATTAATAAACAAATAAGACCAAAGTTAATAGTAAATATTCTGACAAACCCGTAGTAGAATGGAACAACTAGCTATTTTCGAAGGCCACTACACCTTCATCATCAGCGTTCTTTGTGTATGGTCCACTGTGTGTGGTATTAGTTGATGTTGATTTCTGCTTTATATACTCAGCCGTTATTGCAAATGGAATATTTAAATTGTTTTGATACATCGTGTTACAATTTGCGTAAAACAGCTAGTTGTTCCGTTCTACTGCATGTTTATCAGAATATTTACAATTAACTTTGTTGTTATTTAATCTTTAATAATTATGACATGTAACTTGGCTTAAAAAGCGATACGAACTTTAGCCCGATCAACTTATAAATATAGAAACAAATGAAGTTCGAACAATAATAATTAAAGTTAATTAAAAATAATATTTATGCTTTTATTTATTTTTTTTTAGTTTTATTGTAATTATAGAAAGGATTTTTCAGAAAGCTTTAAATTTAAATAAAGCAAAGTGTGCGTGAAATATAACGAAACTTCTCATACGTTTTATCAGTTTGAAAGGTCACAGCCACAGTTGCCAAAACAAAAGAATTTTTTGGCCGTTGTAAAACACCTTCAAAACTGATGAAAAACTTTGATCTGTTGGGTTAGGTGAACAACCATGAATAATGCTGTTTTAGCCCCCACCCCCCTCAAGTTTTGAGGAAACCACCAGGTTATGGTGCAATATGGATTTAAAGGATATGGTCAATCTAAATTTAAAAAATTTATATTATCTATTTCTTTCAGTGTATATTTGAATAATCCAACTTGTGCTTAAAACTTCTTGGACATTTGTGCTTTTTAACAATAAAAGGCAAGTGAACTTTGAAAATTGTTTATGGAAATAAGTAAATTTATTTGCCCTCTCCTCAACAAACACATATGGACGAGTTAAAATTAATTTTTTTTATTTTTTATTTTAAATTGTAGAACACACAGATGGTAAATTTTTTTTTGTGTTTTTTTTTACACTGACAACATGTGGTTGTGATGTACTGTAATGCTGTATAAAAACCCATTGAACTGAAGCTTAACGCAATGTAATCAAAATAATTAAATGTATTATTCGACTTCATTAATCTTCTTAAAGGGGAAAAAATAAGAATAAGAAAAACACACACATTGCCATAGCAGAAGTCTAATAACAAACTGATGACAACTTAAAGTAGTGCGAATATAGTGACCACTTAAGCATATGAATTTATTCAACATCAATTTAATATTGTAAAAATCCCCAGCAGGCAGAGTTATACTCGTATCTGTAATAGGCCTACAATTTAGGGGCCTTTTTTGTAAGGAATAAAAATTAGAGTATGTTGTGCTAAACTTCATAAGGGTAATCTGCACGTCAAGAGAAGTTTCTGTAGACCTTAGTCAGGGGAATACAAATATGATTCAAATAAATGTAAATCTAATCATATGTAGTGGCCTATTTTGGCACCTTGTGGCACCAACTTTATTAAAAATATAAGTTTCACATAGTATATGTAAAAGTTAAGCTTAACTGCACTTTCTCTAGAACTATCGAACCACGCACTGAGAAACTGCACAATTATTTCAACTGTCGAGTTTTTTAATCATATCTTACTGTGTGGCTCCAACTGGTTGGCGTAGTTGCTCTAAAACTACTTCTCAAATAAAACTTATAAGAATTGCAATTCACTCAATAAAACTACTTCTCAAATAAAACTTATAAGAATTGCAATTGACGTGCATTATCAGACATAATCCACTTAAATATTGATAGAAGTAAACGCTCCCAGAAAAGAACAATTACCCAAAAAGTTTTTTTTTAAGTGTGGATCCTTGTCGTTCCATTTCGATCTTTTGACGTTATTAAAATATTTGTTGATTTCTTATAGGAAAAATATAATTTCTCACCAAGACCACTATTGTACATATCTAGAGGAGAATACCTTTAAGTTCTGGGCTAAGCTTAGTTTTCCAGAACAGATTTAGTTTAGGAAAAGTACTCAAAAACAAAACTAGCTTGAGAGGTAACAAACTTTTAGAACAAGAAAATAATAGAACAAAACATCGGCGGGGATGTATGTGAAGATAAATTTAAATATAACTAGCAGAGACAAAAACCAGAAAGTTTACAGAGCCCATTTTGCAGTTAAATAAAGGAAAATAGTAGAAGTAAAATAAAGGAACGAAGACTGATAATATACCCAACAATTAATGGAAAATATGGTCCGAGATTTAAATTTAATCTCCAGAAATTTTGATTCAAAAATTCCATTTTTTTCAAATAAATTTTCCCAAACTACCAAAATGATTTCAGAAATGCGATTTCATTTGCTCTTTAAAGAGCTATCAGGAGCACCATTTCTATAAAGGGGCATATATGTATTCTATTTCCCACAATAACCACTTTTCCTTCCAAAATAGGACCTTTTTTAAAATTAAATTTCTGTATTATTGATAACTATATCTGTTGTATATCCAAGTAGTATAATTTCATTATTCAGATCTCGGACCATATTTTCTATTAATTGCTGGGTATAGTATCAGTCCCCGTTCCTGGATTTCACCACCGCAATAACACTCGTATTCCTTTATTTTACTAGGACTGTTAAGTGCTTAACAGTTCGCTGTTAACTGCAAAACTGGCTATGTAACCTTTTTTGGTTTTTGTCTGTGCTAGTTAAATTTAAATTTATCTTCACACTCATTCGGCGGCGATCCATATTTGTCCAGTTGTAGGCTTCTGAAATCTTCACGTAAACTTCCACAAGGATTTTGTCTTCCACAATATTTTCCACCACAACAACTCTTTCTAAAAATTCCTAATTAAAAAATTTATAAACTTTTAATGTCTTAATGGAAAATGTTAACACCACCTGAAGGACATTTTCAAAGTCTTCCAAATAATACCAGTATTAACCTGACCTGATACGTTCAGAAATTTAATCGCATTTTTATAAGAAATCTTCAGAAAACAATCTCCCAAAAACAATACCTTGTGTCTTTTGACATTTTGTTAATTTTAACAATTACCAAAAAAAAAGCAATTCTGCCGTTCCAAAAGGCGACTTAATACATTTCGATGCCGGCCTTATTGAATTTTATTAATGCTCTTTGAACACTTTCCAAATGTTCAAACGAATGAGTTCCAAATCGCTCACTTTCTTTTCACTTGACGAAGAAATACTTAGCAGTACAAGCCTTCTTTTATATACATTAAGGAAAACTTTAACTTCAAAAACTTCAACTTTAAAAGCCAAAAGAAAAAAATCCTTCGGTACACACTCAGTGGCAGTGAAACTAATAAAGGGTGAGAGTGTCGTTGGCGGAAGTAGTTAGTTAGTTGACTACAAAACCGAAGGTCCTGGGTTCGAGCCCGATTCCGACTGTCATTAAATAACAACATCAAGCATTTTCTGATGCGTTTTAGTGTTCGTTTGTAGGAAAGTTAAAGTGCTGAAGGCATATACACTGGTCACTGCACTACACCGGCTTCAGCGGATACTAATACCAATGTAACATCAGACCACCCTCCTTCATCGGCATTGTGTAGCAGATTCATCGGCGTAGTAAACTAACCAATAAAATGGCTACTTAGCACAGTTTCGGAATTTAATACGCCTCCTTGACACCAGAGGCGCTGCAAGACAGCATTATTAAAAACGTTCAAAAAAGCATAGTTGTACAAAAATGAAGCTTTCCTCTATCTCTTCCTTCACCACCTGTCTTCTCTTTCACTATCAATTTCCTAGAGAAGGTAGCAGCTAATAATAGTAGCAGGCATTTATTGCCTGAGTGTTACTTCTCTAAAAAAAAATCAAAGTGTGTTTTTATTAAAATATTTGTTTTCGTTTTTGAAAATTGAGCATTTCATTATTGTCATATTCAACTCTCTCTGGGAATCATACACATTTAAACAACCCATAATTCTCTGAATTTGTTAATGGTCCTACGAACCGTATGAGTACCGGTGATTTATGGATATTCAATACATTAAAGACCCTTAGGTGATTTTTTTACTGTAATTGTTGCAGTTATTGAACGATTAGCATTTAAGTGGTTTTTTGGGAGATATTTCTTAGGATTATTATACCAGCAACTGACATAAGCACATGAAGACTTTTTGAACTTTAAACTATGTTTTTTATTAAGTTCTTGTAATCTATAACTTGGCTGTATAACGTTTAAATTTTAATTTTACATTAAAGGAACTTTGAGCTAATCAATACAACAAAGAAATACTAGTATATCCTTGGCTAGACATTTGACTATTAGTTTTTAAGCACAAACTGCAAATACAGATTTAACTATTTATAAGTTCATACGTATTTTATTATTTACATACTTTTAAATCGCAATAAAATATTGCTCTACTGCCATGTAATAAAAAAATAATAATAACAATTTATATGTAAATCCTAAAATAAGCTACCAAATACGTATATAATAGTAGGAAATAAAACACAAGTAGACAGTATAATATGATATTCACACACCCATGATCTTCCACATGCAGCATTTATTACTTTTTATTCATTCATATTCATAGTTTTCGTAAGTGAAATATAAAAATATACGTATTTACGAAACACAAATATGAAAAGGGGATTATGTCACGTTTTTGTGCGAGTATATTGCATATGAAATTTGTATATACTTAGCAAATCCTTAGAAATTGTAAAAGAAGGCCCAAAATGTATTTGTTTCTTACAAAAGGTAGGTATACAGCGTATACGGGGTCGATTTTGTGTGGGAAGATGTATGCAACATTTGCTTTCATTTAACCCTGCAAAGCTTTAATACTGATTCATGAAACGAAGGTAACACCTAGTAATACTAGTAGGCGTTCATTGTCTGAGTGTTACTTCTCCTTACAAAAAAAAAAAAAAAGTGTATCTCCGAACTATTTTATATTACCAAACAAGAAGTTAGGTTAGGTTGGCAGGCTGCCCGGTAAGTAAGGGTGAAATTTGGAGTCCAACTCTCTTGGATTCAATACAGTGATCCCTCTGTGCAACCTGTGAGTTTAAGAGAAGATAGTGAGATAGATGACAAGTGGTGAAGGAAGAGATAGAGTGAAGCTTCATTATTTTACATCTCTGATTTTTTTAACGTTTTTAATAATGTTGTCTTGCAGTGCCTCTGGTGTCAATGATGTGCATTAAATTTTGAAGCTGTAGCCAATTAATTGGTTATTTTACTTTGCCGATGATTCTGCGACACAATACTGACGCAGAAGGGCGCTCTGATATTACATTAGGATTACTATCCGCTGAAGCCGGTATAGTTCAGTTACCAGAGCCTATGCCTTCATCAACTTTTCCTACAACAGCTGATACAAAGGAAAACTTTTTTTTTTAACACACAACGCAACCCGCGAAGCGATTTGCTTGTCTGCGGAAAACACCCAGGGTCTATGGCGGGAATCGAACCCACGACCTCTGGACTGAGAAGCTAGCATCGCTAGCAGTCAGCCGCAGGGGCACCAAAGCACATTTGAAAAATGCGAAGTGTTGTTATTTAATGACTGTCTGAGACTGCGCTAGAACGCAGGATCTTCGAATTTGTAGTCAAAATTCAAACTACTGCGCCAACGCCAGCCACCATCTTCCAAACAATAAGAAACATAAAAAAATTTACTAAATTTGTAGTATTGTCTTTGTTAGGTGGGAGGAAACGGTATATGTCCAAAAACCAATTCAAGGTCAAAAGGGATCAAAGACTTTAAGGGACAAGGGAAGAAGCGAAGAAATGTTGGCGTGCGATGAAAACTTGTAAAACTTCTAAAATCATGTGGAGCTTCTATGATCCAAATTCCTTTTATCATTAACTAGAAGCAACTGCAAACTTCTAGTGGGGGTATAACTGGACTCTGCTGAATGGTTTCGTATACTGTCAAAATAGGACGAACACTTGATAGTACCTGCAGGAAATGTAAGGAACCCGGGGTAATTGAAACAATAGAACATCTACTGCGTCACTGTTTAGCTCTAAGCCGCACTAGTTATAGACAGTTATATGTCTTGGTGCTCACACTTTTCGTAGTCTTGAACTTGTATCGAGAATGGAACTGTGTAGATTGCTAAAGTTGTTAAATCTGTGTGGGAGTCACTCGATACAGGCACCATGAACTAGGCTGCCATACTTACAGGTTCTCTTCTCATCTGCTGGTATCACTAAGGATCAATCCTGCTCTATTCGAGGTCCTTGGCTACCCGGATTCACCTCACCTAACCTAACTTTTTTTTGAATTCGCTTCGTACTAAAAAAAATATTTAAATTTTTTTTATTCATTTCCCTTCCCAAAAACTTAAGCAGAATCCTTTACAGCAGCTCTCATACTTACTTCATTTCACAGCTTTCTGTAACTCCTCTGTATTTACTAAAAAAAATCATAACCAAACAATCATCAATTATACAAATAAATGTCCGTAGGCACATCCCAGTATCATTCACATTACTTGTATTTGTGTGTGACTAAATGGCACAGCATAAATTTCAATGTTTACCAACTGTCAAATACTAAATGAATGCTATTGAACTTAGAAATGCAAATAAAATATTGAACTGAAAACAGAAAACAACAACAAAAACTTGAAGAATCATCGATATTGAAAATCATTCATTCTTAGCTCGCTCACCTTATGAATTACGAATACAAAGAGAAAAACCCGTAAAGTGAGTCATTTGCATACAACCGAACGAAACGTCAAAATTTTTTAAGGCATCAATATACACTAAACGTTAAATGCATTTAAAATTTTATTTTCTTATGCTTTGCAGCCAACTTCATCATGTGCACTCACTTACTCAGCGAGACACACCTAAATGTAGGGATTTTCTGTTTAATTTTGCGCAAAAAAAAAAAGAAATAAAGCAATAAAAGAATGTCATTCGTATGAAGTAACTTAACTTTTGTATTTAAAGAACAAAAAGTACAAAAAACTAATAACATTTTACAAAATCAATTGAAACCAAAAACTTAATTTCATTACTAACACGTTGTAAAATTTTCATTGCTAGAATAGAAAAGCACTTTAGTAGTTCATAACCAGTTGGAAATTTTAAAGTTTTACTGATGATATGTTCTATAATACTGTTCAGTACGAAAAACAAAATAAAAGGACTCTAACAGACGAGGACATCAAGCAAAGTTTATGTCTGAACCTTGTTAGGGCGAAGTGGTATGAAAAGGTTTCATGCTTGCATTTTAGATATAGAATCTCTTCGTCACGCTTATGTACAATTTCGCAAAGCATAATTTGACCCTTTAACTATTTTCCCATTGAATCTTTTATATCCTTTTCAAAAGGATTCTATAAAATTTATTTGATTTACTTGTCTCTTTTATGTACAAATAAATAGTTGTTTCCAAACTAATTTTTAAACATTATAGGATAATTTTTATATAAAAATTTTTATTTAAACATATTTATTTGTGCATACAATATATTGAATGCGATATTATAACTATTTCCAATGTTTATGTTAATTTTAAAGGTTTCCTTGCAAAGAGAGAAAAATTTCGTACAATATGTTGGTAACCTTGCCAAAGACAAAAGTTTGAAAAATATTATTTTGTTTCCAACAATATTTTTTCCATATTGCCCCCAAAAATTTAAGCAATTGAAATGGTTTTCGCACAAATTTTCCAGTTGGGTTAATTGGAAGCATTAATTCAATTGCTTAATATTTGCAATACAAATGTTTCGGTATTGATTTTTTCGTTTAGTTATGTATGGACGTTCGTAGGTGTTTTACATAAAGGCTATTCACAACAATACGAGTAGTTGTAAGGTTGCGGAAAAGCAAAAATAGCAACGTTTTTGCCTACGCCCATTTTTAAGCTCAAGATTGAGTGTTTTTCAGGGCTTAGGGTGTGTGTTAAGTTCTGTAAAAATCGGTTAAATAGAACCACGCAAAATAAAATATTGAATTTTAATGGGCGTGACTCCGCCCATTTTCTAAATAAAATATTTTGTCTCTTTTAGAGCTGAATTTGTATGGTAAGTTTCGTAAAAATCGTTTAAGCAGAAGCCCGTGAAATATTATAATAAATTTTAATGGGCGTAACTCCGCCCATTTTTTTTTTACTTTCGAATTGTGTACTTACAACAACCAAAGGTATTTTTATAGGTTTCGCAACAATCTAATAAGTAGTATATCATAAAATTATATTAAAAAAAATTGTGGGACTGTTCCCAGCCACTTTTTTTACAATGTATCGAGTTATGAAGTAACACACCTAAAAATGAGACGAATTGTTATGCACCTCCGGTTTTTGAAGTCGGTTAAAAATTAAGAGCTTCACAAAGTTAATATACTCTTGACTTCATGACAAAATACATACATTGTAAATTAATTTTCAAATTGCATTTCGGGATAACGAATAATTTTGTTATTCTCAAAAGACCTATGTTATGTTATGTGTTATGTATTATGTGATATACATAACATAAAAGTTATACATCGATACTTTTGACTTCATGACAAAATATAGACATTGTAAATTAATTTTCAAATTGCATTTTGGGATAACGAATAATGTGTTATATGTGTTATATGTAAGGATTTTTTTGTAAAGAATTTCAAAATTGAAGGTGCAATACTATTATAAAATTACATAATTAATCAGTGAAACTTTGATACTTTACATCAGCATTTTAATAAAAACTTTTAGCACTCAAGAAACACATATGTATGTTGTTTGACTTTGAAGCAAAATAAGCAAATTTAATTGATAACCTCCTTCTATTTTTAAGTCGGTCAAAAATAGGTTACTCACGTCAGAAATTGCAATTATGCATTTTGCATAGTTGCAAGAGTTGACGTGAATACCTTTATTATACTTTCTGCTTGCAAATTAAAAGATTTGTAATTGTGCCTGTGCTACACTGATGAACTTGAGACTTTAAATATATTGAATGGTTTGGTGCGTTATAAGAAGCAATCGAAAGAGGCTTCAATAATCTTAAATAGTTTTAATTTATTTTTTGTTCGAACTTTATTTATTTCTATATTTATAACTCGATTAGATAATATCGATAACTCTTGATAGTTCAGTACCTGGATTCTGTACCTTTTTGCGAACAGAAAATCGAGTTTTTAATTCACATATTTGTTCGTTTGCTGTAACGATAATGTGATTCCGTAATTTCTTTTTTACGATAGTCTCCAGCTTTATCTTACTCACCCCTAAATTCAATATTATGTGGTATCTCTGTATAGAAAATGTGAAAATAAGCGAAAAGCAAAGAATAATAAAGAAAAACTAAATGAATTTGAGATGGCGATTTTATTTTATTTTTCCTCCAACCGAGAGTTAATATCTGAATAGCAAAGTCCATAAATTTTCATTATATATGTTATAGCGATACAATATCGTAATAAAAGTTACTGAATCCAGGTACAGGTACAGATTTCACTATCAAGAATATCGATATTTTACTTTCGACTAAGAGTGAGTAGGAAAACCTTAAGTATTTTTTTATCAGGCTTCAGTTCGTTGTTTTTATCGCTTTATTGAAAGTACATAATTGTATTTTTTTTTAAATAAGAACTCGTTTTTTTAGGTAACAGTTTTATAAAAATTTTGCTTTTAAGTCTTAGAAATAAAAAATATAAACGAATTTGTGTGCAATCAAACATATTTCTCTGTAAAGTTCTGCACAATGATTCTTTTGGCTTTTCTAAAGTAGTTAAAGGGTTCGCGCCCTGTATCCAACATTAAAAAAAAAATACCCCGCATTTGTCTGATGTTCATTAGAGTCCTTTGTATCCGTTGTTGGAGGAAAGTTCAAGTGATGAAGGCTTAGTCACTGGTCACTGAAGTATACCGACTTCAGAAGATACTAACACTAATGTAAAATCAGAACGCCCTCCTTTGTCGGTATTATGTAGCAGAATCATCGGCGAAGTAAAATAACAAAAACTTCGAAAAATTTAATACGCCTCATTGACACCAGAGGCGCTGCAATTATGCATTATTAAAAGAAAACGTGCGAAAAGCAGAATTGTAAGAGAATACAACTTTCCCCTATCTCTTCCTTCACCATCTGTCTTCTCTATCACTATCCCATTCCTAAAGAAGGTAACACCTAGTAATAGTAGTAGGCATTCATAGCTGAGTATAACTTATCTTTCAAAAAAAAAGTACAAAGTTCTATATGGGCAATTCCACAGATTGTCACGTACTATGTCACGTACGAATACCAATTAATTAAGCTACCTAATGATTATTTTATTTTTCTGATTTTTGCTTAAACCTCAAATTTATATAACTCACATTTTTATTGTTTAAAATTGTTTCTTGTTCTTGTTGTTTTCAATTTTATTTATATTTCTTGAGCTTGAGATATTGTTTTTTTTTATAAAAAATTGACAATTGAATTTTATTTCCAAAAAATTTAGTTTAAATTTTTATGATTTACCACAGTTTTATAAAAAAAATATAATTTTCATGTTAATTTAATTTTAATATAATTAATTTAATTAATTAATTTTTTATATAAAAAAACAAGATCTCAAGCTCATTAAATAAAAACAAAATTAGCCACATTTTTGTTAAAATCTCTATTCTTTTTAGGGTTTCGTACACCAAAGGTGAAAAGAAACCCTATTGTTTTCGCTACGCTGTCCGTCTGTCCGTCCGTCTGTTACAAGGTATTTTCTCGAGAGCTACGGACCTGAAATTTGGACACGTTTGTAGACCTTTGGCCGCTACAACAACAAATACATGAGAGTTGGAAATTAAAGGGTGTTGCAAAACGAGCAACGAAAAATTTTAAAATCCCATGTAATATATATATACAATTGTATGTACATATATACACTTGAATTTTGTAAGGTTAGTGTATTTTTATAGACTACAACAATTAACACCAAAATTTAAAAAAAATTTAATTAAAGGGTGTTCCATCAGTTAATGTAATTTCGACTATGTAATTTTGACAACTTGCTGTATCTTGAAAACCGTAAAAGCAAACTTCTTGAAATTTTCAAAACCGGTAAAACAAAAAAATCCCAAAATTATAAAATCGCCAAACCAAAAAAAATCGCCAAAACAAAAAAAAAATCGCCAAAACGAAAAAAGCAGCAAAGTAAAAAAAATTTCTAAAACGAAAATAAATCGCGAAAAACCGGGAAAATCCCCAAAATGAAAAAATCGCCAAAACGAAAAAAATCGCTAAAATGAAAAAATCGCCAAAATGAAAAAATCGCTAAAATGAAAAAATCGCCAAAATGAAAAAAAATCGTCAAAATGAAAACAAGTCGCCAAAATTAAAAAAATCGCCAAAATGGGAAAAAAGCGAAAAATAAACAACAACAAAATTATTTCAGCTGAAAAAACGTCAAAAACTTAAAAAAACACTGTATTAAACAATGCTCAAAGCCCAACGTACGGAACCCTTCGTGCGCGAGTCAAAGTCGCACTTTACTGAATTTATTTTTAATACAGTGAAAGCTGCTATATATTATTACATATATTATCTTCAAAATTTGCAGACATTTTTTATCTACTTAGTACTTTTTTATAGATTCCGAATTTCTGTGCATATGTGTACACTGCACAGTTACTGAAAAAAAATTTTATGGATTTTAAAAGCTTTATTTTATTTTCAAATTAACACTATATATTTAAAATTTAAAAAAAATTTAAATTATTAGCTCATGTGTATAAATGATTCTAAGTGCGGTTTTGCTCAATATTTTTTTAAGTGATTTTTATTATTTTTCTTATTTACGTGTTGTAAAAAGAAGTAAGAAATTTATAAAAAAAAAGAAGTACTTTAGAATAATTTGCAATATTAACACACCTTTAAAGTCAAAACACTAATGTAATAATGAAATAAGAAAAGTTTTTTTTTTTAACTGAAGTAAAAGGCTTAACAATGAACACTGGTGCAAGATTAAAAAAAAGTGGTAATAAATATGGAATTTTTAAAATGCTGAAAAGATTTGCTTGAAAATTAAAGCAATTGTAGAAGAGGTGTTAGATTTTTCAGTATCATGTCTTAATAAGTCTATAGATAAATTAGAGACGCAGCTACAGGGGTTGAAATTTAGCTATCTCAGTTGGGATTTTTTTAATTTGGGTTTTAGATTTGGCTGGACAATACAAGAAAAAATTTTTACATAATTTTATTACATCTTTTTAGTTTAAGTGGGAGTACACTTGGAAATTAATGTTTTGTTTTTTTTTTTTTTTTTTTTTTTTTTTGCCTCGACTTGTTGCGTGGATCCTGTTCCAAAAACATGAAAAATTTTTGTGCTGTTGGTATTTTTTTCTGTTTTTGATAAGATTGGTATAAAGTTTATACTATAAACACAGTTTAAAGTCTACTCAGTTTTTTTTCTGTATGCGAACGAAGTCGCGGGAAAAAGCTAGTTCCTGATAAAATTTTAAGTAACTTTGTATACTGAAAATGCTTCGAAATGTTTTCATACTTTAATTCGGTAAAAAGGTCTTTGAAATTTAACTCGAAGCACCGTAATTACATTCATAATTTTATAATGTCTAAAAATAGTTCCTAGAAAAGCTAATTTTATTTTTCTAATTAGTGAAAACTCATCTTTTAAGGTTGTGCTTAGCATAGGTTTTGGGATATGTAACCTACATTTAGCAGTGGCAAATTAGCAAATGCTAATTTCACCACAACTTTAATATCTCGAAACCGGAAAAATATTTACTAATAATTCTTTAATAAGTAGTTAAAATATAATATAAATTCAATTTTATATCACAAGGACAAATTTCATATTAAAATCTACGTAAAAATGGTTAACTTAACATTTTCCTGCAATGATTCTGCTTCATTTGTGTTTCATGTTAATTCAACATGATTTACAGCAATCTTTAAAGAAAATGTTTCCTTTTGAAATAACTTTGTTTCATGTTGCTTTATCATTGCACTTCTGTTCAATTATTTAATTATTTAAAGTTGAAACAATGTGAATTTTGTACTGAAATAACATCGAGAACCATGTGGAATCAAAGTTGTTACAGGTTGAATCAACATGAATTATATTAAATGTGATCATTATATTTTATTAATTTTTTAACTTATGTTATTGTGAGAATTGGTATAGATATCAGGAAAATTATTGTGTGTTGGATTCCCCTGCCAAGATTTGAACTCGAACTCTTCGCGTTGTAATCAACGCGCTTACTGCTGCAGCCACAGCAACCTTAAATATTCTTTATACACACTAAATATATGCCATCATCAATAAAACTTTAATTCAACATTATTGAATTGCTCATTTAAAACAAAATTTATTTGAAATTAAAGTCATTATTTTTAAAAAACTTAAGCTGCGAAAGCTAATTTTGCTTCCCTCCAGGATTAAGAACTGCGACCCTCCAACTACAAGACTAGTACACTATCTACTAGCCAGGATCAGGAAGTTTTCCTTTGTTTGTCGGCTATTTACGAACATCAAAACAAACAACAACAAGAAAAGAAGAATAAGTTACAGTGTATTGCAGCTATGAACAAAGCAAATAAGCACCAACACACTTAAACAACATAAACTGTCCAATTTGCAAAATTAATTTTTAAATTCGTTACATTGGTCCCTAATTTCTAGTATATGACCCGTTTTAAAATAATACAATTTTCACAGACGATAGATAACTCAATAAGAAATATTTTAAGCTTGGCACTTTTAGTAATACGCCAACTTTAAATTCACAATTGACGACTCTTTGTTGTCTTCTGAAAATTAGAAGTTTGCATATGTGATAGTTTGACATGGTAGGGAAGATATGATTTCTTGTAAATTTAAGATGATTTTCATTCAACATTTTTGCATGGTGATTTTACATTGGTACATTTGAAGCAGTAGCAATACTAACAATGCATTTAATAACATTTCATTCGAGAAGTTACATCACTTAATTTACTACCATTTTATTACTTTACACCACTGTGCAACGGTAAAGACCTCAAAACTGGGTCAAAGAGTAAGCAAGTGTTATGTAGACTTTAATGTTTTGAAAGCAATATGTGCAATATGTATTTTCAAATCTATTTTTCTTAACTTTTGCAATGATCACCAAGAGACTACACATGAGTAAAAATCAATTGAATATATATTTCGTTAACCAAAAAAAAAATTCCAAACATTTGCATATTTATCTAGTTTTTTTCTTATTTTTTTTTTTTTTTGCTATACAAGTTTATTTAATAGCGTAGTATTTAAGATAAATAAAGGAATTTGCTAATTAAGCATTAAAAATCAATCCAAAAAGAATAAATTAGTTCAAAATTGAGTTTTAAAATAGCATAACGAAATATAAACTGAAACTTTGATGACAGACGGGAGTCTAATTTGTAATTCGAAACGAAAGAGAATACTTTCACATTTATATGCTATTAACAAAGAAATTCGAAATCATTCTTTTCATTTGGAATTACAGAGTAGACTGCCAATTTTTTAGTAAAGCAATTAATATATGTATAATATAAAGCCACAGTAAAGATAAGAAGTTGTCAATCAACATATATTTTTTTAGAATTTTAAAAATGACCTTTTCAAGAAAATTACTCGGGAATATAAGGTCAGTGAACTTTGACCTCTGAAGATCGTAAAAGCAACTCGCAGCACACACCATTTGAAAGGCCACTTTCTGCTCTTTAACATGCCACCTCAATGGAACATCTATGTTAAGTAGTTTTAAATATATATGTACATAATTTTGTAAAGTCGGTTTTAATGATTTAATTTTGATGAATAATGATTTAAGATTTTGCACTAACGGTAGTTAGGCCAGAGGCATCATTCTTTCAAAATTTCATCAAAATCGGAAGCGAAAATGATCAAAATGTTACTTTTGTTAGTTGGCTATGAATGTTTTTATCCAATGAAAAGCTTGAATTTTGATGCCTCTCGGCTGGAGCTAGGCTTTGATTTTAGACCCCTAGTTTCTTAGGATAATTTTCTTAGAAGTTTGTGTAGATTTCATTTTTTGCTAGACGCCTGTTGCTTTTTTCCGCACACGAACAAATCGACCCACTCTAATGTTTATACATATTTTTGGATTTTTAGGATATAATGAATATAATGAAAATTTACCTATAGAAGATAATTGTATGTGTTCTGGCTTTTACATCGTTTTCACATTTTTTCTTGTGAAATCGGATGTTAAAGCACACCTACGCCTGTTTAGGTTGAAATTTAGAAAATAAAAATTGATAGTATGTGTTCTTGCATCCGATTTTAGATGAAAACGATTTTTAAATGGACGATTTAAAATTTTTAGCTTTTTTCGTTTTCACTTTTGGCAAAAAAAACTCGTATTCTTTTCACTTGTTAATAGTCCGATTTCACAAGAAAAAATGTGAAAACGATGTGAAAGCCAGAACACATACAAATTAAAAATAATTTATTTTTTAGAATATTGCTGCAATGTGGCAATTCTGCGAAATGTAATCTTTTCATAAAAAAATTTTAAAGTTTTATTTATATAAAATCAATACTATCCAATTTTTGCAATTAAAGCCATCTTCGACTAATAAATTACGATAGCTTTACTTACTGGCAGCCCCCATTGAACTTTATCCGTATTGTTTCCATTACTTCATCCTAGTGTATATGTATCCTAAGAGCATACTTATGTTTTTATTTTATGTAAATAATGTTTTGTAAATTTTAACAACCATAATGCGGTATTTTTATTTAAAAAAAATATATATATATATAATTATTTTTTATCATTATCACATACGCACTTTATGTTAAACAACCAAAATGTATCTGGAAACAAATATAAATATGGAGATGTGTGTGTGACCGCTATGGTCCACATCAGAGAACAGAAATGAGTAGTGAAAAAGTGAGTAGAGTTGAATCATGAGTTTCTTGAACTTATGCGCACTCATACTTATTGCAATGTTGTGTATAGACTTGGGTCGAACTCGTTCACTAGTTCATTTTTGCCACAAACCTATGATCAAACCCATTTAAATTACATGGGTTTGATCATTGGTTTGTGGCAAAAATGAACTAGTGAACGAGTTCGACCGAAGTCTAGTTGTGTATGAATCATATTCACTCGTAAGTTGGAAGTTCGAATCGAACTCGTACTTAGCAACATTTATGACGTTGTTGATTTCGACTCGCCTTAACTCAATGCCTATGAACGAAGCAAAATAAGTATGATTCACAAATATGATTCGAATACGAACATTAAAAGTCTCATTATGTTCTCTGTTGCTTCTTTTTTGTAGGAATTTAAGAACAACCCTATTTACTACTATTTTATACTACTTGCAAACTGTTTAATGGCTAAACTCTTAAATAAACATACATGCATGAGTTAAATGAGCTGAATCAATGTGAGTAGTATAAGTATTTTCCTCAAACTGAGGTGATTTATGAGTGTGAGTGTGGTATGACTATGACTAAGAGTAGTTGACTTTACATGATGTCTACTCGTTTATATTTAAAATTTTATGAGTCAGTATGAATAGCGAAAAAACTATTCATTGCCGATCACTGGTCCATATACGACTTAATGCTTGAATTTTCCACTGGTCTGAAATTAATTATATGTAGTATTGTCATATAATTGTTGCTACATTAAACATATTTATTTCTTGTACAATACAAATCGCTCATTTACTCATAGAATGTCATAACTCAAAAAATGGAATTTTTGAGTTAGTGATACAGAATTAACACTCATAAGGTTCTTCATATTGTGTAAAAACTTCATATGAATACCTTGTTTACTCAGCTTGTGTGTAAATTGAAAACTTCAAAGTCGTTTTCTGGCAATTTGGTTTTTTCGAGTTATGGTTTCGCACTTGGCACTCCCTAAAAATTTTCTATAAGATATGAAGATAAGTAACATATTTTGTTCATGAAATTTAAAACAAAATAATGTTCTTTCAACAATGTTAAACATATTGATAATTAGCTTTAATAGTTGCTTAGAATCATCATCATAATCATGTTGTTTGAGAACCTCTGTCTCAGCTTATACGCATCTTTAGATATATCATTTGAGGAATTTAAAAATTTTAATTTAATTTTAAGCAAATGAAATTTTTTTAAATTTTGTTAATGAGCTTCGTGACTTGAGTATTTTACAATTAAGGTAATAAATTATTGATCATTAAGCAGATTGTTTTAATTTCCTTACAATATTTTAGCTTTCTAATTGCTTTAAGTAGTCCAGATTTCAGTCACGACTCAAATTATAAATTGTAATTTGAAATTAAATTTGAAATATATGTATGTTATAAAAATCTAAAATAGACAAGCGTTGTAAAATCATTGAATTCCAAATGAGTTTGAGAAAAGACATTTGTGGTATTAAGTTTAATAGTGTTATAATGTTTAAAATTATTTTAATATAATTGTTTTTGCTTCTGTTTTGCTTTTTTTTAACAAAAATTTTAAAACATTATAATACTATGACGTCTAAGACTCCCCTTTGAACACTCCAAATATTATATCACTACAAAAGAGCCAAGTTTCTAAGGAATATGTTAGGTTAAATTACATCGTTGACTAAAGTACGAGTAGTATGCACGTTGTGCATTAATGTCCTTTGGTCACTAAAACTACACCGGTTTCAGCGGATGCTAATCCTAATGCAACATCAGAGCACCCTCCTTTGTCGCTATTGTGTACAAGAATAATCGGTAAAATAATATAACCAATAAAATGGCTACTAAACACAGTTTCAAAATTTAACACGTATCATTTGACACCAGAGGCGCTGCAACAAACACTTCATTATTTAAAAAAAAAGCGTTCAAAAAAGCAGAGTTGTAAAAGAATGAAGCTTTTCTCTATCTCTTGCTTCACCACCTGTCTTCTCTGTCCCTATCACCCTCTCTCATTATCATCTCTTCAACTCACCGGTAGCACAAAGGGATCATTATATTGGATCCAAGTGAGCGGGACTCTAAATTTCACTTTTCCTTGCCAGCAGCCTGTTGACCTAACCTAAAATATCGATATGATTGCTTCATATCATTGCCGAGAAACGTTAACGTAGATTTTAATTCCATTTCCAAATAGATATTTACAAACATAAGTATGTAGATTAAAAACATTGCATGAAAATAAGTTTTTAATATAAAGATTAGCCTTCTGTATAAATTACGCTCTTTAATTTTGAATTTTTGTTTTTTGAATAAATATACGAATCATCAGAAATGTTATTGCTCTTATCACAACCTAAAGCCTGGTATTCTGTTCAACATTTCACGCGAAATATTACCAAAGTACATATAAAAAAAATTGGCACGAATTGTGCATGAAAAAATGTTGCAGAAATAGTACTCTGTTTATCTTGTGTGAAACATTTGAAATGTATCTTCAACATTTTAATTTTTCATGTGAAATAAGTAGAGTACCACTTGTTTCGTGTGGAATTTACAACAAACACACGGGGTGTTTCTATATACAAACATAAGAAATTGTAGCATAGTTTCAGGCCTAGTTAATATTGTTTACATGTCAAATTTTTCGTATGAAATAATTAATGTTGATAAACATTTTTCGCAAATTTGAACAGAGTACCAGGCTTATTGTAGGAGTCGTGGTGCGTACAAACATTGTTGGTAAGTTCAGCATAGACATTTGTTTATAAACAATGTTTTTATTGAAATTACCAACAACTCATGTATGCAATACGACTCCTACAATAGTTTGTGAATTGAGCAAATAATTTTTTTTTTTAATTTTTGCATTTTAAATTAAATTTATTTTATTTAATTTTAAAAGAAAATTCTTTTATTTAGTTTCAAATTTTATAAATTCTGCGTGCAGCCTACAATTAATTTATTCATTATCAGACGGTTTAAGGAAATTTCAATGTACCTTATCAGTATTCTTATCAATTCCTCTCATAATATAATTATTCCATTATCAAAACAGTGAATGAGCGAGTTCACTGGTCACAATTTGGTTTTAGTATTAAAAAAATTTTTGAATTGAAGACATTGAAATAAAATAAAGAACTGTAGAGAAAAACAAAACCATACAATAAATAAGATTGCAATCATGGCTTATGAGCTGAGTGAAAAAGATAAATTATTTCTAAAAATAAAGTAAGGCAAAGTGCAACCTTATGCTTTCTTTACATATTTAATTATATTTAATAAAGAATGAAAATATTATGGGTGTTTCTTGAAAATGAAACATTGTAAAGTTTATACATATATACTATGTGCATATACATTGTTGTAATAAAATTTAGTTCATATTAAACAAATTTTTTTTATAAAATTATTAAGGGTTTTCATGAGAACTCTTAAAATTGCCATTTGTGCAATTGGGCAAACTTGCGAGACTTGTTTCATGAAGCTTCTTTTGAACTTTTGGGCAAACATCTTATGTAAATTTGAAACAAACGTCTAAAAATTTATTTAATTAAAATCTATATACATATATGAAATCGTAGTGTGTGTTTGTTCCTAACGCATGATCTCTGGAACTATAAGAGCTGTGGAGCTGAAATTTTCAGCACAGGTTCTGTTCTGAATATCCGGTAGGTTTTCGTTTTATTTTTGACACAACAAGTGACCACAGTGTGGAGTAATTTGTAGTTAAAAAAAAAATTGATGGTAGGACAACGTTAGGCGGGCTCAGCTAGTATAATAATAAAATTTAAAGCAATTTTTAATTTAAGAACATACATATGTATTTATATATTTTTATAAAAATAAAAAAGTGTGTGTGTGTGTGTCTCTAAAAATGCGTAAAGGAAGCCAAAAACTCCCAGAAGTTGTTATTTACAAAATGCACTATTGCACAGTTTAAGTTTACGAGTGAAAATTATTGGCCAAATTTAACAGGTTTGTGTAAACAAATTCCCATACAATTGTTGACATTTTCGGCCTGGCCCACGATGTCACGAGAAATCGATCGATCGACAACTTGTATTGCAAGCAACAACAAATTTTCTAAAGTTATTGTTGTTTGCAATACAAGTTGTCGATCGAACGATCTCTAGTGACATCGTGGGCCAGGCCGTTTGCTTACGAGTGTGTAAAAATGCACAATTGCACGGTTTGCGAGGCTTTTGAACATTCTCATGAAAACCCTTACTAATTAAAAATTTCTAATAATAAATTATATAATATCCCAGCAAAGTGAACTCAGCTCCAAGTTCTATTTCTCGTGAAACATCAATGAATTTAACACATGGTTGTGTCATAGGATGGAAGTCGTCCAAATAACTGACTGATATGCACGTCAAAGCTTGTCTAAAACAATAAACAACAGTCTTAAGCTTGGATCACACGATCGCGACAATGTACCGATTTTCGTCGGCTCACTGAAATAAAGTCATAAGTAACAAGGTAAATTTGCCTTATTTCTCAACTAATTGAAATATAATTACATAACTGCACCGCACTGCATTGGTAATAAAGCCCTATAGACTAATTTCAAGAATGAATTAAGTAATAATGCTATTTTGGCTCATTGCTTATGCCTTTATCGTGTGATTCAGGCCTTAGAATTTTAAATTCAGCACCTGTAGTAATTGGTATGCATTAAAAGTGGTGAACCTTTGGAACTAGTTCCGATTTTTTTTTTTTTTTTGCTGGGATAATATTTCTTATCGTTAAGATTTCCATTAACCATTTAAATTTTAATACCTGCTCTCTTCTTTGTTATAGAACTTTGGAATTTAAAATAGATCAAAACCAAAAACTGATTGCAAATGAATCAGTGGATGTTAAAATACATAATGGCAAAATAAAAGGCTCCAAACGTTGCACTCTCTACAACAAGATCTACTATAGTTTCGAGCGCATACCTTACGCTTTGTCACCGGTGTGAGACTTAAGGTTTAGAGCTCCCAAGCCAATGACGGCATGGAAACACATAAAAAATTGCACATTATATGGCGATAAACCAATGCAAATCAATTATATGGATGCCAAGGCCATAGAAGGCTCTGAAGATTGTTTATTCATAAATGTTTATACAAATAATGTTTAGTAATCATGAAACAAGTGCAGATTTTTCAAAAAATTTATTTAATTTTAATGCACTTTCAGTTTAAGACAATAAAGCCACGTCCAATTATGGTTTGGATTTATGGCGGTTGCTTTCAATTTGGCGAAGCTAATCGTGAATTTTATGGGCCAGACTATTTTATGGAAAAAGATGTAGTTTTAATTACGCTACAATATCGTCTAGGAGCATTGGGTGAGCTATGTTAAAAGATAAAAAACTTTTTGCTCTAACTCTAAATCTTAATCATTTAAGGCTTTCTTAGTCTCAAGGATCCCGCTTTACACACACCTGGCAACGCGGGGTTGAAGGACATTATACTAGCTTTGAAATGGGTGAGAAAGAATGCGGCTAGTTTTGGTGGTAATCCGGCATGTGTAACGCTATTTGGCGAAAGTGCAGGCGCAGCAGCTGTGAACATGCTTATGCTAAGTGAGCATGCTAGAGGTTTGTTCAATCGCGCCATTTTGCAATCCGGCGTGGCAACACGTGATTGGCTCACATACGATTGTTCTAGTCGTGCCTATGAATTAGCCGTGGCAGCTGGCTATCAGGGACAACCAAAAGAAAGACACGTACTCAAGTATTTGCTTAGCATAACGGCCAGTGAAATTTTCGAAGCTGAGCAAAAGTGCCAACAAAGCAATACAAAGTTTGCCTTTTTCCCTAATGTGGAACCATACTTTACGGCCCATACAGTGTTCTGTAAGCCTCTGGAAGAGCTGCTCGATAGTGCTTGGGGAAATACTATACCAGTTATCTTAGGAGCAAACTCTATGGAGGGTTTATTCTTTCAAAAGTGTAAGAACTCATGCGCTTTAAAATTTGATATTTGTAGATTTGTCTTTTAATTTCTGCACTTTTATATTTCACCAATAACAAGTTGCTGTTAAAAATAAGACCCACATTTTAAAACTCCTGGATAGTTGTGGCGAATATGTGCCCCAAGCAGCGGCTATTAAAAAAGACAGTCCTGAGTGCAAAGAGAAAGGCTGGAAATTGCGTCAAATTCATGTTGAGGGTAATGAACCCTGCCTAACAGATTTCTATGAAGTAAGTAGTGTAACGTTCTTTATTTTTTCCTATATTCCTAAAGCTCTCTTAACCACATCTAGATCACTTCCTACGCAAATTACTGGCATCCCATACAAAAGACTATTGAAGCACGTTTACAATATGGCCGCAAAACCTCTACATTTTTATATCGTTTTGACTTTATGTCAAACAAACTGATTCATCCTTTTCATTTAATGCGTTCCACTGGTGGTGAATGTAGTGAGTCGGGCGAGGCTGCAACCAGTGGTGTGGCACACACCGACGAACTTGCATATCTCTTTAGTACAGTGTTAGCCAAACCCATGGAACAACAAAGCCGCGAATATCGTTGCTTGCAACGTATGATTTCATTGTGGACAACATTTGCTGAAACTGGCAATCCAAATAATGTTAAAATGTGTGGCATGCAGGGCACTAAATGGCGTTCATTGCAACCACAGGACAGTGACTCATTTAAGTGTTTGAATATTAATGATGATTTAAAATTTATTGATTTACCTGAAATGAAGAAACTAATGGTATGGAAAAGTTTATATAATCTGCAACGCACATTGCCGCCGAGCACTAAGCCAATTGTTACGTATGCTAAATCATCATTATAAGACAAATATATATGAAAAAATTAAATTTATGTTCTTAATATTACGAGCAAAACTTTATCGTTTGTATGTACACCGACAAGTTTGTTAAACCTCTACCGAAACAACAACAACTTCATTGATGATATTAAAAATTGTTATAAAACGAATTTATACGCAGATTATTATGAAAGATTCTTAAAAATGTTCTTCATTTAAGTAATAAGTTGCAAGTTAAAATACACTTGGCCACCATGAGATTGTTTAAATAAACAGCCCAAACAAGATATGCTGAATTTTGTGGGTTTCATAAATAGTCACATATGTAAGTCAATTTATGTCAATTTTGATTTATTGATGCCAAATCGCGAACGCTACATATCGACAGCCTATATATACTATATGCGCCAATGTTAATGTTCATTTTATCGGTAGTGATAAGGGATATGTATATCTGTGGTTTTCATTAATAAACAGCGTATGTCCAAAATGTGTTGCTATTTTAGAAAACTATAATGTACATGCGTCCATATTTAATAATAATAATTGCTTATAAATTTCTAAAAAGTATTTAAAATATAACAGCCTTATTTATAAAAATTATTATGGTTTTATAAAGGCTTTTTAAGAAAAATTTTGTAGGAAAATTTATTTTAAAAAGTCTTTATAAGGTCTTAATAAGTTTTATAAATAAGGCTGCAAACAATTTAATATCATAAACCCGAAATGAGAAATATATAACATACGTTGTTATTAATGAAAACCACTGATGTGTACATTAGAGTGGCCGTTAATATTTTTCTTTTATTTCTGATATTATCTCCACTACATTGAATAAATGGGCTTGATGGCCAACTTTGAGGGGCGGACGCACCCCTTAAAACACCACTTATCGATATGAATTTTTTTGTAATTTTTTTTACATAAAACTGAACCGGTTTTGGGGGAGAGAATATAAGAAATCTAAAAAAAAAATTCTCCATACAACTAGCGACCACTCTAATTTACATATCGTTACCTTAATATATAATGGCCCTAACTCATAATTTTTTTTAAATCGGGTTTTTTGCATTTTTCGATACATAAGATAGATGTTTTTCTATCGAAATATACAAAAAACTCGATTTCAAAAAAATAATGAGTTAGTTCCTTTCTATATTAAAGTAGCGATATGTATTTATCAATTAAAGTTGCTCCACTCCAACACATATGTACATATGGTAGACTGCGAGTTAATACTTCCTTAAAAGGCAAAAATTCCTTCTTTCACTATTCCAATCTCTCTTCCAAAACTTCTATTTCTTTCTCTATCGATATTTTTTTACTTCTAGGTAACATGAAAATAACATGTGAGGCGAACACTCTATTGTTTCTTTCCTCGACAGCTGATTAATATAACCTAACTTGATTTCTATGAAAACTAACCCAGTGTAAGTTCAGTTAAATAGTAAAATAAAGAATTCCTGAGAAAAAATTGTTTCTTCATTCGTACGCGAACTAGCAAAATTGTATTAAAATTTTAATTAATACTTTAGATTTTTATCTCTAAAGCATTTACGCAAAATATAATTTGTATGCTATTGTTTGCATTAAAGTTTTAAAAACTTAAAAAAATTATAAAATAATTTAATTCAAAACAAATAATTTTGAATCATTAAAATCATTCACAACAGATGTCAAGGAAAGCGGCCTGTCAAACAAATCGCAGTCACAACTTGTTGTCAGGATAGTGACATTTTAAATACGGGGTTTCTTTGTCAATATCTGTATGTATAAAAACTCTTTTGATTAAATCTAGAGTGTAATTTTCTCATACATTTATTGGCTTCTTATTTTTGCATGAACAATAGGGGGGTAATGCTTATTCGTCAAAATTCTTATACATAGTAACAAAGCAACTTAAGGGAAATTAAAATAGATTTTTTTCGTCGGATTGAATTCAAAAACTATTACACCTTAAAAAGCTAAAACTTTTTTTAATTATTTTAATAACTAACATTGGTATCTATAACATCCAATTATAGCCCAAAATAAGTTGGTAATCATTGACCTATAGTGCACGCCATTGATGATGATGGCCTTGCCAACATCATTCTCGAGTATACATATATGCACCGATGACACCGCTAGTTCAAAATTTGTACCGATCGATGACTTTTGGATCTCATGTGCATTGGTATTACCTCAAGGTCCACAATTTTGTTGACGTAACCATTCACCCAGAAATTTGCCTCATCGCTGAAAATAATTTTTCGATGAAAATTAGGGTCAGTTTCCAACTGCCTTAGCAATTTTTCAGCGTCGTTGTATGGGGCAGTTTGTCTTCAGCTCCTGAGTCAGTTGAATTTTGCGCTGGTGCAGGCCCTAGTCACGATACAAAATTCACTAAGCTGTAATCTACGAAAAGCAGAGTTCTTGTGAGCAACGCGAAATCTACATTTTAACAGACATCTTCGATATTTTCAGCAGATCTTGCGTTTTGTCAACATACGAGTTGCTTGATTGTCTACTAAGCCAGTGGACTAAAATTTATATAAAATATGTAGCGCGTCTAACGTTGTCTGAACAGAACACCTAATTTTAAAAATCAGTTTTATAATTTTACATTTCCACATGAATGTTAACTTTTTGTCACGTGCGACACCAAGCAAATGTGTTTTATTAAAGAAACCTAAAATCTTTTTTACTACTTTATACATTTGTGTAGGCCGTCTACATTAGGTAACATTTTAAGAAAAATTCAGTTATATTGTTCTGAAATACAACCTTAATTATTTGCTGTCGCATGGGACAAAAGAGTGAAATTTCCTCTGATAATGCCCATATATGTATTCACAGTGGTTTGTCAAAAGTGTCGGAATAAATTATATCCAATTCAGCAGACGTAGCTTCAATAATCTGCTATCAACTGACAAAGTTCGCAAAATCCCTATTGGAAGACCCTTTGGCATTTCAAACCTATTGTTTTGTGCAAAGAGCCAATTATTATTTATATCGATTGATGCTTTGTTCAAGTAAACAATTATTATTTATATCATTTTTGTGCATTGACTTTAGAACCAATATATGGTTCCTTGAGATACATATGTTTCTTATAATTTTCTTTAGATCTTATTTTGCTTTTGTCCCACCCTAATGTTCGTACTATAAATCTGAAAATGAGTTTATAGTTTTTAAAACTTGTGTTAGTTAAACTATTTTGAAGTTAATAATAAAACATGTTTAAACAATATATTTAATTGTTGGACTTGTGAATTAAGTAAGACATACATACATACATAAATCATTGAAATGTAAGTCAAAATATTGTTTGCAGCTTAAAGCTTAAATTAGACGTGACATAGCCATAACGCCATAGCCATAACCAAACCAAAATTCAATTGATTTCTATGGTGACAGTGAGAGTGAGAGAGACTCGCCATAACTCTCACCATAGAAACCAATTGAATTTTGGTTTGGTTATGGCTATGGCGTTATGGCTATGTCACGTCTAATTCAAGCTTAAGCATAGACAATTAGTTTAATAACATACAATGCTTATAATTGGCAAGTAAAGCTTTAATTTTAGAATACAATACAATTAAAATGACAAAATGATAAGCGAAATAGATAAATAAATACAATGAAAACCAATTAGCATTAGCTTTAAATTTATAATAATTTATATAATTATAATCGTAAACTATGAAAAATGAAACAGACAAGTCTAAAATTTTAACAAATTCATACTAATAAAAGCTTAAGCTGAGCTGAACGTTTATCTAGTCATTGCTCTTTTTAATATTATAATTGTTCATTTTAATCAGTTTTATAAATAAATAAATAAATTTCGGGTTGGCAAGGAAATTTGTCTGTCAAAGGATGGCAGCTCAATCATTGACATTTCATCAATTTTTTCGTGCAAACTTGGGAAATTTTAGAATCTTGAATAAAGAATTTTAAAAGTGAAAATTTACTATCACATTCTTTTGAAAATTTTAAGAAAGTGATTAAGAGATAAGCTACTTTTAACTTAAAGGTAATTTTCATATTCAAAAGTACGTTTGGGCAAAATTTCAATTGTTTTCTATGATTTTTCAGGAAGTTAGAGCGCCGCAATAACTTGCTGCTTATATTTTTTCGATTTATAATCTCATATGGAATAATAAATTAATTTAGCTTATACTTTGATGTGTTTCAAATTGAATAATGTTACGGTTTTACCCTTTCAAAAACGCTTTTCGGTCTTATCTATTAAAATCGAGAGTTTAAGTACACACACATAGATTACTTAAATTACGCGGTCGGAAATTCGGTTAACTTTAAACTAACTTTAAGCTAACTATTTCGCAATTAGTACTGACTGACACTTGGATTACTTGCAACGTAATCAACTGACTATTTTAACATTGCTATGTCCTAGGCGGTAGTCAATTGTCTCACTCTGCACTACTTTCAACTAACTTAAAGTTGACTTTTTTAAATCACCTGGTAGTCAGTAAATTAAAAAAAATTTCCGGGGTTTGAACACGTTGTGCACTCAACGCGCTACCACTCGGCTAAGCTGCCATCTAAAATAACAACAGCAAATGTTAATATAAAACTGAAATGAGTTTTAAAGTAGATGAGAACAAATTTGTTGGCTCTCATCAAATTCGATTACGTACTCAACTTAAGAATTAATTTTTGGTTTGTTCTGGATGACATTGCAGTTAGCTTTTAGTCAGTTTAAGATAAGTTAACTATAAGTTAACTATTTTTGTAGTCAATCAAGGTAAGTTAACTATAAGTTAACTATTTTTGTAGTCAACCACACATTCTCCGACAGGGTATTCACAACTTGTTAGCACTACGTCTACCCCGCTGTTGTATACATATGTCTCACACAACTGACTGGGCTAGTCTTGTAGCAAAACTCACTCTCTGATCCGCGACTCACTCTGCCGATGATTACCATTGATACAACAATAATAACTCCCTGGCTTTACTTTAACACACTTATGCACGACTATTACTCTTCACTCAATACGATAGACTCACTCAATTATCTTCAAAATAAATAACTTATGATCGAATACTAGGCAGATGCGTCACCCTTTTTATCTTCACACAAGACTTTCAGAATGTGACAGCAACGTCTAGACAATCTCAGCAATCTCGTCTGCACTAACATGCTTGTATGTATATTTTCTTAACAAGCAGAAGCTATTTTGTTATTGTTGTTGCTACAGTTTGCTTATGTTTATTTAAGCATTTACTTATTTGCGTACGCAAGGTATGTATATTTGGTTCTTTAGCTAAACGATTCTCGATAATTATTTTTGTTTACCAAATGCTTTCTTTATAAAAGGGTGAGGGTGGCGTTGGCTAAAGTAGTTAGCACGTTGACTACAAGACCGAAGGTCCTGGCTTCAATCCCTGTATCCAACAGTCATTAAATAAGAACGCCACGCATTTTTCTGATGTGCATTAGTGTCCCTTTGTATCAGTTGTTGTAGGAAAGTTCAAGTGATGAAGGCATAGTCACTGGTCACTGAACTATACCGACTTCAGCAGATACTAATCCTAATGTAACATCTGAGTGCCCACCTTCGTTATGTAGCAGAATCATCGGCGAAGTAAAATAATCAATAAAATGGCTACTAAACAAAGCTTCAAAAAAATAATTAATACGCCTCATTTAATACCAGAGGCGCTGCAATACTGCATTATTAAAAACGTGAAAAAAGCAGAGTTGGAAATAGAATGAAGCTTTCCTCTCTATCTCTTCCTTCACCTCCTGTCTTCTCTGTCACTATCCCTTTCCTAAGGAAGGTAACACCTAGTAATAGTAGTAGGCATTAATTGCCTGAGTGTAACTTCTCTTTAAAAAAAAAAAAAAAAAAAAAAAAACCATTTACGTTAGCTCCGCTCCGTTCGAATATTTCTCCGTAACAAGTTATAGTGTGTAGAACGATGTTTTCTTAAAGAAAATACAAATGAACTGCGAATTTCCCAATTTAACTGTAAGATAAATAAATTTCCAAAAATCTACTGATAATTTTAAATTTGCTCTCCTCTAAAACATTACAATATGAGTTATTGCCAGAGATATATTGCATCTTCACAGAAGAAAAAAATAGACAAGAATTATGTTCAACAAAAATTTCAATAATATTTGTCGTTAACTTAATACAATATTTATCAATACAGCGCATTTTAAAATGTCATTTAATTAAATTTTAACAGATTTTGGCTGAGAGACTTTTGTTATTTAAGTGTGTTGGTATTTATCTTGCTTGTTGATTGACACAACGCACTGTTGTGCTCTTGTTGTGGTTTATTTTGATTGCTTGTGTTGCTTTCGTGACAAATTAGGTCAAGACCCTAAGGTGATGCTCTATATTTGAAGCGAGCATTGGCTGCAGAATACGTCTAATATTCGACAAGACATGAATCGTAATATTCGACGATGATAATGCTAGCCCACATGCTGCAAGGCAAGTTTTGGCTCAGCCGCCTTATGGTCGGACCTTGTCCCGTTTCACTATCATATTATTTTGTATGGTTATAAAATCTAGGATTTTTAAGGATTTTTAAACAAAAAAATTTTTTTTGTTTACTCAACTCTTGAAAACAAAATAAAGTTTTCTTTTTCATTTTTTTTTTTTGGCGTGTGCCAATTGGAAACTTTAAACTCGTTTTCTGGCAAACTAGTTTTTTTGAGTTGTGATATTATGTACATAGTATTCAAAATTTTTTCAAAATTGGATGTTCGAATTAAAATATGTACATATGCATACTCGTGTATAAAATGCGAAATAGCGATTATTGTCGAAAAATTAAATTAAAATTATTTCAGCATTAAACAAACATACATAATACAATGTGAAATCTTATTTTAAAATTAATTTATATCATATGTATTTGATTGGTACAGAGTTATTTTGAATATTAAAAAAAAAAACAAAGTAAGTGGAACACAAAAATTATTTTTAGTATTTTGAAAGTTAAAGCTTTGAAGCTTAAGCTTAAAATTGTTATTACACTTTTTTCTAAAATTAATATTAATTATAATCAATTATTATTATTATTTACATTTAAGCCATTTTTGGTGACACCTTTTGAAATTCGTCAGCAGTCTGTCGTACTGCTTTCAGTAATTTTAGTACAAAGTTACTTTTATAGAGTATTTATAAAAAGTTTTTGTTTCTTATTTAATTACTTTCTGGCGCTATTAGCAATGAAAATAAGAATCAAGAAATTTTAATAAGGTAATTAATAAGCAAAGCTGCTGAAGTTCAAATACTAGACAGCAAGTTCTCAACTTGTCTAAAATAAAATTATCTTAAATTTTTTTAATTTCTTTTTTTAACTGTTCAACTGCTTGCGACTAATTTAGTCATATTTTAATCTCATGATTTTATATCATTATGAATGTCGAATTCATATCAACATTAATATTTTTCATATCATGAGATTTTTCATATCTCTTCAAAGAGAAGTAACACTCAGGCAATTAATGCCTACTACTGTTACTAGCTGTTACCTTCTTTAGGAAAGGGATAGTGATAGAGAAGACAGGTGATGAAGGAAGAGATAGAGTAAAGCTTCATTATTTTACAACTCTGCTTTTTCACATTTTTTTTAAATGCAGTGATTGCAGCGCCTCTGGTGTCAAATGAGGCGTGTTAAATTTTTGAAGCTGTGTTTAAGTAGCCATTTTATTTTATTGGTTATTTCGACCGTTTATTATGCTACACAATACCAACGAAGTAGGAGAGGGCGCTCTGATGTTACATTAGATTAGCATCCGCTGAAGCCAGTGTAGTTTACTGACCACTGGCCTCTATGCCTTCATCACTAGAGCTTTTCCAACAACAACTGATACAAAAAGACACTAATGCACATCAGAAAAATGCGTTCTGTTGTTATTTAATGACTGTCGGAGACCGCGCTCGAACCCAGGACCTTCGGTTTTGTAGTCAACGCTAACTGAATTAAAATCTGCACGGACAATGAAATTCTGTGAGTTTCATCGTTAAAGAATTTTTATGCAAAAATTCTTAACTTTGTTTGTTTGTTAAGCTCTTCTAATTGTATTTCGTTTCTACTTAGGAAACTCATCGGAAGAGTTTAAGAAAAAAATTCTTTAAAAAATAAGCTACAAAATGCTAAATAAGAAATATACATATTCTTATAAACTTAATAATCTAAAAATGTTGTTGAGATTTGCGTACATAAACATACATAGATAATAAGCTAAGAAACCTCAAGGAAAACTTTTTAAATATACAACAAACAATTTTATTTGATCTTGATCTAAACTACAAATAAATTTCTTTTCATGTTAATAGTATGAACTTAATACATTAATTAATGCAGATAAATATTATTTGGTATTTTTATGGAAAAAAAAACTTGAAAAAAAATTGCTTCGGTAAAGTGGAGTGTGACTATTACCCCTTTTAAACACGCAAAGTTTACTTTGCAAAGTCTTAATTCAGCTGAGAGAAAGAGAAGGAGAAAGTATTTCTCATAATTTGTGTGGAAACAAATCAAACTTTAAAAACTTTCCAAAAATTTTTTATAGAAATTTTAAACTTTTGAAAACGTTTCGTTATGAAAAAATATCACACTTTTAATTTTATAGCGCCTCTATAGACATTTTAATAGCTTTGACATTTATAGTAAACATATTGTGAATTATTGCCGGTGATTCATGTCCATGCTAATTTGCTTATAAGCTTCGAAGTCCTTCGACGTTAGATAAATAAATGGGAAAATATAACAAAATATTTCGAACTGGGAAGAAAATTAGCGAATTCTAATCCTTAAGTTAAAGTTGTTTAAAATGTTTATTTTGTGACAGTTAAGAGTATATTTCACTAATTCTATTTAAATATCAAATCATATTTAAAAGTCGCTTTTTATTTTCATCATACTTTCGTGAAAATAAAAAATTTGTAAACAGCCTTTAAAGAAGAATCTTTAATTAAATTATAGTTTGTTTAAATATGTTTAGTGAAAGAGACTCTTACAAATTTATTTTCTATCAGAAACTAAAGATTCCAAAAATTTGTTATCCGACATATTGTCATAATAATTATGAGTGAAATTTATTTGCTGGTGGTTAAGCATTGACTATATGCATTTCATTGTAATATTAGAATTATGGCAATAAGTCGAATAATTAATTTCTTGAATGTTTAATTAAGATTTAATTTTTAATTTTCGATTAAAAATTATTTGCTGTGTTTCGTATAAGTTTCTAAGCCTAAAGGGTTCATTAGTCTTTCTGCTGTTCTGCTTCTAATTTTTAGTAATTACTTTTTCTGTAATAACTTATCATCCGTTTCTGACCAAAAGGGTCGCAGTTTTCCACTAAAGTGATGAGTTTTGAATCGTCCTTTTTAAAAAAATATATGTTTTGCTTTTAAAAATTAAAGTTTTTAAATTCTACGCGCACGATCACAATATACATATGTATTTAAAAATATTTCAATTTAATTTATGCTGTCACTTACAATTACTTAACAATTTTTTGATTTTCACAGGTTGAACCGAAACAGAAAGACTAACTACTTGTATTATATTTCTATAAACAAAAAAAAAGTCAGCTGATTCGTAACAGAACAGAAAGTAAAAACTAATTCTGCCTTAATACGCTTATTTTTCTTTTGTGATTTTCAAAATATATTATTATTTGTGAATTCTCAAATAGTTTTTGAAAGTCTGTGCATGCATAAGATAAGATGTTTGCGACTGTTCAAAATGTATGGTGGAAGTCTACTGACGATTTGTTAAAGCAACAATGAAATGCATACAGACAATGCTTAACCACCAGCAAATAAATTTAAATTACTCGTTTATCAGAAACTAATTTACTATATATTTTATTAATATATTTATCTGTTGATATTTTTGTTAATTATGTTATTTTCAGTAGAGTTTAACATATTATGTCAATGTTTTTTAATAGAATTTAGTTATTGTCCTTTCGTAACGACTGGTCGACAAAATCTGCCGATTTCGGAACCGAAATATTACCGAAATCGTAACAATTTTTGTATGAAATGGTTGACACGACTTCGCAACGATATGTCGGTACGAATTCGTTATGATAAGTCGGTACGAATTCGTAACGACATGTAGGTAGGATTTCTTTTTGCTTTTATAGCAGAGTACCGCTTCACCGTTATGTTGCTGCTATTGTCGATATAATTTGCACATACTCACGTTTTTTAATATTTGTTACAATCCTTATTTTTTATCAACATATGTATATGTACTCAAAAATGAAAGTTTTAATGTTTAAAAAAAAAATTGTTCAGACAAACTACCGAAATGTCTTAACGAATTCGGTACGAGAAGTCTGACTTCAGAAAAAGTCGAAACATTTTGTTTGGGGGTTACTAGACAGATTGTAAATAAAAAATTGCATACACACATACATACATATATACAGCAAATTGTACGAAAAGTTATATTCCATACAAATAAGAATTTGAAATTTGACATATTATAAAATGAGATTGATTGGATTGAAACTGAAAAGTGAATCTACATATGTACATATATGTATATATAATTTTTCGAGACCCTTAAAATCTTTGGCACATATTTATAGGCAAAACAAAGTACTGGCCTTAAACACTGAAAGTATAATTTGTTTTATCTATGAATATGCGTGTTTGTGTACAGATATTTTGCTATGAAAATAATTACATATTTCTAAATTAATTATTATTAATAGTAACGTATTTATAATTTTTTTGATATCAACCAATGCAAAGAACTTTAGCAAACATTGCCTTTATTAATTTTAATATTATCTGCCACGTTTCTGTAACGAATGTGAGAGCTTCATGAGTCGAAAAAATTGTTATCGACTTGTGAAACAAAGGATGAGTAAAAAAAGCTGCAATTTTTAATATTTTTGTTCAAGTTTATTTAGGTTTTTATATCAATAACCCTGGGTAAAATAGGTTGTACGTACAATGTAATTATTTAATTATTTTTGTTGCAAAGCCTTCTCATAAGCAAATTACTGTGCCTCATTTCTGTAAGGAATGTGAGAACTTTTCGAGTCGAAAAAATTTTTATCATCCTGTGAAATTTACAAGTTGATATATACTAAATAAAAATTTTAAATCCGTTTAATTTTTCATATTGACAACAATATACAAAGTACATAATTTTAATTAAATATAAGTGTAAAAATATACACGAATATTTGCTATTTAATGTAACGATATTTTCAAAATAACAACCACATTAGCTTCAAAACTTTTGATCCATTAGATCTTTGTGAGAATAAATAACAAACGAAAACAATTTACGTTTAACATTTGTTAATGCACTAATAATTAAATTTTTGGCATTAATTATTTTAGCGCATTAATTATTTTTTTTAGCATTTTTTAGCTTTTTTTTAAGTCAATTTTTGGGATCTGGTCACACTGCTCACGATCCAAATATACTCCAGCATATTTTCCTTAACCTGGTGGCAATACTAGTGTGTTACAAGTTCTTGTCATCGCTAAGAAAATAGTTTGTAGAATTAGTTCAGCATTGCTGAAACTCTACAGAAACAAGTTTAAAAAAGGAAATAAGAACATTGTGAAATTTGTTATTGATTGCCGGCTCCCGTACGGTTCCATGGTGTAATGGTTAGCACTCTGGACTCTGAATCCAGCGATCCGAGTTCAAATCTCGGTGGAACCTAAAATCAATTTATTTTTTTAATGGTATTTTTTTTAATAAAGAAAACCAAAAATTAATTCAGGTTCCACCGAGATTTGAACTCGGATCGCTGGATTCAGAGTCCAGAGTGCTAACCATTACACCATGGAACCACTTGCTAGCATGTTGTAAAATCTCAAACATACAGTACTGCCATCTGTAATGCGCATGTGAGAAAATATTATCCACTTGTATTATTCTCACCCTAAAGTATGCTATTTATTTATTTATTAGAGTGAGTTTGCAGAAACTTGTTGAATGTATGCATATAATGTGGAAATTTTATACATAACACATCCATTATATCTAACGGATTAGAACATTTAATACTTCTAGATACTTATTTATATAGATTAATTTTTTAGAAATTAATTTGTGGTAATTTTAGCAAAAACAGGTTCTACCGAGATTTGAACTCGGATCGCTGGATTCAAAGTCCAGAGTGCTAACCATTACACCATAGAACCGCCTGAAAAATCTGTTTTCAAGCAGTGGTTTTTTACTTTTTGTATTTTTTTTTTGGGAAATACTCGGAAATTTCGAGCTAATTTTTTTTATGTATCTTTTGGGTTCCTCTCATTGAAAGATTTGTGAACGCACACATATGTATCGAGCCCTATTTTCGATTTAATCGTAGGCGACATGTAGTAAAAATTTATATATTTTCTTAGATATTGAAATTAAAATTTCATGGGCCTACCTAAGCTTTAGAATTATCAATATGCCAAAATTATTATAACTTGTAAGATACGGCCTGTAAAATTATATCGTAAGCGACAGTTTACGTATGTAAAACATATTTGAATATTATAAAAAAACCTTCTCCTTTTAATTTTTGCCGTTTACAATTAACGGTGCTATTCTCGAATTCATAATAGCTTTCATGCAATTGTTTTATTGAACTATAAGACATACAAGAGTTTTAATATTACAGCTTTTTTGTTTCAAAATGATTTTTTATGTAAAATTGTATTGTAAAACACGTTAAAACCATGTTCAATTTTCCAACTTATGCAAACTTCATGCCAGTTTTTGATTATACATAAGGCCGTAAATGATTTACATATGTACATATGTATATTTGCGAATACATATGAGTAGGTGAGATGCAAAACTCATTCGTTACACGTTAACAGAATTATGGAAAAAAGCAAAAAACGTATAGCAGAATATAAAAAAGAATATAAAAAAGAGCATAAATTGCTACAATCTCTATATTGCTTGTTATAAAATTCCTGAAGAGCTACTAGAATCAATCATTATCTAGATTTTTTTAATTTTTGTAACGAACGAGTTTTGCATCTCACCTACTCATATGTATTTACATACATGCATATTCAGGGCTATCATGAATAAAATTCCAACTAATAGCAAATAATAGGGAAAACAAAAAATTCTAATTGGAAAATGGGGAAATTTCACACGGAATTTTATTCATAATAGCCCTGATTATTTTTTGTTTCAAATTTTTGTTTAAATTTATTTTATTTTTTCTTGTTTACTTAAAGAACATCATAACTCGAAGTTTTCAATTTACACACAACTTAATGAAAAAAGACAATTTTATTTTGCTGTCGAGTAAGAAGAATAAGAATTAATTATGCATCATTAACTCAAAAATGCAATTTCTTGACTTATGACGTTGTTTCAGTAAAAGAGCGATATGTATGTATCTATAAAAATGTTTCACTTTTCCGTACCATTCCACACAATTGTAGACAATATGATTTAAGAGGAACTAGAAGGAAATGTCAAATTATGAAAGAGGAAATCGCTCAGATTGTAATAGATTAAGGCAAATTCTGTTCGCAAAACTACACAAAACTAATTTGACCAGATTGAAGTGCTGCCAAGTTTAAGATAGAATATGCCTTGATACACAACAAGTGTAGATACAGCCGCTGAAAGAGCCCGTTTAGATAAAGGGTGACATAGCTGCGACACGTCGCTGCGACTCGGGTAAAAGTGAAGAGCAGCTTGTGGGGTAGTAAAATCCGCAAGTAATGGGAATTGAAGCGACAATTTTAACTCTTCTCTTTAAATACACATCTTTTTCTCATATTTTAGTATGCTATTTAGGACCAAGTGTTGACACTATTTATTTATATTTTGGTAAATTAGTGATTATTTAATTTATAACGTGCATGAAATACACTGTTATTATAAAAATTATAAGGAAATGAATTAAGCAGTGAAAAGGAATTATTGTATTTTGGTGGTATATTAAAAAAAGTAAAACTATGTCGACATATTAATTCTACATTTAACAAATTACCAATTACATAGTTCCTCTATGGCAACGCTACTATATGGAAACGAATAAAAAGCAATAATCAAATTAATATTGCGAGAAAAAAAATATTTATGTAAACGCACGTGGATTTAAAAAGGACATCCAAAAGAGAACGTAATCGTTGATGAAGAAGGTACGCCGCTTCTAGACTTTTCTCAAGCAAAGTTTTGTTAATTTCTTATAAAAAAATATTTTTATTCATTTGTTAAGCAACGATTTTACTTTTTTAACTCGCATGTGTGAACACAGTTAAACAACGTGGATCTGTCATTTGTGAAAATTTAAGAAATAACAAATCATTATCTTAGTTCTTATAAAATTAAAAAATTTTCTTAAAAGTAAGTTATGCATTAATTTTTTGGTAAAGCTTGTTAACTTATGATGGCTTTCTTTAAGATGAATAAACAAAAATTTAGAAAAGCTAGGCAGAATGATTCAGCGTTCAAAAGGTGGCTTAGACCAGCAAAAGATGCATTAAAGGCACTTTGCATATGTTGCAAATTTTAAAATAATTGCCCAGTATTGCGATTTATGTATTATGTCATAGGTGGTATTCGGTGTTTGATAAAAATTGTCTTGCGTCATTGCAAATGCAAAATATCGTAGCTTTTCTTTAAAATCCAACAACAAAATACACGCACAATCCAAAGAAAAGCTACGATATTTTGCATTTGCACTTACGCAAGACCATTTGCATCAAACATCGAATAACGCCATAGTCAAACAAAAAATAAAGACTTACACTCATATGCAAAAGATATACATACATATGTATAACTTGTGTTTGAAGTGTACGCTAAACCCGGTTTTTCTATGGAAATTTTGTTTTAATGTACACTTCAAGCACACGTCATTGTTTGCATATGGTAGTTCTTTGTTATCTTTCCGTTATAAAAACATAAATAACAGACAATATTTAGGTTAGTGCTTTTTAACAAATTTTTTTTTTCAATTTGTACCCTTTTTACCTTGTAAAAATATCAAGCTCACAGTGCCTTTGATGATCGATGAGTTGGCATCACTGGTACTGGAGGTCGTGTAGCGAAGACACAGATGAGCAGGGCTGCCAGATAAAATTATCCAAAAATGTTCAAAATCCCGATAAACTATAAAATAATCGTCATTTTGTACTCGAAAAATTATCAGAAAAATCGGCTAAATTAAAATTGATTTTTTAACGTGTGTACTAGGCCGGGTTGATTTGTATGGATGAAAAAAAATTTAAAAATCGTATAGTAAAAACAAAATCTACATATAATTCTAAGAAATGTTTTCGTAGAAACCATGCGTGTAAAATCAAACCCTATTCCACGCCTCTCGACATGAAAATGTATTTCCTCTTCCTGAGCTGCTTCTTGTCATATTTAAATTTTTAAAGATGAAAATGGGGAACGAAATATTATGGATAAATTTAAGATAGGTCGCGAATAAATTAAAAGCAGAGGTTACGTACGTAGGAGGAAGAGTAATGATTCGAATTTAGTAGCATTTATTTCAGGGGGTCTACTCTGTAATTCGATTCGAAAGAAAATGCTTTCGAATTTACATGTTATAAACATAAAAATTTGAAAGCTTTTTCTTTCGTTTCGAATTACACAGTATACCCCCAGTACATATGTATGTATGTAAATTTTTCTATTTGAAAAATTGTATGTAGTTTAAAAAATTGTTTTACCAAAGAAGATGAAATACATTTTCATGTAGAGAGGCGCGGAATAGGGATTGATTTAAGATATGTAGTTTCTTCGAAGAATTTTCTCAGAATTTCGTGTATATTACGTTTATTGGGAATTTGAAAGCATTGTCTTCTTTTAACACCTTATAACTTTGTTCCACTCAGTGGTAAAATTATGAAAAATATTGGCAAGTTATTTCCATAGTTTGGTCTCAGTATACTGAAAGAATTTTCGGCATAAATTCTATGAATTTCGACATTAATCTAATGAAAAATTCATTAAAATTCAACCAACGTCACACTTCGTTGGATTAATGAAACCAGTTTCGTCAGAATTATTTTATTGAAAACTTCATCAAATTTATTTAACAGTGTAATTAATGCAGAGCTATAACTTCATTGAAACAATAAAATAATTTCATGAAAAGAATAAAAGAATAAAGAAATAACTTAAATATAAAGGGGTTTCTTAATAATTAGAAAATATTGTTGTCATAAATCCAATAAAATATTCTTCCGAAACCAGAATACCAACGAAGCAATTCCAATGAAATTCTTTCAAAATATTCATGAAATTTTCATTGGATTTGTGAAATTATCATTAGATTTGTGAAAAAATTTTAATGAAATTGTTTCATTGGACTTATGAAGCAAAATTCTTTCGGTGTACTTTCGATGGCCGAAACTTTTTATAGGAACTGGGCTTTTTGCTACATTCACGTTTTTTTATGAGAATATCAATTTATACAGATATCAATACAAAATTAAGATTGGGCGAAATTACACCAGCATCTTTTAGTAGGTAAGCAATAAATGAATTTTAGTAGTTGATTTTTCATAAAAAAAAACTTCCATATTTTGACTTTTAAAAAATCGTAAATTTTAAGGAAAAAATCGTCAAATCGTCATTTTGATATTTTCGGCACCAAAAATCATCAAAATTACGTTAAATCGTCAAATCTGGGAGCCGTGCAGATGAGCTATTTTTTCAATTTAAAGTTGTCCGGAAGCTTGAAAATTTATTTACAAAAGATAAATTAAACAAAATCTTAAGAAAATTAAAAAAAAAATATTTCACAAAAAAAAAATATTTGCAAGTCTGGACCGTGACTAAGCAAGTTTAAAAATATGAAAAAGACGCTTAAAACCTTTTGAAAAGGTTTGTTCATGATAGCCGCCGTGGTAGCAAAAAAACATTTAAGATTACAGAGCCATGAACACCGGTATACAAAATGTTATGATCGGACTAAAAATGGCGACACAGTAAGCATAATACTAAAAGGGCGTCATTTATAGGAGTGGCAAAAAAATAAAAAATATATTTTTGGAATTGTTTTTACATTGTCTTTAATCCTAGGGGGTGACTGATAAATTTTTAATTTGTTTGGAATTCGAACCACTCTAATGTAGATATCGTTACCTTAATATAGAGAGGCCCTAACTCATTAATATTTTTAAATCGAGATGAGTATATCTCAATATAGAACTACAAACACTTTAAAAATTCAATTGAAACCGTGTCAGACATCCTTTAGATCTGCATAGGATCACATAATTATATTATTTATATGTATAAGTATTTATGTATGTATGTATATAGAAACAAAATTTATAAAGAATTTCATACCTTTTCATATATTTCAGAGATGATGTTGACATGACCAACTGCATATCAATATACAATGATTGCGAAGGTAACGAATGACACTATACACATATTTACATATTTTTTAGCACTTACACTGGGCACCGGCTTTTTTCATATAAGAGGCCATAATGCTTTGTGCTTTTTAATTTTCATTTCTTTATAATTTTCAAAAAAAAAATATTAACACTTTTTTTATTTAAGCCGGTACCCACTCTTATTAAAAGCCATAATGCTTATTAGCGCACTTTTTTAATTTTCTAAGATTAACAACAACACTCACTTTATTATAAAACAGCCCATGCTTTTTTTCTAATACAATAACATCCACATACACATAAAAGGCCATAATGCTTAATGCATTTTTTTTTTATTTTCTAGGACTGCACATTTCCATACTTTATTTACTACACACACATGCATACATACACGCATTTAAATTTGCTTTCTTTCTTTCTAGAAAACAAGTGGATGTTATTTCTTTGCACATCAAACACACACCACACGAACACACACACACACGATCTGGCAGCTTTTTTCTCTGTATAATGAAATTACACCCGAACGCGAGACACCGATATTTAAACAAGAATATCTGCCAAGTTTTTAACAAAACTTTACAACAAACACTTTATTTATGCGACAAAACACTTGATGAACATTTTTAAATAAAAATATTTACAAAAATCCACTTTATTTTAACAAAATTTACAAAAATCTGGACGATCTTCCAATAAGCGACTTAATCAACGAGAATTCAACTTAAACTAAAAGGAAATGTCAAAAGTCGTGAGCAAGTTAGCGGCAAAAATGACAAGAATTGTAAAAGATTAAAAGAATTGTTATTGTAATCATCTAGACACAGAGGAATGAAATGCGCGTTTTTTGCATTTTTTAATGTCAAAATTAATTTTGGGGTAAAATTTCTTGAAATTTAATATTAGTTATTTTTGATTGTAACATCCTGTTACCACACAGTTAATGATGTTACTGCTGCCAGTGGCCCCGCGGGGCCTGCAAGATAAGCCAATCAATTGCCTGAGTTGTGAAAGCTGTTGGAATCAAATCCACCTGCTGGACACTCTTTGGGTCTATTCTAAGCTAAGTGGCGCTATAGCTGTTGTAGCTGGCGATCTTGAAGACTGATATAAGCATATATAGCACACTGCGGTCTTGAAATTGAAAGTCTAGCCCCAAGTGCTGTTGTTAGCTGCCATATGAAAGCTGTGGTTAGGATGATAAACATTAAAAAGTTTTCTGGGTATGGAATGTTGATTAGTGCCTGCAAACTACTTACATTTTACTATTTTCGCAAATACGATGGGACCTAATTGAATTTACCTACTATTTTCGCAGTAATACATTGTGTTCCTTGGCCGGAACCTTGTAAGCTGTTTCAAGCGTTGTAGGACGGCGATGTCATTAACCTCTAGCGGTCCTACAGCGTTAATAGAATATGGTTATAGATGTATTAGGCTGAGCAATACAATATCTAAGAAATAATTGAAACTTTAATGCAATAATGTCGTCAACACCTCCTGAAGGTGATAATAAGAGAAGATAAATGGATTAATTTTAAAAATTAACTGTCAAATACAGTAGCACAAGGAGTCTTAACTAAAACATGTTAAATTTAATATACTCACAGAGTGAGTTTCCCAAATTGTGAAATACCTTTCATATTATTGAAGTTTACCACAAGAGTATTTGTTACAAATTACTATTACAAAATCCAAAACATCTAAGAAACGAATATAAAGCAGCAATGCACCTTCCATATTTTTCAGTCAAAACTTCTTACCTGCACTTTTCCAATTAAATTGTTTTTCTATGAATAGACAGCATACACTACATTAATATGTCTATATGTATGTATGTATGTACCAAGTTAATTTTACCTGAAGGTGGTCCTTTACAAGACAAATATGTAAAAATCTTGTACTAAGTGATTAGTAGCGCGCTGAATTTCACGCATTCGTTTTAGGTTCGAAAGTATTTATAAGGTTATATATACAAGCATATAGGATGCCGTCGCTCCTACAAGGAGCTTAGCGCCTCGAAATACGAACAAGTAAATTTTTGTCAGCTCTTGAATTTATATTTTAAAACATTGTAGCGCTCGACTTGATGTACACACATATAAATATTCATGACATCTTAAGGCTCAACGTGGCTAACAGGACGAACACAGTTATTAACATTTTTTGTAGGATAATAAAAAAGATAATCTTTAGGTCCCACCGAGATTTGAACTCGGATCGCTGGATTCAGAGTCCAGAGTGCTAACCATTACACCATGGAACCCGTTAAGGACATCAAGTTGCAACCAGTAACAAAAGGGATGTTTTTCTAATGCACAAATACATACACAACATGCACACACACGCAAGTACTATGTCACAAGAGACACACTCCCCCACACACAATGTGCACATTACATTAAAGCCAACTAGAAATGCCAAACGTGAAATAACATTATGGATTTTCTCATGGCAATCAGCCTTGTTACGAGTACCGAAGTTAAAACAAGACACTCATAATTGGACCAAATATTTTAAAATCTAAAAGAACTTGATTTTTACTTTATATTTCTTTTTATACTTCGTTTCAAATGGCAAACGTGGTACTTTTTTTAAAGAAAATAAGAAGTTATCGAGCTGCTTGTAAATGCATTATAGCCTGCATAATCTGATTATTATTCAATGCTTTTGTCATTCAGCAGTTTCTGATTTAAGAACATGCCCTATTGTATCTAGTGGTGTACTACTCTATCTTCAATTCCACTAAAAATTAAAACGTTTCGACTTGTTTTTATATTGCAATTAGAAAACATTTCCCCTTTGTTAAAATATTTGACCTTATAGATTTTAAATGTACGCAAAATCTATTTCATCTCAAATAAGTGTTTTTTTAACAAGCCTATGTATGTATTTTAATTATAGAAAAAAATATTTTTCAAGTTTTTGGAATTGCTCTCCTAGATTTCGTGCCAAACACAAAATGATATTTATAAAACTAATTGTATCAACAAGATAAAAAATATATGTGTATTCTCCTCAACAGAAATGTAAAACCACATATGAACGTACCCTTAAGCTAACTTCTTATACACAAATCACAAATTATTTAGGGGTTTTAAAAGAAAATGTAAAGCTTTATTAGAAGAAAGGATAAAAAATTATTTTAGGCTTTAATAATGTTCAACATTAAAATACGGGTAATTATTAATTTAATTAAGCAAAGAAGTAATAAGCTTAAAAGAATGTAATTATAAGTATTATATTAGCAAATACATTGGGAATTAATTGCATAATTTTAAAATCATACATGATTATCTATTATTGAATATATTTTTAATTCAATGCTGTGGAAGTTAATACAGCTACACCACGCTCATAGAAGCTATGAGAGTCTTGCCCGGCAGCTACTGCTAAATCGACTGTGAACAATAACTCTGTACGGGTTGAATTCAAATAGACAGGCAAAGTCAATTTGCTGACACGATATTCGGTTGTTAATCTAAAAAAATAATCAAGAATTTTTAATACCATTTTAATACTCAAAAATCAGTTCAACTTACTTAACCCATTTCAACACAGTCACAGGTAGATCCATCATAATCGTAGAAGCCAACAACAATTCATTGTTTTTGCACTGAGCTCCCTGTAGTTTCAGACCAATAACCCCAAAGCTGCTATCCTTCGACTCTGCATTTGCACCCGTTTCGGTGATGGTGACTTCCAGAGCCAACTCTTCCAAAGACCAGCTATTTGCCTGTGCTACACATTGTCTAGTGGCGGTAATATAAGCTTCAGGATTCAGAAGACCACCCAGCCAAACATGGAAACCTTGTAATTCTTTAGCGCCAGCTTGTGATACCAATCGCGAAACCTTTTGCAATTGTTTAATGCGGTTGCTGAAATCGGTAATCCATTGGATGACGGTGCAACCAGCTGGTACGGTATACAGTTTCCAGCCCTTGGGTATAATGCCACGCACCAACTCAGAAAGCATAAAACGATGATGATTTGTTTGCTTCTTTTCGCCTTGGCAAATAAGTACAACATCTTGTAGATCAGAAATAACTGTTTGCAGTAGTTTAGCGCCCATAGTAACTTCGCGCTCAAAGTAACGATACAAAGGATCTTTTATGTTCTCAACGGTTCTCTTGAGTGTCTTCAAACTCTTGGGCAACAACTCCAACCAAGCAGTAGCGGAATTATGCAATACCTTCATCCAGGAAGGTCGGCCATCTTCTTGACGTTGAGTAGCTGCAGCAGCAGCTTGTTCACTGGTTTCTTCCATTGTGTATGCCAATTCCTCATCGTCTTCAAGTTGTTGCATTTTCAACAGCTTGCTGACCAAATCAGTGCCGCGAGTGGTAAGCAATACCTTTTCAGCATTATTGGGCAGACCCAGCCATGAGGGCGTTTGTCTATCAGTTAGATTTTCAATCCATTTAAGGAAGTGATCTCTCCTAGTGCCATCCGGCATGGTAATATGCCGTTGGCTACCACTGGCTCCATCTACATTGGCGACCAGAGCAAAGTCGGCCTCAAACGATCTTGCGGTAAAAAGTTTCTTCAAAAACGATGTCAATAAACGTTGATCGAAATCGTTGTCGATTTTACCACCATAGATCGATTGCGATAGTAGAGTAACTAAAGCATCCCATGGAACCTTTTCAGGTGGCAAATTGGTTCTGCCCATTGCTGTGGTATCTATCCAAGTATCAAGGGTATCGCAGGCCACTCTCAAATCACTTTCGTTGAATTCATATTTCTTGGCCCAGCCCAAGGGTACATAACGTAAACGCTCTTGTACGATGGCATGGAACCAAGCCAGTATGAAGTACAATCTGGCTCTCTCACTAGGTGTTTTCATCATGCGGCCTGGAGGCACGGTATTAAAGGTTCTTAACAAGTTGGCTCTTATGCCTGGTGGCGGTTCAAAGACAAAGATTCTGCCGGCTCTTAACAAATTAACTGGAACCTTGGGATTAATTTCCATAGTTAAGAAGAGACGGAATCCTGAATGCGGTTGCAAGGAATGCAGTTTCTTTTCGAGTTGTACCAACCACTGAGGAGCTAAATGGACGTTCTTCAACAATACCCAACGACCAGTCTTGCAAGCCATATTTATAGCACTTTCGGCTTGATTGAAACCTTCAGCTGAACCAATCGCTATGCTTGAAATCTGTTTATTCAATTCAGCAGCCAAATCATCTACGCGTCCCGAAGCATCAAAACCAGGCACTGAACACAACAAAGCTGGTGTATTGGCATTTAATTGTTTGTCTACTACTGCAGCGAAGTCCAATTCGTCTTCAGCCTTCTGCATAAAGTCTTCTCCCAAAACAGAGTTGACCACATTGTGCGCAGCGGCAATAACGCGATCTGGTCTGAAAGCTTGTATCAATAACATTTGATGAACTGAAGTGGCAATGGGATTTAAAGCAATAGATTCATCCCATAATTGTGGAACACACTGCTCGGGAGAGCTTTGTTGCAACCAAGCTCCCAATTCTGGCATAGATCGTAGTTTTTCTATTAATTTGCGGAACATGGGAAGCCGTAACTGCAAACGATTAACCCCATCGATTTGGTCGTGGGTCAAACCATCTACAGGGATAGGATTGGCCAAAAGACCTTCCTTGCCTCTCAAGAAGAAGTTGAATTCAGCATCTAAATAATTCTCCAACGTACCCTTCATATGAATCTTGCACATCAACAGGGCAAATGTCAATCTGTCATTATGCAACATACCACGCGCAATTCTATCATAACAAACTTGGTACAGATCTCTTGTGATGACGACCAGACGTTCGGTGTTGTCGGTCTTGCCGTTCAAATTCTTATTATTGTACAGAACTGTGGAGAAAATGTCCAAGAACATTTTCAATGAATATTGATATAGGAAGTGAACTTGATTCAAACTGTCCATAGTAAAGTATATGTTACTACATGCCACCGATAGAGAAAAGTATTTCTGCGATACAGTCTCTATTTCTCCAATAACTTTATCGGTTTCATCTACCTTCTGGTTAATGTCATATGCCTCCTTCTTCAGTGTCTCCAAAGTGGCTATAACAGAATCGTCATCCAAAATCTTACCCTTGGCATCGTTCAAGGCTTGCAACAGGCTCTTTTCCAATTGACGCAAACGTAAACGGAACTCGCCTTGTAGTTTCAACAAATCTGATCTCTTCTCGTCGATATCGGGTCTCTCGGCCTTCAATACTTGATTCAAACACTGAGATTGCAGTGAACTTCTGGTCACAGTGAAGTTAACAAACGTTACACGGGAGCAAATGTCGGGTGGGAATTCGACAGTAGGATCACGTGTGGACAAAAAGATAACAAACGAGGGTGACAAATCTATATCTTGGTCACCCAAAGTTATCAAAACTCTGCCGCCACTTCTTCTCAATTCGCGATTTAATACTGGATTCAAAATGGGATCGTAATTTTCAACATCTTGCACCAATAGAGGATTACCGAAACGCAGGGCTGATTCCAAGTTCTTGCGGAATGAATCATCCAAGAAACTAGTTTTGGTAATCTTTTTGCCAGCGTATTCATTTAACAAGAAAGTGGTTGCCTGACCAGAAGGATCAATGATCAATGGATACCTGTTGAATCTCTTCAACATTATGGCATTCTCAGTGCACAAATCATCAGTGGGCAAAGCATTGGCCTGCCACCTAAGACGTTCGTCCGGATTAGACAGATACTCGGTGCGTGCAATATCCGCTCTATATTGTATATTGGCTGATTGTAAATGTTGTGCCCAGGTGGAGAATAAGTTAAGGCGATAATGCTGGTCAAAGTAACCGCCGTATGCTATAAATGCAGCTGACAGGAGAACATCACCAATGATGGTGGACATTTGAGATTTGAATGTTTCGCTGGTACATTCCCAACGTTCACGTTCAATATTCAAACTCTTGAGCAATGCAATCGAACGATCGACCTTCGCCTGAACGTTCTCCAAATCAGTTTTAATAGCTTGAGCTTGAGAAATCAATTGGGCGTATTCTTCCTTATAGGAGGAAATACTTTGCTCCAATTGTTCCACAAGAGATTTGGTCTCATCAGCATTCGTCTTGTTAACTTCGGCTTGATCTTCCAGGGAGCGCAATTCATCACGTAGCGGTTCAACACGTTTTAACATATCAGCATATTCAATCTACATCGATAGAGAAAATAGAAGGAGGGAGAGAGAAAGAGAGAAAACGTAAGAATCTTTATTAAGTACATGATGGGTTTAAAAAAGCTTAAAAAAAATTATTGCAATAAAATATAACTTCATAAAGGTATGTATTTTTTTGACACTGTGTTCCAAACGGAACCAAAAATGGCAAAGGCGTGTATCCAAATATACCTTATTATCGTAAGTAGCCGTTTCCAAGATTCACTCCTAGATTTTTTTTATGGTCTCCACCAGTATAAATCTTATTAAAAACGTTTGCACTTAATAATTAAAAAAAGAGATAATAGTGACTAATTGGCAATTTTAATTATGTTGGAAAACAACATAGTCGTACACTAAACCTGTTCCTTAGTTCACCTTAAGTAAGTGAGGATCAAACCCAAAAGTCCCTATCAGAGTATTATACATTTTTAAAATGGTTTTTTGAAAAAGTTATTAAATCATTTAATTTTCTGTTGCCTTTTCTAAAGTTGTGTATTTAGGAAGTCTTGGATTGTATTACTGAAACTTTAGAAGCTATATTGACGAAGTCGCAGCATATCTTATTACATACTATAATCTTTTAATTTTTTTTACGTACCTGAGCAATAGCCCATTTAACCATGGGACCGCAAGCCAATGAGGCACGATTGACTTTTTCGAAGTTATAATCCGGATTACTTAAGTATTTCGATTTCATCTTCTCACGAACTTCATCACTGTTTACAAATTATGACAACAACAAAAAAAAGAGAAGATAAATATATAAATACATTGAATGAAAATTCTTGCTAACGATTAAGATTAACGATTAAAAAGCAGGTGAATGAAATGCAATTAAAAGCATAAAGCAACATTACCAGAAGCCATTAGACAAATAGAAATGAAAAATAAAAATTAAATAAAAACATAAATCATACAAAACAAATGTTAGAACATAATAATACACTAAAGGCATGATCGTTAGACTGGTTAAATATTCTACGAAATTTCATTTTATAACAAAAATTATTCTAACTATTGTATTGCGTTAAATATTTTCCCAGTCTGGAGACTATGCCTTCAAAGTGAACAGTGAACTCAACAAAATACAAGAGGTGGTTAATAACACTAAATACATACAAAATTAGAAGAAAAATCATAAACTCAAAAAAAAAAAATAATAATAATAATAATAAAAACTCAAATAACAACATTACTGGAAAATCAACGGATCAAAACTACAACAACTCAAAATTATAATTAAAAGAGAATTGAATTCAGAAATTTGATTTAAAAAGAAAAAAAAAACATGAACAAAATGTTTTTCTTTTCTTGTGTAAAGAATCTTTATAAACATGCTTACGTTATCATTTCAGTACTGAAGTTAGATACAATTGAATTTATAAAATTTTCACGCATTATAACAGCACGAATCGATTTCCAATCGTTGGCATTTTCACCCAGTAACAAACAGATCGATTCAAGTGCCAATTTCACCACGGAAGGTGGATTTGCCATTGTTCTCACTTCAACAAGTTGTTGCTTGCGTATAGATTTCACAGCTGAGAAGTGGGGGAAGATTGATTTACATATATTTTCGTTCCAGAAATTTTGTTTTTTTATTTTTTTGTAAGTAAAATTAATAAGTACATATACATACATATATTCAGAAGTTTGGTTTTTGTAATTTATTTAATACAAACAAAACTTATTAGACAAATTATTAAACGAAAATTATGAACTAAAATAACTTGATTTTTTGAACTATTTGCAAGTTTTCGCTATTATTTATTTTGTTAACCTTTCATTACATTTTTTTTCACATCATGGAAATTCTCAACCAAAGTCAAAGTTGGCATTTTCATCTCCAAAAAATTAACTCGAAATTTTCAAAGGAATAAAGACATAAAAGATATTCATGCATATTTTGTCAATTATTAAACTTTTTTGCTACTGAAATTATTGAAAGTCCATAACTGAGAATTTTTTTTTTTTTATAAATGTTGACTGAATTGGGTGATAATATTACTCAATATTTGTAGTATGTCTACAATTGCCATTTATGTGACATTTTTGGAATAATTTACATTTAAGTTTTGTCACGGGGTGAAAATGTTGCCATTTTTTTCAATAAATAGACAAATATGTTACGGATTTAAGAGAAAATTTCAATTATCAAAATTTTGAATGAAAAATATCAGCAAATATGTTCACTCTTCACTCTTCTATCTATAAATATCGTTCGGTTTGTGTGTGCGAAATAAAAATTGCATTGTGTAAACACAAGAGAAAAATTAAAAGAGATTTAAAGTCAACTTTCTGTATATAAAATAGGCTTCCTCAAAACGACTCACAGTCACTTAGAGCTCGTTTAGATAAGCGACAACGCTTACGTTCTCTTTTGTAGTGCCTTCTTAAATCCAGGCGTGTTTACATGAAGATTTTTTTTGTGGCAATAGGGGACTTTTTAATATTAATTTGATCAATTATTTTTACTCGTTCATTCGTAAGCAGTGTTGTCATAAAGGAACTAATTATTAGTTTGGCAAATGTACAATTAATATGTCGACATAAGTTTTACATTTTTTAATTTACCAACAAAATATAATAATTCCTTTTCTTTTTTTGTATACTATAACTGTGTATTTCATGCACGGTATAAATTCAATTCACTAATTTTTCAACACCATAACAAAATAGGTCTAACTGGCAACACTGATCGTACATAGCATAGTCCTAATTTACACTATGCAAGTCTAATTGCTAAGCTGATTAGTTTTTTACGAGAGAAAAACGAAGGGAACAGAAACGTTTCTTTTCCCCTCGTCTCTCTCTCTCTCTCTTCCCAAAAAAACTAATCAGCAATAAGACTTGCATATTGTAAATTAGGACATAACAAAAATATGAGAGAAATGCTGAGTACATACTCATCTGGCATTTCTTGTGTTGTCTCTTTTTAGTGTCATCTTCAAAACGTGTATAATATCGTTTAAATTCTATTTCTTTTTTATATGGAAAGCAATACCACACAACGAAAAATATTGAAAATGATAAATGTTGCCACTAGCACACACTATTGCGATGTCACAAAATACCATAGTGTGTAATCGGCAAAAGATATACATATGGAAATGTGAAGAATTAAAATTGTCGCTTCAATTCCCATTACGTACGACTTTTACTACTCCGCAAGATTCTCTTTACTTCGACCCAGCAAACACGATTCGCAGGCGAAATGTCGCAGCTAAAATTAACGAAGAAGAGATTCTGCAAAGTTCAGAATGTATTTTTACAAGTTCTTGTAACTTTCGTGTCGCTATTCTAGATATGAAAACACCCGCAATCCTTTAAAATGGCACGGGCAAAAATGTTCCTAGGGTTTATGGTCAATTCTATATCTCTTAAACGAATGGTACAGTTACTTTTTTATGTCTGGGGAAACAGTGGATTTCGATTATAACGAATTATGGTGTCTAACGGGCAACTTCTCTCTTCATACAACTCTGGTTATAGCGAATTTTCAGGGCAGTAAAAAAGCCATAGGAACTTCAACAATTATAACGAACAAAAAAAAAATATATATACTAAAAGTCATTAATTGTCTTTTGTTTTCGGAGCTCCAACATTAATTGTCTTTTGTTCTCGCAGCTCCAACATAAACAGGTGCCTGTTAATTTTTAATTTATTTTTTAAAAGCTAACGAAAAGTACGTTTCACAAATATAATTGTACCTTATCTTATTTATGTACATATATCCCTCCGAGTTAGTTATAATCGAACTCCACTGTATGTGTAATATTTGCTTACAAAAAAAAATTAAATATGTATTGTATGTGTAGTAAAACCAGAGCTGTTAAATTTCGATTACGATTAGTAACCAATTAGATTACATTTTAAAAAGAATCGTAATGATTATATAATTGCCTTTAAAAGAATTGCTGATAAATAATTGATTACGATTAATAATAATCGAAAAGTAATCTGAATTACTTAAAATTACTAAAAATAATCAAAAAGAATCAAAAGTAGTCAAAAAATAATCCGATTACTTCTAATGATTACTTTTGATTCTTTTTGATTATTTATTAAGATTCAAAAGTAATCTTTGAAAGTAGTCGGATTACTTTTTGATTACTTTTGATTCTTTTTGATTATTTTTAGTAATTTTAAGTAATTCAGTTTACTTTTCCATTATTAGTAATCGTAATCACGATTACTAAGTACGAAACTGAATATAATCGTAATTTAATCATTACTTCACCTTTAAAAAAAAGTAATCAAATTAGTAATCATTACGATTAGTAATCATTACTTAACAGCTATGAGTAAAACTGATTTAATTATTAAAAAATAAACTTAATTTTAACTTTTTTTTTTAGAAAACAGAAAATGCATCTAAAAATATAATTAATACTTAAATCTTAATAAATGAAAACAGTATTCAGAGTGCGTCGCATTTTGCATATGGTGGTGGGTGGATGGGTGTTTGTTTGGTGGAATTTGTTGTTCTTGTTGCAAAGGTGTGGAGGGGAAAAAAAAGATTTGTTCCTCAACAAAGAGTCATCACTTCCAATAAGAATTTAAATTATTAATTGAAAAATAATCAAAAGAATAAAATTATATAAACAATAAGGTATTTATGTACACAAGACCTATGTAACATTAGGTCTGTCTGCGTACACATATTTTGCATCATTTTGTGCAAAATGTTGCAAAATCTTGCAGAATGTTGTCTGCGTACTCCAATTCTCTTGCAGCGAGAGAGCCAAAAAGAGAATTTTTTTACAGTTGGAAGTTAGAGAACTTGCAAAATGTTGCTGGAGAAATTTCCGCTTGCAAGATTTTGCAACTAGTTTAAACAGCTGTTTTTATTTACTGTTTGAATGAAATAATTTTTGTGAAATGAAAATAAAAATTGAAATTTAACAATGGCAGAGGTAAGTAGTTAGAATTGTGTTGATTTTTAACGTTTATAATAAATTATAATAAACAAAACATTTTATTCATGCTAGAAACGTCCAAATATATTTAATTAATAATTTTTTAATTTACCGCGAGAATTCATTTTTGCGTACACATATGCTAAAATTCTTTTGCTTTGTTATTTCAATTGTTTACACACCGATCAGCTGTTTTCTTGCAAGATTTAACTGGATACTGTCTGCGTACTTTTTGAGATATTTTCAGCAGACAGAGTAAAATTGGTCTTACTCTCCCAAAAAAATTTACTGAGTATTTGCTACTGGAAAAGTACGCAGACAGACCTATTAATTGGATAATTTTGAATTTTAGAATTAAGTTAAACACACAAGAGTGTTATTTCTAGAAAAAAAAAATATTATTGATTTTAGCATGGTTTAGCAAATGAATTTGGTTGGTGGTATGAAAAATTAAAACAATAATATTAGAGAACAACTATTGTTTTAGAATTTGTATATAACGAAAAAAATATGCTTGATTACAATGCGCAAGATTAGGACAATAGTAAGGAGGTATAGTAGTTATAATGTAATACGTTTGATTATATGTAGGTAAGTATGTATGTATGTATGTATGTATGTATGTATGTATGTATGTATGTATGTATGTATGTATGTATGTATGTATGTATGTATTTATGTATGTAGGTATATGGTACATATTTTGTTTATATAGGATATAAAAGAATATAAAGTGGGTCGTACGTGATCATTTCAGTTTGGAAGTTAACAATGGACGATATAAATGTATCTTTAACAATGATGCCACGCATTGCCTTCCAGTCGGGTGCACTCTCACTGAGTAACTCACACACCGATTCCAAAGCCAATTTAACAGGTGGCGGTGGATTTGCCATGGTACGTATTTCAGCCAATTGTTTCTTTTTAATGCCGCTTACAGCTAAATATTTCACATTTTTTAAGGGGGGTAATCATTTTAAATTAAACTTAATCTTAAGATGGTTTCTCTTTTTCATAAACAACTTAATATTAGCTTAATTTGTTTAGAGTAAAACCTTAATAGCTTTCGAGGGTAATGGATATTATAAAACTTACCTTGTTGTGCTTCAATAACGGCCGGTTCTACTTGAGCCAAATCGGCCATGACATATTTACGTTTCTCCTCAATTTTGATGGTTTGTTCAGCCAGCTTGTTTTGCATTTCCTGGGATTGAATCTTTTTGATTTCGGCTTCTTGTTGATCCTTGAACATCTGCTTCAGTTTTGCATTGGCTGCCTCGTTCTTGGCCTGTAGTTCTTGTTTCTTAACGGCCAAGGACTTTTGCATTTCTTCTACCTGTTCCACCGTTTCAGCAATCTTATTGAGACCAACATTCAAATGTAGTTGTTGTTCTTCCAAATCACTGCGTTTTTCATTGTACAGCTTAACAAAGTGATGAATGAAGTCAAGATAGTGGCGCGGTGTAACAGCCATTGTGCGTCCTCCTCGTTTAGCCAAACGAGCATTGGCTTGATGCAGAGTTTGATGTACATAAACACAGCTGTTGATAACAGCATCACGATGCGAGGGCTGGGGTGGCACCAAAGGACAAACAGAAGGGAAGAAATCGGGTGATGTCCATGTTGGTTTTTCCAAATCGACACGAGTGGTGAATTCTTTGCCCACTTGGAATAAGGCTGAGTCGGACCAATCGCCAAACCAATTGAGTACACAACGATTGAACAAAGCTGGCGAAGTGGCAGCACGATCTTTAAGGCCATCAGTTGAAGGATTCATGGTAAACACTACATGCAAATTACGCATGACCTGTTGGGTAAACCTGAAAACATAAAAAAAAATTTTATTCTAAAAATTTATTATAAAATAACCGGTTGCTTTACCATTTATATAATTCGTCACTTGAATCCAACATAAGCCCTTCACGTTGTGCCCCCTCCTTACACTGAGTCATGAGAGTTGTATATTCATCGCCCTCAAACAGACCAGGAACTTCACCGTTGGCCAATAAGGTGTTCATGCGTTCCAAAAATCCAGAATCTAAGACATTAGATTCATCCAAAATGAACGCAATTTTTTCATCTCTACAACCCGAACGGCGCAATACCGAACGTAAGTCCTCATCGAAGTCTTCGCTGGTATATTTGTTGTGCACTTTAATTTGGAATATGGAGAGGCCATTCATCCAAGCCACAAAACGTGAGAGCGTGGTTTTACCAGCACCCGAGACACCAATTAACAACAAGTGACCTTGTGGCTGACGGAAGATACGATCGATACGTAAGACATGCTCCAAAACCTCATCGAAAAGTACTAGGGGTACATCCAATTCCTCCTCGTAGAACACTTTAAGACGAGCACGTACATAATCACGCAGTTCTTCGCGATTAACAGGCGTGTAATCCTTTGATAGCCAGTTGCTGTACAAAATGGGGCGAACTAAAGCCTCTTCGGAATTGGTGCCAGGGAAGTGCTTCAAAGCCACTATATCAATATTCTCATTGGTCCACCTGCGCTCGGTGTCATCAACTAAACGATCCTGGAACAGGCGGAGTGCTTCATGAGCCCAAATGCGCACTAAGCCTTCAACCGGCAGAGAGTCAAGAGGGCGTATCGCTTCACATATGCCACGTACCCAACGGGTCATTTCACGAGGTGAATAGACATAATGAGGTTGCATGTCTTGAGTAAAACGATCTTGCGAAGCTAAATAAAATTCCACCATAGCATTTGTCAAAGGCTCAGCATAGCCACGCAGAGTGGGCATAAGACGTAACATGGCTCTAGAGAAAGTGCCATAGATTTGCTTCAATGATGTTTCACCAGGATAATCGACATAAATGATGGGCACATGGCGTAAGAAACGATGAGACAAAGGCTTGCGACCCGGATCTGTAGGTGGATTACAAGCTCCCACAAATTGTATACGTTCCAAGGAGACCCAAGCCTGATCACTGGCCCTATAGAAGCCTTTGTGTTCGACCAATTGACGCAAAAACGAAATGACACGTTGTGTGCCATAAGAATCCATATCGGGCAAATTGATCTCATCACAGAACAAAACCAACCATTTCCCAATTTGTACGGGCGACAAAATAACACCGTTGGGGGTCTTGCGATATTCACAATAATGATCGAAAGTCTTAAGTAAAAGTTCGGGAGTTGTAGCCGAGGAGAAATTCAGGCCTACAACTTCCATATCGGGTAGAGCTCTCAAGGCTGAGAACAAGGTCATTGTCTTACCCGAACCGGGGGGACCGCACAAAACTAAAGTGATATTTAAGAGTTTTAATTGCAGTTTTACTTTGTTTGGTTGTTTGCTTTGTATTTGTCTTACCCAATGGTTTGTGCTCGGCTAGCCAAGTGTAGAGTAAAGATTCATGTCTAACAGTATCTAAGGTTGGTACAACAATATCCGGTGAAGCCACTTTATGGGTTTCAACCTCGATAACTGGTACCTTGTTAGACCAAGGCACCCATTCTCCATTCATACTGACTTCAAAATCAATAATTGGCACACCCGTTGAACCTGGCAGTGGTATCGTAGTAACACTACGCACAAAGTCACCCAAATCAGTCCGCACTTTAAGCTTAGCGTCACCAGCAAAGGACCAAAGTACTGAATAAATTAATGTTTTAGGTATATAATGATCCAATTGATCCGATGAACAGGGAAAATCGGGATGAGTTGAATTGTAGTTCAGAACGTTTCTGTAAAAAATTTTTATATACATACAGCTTTTCCCCCCCAATTGTAATATTAAAAAAAACCTACCTAGCCGCTTGATTCAACATTGAAAACAGTGAACTTAAAGCACGCAAGCGTGTAAAGTCCATGATGTGCTCCTGATCCATGGCATATTCCAAACTGCGCACTACAATACCATCGGCTGAGAAGAACGGCTGCAAAAGCAAAGCAATATCTCGTTGGACTTGCAAAGAAGGCGAAACTTCGTCTTCTTTATCCTTAACCGGCTTCACTATTCCCACAAAGTCGTCATCATTATCCTCCAATGGTATAGAACGCAATCGTGATAGATAATTTTCGAAAATCATTTCAGTTGAGAGGACATCTTCGGAGAACCACACCATACCACAACGTGATACGGTAGCCAAGGTGGCAAACTTCAAATCTTGAACCTCAAACATTATGCGCACATTTGGAGGCAAAGACAAACGTTCACCATTGGGCAGAGTCAATAGCTTATTGTCATCCAAAACGGAATTCAAATTTTCAACCCATTCGGGATCGACATCACCATCGAAAATTATCCATTGACGTTTATTGATTTCACCACGTACATTGTCAATGATTTTACGCAAAACATGAGTAAACAAACCATCGGTCCATTCACGGGTATTGGGATCCATAACACCATATAAGGCCTCTTTCGAAATAGCTTTAGGATCAATGACATGAGCAACACCCTCAACTCCCTCGTAACGTTCAAGAGCTTTAAGTAAAGTTCGCCAGGCTGTAGATTTGCCCGATCCAGATGGACCCACCATCATAAGACCGTGATTTAGGCGGGAAATTTGATAAAGTTGCAAAACCTAATCAAAAATCAGGAAGTAGAGAGTTACTTATGCATGTGAAAAGATACAAAAGCTGCATTGTGTTAAAAGCAAGTTTGAAAAGTGTTTCTTTTTTTTATAATATTTTCCTAGTTCTTTTTAAACCTTTTCTAAACTTGTCTCTTGTAAGCAAAAGCAAAATCTTAGAAAATTTCTTACTTTATCAACCCAAGTTTCACCAAATCCCTGTTTATATTTATAAACAAATTTATGAATAATTTTTACAGGATTTCATTTTGTTATGTGTTAGTTTGTATTCGTTTCAATCATTTTAAGAGAAATTTGAAATTAATAAGGAAGAAATTTAATAGAAAACAAATCGTTTAAATTGTAAAACACTCGAAAAGTTAAATTAACCATTTATGTATGTTGAACTAAACTTACCTTTTCCATCCAAGCTGCTCCCTGTTCATCACCTTCGCCGCAAACCAAATAATCCTCTTCACACACTTTACGAATTTCTTCTTTCAAGCCCTTCATCTCGGCTCTAGTGTAGCCTACGTTGGGGAACACATCGCTCAAGAGAGAGAACAATAGCGGTATATCTTCGGCCACCAACTTGGGCACCATAGTCTCGCACACAGACTGTATGAGAATTTCTTGTTCGGGCAAGTTTTCGGCTACTTGAGCCTCATCGATATTTTGCTCTCCACGGGCTTTGAGAGTCTCTTTAATTTTCTGTATACGATCTCGCTTAACATTACCAGCTGAAATAAGCACTGATTTCAAAGCACGCAAGCCAAAATCGTAGTGAGATTGATTGGACAATTGTTCGTCACACAACTTAAAGAAGGGTACAATTTTGCAGGCCAACTTTTCGGCCGAACGGAAACCTTGAGAGAATAACATAACTTCTGCAATCAGCTGGCGATCGGGTTTAGTCATGGCCAATGAACGGAACAATTTCTTCAAGTTATCCGGCAAATTGGAACGGCCAGCATAACCAGGATTCATAGTAATAAATATAGCCATATCGGGCGATACGCGCACTTGTTTTCCCACCAATTCCACAGTTATACTCTCCTTATTCGTATCCATTTCATATTTTAGAGCCTCTTGTATAGTCTGGATTTGCTGAGAACAAGCGGAGAGCATACGCTCTTCCAAACGATTGAATTCATCGAAACAACCCCAGGCGCCCACTTGACAAAGACCCACGAAAATACGACCCATTGCTTGGAAATCAAATGTTTCGTCGCAATTGAAGACCAACACAAAGCGACCCAATTGATTGCCCAAAGCTTTAACGGATTCTGTTTTACCGGTACCGGCGGGACCGAATGGAGAACCACCCAAGCGTGATTCCAAGGCTTGAGTCATTGTCAGATAGCAACGATCAGTTAAAGGTGTTTGCACTAAACGGTCCTGCACGCCCAAGTACTCGAAGCCATAGAAGAAGCGAGCATTGGCCATGTGTATAGTTAGTTGTTGTAAAACCTTTACAAAATTATTTTCAAATTCAAATATGGAATGTAAAAGTATAATATGAATAAAAAATGCATACTTCGGTTTGTCGTGGATCAAAGTAGAATCTCATTTCACATAACCATTGGAATGATTTGGGACTGGTTACTCCATTAGTAATCAAACGTCTGGTTACAGTACGTTTATGCACAAATTCATTAATCTATATCAATTAATAAAAATTAATTTATAAAAAAAAAGTTATGAAATGTTTAAAGTAAACTTACCAAATGTTCCAATTTCTTTCTGCGCAAAGCCGGTTGTTCTTGCAATACCGAATCAGCCAAGACATTTAGTGTTGACTCTACAGTAGACAGAACACGTTGCAACGGTTTGGTGCTGTTGGACTCAGAGGCCTGTTGCAAAGCTGCTTCAACATCTTCGGACCAGAGAATTTGGGCTGCCAAAACTACAATTTGCGCTTGATATTTATCGCACCATTCCATGTATTTCTGTGGCTCAATTTGTCCTTCACGGAACTGTTTAATGTCTTGTACAGCTTGAGCCAAAAGCGAAGCCAACGTGAAACGCATTTGTTTTTCCACCAACGATAACCATTCATTGATTTTAGGATGTTCCACAGTCGATACGGCATTGATGAATTTAACCTCTTCTCCTTCGCGTGATGAAATACCCAAGATCACTGTGTTGTCTTCATTCAACAAAATGGCAGCAATACCGGCGAACATTTTCTTGAAATGCTTTTGTAGACGTGCAATATTTTTACTGTTGCCAATAATTTCCAAAAGATCTTCGTCACCAACAAAGTAGAAACGTGGGAAAGAAGTACGTTCACGTTCCAAATATTCACCCAAAGCTTTTTGTATTTTACCCAAGAGATCGGCCAAACGTTCCAGAGATCTCTGTACAGCGGGAATATTCAAAACATCCATGACTTTTGGAGACTTGGCGACCTTTTTCATAAGACCCAAAAATTCAGAACTAATACTTTGGAATCTCGAAGTCTCTTGAGGCAATAAAGACTTTATATCAGCGCTACCCGAAAAAATACCCTCCAAATAAACCCATCTGCGTTGCACATCAATCCAAACATCAAAGAGAGCATTAATACGATTCAATTTCTCTTCCCAAGTTATAGTTTCCTCTTCAAACACCTTGTAGAAAGGTGACAACTTCATGGCAGCCACCGAATTGATATGTTCCTTGACCTTATTGAACAAATCATCCCATCCACGTATGATGCGGCATTTATTTTGATAATTAATCAAATCCAATTCATAACTTTGCCAAGTGTCCCTGACTTGTTTTAAGAATTCTTCCAAGGCCATTTCTCCCTGAGCTACACGCATTATATCCTTGACAATATTTTCGTTCTTTTGCAAATTAACATCCCAAACTTGTCCAAGAGTTAGATCAGAAATGACCCAGTTAACACGCAACTCTTTAGTCAATTGCTTCCAATGACGTTCCTTGAGAGCATCCGATTTCAGTTCCACAATCAACATGTTTACTTTTATGTAGCTCTGAATCAGTTTCTTTACATATTCATACGACTCGTACATACGTAAACGAGCTGGTAGTTCTTTGAGCTGAGACATCAAAGTCTCAAGCTGTTGACGCAATTTGCGTGGTTGTACGGATAACCAAGGTTTTTCACTAGTTAAATAAAATAGAAATAACATAATAATAATAAATTTTAAGGAGTTTGGAAAAAAAATATGAGTTCGAGAGAAACTGATGTTTTTATTTTTACGCTGTTTCAAACACTCTTAAAACCATGCTGAATGTAGAGCTTGCCTAGAGGACTATGATGAAACCCTCGAACGCTACTTGTCTCACTGTGCAGCATTCAGTCAAATTAGAATGCAAATCTTCCATCTGAAAAATATACCATACATGGAATATCTTAGGAGTTCAGACTGGAAAAACCTAAGAAAGTACATATATTGAGGAGGATTGGTTCCTAATCTGACTAAGTTTAATAGGCTTTCATGGTTTTATTGGATATCTCCCCAATATTTCTTATCTTATCCGAAACGGATGCGTCCATTTATTACTGCCCCTCTTTTCAAATCAACCTAACCTAACCTAATTTAATCATGTAGATTTAAATGGTTAAATGCATTATTTGAATGATTAGAAATTATTTAAATGTGAACATTTCTTTCATATTTTCTTCAACTATAGGATTAGCACTACAACCCATGCTTTGACTCCTTTTCTGCACATCTTTTTTTTTCTGAGAACAAAATGCTTTATTTATCTCAGCAACCCGTCAACCTATTCTAACCTCAATTTAAAAGTTATATACTTTTCAATTTAAAGAGAAATAAGAAACATTTTAAAATCATTCCGAATTCGTAATACTGTCCGATTTCAAGATCTGGATCTTCTTAATTTCTTAGAAAGTTATTTTTCAAGTTTAATTTTTCAAACTTACCGTGTTTCATCAATTTGTGTCCAAACTTTAGACAATTCACTCCAAACACCGCGTAGATCTTGCAGCTCTTCCAAAGCCACATTCATGCGTTCTGAGCTGTTATTGGGCACTACCGACTCTTGAAGTTCTAAAGCTTCCTTTGCCTTAGCTACATTATCGCGTTCCTCCTTCAAGCGAGAATACTTGCTCTCGAATAGTTGCAATTGTTGAAGAGCATCATCGGGACGTATTTTACCACCAGTTGGTTTATTATCTTCCCAATCTTTAAGAAAGTCAATGGTACGGGTTTCGACTGCCTTGTCTTCGGCCACAATTTTAGCTTGCAAGCTGGCAACTTGAGTTTGTATAGCGGTATCTTTGCGTTTAATTATTTCATTGAAGGCAGACCATTCTCCCTCAATGTTGTCAACATGCAACCAGTTGTTGGGAAATTGGAAACGCTGACGTTCCAAAATACGTTGAGCCTCGCGGAACACTTCAACTTGCTTATCCCAAACCAACATTTCCTTCTTAAGAGATTGAACGTAAGTAATGAAACTAACAGCATCAGTAGTGCTGGCTGCCTCTGCAAAAAATAATTATGTATACCAATTGCTTAGATTTCAATTTCAAGGAAACACTTACCAATACTCTGCATTTCCAAGTCAGTTCTAGACTTAGATACCTTGGTGTGGAAGGTAGACATTTCGTTACCCAACAAAGTGCCAAATTTACCCAAAGCCTCTTTGTGCCAAGCATCATATTTCAAAGTAACTTTAGCTTGCACCTTGGCATAGTCAATTATAATGGGTCCATAGGCTCTTCGGGTATCGGAAGTATCAAAGGTGGTTCTTGATTTCTTAATATCATTCAAACATTTTATCCACAAGTTGACATCTTCACCCAAACGGCCATATAAAGTATCGGCTTGCAGATCCCACAAAGATTGATAACGCAACCATTCATCAACATAGTTGCGGACCTCGCCAATTTTACTCTCAATGGCATCGTAGGCATTTTCCAAAATTTTGTTTTCCGGCAACTTTGTTAAAAGATTGCGATACGTCTGCGATACAGGCTTATCCAAGCCCACCTGGTAACGTGAGCTCTGCAAACGTACTTGGGAGGTAACAATAGCCTGCCAAGCAAACAGTTGTTGCATTATTTGGAATCTGGCCTCTTCAATTGAAGGATACAAATACATTTGTTGATTAGTAATGCGTATTTCATGGACAGCATTTTGTATTTGTGGCTCTCCACCCAGCTTGTGAGTAGGCTGGACTGGGGCATCGGTATCCATAGAAAGATCGACTTCTTTTTTATTGCCAGTTAAAGCCTCAGTCCAAGCCTGTATACCAGCCTGCAAACGCATGGCAAGTTTCTTCTCAACCTCTTCATCGAGACGTGATACCCAGACGCTTAAATTGGAATATTGGCGTAGAGATAAATCGTCAACAGCATGTTGTATTTTAGACAAAATCTCCACAAAAGTGGCGGCACTATAAGGACAAGTTTCCAAAGAACGTACATCAACATCCAATTGTTCTTCAACAACCAAAAGATCTTCAACCTTAACACATACAAAAAAATTACATTCGTTTTTTATCCAGACAGACAGACATATCGAGCCATGATCAATCAATTTTCGTCAAAAAACGAAGCTCCAAAAATGTGTCGCTTAAGCTTTTTTTTTTGGCGATTATGGCACGGTATGTAAATATTGCTCTTCATAACTCAAAAAAGCTACTGTTGCAAAAAATGAGTTTAAAGTTTTCAATTTGCCTACAACTCAATGAAGACATAAAAAATTATTTTCTCTGAAGCGCTGTTTACACAAAATAAAATTCGTTTTCACAAATAATTCTGCATTATTAACTCCTAAGCGCATTTTATGAGATATGATAATGTTGCAATAAAGGAGCTTGTTGATTATTTACCTTTTCTTGGAACTGGGTAACACATTCCGATAAACGCAATACATATGGATCCAATTTGTAGGACTCCCAAACCAAAGCAATACCTTCCGAAACCAAATTCAAAACATCCTTGCGCAAACCAGCCACCAAAGGCACAATACTGGCGCGATCTTCAATCTGTTTTGAGTAGAAACACAAAAATAAATATACACTATTTCAGCAGGTCTTATAAGAAAACTGATAAAAATCTTAAAGTGCCTTCAGTAGGAAGCATGCTTTTTATGAATTTATAACATAAATAATTTTCAAATAAATAAGACTCTAAGGCTCTACTACAATAACAAAGATTTCGGTTTTAATAATCACTACCTTGAAGACAGAGTTTTGTGCTAAACTCCTATTATTTAGCTGCATGTAAGTAAAAAAGGATAATGATAGTTGTTTGTATGTTGTTGTAGGTGAATGAAAGGGGGACCAAAGAAATGTGTATATGTAATTAAATTAATATTAAAGAAAATTAAAGTGTAACGAAACAAAAAGTAATACTAAAGCATTTTATGTTGCAGACCTCAAGTTCAAGGTGCATGCGTGATAGAAGGTGAAAAAATCGTTATTTTATTCAAAATATTATGTATACATGTGTGTAGCAAAAAAAAAAAAGTGTATTTTAGTACGAAATTAATAATAATTTGTTACGATTATAATGTTAAAGGTTTTAAGTAAAACTTTGAATTAGAATGCAATGAACTGCGGAAACAAATATTAAGCAAATACAAGTTTATTTAAATTCAAATAAAACCCATGATTTCCTCAGCATAATAAGACAAATGACAAATTAGAATTAGCTAAACAAAAGCTTGAACTTAATTTTCTTAAATCTTTTTTATCATGTGATTAAATTTTCCTCGTCCAAGATTGTCGCTTAGTCCTACATAAGCTTGCACAGGACTCATCCATCACACTGTAGTGGGTGCGTGGACACGGGACCTGGAAAAGAGGGGACTACTCAAAGTAGTCGATATTGACAGTATCTGTGGGCTCCCTCTCTGATTCTGCTGGAGACGCTTCGATGCTGCCTTTCTCAATTCAACTCAAGACAGTTGGCGCAATGAGCCTACCTGCGTTATATCGAGAACCCTTTGGCCTCGCCTAAAATCAACAGAACCTAAAACCTCATTAGCTTCACCCAGAAACACTTGAGAATTAAAAGAGCCACTGAATTTTCGGAACCCAAGATAAACGTATGATACTCCCGTACAATGATTACTGCTACAGTTGCAATGATGAAGAAGAGTATGACAGTATTTCGCATCTCCTCTGCTTCTGTCAAGATTTGAACGATCTCCGTCTGCTCTTCCGTGGCAGAATATCATCAATATCAATAGCCAGTCCGAGTTATCGGAAATAGGACCCAGAAACCTAAGTCTATAAATTAGGAGCAGCGATTGGTACGGTGATTTTCAGAATAGGCTCTTATAATCACAATTTACGATCAACACATTTCGAAATACACAAAATTATAATACAATTAACTTTAAAACTTTTCATCACTTATAAGATTTCATTCACCATGATAAACTGCATAATTATTGGTTTCATTTCAAACAGAAATTTTAGTATAGACTCACATATACATATGTACATACGTATGTATATCAACCATTTTATTACCCGACTGTTGCTCAAAAGACAAATTTTAACAACAAAATTTAAGCTACTGTGACAAGAGTTTCAAAAAGTAGTCGTATTTAAGATTTATTTACTTAATGGAAATACTATGTGAATGATTTGTTTAAGCTTTGTTTCCGCTTGCGAAAATTGCTGTTAAAAATATGTGAAATTAAAAAAAAACTATAACTTACCTTTTCCAAAGTACGTTCATAAGTGCGAACACTTTCAATCAAAGAAATGGCATAAGGATAGATTTGATTGGCCTGATGAGCTTTGTTAACAATAGTTAAAGGGACTCTTCATATTCAAGAATAAAAATACATTAAAAGAAAAAATAAATGAATTTTAGTACATACATATAAAGATTATTTATTATACCGTAGAAGTAAAAAAATAACAATTTTCTAATAATTAATTCTGGCAGATGAGATAAGAAAAAAACACGTGTGATAAGGGTTTGAAGTTTTACACCTCAACCTATTATATCTAAAAGAGTAGTTATGGTGATTGTGCATAGAAAACTTTACTGACTTTTAATTAATTACAAGTCTCTTAATGCACCAAAGCCTGAAAATAAAATTAAACAGCAGAAATAAATCAAAACTTAGTCCCCCTTATCGTGGTTGGTGTCTTTAAAATGTCGTATTATTAAGAGATTAAAGAACACTTCAACAATTTTTCTTTAATCTATGACCAAATTATCGTAGTCGAAGTCGGAATACGCCAACCACGATAAGGGCCAATCTGCGTAATAGGGTTAAATTTATCAAAAATGGATATATGTATATGTAAATATCTACATGTCTAATATGTAAATATGTACCTGTCTAAATTTAAAAAATAATATATATATTATATTATTATCTATTATATATATTACAGTTATTTGCACAAAAATTTCTAATTCAGGCTTCGCTAAATAATGATTTTATATTATTTCGAAATCTATCCGAATATACCTTTGATAGAAAAAATTTTTCCCAAATAGTATTTCTTCAAATGTGGAATTTCCATGAAAATCAATTTCTTGATCAAATGCAATATTTTCTTAAACTAATGGTGTTTTCTTTTTTATAAAAAAATTCTACACTTCCATCTAAAAGTGCAATTTGATGTACGTTTATTAAAAAAAATGATTATCACAGGAAAAAAAAGCTTAGTCCTAACTTACACTAACCAAGTCTTATTGCTAAGCTGATTTGTTTGTAGGAGAGAGATACGAGGGGAACATAAAAGTTTCTTTTCATCTCGTCTCTCTTTCCTAAAAAACTAACTTTTCAAATTGACACTCACCTAAAACTCAAATTTTTAATATTTCTCACTTCCTTGGACAATGTTATGATTTCGGGCAAAAAGTTAACGCGCAACTTTAAAATATTGCCTTTGCCCGAACGCGAACGTGCAGCATCGATGGTAAATATACGGCCAGTGCTGCCAAAGTGACGTTCCTGTACTTTTCGGGCCCATTCCTGGAACACTTCATCGATGTTGAGCTTGGCACGAAAACTATCGCCATCAGCTTTAAGTTTCTGGCCTTCAATGTGCGATTCCCAACCTTTTCCCAAAACATCTTCAACACGTTTTAAGTACATGGTAAGTTGGTTGTTGATTTGGCGAGCCCAGATAATGGAACCGGCGACCGGTGGTAAATCACGCACAGTTGATAAACGACAGCTTTTTGATTGAGGATATTGAACCTACAGAAATTACTTCGTTATTAAATATGCACTTCATTTACTCCCGAGAATATACGTATGTATATAATTACCTTAAATTTCTCATGCAAAGCCTCAATATCATCCTTGACCCTTTGTATAAGTTGAGTCTGATACTCACGTATAGCACCCCGGATATGAGGTCGCACAAACAGAGCATTAAATCTTGAAAAAATTCTAAACATTTCATTGGCATTTTTAGCGGTACCAAGTTGATCACGCAAATGAGCTGTGATGCGTGTTTCTACACGATCAATTCGCTCCTCATAACGCTTAACAGCAGCTTCCCAAGCCTCTGAGCCCTCCTTGGTAATATCCAAGCAATCAACTTCTTTTACATTTTCATAAGCCAAATTTACTTCTTCAACGGCATTGGCGTCATCAGCTTCCAGGCTATAGGGCTGCTTGGTTTCAATAGCATTATTTTCAATTTGCTGCTGCTGTTTGGTAGGGCGCAATACACGTAAAATGACGGTGCGCAATTGTTCATGCTGTCTTCTAAACTTGCGCATATGCTCCATGCGTGTCTGCAATTTTTTGTGGGCGGGCGAAACTCGCCACACCATTTTCAAATGTTCATCACGCTTCTTCTTAACAATGTCGCGCAAAAGACCCTGTAGTTTATCATACTCATCATCCCAGCAGCTAAAGATCTCGAAACACTGATTCATGACACGCTCGAACTCATCAAATGGAATATGCATTAAACGGCGAGTACCCAAAACTTTCAGTAATTGTTGAGACAAGTCGCGCGAAATGGCCTCAATAAGTTTGAGACAGCGTTGTATGGGATACTTGGTATTACGAACTTTACGTAAATGAGAGAATATCTGCTGCACAGCAGGCCTAATTTTTTCCAATTCCGTAGCCGAGAGTAAATCGTTAATGGGGAAATCTTTCATTAATGGATTGTAATCAGCCACTATTGCTAAAGCTTGCTTCAGACCGGTGTCGGTATCAAACGACACGGTGGCATGGAAACGTTTGCCATGCTTCAGAATATCTAAAGTTAAGGCTACTTCGGGACTCTCGCGTTTCTCCTGAATGCGATAAAGAGCCCTTTCCAAATTTAGCCAAAAGGAAATTTCCTAATAACAAAATAACATTATTTTTTTTTAAATGAAAATCTATTTTAGAGTTAAAATCTCTGCTCACTTGTAAAGCGGTACCCGAAGAGGGTTCACGATCTAATTTCGTAACCTTTTTGATTTCCTTAATCCAGCGATTAACACCATTCTGAAGTTGATTCAAAAACGAGGAGTCCTCCACTTTATCACCAAAGTCTGCCACTTTAGCTTTACGATTCTCATCGGAACACTTGCGTATTACGGAATTAACCAAAGGGTGAGCAGTTAAAGTTATTTCGGGTATATCGATATTTTGTTGCAAATGCAAAAGACCCATTTCAAGCTCTGCCAATTTTTTCTCAACTGATGGAGCCATCTTGTCTCCGTCACGATCTGCTCGTCCAGACTCTTTGACATAGGACTTGAAATAGGGTGCCAATGATTTGCTTATGAATGCATGCAACGTTTCGTATGGCGAACCGTCCGAAAAGTTAATAAGTCTCAATTGGGAATGTATAGATTTGTCAGCTTCGATGACGGTGCCTCGTTTAATGCAGGCCAACGAAGCCATACGACTGTTAGTGAAATGCACGTCATTGCTGATTTGATAGTTGACGAGCTCTTTTTCTTCCTCGCCCTCAGCAGGTTGTTCATTTTCGTCTTCTGAAACAAAGATATAGAAATGTGAAATAATTTGCGGAATATATTGATGATCTATTGATACTAAGGCTTAACAAATACGTACATAGTACATATACATACATATATTCATTATTTCTTCACTGAGTTCAATGTGAAGATCCTAGGGAATAATACACCTTCTTACTAGGAATTGTTTTTCGAAGATATATTTATTATTTCAAGATACAATAAATTGCAATAAAAACTTTTCATAGTTTCATATAAAACCAAGAGGAATTTAGGTCAATAAATTGGAAAAATTTATAAATAAACGAAAAACAGAAGTAAAATAATAAAATAATTTTAATGCCATCTTATACATATTTTATATTTCATTCGTAAACTTTCGGTAAAGACAGAACTTTATTCACAAAACTTTAACGAGCATCATGTTTTAAATTGTCTTGGCTTTCTGTCGCCAATAATTAAATTTGATAATCCTCCACATTTTTTACCATTCCCTCGTAAATTTTTATTTTATTGTTTTTTAAAACCTTGCACGAGTTTATAGAATTCTTTTCGTTTATAGAACACATTTATTATTGTTAAAGCACTATTTTACTTTTGCTTTCATTTCTGTAGTAACCTTAAAACATAAGCAAAAAAAAACAAAAACTAGTGGCAGTTAGAAAAAACGGAAAATGTACTTTTTGTAAGTAATACGGTGAATTAAATCGTTATCGTTAAAAAATTCAATTTCGAACTTGTTGATGATATTCTGTTTTTCAATTTAGCTGATGATATGTAATTACATACATACATATGTATACATAAATTTACATATTTTTTGTAAAATACACAAGGGCCATAGTAGAGAGTACCATAGTAGTACCATAGCCAAATACTTAACATACATACATACATATGTATGTATGTATGCATGTACATACATATGTATGTATGTATGTACATACATATGTATAACATTATGTCCTCATAAGCAACCTTCACTATAATAAAACTAACCTATATTTTAATTCGTTTAGGCAAGCTTTTCTATGAAGGTAATTTCAGTCCGTTGCTCTCTACAATATTGCAACCTTCACATTCAATGTGATGACATTGAAGTGCTAACAGCAACCTTGAGTTCAATGTCATCATGTTTATTGTATGTTATTGTTTTCATTGAGATTCTACTAAACGAAATACGATAATTATTCAAGGTCATTCGATATTTTATATCAAATACAAAACGAATAAGATTTAAAAGCTACGAGAAGAGGAGGGTATTTCTCAAGATGTGACTAAATATGAGAGACTTAAATTTTTTTTTAAGAATTTCTATTCTATTAGCACATCGCTAGGTAAAAATTATTGTTTTATTGAAACATCGCTATTTTTCACAAATATTTACATACAATTTATTTAAGATAAATTTCCAATATATGACTGCACATGATGTTATTAACAGTATTCTTGTAAATGTTTTTGTGACTAACTACTATAGCATGGTTAAAAGGAAATCAATCAATCAGTTCGTACCAAACAACACGCACAAGACTGACAGCACTTAAGAAATGCCTTATTTTGATAATTTTCTTGTTCTGATAACTGATGTTTTTAGTTAAAGCACTATTGTTGTATAAAAAATAATAGCATTCACATTGTTTTAAATCGCGATATGTTGATGTATCAATTATTAATTTATACACCCAATTCCATAAGATTTCTAACAAAAACACATTTTCATCATTAGCCATTAAAATCATCAAATAGTTATTTGAAAAATGTTTCGGAAGACGCACATACATACATATGTACAAAATTGTATAAACGAAACTTCATTCAACATATCGATACACTTTTTTTACTTGAAAACATCTAGAGAGCAAGTTATTTTATTAATATACAATTAGTGAAACTGTGTTTACACTTATCTGAGTTATAGTCTGATTTCAATAGCTAAGTTCCAGTTCACACTAGCCAAGTCTTATTGCTAAGCATCACTTTTTCTTCTTTGAACTTTCATCGGCGTCCACACAATTCAAGTCTTATTTTTCAGCAATCGTTTTGTGTATGCATGTCAGCTTTTTTAACATTACTAATGGGTAAGCAAATCTTATTGACAGTACATGAAGCTGAGTGCTCGTTTCTTTTCCCCTCGTCTCTCTCTCTCTCTCTCCTACAAAGTAATCACCATAGCAATAAGACTTGCATTGTGTAAAGTAGGACTAACTCTACGTATTAGACAATTAGAAATTTTAACCAAGCTCAGAACAAAAATTAACAATTTTTCTTACTATTGTTTGTTAAAATATATATTTTATGTTAAATTTCTTGCCTATAAATTGTTTTTTATTTATTTAATTATAAAACAGCAAATGAAATTTTTAACAAAAGTTTCTTGTGCTGGCCATTTCTGCCGGCTGCGATTTCCTAAACTACTTCAACAAAAATGGAATAAGTCAGACCATCAGGTATTTATTGGCAGCATATAACTTTGCTTTCAGACTACTAGTAGGTACATACATTATAAGCATTTTTCCAAGGAATCCTAAAATACCTCGGTGTCTACTCGTGTAATTCGAAACGAAAGAAAATGCTTTCGAATTTGTATGATTATAACATGTACATTCGAAAGCATTTTCTTTCATTTCGAATTACAGAGTAGACCCCCTGGTATAAAGTAGAACTCTCGTAATTAAAAATCTGGAACAGTATGTTAGTTTTACGAAAATACCCATAAAAATCGATGTCATGTGATGTCAACTATTATATCCAAATCAGAGAAATTGTGTTCACAGAACAAAATGTGCCCGCCGTTTCAATATCATGGGAACTTCTTTTAACACTTGTGGCAACACTCTTTGAATGTATGTATATGACGTCATTACATGCAATTGTTTGTAAAATAAAATCTGTTCAAGGTCTATTTATTGTACCTGTTGCTAAAATATTGGAAGAGAACACCTCATTATTTTGTTTTTTGTTTACAAACAATAAACAGCTGATTATTATTTATACCGGCTCCAACATGCGAAATGCCCACAAGATTGTAATAGAGCATTATTGATATTTGAAAGTAATAGATGAGCATGACTCACTGAAGGCTGACGTCATTTTTTTCAGCAAAGAAAATATTTTTTTACAAATGCAACATTTTCTGATTGGAAATTAAAAATGATGCTTAAATTAATGTGAAGAATTTATAGATAAATATTTATATTTCTGTATTATTGAAGATAATCTTTTTGAATATTTTTATCCGTAAGCTGTTTTTAAACTGGAATTCCACGCCATTTTGTCTGCACTTTTTATGCAAGGGCGTCACCTCAATTGCCGTTACCAATTCCACATACATACTAACCTTTTAAGCAATTTCTTTGTATGTATAGAGCTTGCACCTGGGGATCGGACAAGAATTTCTTGATCTTTTCCTGATTATCAACATCCTCCAGAGCTAAATTTAAAGCCGGTGGAACAACATCTTCCTCCGGCAATAGAATGGTGACAGCCTTGCGTATATAATTTGCAAAAGCTCCATAATCCACTATGGTGACATTTTGTACTGCCTCCACCGACGTGTCGGCGGTTTCCAAAGAATCACCCATAAGGAAATACTTATTCCTTCACTTTAATAAGTCTTTTAAATATTAAATAAACTAGCACTTTAAGTATTTTACAATTTTTTCACGTAGAAGTCAATTGATTACGTCCGCACTTTGTGTGAAAATTCAATAGACTGTGCAAAAATGGTGCATCAAGGATGCCAGCTTGATTTTTTAAAAATTCAGTCCTATTAAGAGGGAAATTAGCAAAATATGTTTTAAATATTTTGTTTATGCACCACTGGTAAAATGAAATTTGATGATTCAAACATGACTTTATATTATGTGTTTTATAGATATCTTTGCACTTAGTGCAGTTTTATATGAGAAATAACTTATAATTTACTGACGACCATTTAGTAATTCAAAAATACCTTTATAAATGCAATTAAAACGTTAGTGGGGCATCACTATATTTTCGCAGCAGACATGGTTGCATTTTAATTGTAATAGACTAAAAACAAATTACATATTTTTATACCAGGGGCCGGAGTTCGCAACAATGAATTTTTAAGTGTTCACCGATTCGTTGTTTACTCTTGATTTCTGCGCTGTTGATGTTGTTTTGACTGTAGTGAACACTAGAGTGGTTCGCCTTCCATACAAAAAAAATTGTGCCATCCACCCCTATGATTAAAGATAATGTAAAAACAATTCCAAAAATAGTTTTATTTTTATTTTTTGCCACGCACTACTTTTTTAAAATTGGTGAACACTTCAAAATTCATCGTTGCCGAGATCGGCACCGGCTTAAAAATAAGCTGTGAACTAACAGTATCTTTAACAGTTAAGTAATTAATATGTAGCTGTTTCATTCATATATTTCATTACAGAAAATATGAAATTGTTGTTTATAATCTCGCTCTCTCTCTCTTAAAATATTAAAATAGACTTTATCATTAATTTCTAGTGAGATATATATATTTTAACTTATTTTCACCATTTCAAGTTTTGAACTACGTTTTATTTTTTATTTAAAATAAAATAAACATATTATACAAAACGCAAATCTAAAACGTCTTAATATTATTAAGAAAAGAACGAAATCTTTTAAAAAATCGCTTGCACAAATTTGATTATGCATTTTTGTATATTTTAAGTCAGATAATTTTAGCGTATGCAAAATTAAAGTTCCGTTAAAGTTAACAGGGCTTTAATTGAAGTCTAGCAATTATAGATATAAAACTTTTTACTTGCAGAAGGAATGTTAATTTCGACCTTGAAATGAAATGTGCATTGAAAAAAGGTATCACCTTGCAAGGATTGAACATTTTAATTTCTTATCCCGGGATGAAACCTTTACACAAGTCCGCACTATTACGACAGGCCTGGCAACCATGTGTTTTTATTCTATTACAAAAACACAGCTGGTGGAAAGATAACCCGTCAGCTGAATATATTTCGTGAAAACACCTTCTACAGTGTTTTATGTATTTTTGTTATTGAGCATCATATAATTGTTTTATTTAAATTTATAACTTAAAACTGCTACAAAATGATGATTTTAATCAAATCACGTTGGTTACAACAAGTTCGAAATATCTTTCAGAGAAGATGGTTGACACAAAGTTGTACAGAAATCAAAGTAAATATGCAATAATTCTAAGGACGATATAACGTTGAAAGATTTAATTGTCTTATCTGCAGGATTCTGAATTGACTAACGATGTGAAACATAAAATAGAAAAGTATTGGTCCAAAGGTCTAGTTGCAAGAAAATTTGACTACAAACAGATCGACAAGAAGTTTTATGTTTTGTCAATGTTTCCCTACCCTTCGGGCAATTTGCACATGGGTCATGTAAGAGTGTATACAATAAGTGATACAGTGGCACGCTTTCAACGCATGTGTGGTCTTAATGTCTTCCATCCTATAGGCTGGGATTCCTTCGGCCTGCCCGCTGAGAATGCAGCCATTCAGAGAGGTGTAGCTCCTAAGAACTGGACTGAGCAAAATATACAACAAATGAAGAAACAATTAGAAGATTTGGGATGTTCATTTGATTGGAAACATGAATTATCCACTTGCAGCCCCTCATATTATAAATGGACGCAGAAGCTATTTTTAATGTTGCTTAAAGAAGGTTTGGTTTATCAAAACGAGTCTTTAGTTAATTGGGATCCAATTGATAAAACAGTATTGGCCAATGAGCAAGTAGATGCAAATGGTTGCTCTTGGCGTTCTGGAGCAAAAGTAGAAAAGAAATTGCTTAAACAATGGTTTATAAAAACGACTGCTTTTGCCCAGCAGCTGTTAGAAGGTTTGGATGATCCTACACTCAGAGACTGGAGAGATATTATAAATTTACAAAGACATTGGATAGGAGAATGTGATGGTTATAGCTTTCAATTACTTACATCAGCTGCAAGCTCATTAAGAATATGGACTCAACATCCGGAATATCTTAAAGATCCTAATGCTTTTGTGGTTGTTAAAACTAATCATTATTTGGAAAAAGCTAAATCAAAAGCAAAAACTTTGGTTATGACCATAGAAAATCCCTTCTCCGGTACCATAATGCCAGTGATTTTTAGTGATGTGCCAGTATTTGCCGAAAAATGCGATGTTTATTTGGCTGCACCTAGTTTTAAGGAAGAGGATAGAGAACTTCAACGCTCCCTAAATCTTTCATTTTTTGCCGATGAGGAATTTAATGCAGCCAATAAAAATATGGAACAATTAAGAAAAGATGTTTTGCAAGCTGCACAAAGATTAAAAATTGGAGGTTATAAAGTGTCATCAAAGTTGCAAGATTGGCTGGTATCAAGGCAAAGATATTGGGGAACGCCTATACCAATTATTCATTGTGAAAAATGTGGTGTGGTTCCTGTACCGGATGAACAACTTCCAGTTATATTGTCTGAAAAAATTTTGATGGAGAAGAACCGCGAGGACTCCCTAAAGTGCTGTTGCCCAAAGTGCCACAATACGAATGCGGTCAGAGAATCAGATACAATGGATACTTTTGTTGATAGTTCTTGGTACTACTTGCGGTACTTAGACTGCAATAACACGAAAGAAATCTTCGATAAAAATATTATAGCTCATTCTATGCCAGTCGATTTGTATATTGGAGGCAAAGAGCATGCGGTTTTGCATTTATATTATGCCCGTTTCATGAACCATTTTCTTCATTCTCAAGGTCTAATTCCCAGCTCGGAGCCATTTTCTCGTTTGTTGGTACAGGGTATGGTTATGGGTAGCTCTTTTCGTGTGAAAGGTAGTGGTCGTTATGTACAAGAACATGAAGTAGATATTGTTAACGCTAAGAAGAACCAAGCTGTACTTAAGAAAACCAAAGAGCCGGTCATAATGACTTGGGAGAAAATGTCAAAATCTAAAATGAATGGTGTAGACCCTGCTGATATGTTCAAGGAGTATGGAACTGATGCAACAAGACTGATAATATTAGCGGACGTAGCTCCAACATCTCATAGAAATTGGTCAAGTGCAAGTACATATGAAAACTTTTTTTAAAATACATTTTTCTTGTAAAAATATCATTACATATTTCGAAAATTAAGAAATATCATAAATTTGTTTGTATTATTTTTGTAGCATTCCCAGGCATTCTCAATTGGCAGAAACGCTTGTGGTTGACAGTGAACGAATTTTGTGAACTGCGCTCATCACATGATGAAGCGCAAATTGATATCAATTCTACTGAATTCAAAGCTGATGACGAAAAACTATTCGATGCTAGAAATTTCTATGTTAAAGGAGCTACATTTAATTATAGGCATACACATCAACTCAGTGTAGCCATTTCTAAAATGCAAGGTCTCACAAATTCTTTAAGGGTAAGGTTTTTTTTGTTAATAAGATTGAACTTGTTTTGAATTTTGTGTTTTTAAATGCTCATGCAGAGAACACCCAAACACGTAATACGTTTCGGTAAACAGTACGAACGAGCTTTGGCTGCCCAGGTTATTATGTTAGCACCCATGGCACCACATTTTGCATCCGAATTGTGGTCTAAATTTGCCTCGGCTCCCAAACGCCTTAACAGCAACAATGCCGAACTGCAGTGGGAAGAAGATGTGCTCACGCAAATGTGGCCAGAAATTGATCAAAACTATCAATTGGATTTATCCATTAAAGTTAATGGTTTTGAAAATTGTTGTATTAAAATACCCAGAAGTCATATTGACAAGGTAACACATAACGATGCATTAGATTTGGCATTTAATACTGATTCGGTAACATCGTACTTAATTGATAAGAAAATACGTACAACTAATTTTGTGTTGTATCCTGGTATTGAGGCGATTTTAAATATTTATGTCGATAAAGTTAAACAAGAAAAACAAACAGCAACTTCAAACTCCAATAATGAAGAAATCATGCATTAATTAAACTTTTATATTTTTTTTTATTTTTTCATATACTATGTATATATTCTTTTAAGGGTAGATTTTGTAAATACCAACGATTTTTTCGTTTTGATATTTTTATGGCAAAAATATTTTTCTTTTCTTTTTGAAACGTTTAGAATAATTATAATAAATTTATACAAAATCTGCCTTTTAATTTATATGTACGCAATTGTTATTTAATAAGCAATCTTATTTATTATTTAATTTATAAGGTCCTTGATAATATACATAAGTAACAGTGTAAAATATTTATAAGAAAAATATCAATTCCCTTTAAGTGAAATTTTAATAAATCTTACTAAATAATTACATATTTATAAGTCAAAGTCCACATTCCTTATTGGTGTTAGTTGTCACAATCTTTTCAATGAGGCCATTAGATTTACGAAATATTTCTTATAAGATTTCCTTATAATTCAAAAATGTTAGAGAAAATGTGATCTTATATTGTTTTAGTTTTTTTAATATAAGTTTTGCTTATAACAATTCAAGGAAAAGGGGAAAAGAAAAAAACTGCATGTGAGAAGTTTTGAATATCACGGGAATGGGATTGAAGCATGTCTATGGAAACAAAGGAGGTACCTACATACATATATTGCTTTTTGTAATCGTAAAAGAAGAAACAGGTGACGCAAAACTTGTATTAACTGATGATCATTTGAATAACAATTATAATGCAGCAAACTGCTTTAGGTAAAGTTGAATAATATGGAAGGTATTTCTGAATTGGGAAACTGTTTTAGTTCAGTGCTGCTCGAGCTACTGCATTCGACCGTTAATTTTTCAAAATGAGTCCTTGTGTCATCTGTTATAACTACCTTCAGAAGGTAAGCACCAGCATAACAGTTTCAATTATATCTTAGATATTCGGGGCAATCAGGAATAAAATTCTGCGTGGAATTTTATTCATGATTGCTCTGATTGTATTGCTCAGCCTAATACATATACATATAACCATATCCTATTAACGCTATTGGCCCGTTAGAGGATAATGACATCGCCGTCCTACAACGCTTGAAACAGCTTACAAAATTCCGGCCAAGGAACAGAATGTAATGCTGCGACAATAGAAGGTACATTCAATAAGGGCCTTTGTATTTGCGAAAATAGTAAAATGTAATTAGTTTGCAGGCACTAATCAACATTCCATAGCCAGGGAACTTATTAATGTTTATCATCCTAACCACAGCTTTCATATGGCAGCTAACAACAGCACTTGGGACTAGACGCTCAACTTCAAGACCAAGGGGTACTATATATGCTTATATCAGTCTTCAAGATACAACAGCTATAGCGCCATTTAGCTTAGAATAGACCCAAAGAGTGTCCAGCAGGTGGATTTGATTCCAATAGCTTTCACAACTCAGGCAATTGATTGGCTTATCTTGCAGGCCCCGCGGGGCCACTGGCAGCAGTAACATCATTAACTGTGTGGTAACAGGATGTTACAATCAAAAATAACTAATATTAAATTTCAAGAAATTTTACCCCAAAATTCATTTTGACATTAAAAAATGCAAAAAACGCGCATTTCATTCCTCTGTGCCTAGATGATTACAATAACAATTCTTTTAATCTTTTACAATCTTTGTCATTTTTGCCGCTAACTTGCTCACGACTTTTGACATTTCCTTTTAGTTTAAGTTGAATTCTCGTTGATTAAGTCGCTTATTGGAAGATCGTCCAGATTTTTGTAAATTTTGTTAAAATAAAGTGGATTTTTGTAAATATTTTTATTTAAAAATGTTCATCAAGTGTTTTGTCGCATAAATAAAGTGTTTGTTGTAAAGTTTTGTTAAAAACTTGGCAGATATTCTTGTTTAAATATCGGTGTCTCGCGTTCGGGTGTAATTTCATTATACAGAGAAAAAAGCTGCCAGATCGTGTGTGTGTGTGTTCGTGTGGTGTGTGTTTGATGTGCAAAGAAATAACATCCACTTGTTTTCTAGAAAGAAAGAAAGCAAATATAAATGCGTGTATGTATGCATGTGTGTGTAGTAAATAAAGTATGCAAATGTGCAGTCCTAGAAAATAAAAAAAAATGCATTAAGCATTATGGCCTTTTATGTGTATGTGGATGTTATTGTATTAGAAAAAAAGCATGGGCTGTTTTATAATAAAGTGAGTGTCAGTGTTAATCTTAGAAAATTAAAAAAGTGCGCTAATAAGCATTATGGCTTTTAATAAGAGTGGGTACCGGCTTAAATAAAAAAGTGTTAAGATTTTTTTTTTGAAAAATTATAAAGAAATTAAAATTAAAAAGCGTAAAGCATTATGGCCTTTTATATGAAAAAAAAGCCGGTGCCCATTGTAAGTTCAAGTAGATATATAAATTAGTGTATAGTGTCATTCGCAATCATTGTATGCTGATACGTAGTTGATCATGTCAACAGCATCTCAAAAATATATGAAAAGGTATGAAATTCTTTGTAAATTTTCTTTTTATATAAATACCTACACATATAAATTATAGAATTATGTGATCCTTTCCTGTCTATGCAGTTCTATAGGAGGTCTGACATGGTTTCAATTGAATTTTTAAAGTGTTTGTAGTTCTAAATTGAGATATACTCATACCTACGATGTATTTCAGCAGAACTTAATTTTTTTGTTATTATTTAATCATCATATGCGTATCGTTTTTTATTGGCAAAACAGTCATATCTAAAAAATGTGTTTTTGGAGTGATTAATGCTGACAAAAAATCCTTATACCAAACATACATAATCTGCCTTATCGTGGTTAGCGTATTTAAAATACGACTTCGACTGTTTGGTAATAGATTAAAGAAAAACTGTTGAAGTCTTCTTTAATCTATTACCAAACAGTCGTAGTCGTATTTGAAATAAGCCAACCACGATTAGGCAGAATATTGTGTAAAAATTTCATACAAAAAGTTTATACATACTTTAACATTTGTTAATGCACTAATAATCCCAAATTATTATTTTACTTATTCAGTAAAATAATTTTTTATTAAAAATACATTGAAATTGATTATTGAGGGGTTTAGCTGGATACTATGCGCATTTCACTGTTGCTAATGCACATCATCAGGGCACCTTTGCCCAAAAATTTCTTAGAACAACTTAAGTTATTTATGTTATAAACTTTCATTTAAACAAATGAGAAGCTCAACAAATATCAAAGTTAAAACAAGAACTCGATAATCAATGTTTTTTATTTTCTTACTTTACCATTGCTACATTGGCTGACTTTTATTCAGCTCGAATTGTAGTTGTAAGAAGTACATATGTAAAGAAAATAAATGTAAAAAACAACAACAGCGATTCAAGGATAACGTTTTGCCACACAATTATTTTTGACCGGGTGCAGTCAAGTTAATAATTGTTACAATTTTACTTTAACATTTGTTAACCACTAATAATCCCAAATTATTATTTTACTTACGTACCTTTTCACATGTATGGTTAAAAGATAACAGAGACTTTCACGGCAAGTTTTGTATGAAGAACTTGCAGTTAAAGTTCACGTTAACTCTTAACCATACATTGTGAAAAGGGACGTTATTCAGTAAAATATATTGTATTAAAAACATATTGAAATTATCCAAGATGTACATATCTAACCAGAGCTATGGTTGCCGTATTTTTGTACAACAAATCCTTAAGCAGTCACCTGTATAATTAGACCATGAAATTAACTATTGAATATTTGTACATTAACGTCTTGAGAAAAGAAAATATTTTTATATCTTCATTGAGTTGAATGTACGTAAATTGAAAATTTTAAACTAATTTTCTGCTAAACTAGCTTTTTTAAGTTATGCGTATGTCGAAATAAGTGAGCCATATCTAGGTATGTACATATGTATATTTACATGCATTCAAATATCGTCGCGTTTCTTCTTAAACCACGTAATCGCCCACAACTAATTTTTCAGAAAACGAAAAAAACTTAATAACTTTTTAATTATGGTTTTTAATTTTTTTTAACAAAACATTGCTTTGAGACTCTGTGAAGAGTACAGAAATATTTTTTTTTGCAAATTGAGTCGCTTATGAGGTTTTTCTAAAACTAAAACACACAAGTTTCAGTGTGTAAATTGACATTTATTTTTTATGGGAATTTTTCCAGAAAGATCCCACTAGCATCGAAGATTATTTAGTTAATAAACGAATTATTTTTTTCTAATATTGTATTAAACATTTTTGAAATTTGTATCTTGATTCGAAAAGGAAATCAATTGTATATGTATACCTCATACATATTAGGTCTGTTCATTTACTTTCCCAGCAGAAACTAGCAACGAGATAGTAAGGCAGAAATTTACAAAATTACTCTCCTAACTATGAAAAAGTAAATGAACGCCTTACTTATAGAAACTTACAAGAAAATTTTATTCATATCAGAACCATGGATGGAAATCATTATACAATTGTACTTTTTCTGATGTATTTTGTTTGATAATATTTCAAATTTTAAATTTTTTAGAAATTGACATTTAATATGAAATTCTTTACACAGTTTTCACAGTTTTTTAATTTTATTCACTAACAAATACAAAAATGCCACTTTCCATATCTGATCAAGTATGAGGACAAATAAAATTATTTGCCATTAAAATTTAATTAATGTGGCTTAATTAAAGAAAAACAATAAATTAAGAAAACATGCTTTCTTTTTTCATACGTATACATACATATTTTTTAAATAAAGAAATGCACATTTTCAGTTTTCCTTTTTCAGATATTTTTTAAATAATTAATTTGACAACAAAGCACAACAGGTGGTTGGATAATTCTTGCAAGTAAAAATTTTACTAGTAATAATTTGAATAATTTGAATAATTTGAAGAATTATTTTGTCGCTCAATTTTTGTCTCTCTTTTGACGCTCTCTCCTTGCAAACTTTTAGAGTTAATGAACACTTTCCACTAACAATTGTTACAAAATTTTTAGTAAACGAACAAACCTTATGTTTCTTTTGAAACAGAAAAAGTCTCACCTACAAAGATTGCCATCGTTTGCAAAACTTTAACCGCCATATGCAAAAAAAATAAAGTGTGCTTCAAGTGTACGTTAAAACCGGTGTTTATATGGAAATTTTGTTTTAACGTACACTCCAAGCACACGTTAATTTTTTATTATACATAATTAAGTTTTATATTAAACTTGGCAACACTTCAATCTGATCAATTTGTTGTCTTCTTCTAACTCAGCATCAGCTCTGCTTGCGAATAAAATTTGCCTTAATCTATTACAATCTGAGCGATTTCCTCTTTCGTAATTTGACATTTCCTTCTAGTTCCTCTTAAATCATATTGTCTACAAGTTTATGGAATGGATGGAAAAGTGAAACATTTTTATAATTTGTAATAGAGTAAGTTATGTGAGGGTTTTTACGTAAAAAAATAAATCGTCGTGGTCTGTAAAGAATTTTAGTAGCGGTTTGCAAGAAAAAATTATATGTATTTATGTAAATACGTATGTATGTATGTATTTGGATATATAAATTATTTAGTTCTTGTTTATAAATATGTATGTATATTCATTGTGTTTAAATTAATACTACTAATTAATTAATTAATTATTTGTTAAGAAGTTTGATTTTTATATAACATTCATACGTACATATGTACATACATACACACATGTGTATATACAATGTATGTACATTAGCTATGGCATAGTGTTATATGGGAATTCTTAGTAAGGAGATTTCGACTTCCAAGAACCCCTCATTTTGTGAGGTTCGGAAAAAAATATTCCAGCCAAAAAATGGTGGCGGTCAGATGGGAGCAAAGGTCTCCGCTTCGTGCTCAAAGTTGAGGGTAAAAGCAAAAAAAAAAAAAAAAATACAAAAAATCATATAACTTTCCCGGGGTCACCGCTACAAGGGTCAAATGTATGATGAGCACCCATTAATTTTCTCCGCCCAACATCTTTTTTAAGCACACCGACCGCCTAACTCCTCTCCTTAAGCGGCTCCCATACCAAGGGGAAATTTTTATAAAATCTACTCGCAGGGCTCTAACTGCCCCTAAGGGCGTACCTATCGAAGTCAAATGTATGACTGCCCTCAAATATTTTTTCATTACAAAGATTTTCTCTGAACATACTTATCGTCTATCTTCAACCATTAAGGTGGTCCCCATACAAAAAAAAAGTTTTTTGAATAATTTTTTTTAAGAAATCCTCTTTTTTCGCTTTTATGTTGCCTCCTAGGGAGGTAAAATGTAAGACCGACCCACAGTAGTTTTTTAATTTCAACATTTCCTCCGAACATACCTATGCCCTATCTCGACTCATTAAGGGGGCTCCCATACAAAGGTGGAATTTGTAAAAAATTTACTCGCAGGGCTCTAATTGCCCCTAGCGCGTTCCTATCGAAGTTAAATGTATGACCGACCTCAAATATTTTTTCAATACAAAGATTTTCTCTGAACATACTTATCGTCTATCTTCAAACAATAAGGTTGTCACCATACAAAAAAATAGTTTTTTGAATAATTGTTTTAAGAAATCCGCTTTTTCCGCTTTTATGTTGCCTCCTAGCGGGGGTAAAATGTAAAACCGAACCATAGCAATTTTTCATCTTCAACATTTCCTCCGAACATACCTATGCCCTATCTCGACTCATTAAGGGGGCTCCCATACAAAGGCGGAGTTTGTACAAAATTTACTCGCAGGGCTCTAATTGCCCCTGGCGCGTTCTTATCGAAGTCAACTGTATGACCGACCACTATTTTTGCAGCTAAATTTCAATTAAAAAATCTCATTATTAATAAAACTATACGCATTTATATTTTAACTTAAGTCTTCTTGGAAAATAGTATATAAGCCATAACATCTTAACTCAACTTAATGTTTTTTTTAAGGTAGCTACATCAATATTAAAATATTTTAGCACCAAAACTGGTATAGTCTTAAGCTCAATAACTAACAGCCCATTCAAATTATTTATCATTAAAAGAAACTTATATTTAATTAAGCTTTTAAAAAAATATCTTACCTCAGGTTTTTCGCATTTTTCAATTTAACCTAAAACACTAAAACACTTATCTCGAGTTACTATCAATAAAAATAATTTTGTCTTTCAATATAATAGCTTAAGTTCAGTTTAGTTTTTAGTTTTCTGACAAAGGATTTTTTTATAACATCTTAACTAAAATATAACGAATATTAACTAATAAAACGTTTTCTTTTTTTTTAATTAACAGTTTTGTTCTAAATAAATGTGCATCTTTTTCGGTGGCTAAAAATTTTATATAAAAATCAAACACAATTTATTTTAGACAAAATCCTTAATATTTCAAAACACGAAATTTCGACTTAAGCCATTATTATTTATTGCTACAGGTATAAATATCTACATTGTAGATTTATGAAATATGTATGAAAATTTTGTTTTATTTATTTTTTAATGGGTAAAGTACAAATACGGATGCGGCAAGACGGACGCGACAGTTTTTTTCCAAGAGAACTAAACGCAGTAACTTTGCTAATATTGATTGAACTTTAATTCAAAAGACGAATGCGACATTAAGGTATAAGTGAAAGCAAACTGTTTTGTGCTAATGGGTAAGGTTATTGTTAGTAATAATACCTATTACATACTTTAAATCATCGCTAAAATACTCAGCAAACAAATTGCTTTTTTTACAGTCGCATATTTCGGTCAAAAAATGATAAAGTATAGACATTCCAGCTTTATTATTAAAAACAAGCAAAAAAAATTTTTTTTGGTTGACCCTTTTTTTTGGGATTACCCATACGTACAAAACTGCCTTAAATTAAATTTTCAGTACTTACGTTTGATTTTGAAAATAAATCTACAAACTCACACACATATTTGAGGCATTATTCGTGAAGGGGCCATCAAAAAATTCTTCGGCCGAAATTCCTTGATATTTCGCATTATAAAGGATGTTTTTTTAGTGTCACAATTTTGAATTGCTATCACTGCTTTATTTGAGCACCTATTTAACAGCTGATAGTTGTTTTGTTTAGTTTGCTTTAAAATTTCATTATGAATCGACTTACAAATTGTTGAAATTTTTAATCAAAATAAATGTTCTATTCGTCAAACTCATCGTGCACTTCTTCCATGTTCCGATGAAGCCCATTTCTGGTTGAATGAGTACGTAAATAAGCCGAATTGTCGCATTTAGAGTGAGGAGAATCCACAAGCTTTTGTCGAAACATCATTACATCCACACAAAATTACTGTTTGGTGCGCTTTATAGGCTGGGCGGAGTCATGGGCTCATATGTCAATGGTGAACGGTATAGGAACATGATTCGAAATTTGTTCGTACCTCAATTACGTGGCATTAACCTTACTGATATGTGGTTCCAACAGTATGGAGGGGCGCTACAATTGATTTACGCAAAGATACTTTTGATGAAAAAATTATTTCATGTAATGGCCCAATTAATTCGCCACTAAGATCGTGTGATCTAGGTGGCGAATGGTGTTAAGTCACTTGTCTACGTCGATAAATCACACCTGGAAATCAACATTCGAAGAGTTATCGGCGAAATACGGCCGCAAATGATGCGAAAAAATTTTGAACATTAATGTTCAAGATTGCGCTTTTTACGCGCCAGCCGTGGCGGCCACATGATAGAAATCATATTTAAACATTAATTTCAAAAATTTTCTCATTGGTATTAAAAATATATTTCTTTATTTTATTATGATTTAAGCTTGTATCACTCTATAAAAACACCCTTTACTTATAGTAGGTATGAAAGCGTAGGTCTATTAGTTTTTTTTTTGTTTGATGCTTATTTCTAGAGTTATGGGATTTTCTCAATTGATCTGGTGGCTGTTTTCGCCGCTTGTAATTTTAATATCCCTCAGATGCCAATACACATTTTTCACTAAATTTTCTGACACCCTATATATGATATTTTCAAAGTGAATTGGGACAAGTCTACCTTATATGAATATGCATTGAGCCGCTACGCATCATTTCACAAGCTATTGCAGAACATTCATATATAACAATTGGAAGAGCTCAACAATTAGAGCTGGATCATCGCGATGCAAAAGTTGAAAACATTTTCCCAAATTAATTAATAAATTTTCAAAATTAATTTTTATGAATACTGCTATTAATGTTTAGAGTCTGTATTCATAAAAAATTATTTAGGTTTACAAAACGTTTATTAAACAAATTTTAATAGTAAACTCGTTTTGTAAACAAAAATATTATTTTTAATACCACAGTAACAGTTTTTCGTATTTTAAAAAGGTTCTTGATATTTTATTATACGTTTATAAACTTTTTTAACCAAATATTTCTCAAGCCAGAATAATATAAGGTGGTAGACTCATCTCAAATTCATACTTGGGATGTAAAAAAAATTTACTAAAAAAATGTGTGTGTTGACATGTGAGGGATATTGAAATTACAAGCGGCGAAAATAGTCACTTGGGCAGTTGAGACCAGCTGATATGGATTTGCCTTGATATATTTTGGTACATTTTTTTAAAAATTTCTTTTTGTTTTGGACCAATTTTAAATTGAAAAAAAAAGTAGCTGAGCTGTGTTGTTGTACTACCTGTAAGAGAATTTGCCTTGGAATGTCTGAAAAATAAATAAATAAAATAAATTTTTCCTTTAGCTAGCTTTAAAAATATTTCTAAATTTATTTTACTTACAAATAAATGTGTATAATAACTGGTATGAGTATATATAGATTTATATTAAATTTTTATACATACAATTGGTCTATGGTCTTACTGTAAGGCTTAAATATATCTTAGTTTTTCTTAGTTTTTTACCTCAACAAGCATTATGAACACTTTATTATGCTGTATATAGAAGTATATATGTAGTCAATAGGAGTATCCGTAGAATTGTACAAACTAAATAAGTTAAATATGTAATGTTAGATACTAAGGAGGCATACTATACTAGTGCGAAAATTCCTGTGCTTAGTATTGTAACATATAGTTTTTTTCTCATGATAACTTAAACCAAGTATCTACACTTATGTAATTATTATTTAAGCAAATACCTTGTGTTATAAAAGAAATTCTTTAGTCTGCTTTGAACTTCTTTATGAAGAAATTTCAATTCTTTTAAGTCTCTAGACATAGGCGACATGCATTTAATATTACTTCATTATTTCCGCCATTAAACTACGTATGTAGACATCCAATTGTGAATAGTCTAACAAGGTATTGCGTACAATGCTTTGCAGTATGTTTGGCCATATTTGCTCCAATTTATGCAGCTTCTCAACCGCATTACATGTATTTTCCATCATTAATGTAAAATGTATTTTACCACGTTCACGTATCGTTAAGGCAGCACTGGCAGACGAGAGCGTTAAGGTCTGGTTAGAGTTTGTGTTTAAGCTGTCACTATTATAATATTGGTTTTGTAAATGACGAACTTGCTGGGGTGTGGGCAATTGAAGACATTCCGGATTATTTGGCTTTTTCCACTGCAAAGCCTCTTTACCAACCACCAAACGTAGGGATTTGTTATCAGGCTTGCGTAGCCATTGTTTGGGCATTAATTTACTAGCAGTACATGATTCATCTAAACATAGGCGTGTTAGTAAAGGCTGTAACATGGCATCTGGCATAGACCAAAGTATCAGATCCGAGAGACCTTCATATGTGGCATTGGCCCTTTCGATTTCCTGTGCTGTTACTTCAATATTATTGAGCATCTTGAGGCCCCAATGCGATAGACGATATATGGCATATTGACGCCAAAATTCTTTACTGGTTATGGGATTACCTTCGTCATCGATGTTGAGAGAAGTGATACCCTGCAACTCAGCCAATGCATTCAGTTGGCCCAGGCAATTGATATTCGTTTCACGAAATACGAAATTTTCTGCATAAACAAATCTAACCTTAATGCGACCCAAAATAGAGGCTATATTATTAAAATTTATGTAGCTGAAATTTAAGGTATGAACATCATTAGCTTTTGTGGGATTCCATTGTTTGTCAATGAAACGCAAGGCACCCTGACCATAAATGTTTAAATAACGACCACAAATTTCGATCAAATAGTCACCACCCTGCTCGCGTTCTCTTTCAATAGCTGTTAATTTTGTTGAAGTGGCACCGCAGGGACCAGTTGTTATTGTTGAAGTTGTTTGTGCTACAATACCTGTAATACTATTAGAGGCGCCTGTTACCGAAGTCTTATTGGTATTCGATGTTGAGCTTGTATTGTTGCCATTCATAGATGATGCTATTAAGTTATTGTTAGCCATTGCAGCAGCAATAGAATTACCTGTTGTCGTCGTCGTAGTCGTAGTCGGTGTCGTTGTTATCTTTGTTATTGGCATTGTTGTTGCTGCCGTTGTTATTGTTTTCTGAAGTGTGGTTTTTCCAGCTGTTTGAGCGGTCGCATTAGGGCTCAGTTTACTTTGGCAACGTATGTTGTTATTCACTGCGGCAACGTTATTTGCTTGAACCATATATCCGTTTGTATAATCTCCACTATTGCCGCTAAAACCAACAGAAACACCACCTGCACCTGTTACTGTACTACCCACAATTGTTTGAGATCTCATTAAACTACCCGTCATATAGCGTTTAGTTAATGTTACTGATGCTGGAGAAACAACTGCCATAGAAGATGACACCGTTGCACTAGTCGCAACTGTTTGTGTTGAGGATATTGAAGATGATACGGATGTTGTCGTTGATGTGACTGCATGATTTTGTTGGTTGGCTGACACTGTGTTAGTTTCCATAGGAAATTGTAAATTTAATGTTGCTGCATAGTTGCTGGCTGTTGCTATTGTTGCTATTGTTGGGGTGATTTCTGCTAGCTTCGGTGAATTGTTGCACTGAAAGAAAATCATGAATGGAATAGTATGAACAAGTTACTAATAACGTAGTTGAAATGTCTTTGAAAGTCAGTTTTAATTGACTACACCCGGACTTGACAGCATAGGTTTAATTCTACTGCTAAAGTGTAGTAAAACCCTATAATCAGTTTGGTGAGCAATTTTATTTATGGTCCACCAAAAATCGTTGCGCCCTCAAAATATGGTGACATCAGTTTTTGGCCAATAGCTATTAACACTTTATGCCAAACAAATTATTCCTTCGTGCATTTTTAATTTGCAAAAGTAAAGGAAACAAAGTTTTATTTCACTTTTTTCAGAATAACTTACAGGGACTCTCATCTAATTTGTCTTACATAGCGATACGAACTATATCCTAATCGAATAATAAAGATTTTATTTTAGTTTTAAGAGAAGTAACACTCTGGCAATGCATGCCTACTGCAATTGCTAGGTGTTACCTTCTTTGGGAAGGGGTTAGTGATAGACAAGACAGGGGGTGAAGAAAGAGATAGAGGACAGCTTCATTCCTATAACTCTGATTTTTGCACGTTTTTTTAATAATGCAGAGTTGCAGCGCCTCTGGTGTCAATGAAACGTATTAAATTTTTGATGCTGTGCTTAGTAGCCATTTGATTGGTGTTTTTACTTCGCCGATAATACCTACGAAGGAGGGCGCTCTGGTGTTACATTAGTATTAGTAGAGTTCAGTGACCACTCACTAGTTGTGCCTTCATCATTTTAGCTTTCCTACAACAATTGACAACAAAGGGACACTAATACGCATCAGAAAATGCATTGTATTATGTTATTTAATGGCTGGAACCCAGGACCTTCGGTTTTGTAGTCAACGTGATAACTATTTCACCCATTGACACCCTCCACAAATAAATTTCGAACAATAATAGTTAAAATTAACTAACAGTGTTCTAATTAATTGTTTAGTGATTTGGTAAGTGAATTTTTGCTATAAATTTTCAGTCGAAAGTTTACTTCCGTTACCGTGAAATAGACCATTACTTTGTACGTTCGGTTCTGTTAAAATTAAATGAAAACCTGCATGTGTGATATGTTTTTCCTTTTTCGTTCTGATCTGTTGCGAAAAAAGAATTCAAAGTTAACTGACTGCTTATTATTTTAGTGGAAGAAAATGATATTTTGTATGAAAAGTTTAATAAATTCTACATGTTGCCAGCTGATTTCTTTTACAGAAAAAGTAATTAAAAAATATTTTCTACAGAAAAGAACAACAGAGAACGGCAACGAAAAGTATAAACTAATGAGGGCTGATGAGGGGGATGGGACTCTTCTCAGAGGTGGAAAGTTACTGGCCACTCCCAAGTGAGTGGCAATAACGATTCCTTTGTTGAATTGTCCAATCAGCTAACTATTTCCGGTCTTTGACCAAGTATCCCTATGGTAATGACCTTAAGGCAACCGTTTTAAAGCTATCTAGAGTTAGAGACGCAAACAACCATGTATACTGAGTGTCTGAGATGTCTCAGGAAAGTAAGCGGTAAACCGCTGAAACGTGGTTGCATCGTGTGATTGAACGCGAAGATAGCAGCCCTATCACCAGTCTAGGGGAGTTAAAGCATATAATGATGTCCTTAATTCACGCATATTTTTCTAACAGTGTCTCCAATCGTTACTCACATGACTGACTCACCTTAGACAATGAATGAGAAGACTGATGTTGATGCTGATGATTATTGTCAGTTGACGATGTATGATTTATAATATCTGCTGTTTGTTTGTTGGATTTCATTGATAACGATGATGATGATGATGCTGATGCTGATGGCTTATCAATGTTATTGGGAGGTTTATTTGATTTATATGCAACCCCAGCGTCATCTTCGTCTTGTGAAGTATAACAGCTGGACGAAGAATTTATGTTGGGTCCCAAACTGGAAGCGGAAGAGGAACGTACTTCAGTCTCTTTATTATTTAGTATGTCGGTGACTTCTTGCTGCTGTAGGTTGTCGATGGGTGGCAATTTTATAAATTCTTCATAATTGTTTTCATTATTTCCATTTGTTTCTGTAGTTTTTTCTGCATCACTATTGGATTTATTTGCTGTCTTTTGTTGTTTCAAAGAGTTCTGCAGCATTTGCTGTGACCTCAAAAGCTCCCAATTGGTGCGTGCGTTTGATATGATTTCTTCTCTACGTATAATATTATATACTTCTCTGTTGCTTAGGTTACTATTAGCCTCTGATAATTCCTTATTTGTACGCCAAGTCATAGCAGCTTTTCTCACCTGCTCGGTGATGGGCATTTGACTAAGTGTTTGCAATTTTGGCAAATAACTTACCAGAAACGAAACACAATCGCCCGCCAGTGTCAAGGGATTATTTTCTATGGTTATTTCAACTAAATTTTGAGCCTTTGCTATTGTTGACATATCATCCACCTTGTGCAAATCATTGTGGCACAACCACAAGCGCTCCAATGCCAGCAGATGCTGAAAACCATTGATACGTTTCAGTTTGTTGCGTTTCAAATTCAATTCCTTAAGATTGTTTAAGCCCATAAAATCATTGTGATTAATTTGTCGTATTTGATTGCCGGCTAAATTCAGTGACTTTAATTCTTTAAGACAATTGATTTTATTAGAAACAGAACACAGTTTATTGCCATGTAAATCCAGAACACGTAAGGTCGATTTTAGAGAAGAGAGACCAGTAATATCGGATATGCGATTTTTTCCTAGCAGCAGTACTGTCAGTGCGGCTAAGCCATCCAGATTTGAGATACGTTCTATTTGATTATCATACAAGTCCAAAAATACCAAATTTTTAAAAATATTGCCATAATTTATAACTAACTGCTTATTCTTAATTGCCAAAGAATGTTTATGTTCTTCCTCTTCGCAGTCTACGAAAGATTCATCTGCGTCAGGCGTTAAAAGAGTAGATTGTGTAGAATCTGTTGTCAAGTTGCTGGTAGAAGAGTCAAAACTTTTTAAATTTCCCAAAGCATCATTTGCTCTTAAGAAAACATTTCTACGATTTTGCGTGCAACGCTTGTTTGCATTTAATGGCGAATTTAAGTTGCTGATAAAACTTTTTGATTTACGCATACTGAAACGTAATTGTGCCGAATGTTGCAAGTTGCCTTTGTGGTTATTCATTTGACAATTATTCATATTAATCGATCTGTGTAGCAGCTGGTTACGTTGCAACATGTAACTACCAAAAACGGTGGGACTTTTAATGGGTGGTGGTGCATTCACAGTCAACTTCAATTGGCCAGATACTTGATGTGGTACGAGTATATGTTCCACATTTGGTTTGGCCACAGCCAAAGGTAATTTTTGTTTGTTATTGTAGAAATGTTGATGAGTCTGGTTTCCTAAAATATTTAGCTCTGCACTTTTACAATGAACCCCATTAATTGTTTGCTCTCTGGTGGTTATTTCTGTTTCACCTGTCTGTTGTGGTCCCTTCTCCTGTAATGGCTCTTGTTCTTTTGGTATGTGAAATGTATTTATGAGATTATGTTGCAGGGATAACAATCTTAGATTTGTCTCATTTTCAAATATGGGTATCGCGGTTAGACCACGTTTGTCGTAATTTATGCGATCTGGTAATTGTTCTTGTTCTTTGGCATTACGTTGTATGTGACAGATGCCGTTTGGTTGTTGAACAACTATTGGCGAAAATGGTGATGCACAAGGTGTTTCAGTTGCAGGAGTTGCGCAGACAGCTATATTTGTCGCTGTTGTGGGACGATTAGAATTAGAGTTTGAATATGATGTTGACTTAGAACGTTGCCGGTTTGTGGGTCCTCTTAAGGCAGGTCTTCTACGTAAAGTTGTTGGTTGTTTCAATACCTTTGGTAAGCTGGTAATTATATTAGTTATACTTTTGTTAATGGCCATCTCTTTTCTGTCAGCTAGAGCTTTTGCATTATATTTTATTTGTAATTGATTAACTAAGTTTTTATTTACATGTTGGTTGTTGAGTTTTTTTAATGTTGTATTGGATAAAGTACTATAAGAACGTCGTATAGTTTTTTGTGCTCGGTTTGTAAAACTAGGAACAAATGGTTCTATTCTCAGCAAATTTGTTTGAGGTAATAAAGTTGTTGCCGTCGTTGTTGTTGCAGATGGTGATGGTAATGATGTTGCTGTAGCTGTTGTTATATGTGCTGTTGGGTTGAATATGTAACATATTATTACACCATTTCTTAATAATTTAATTTTTTTTTGGGTTAAAACTCTACATTAAAAATTTTCAGTTATACCGAACTTATGAAAATGTATGAAATAGAACAATTTTTTTTAAGAAATCCTGAAAATGGATATTTAACTTAAATTAATAGATTACTGCATTGCATCCCCTTGCAGTCCAAAATTGCTTTAGTTATTGGTGTGTTAGTATGGAAAACCAACCTGGAATATTTTGTGCTAATATGTAATTTTTTGTTTGTTTTTTAGTTTTTAGTCAAGCGGCCAGCCTAGCTTAAAAAAGGTGTTCTTTGAATTTAAGAAATAATTATGGATATATATATTGCTAATTTAAATTTTGTTTGCAGGTATGTTAAAAGACAATTTTTAGGGTTCCGTACACGAAAGGTGAAAAGGACTCCTATTGTTTTCTCTACGCTGTCCGCCTGTCCACCTATCCGTCTGTCCGTCGCAGGCTATTTTGTCGATAACCGTAAGATCTACGAACCTGACAGAATATGTAGAACGCTACAAAAACAAATATATGACAGTTAAAAATTAATGTTTGTTCCAGAACAAGCAAAGAAAAGTTTTAAAATCCCACGCAATATTCATACAATTATATGTATAGACACTTGAAATTTGCAAAGTTATTGTATTTTTATACAGACTACAACAATAAGCACTAAAATTTAAAACCCAAAAACTAAAGGGTGTTCTATCAGCTAATGTAATTTTGACTACTTGCTGTATTTTGGAAACCGTAATAGGCAAACTCTTGAATTTTTCACAAGCACCAAAATTAAAAAATTCCAAAATTTAAAAATCGCCAAAACGAAAAAAAGCACCAAACTAAACAAATCTCTAAAGCTAAAGTAAATCGCCAAAAACAAAAAAATCTCCAAAAATTAACAAAAAATGATAAAAACCGAAAATTCCAAAATCGAAAAAAGCGCCAAAAATGAGAAAAATCGCCAAAAACCGCAAAAAAGTTCACCGGGTACTTAATATTTTTGTTAATGTATACATCAGGTAAAATATTTGATTATATAGGCTAAAGTTCGTATAGTATTACACACATATGTAGTGTCCGTACGGAACCCTGCGTGTGCGAGTCACAGTCGCACTCTACTGAATTTATTACAATCGTGTCTGTCATGAGTGAATCTTTACCGCATATTTTGATGTCCTGACATTCAATTCCGAATAATTTTATCATTTCACTTTCGACTGCAACAAGCAGCGTGAAAGCAAATAGGATCTCTTTTTTTGCACAAAAAAATGTATTTAATTTAAAAAAATCTTTTTTGACTTAGGTTTGATATTTGATCTACATAATTCGGAAATTAAAATCAATATATATTTGGTTGCGTGTTTAATGATACAAAATATTAAATTTTTTCTTTATGGAAATTATTCATACATATTTTACACCTAAAATCGTTTCGTGTCATTTTTCAACCACTCACAAAATTAAATTTCTTTCACGAACATTTCGTGTTGAGTCATTCGTTTAGTGTCGTGCGTTTTGAATGCACTGAAAGTACGTATGCTGGTGCTTTCGCAACGCTAGACGCTCTACTTTAGGTTTAGGTTAGGTTAGGCTGCTGGTAAGGAAGGGTGAAAAATTTAGAGTACAGCTCACTTGAGTCCAATACAATGATCCCTTTGTGCTATCTCTGAGTTGAAGAGAAGATAGTGATAGGGAAGGGATAGTGATAGAGAAGACAGGCGGTGAAGGAAGAGCTAAAGGAAAGCTTCATTCTTTTGCAACTCTGCTGCTTGCACGTTTTTTTTATAATGCGGTGATTGCAGCGCCTCTGGTGTCAAAATGAGGTGTATTAAATGTTTGAAGCAATTTAAGTAGCCATTGTATTGGTTATTTTACTTCGCCTACTTTCCTACAACAACTGATACAAAGGATACTAATGCACATAAGAAAAATGCGTGGTCGGAGACCGGGATCGAACCCAGGATCTTCGGTTTTGTTTGTAGTCAACGTGCTTCAGCAAACGCCTTTGGGGAAATTTAAAGTAACAGCTTCTGAAACTTTTTTAGGTTATTCCATATACGGAAAGTGCAACAAATTTCCGCAATGTATTGTATGGTAAGCCCACAAGGCAGTAAATACCCGCTGTAGTGATGCTGTATGACTTAATATTTTATATATATCGAAAAAAATATGAATTACTTTGTCTCTAAGAAATAACAAAATATCGATTTGAATAAAGACTTTCATAATGGCAAATACTGTTGTGCAAAACATTTAAATATAGCTCAAGAATTAGCAGTTACATTTATGCATATTTAGTATACATTTTTATATACTATTTGTAAGCATTTCGTAACAATTTTAAAAAGAAATGGGGTAATACTTGAAAATGTTGTTGTTAATGCTGTTCCTGTGGCTGTTGTTAATATTTTGGCTTTAATTTGTTCTTTAGATTTTTGTGATCCACTCGTAAATGAAGATGGCAATGATGTTTCAAATGCTGATGATGATGATGATGTTGTTGTTGTTGTTGTTGTTGTTGAAATTGCATTTGTTGTTCCCTTAAGTGGTAGTGTTGTGGTCCTTGTTGATTCTTTGGTTGTCTTTTCATTATGGTTACGAACGGTCGACTTCACTCGTATTTTCGAAATGGACATTTCATTTGAAACTTTCCTTGTTGTTTTTCCTTTCTTTTAGTATTATCTCCACTCATTTGTTTATTTCATAATACAGTATGGCTTTCGTTTACAGTTCTCATCATAAGAATTTTTGTTTGCTTTGGAATAACAAGATTTTTTTTTTTACATAAACTGCAAATATTTAGCTTTTCTCTATTTTAAGTTTTATTATATTACATACCTTCCTTTTCCTTTTTTCTTTGGTAATTTCTTAGTTGAAGCTTAAAAACTAATCAAATGAAACAATTGTAGTCTTTGTTATTTGGGGTTTTGTTTTACTCTTATTATCTTCATTGATTTTATTGCTATTTAATAATTTTCAGCACACAAAATGAGTTATTTGAGCACATCTCATATTAGAAATATTTATGTTATATGTCCATACGAGTACATATAAATATCTCTAAAAACAGTTTCTGTTGAATACTCCATTCGTTGAAATACCATTATTGTATCTCTAATATTTTTATTAGTTTGTTTATTCGGTTTATATATAGTTGCATATGGTTGCTATAGCTTAGTTTAGAGTTTGTTTAACATTTTTTATTGTTGTTTTTCTGTCAACGAGCTTTTTCATTAGTATTTTTGTACTCATAGTGACAGTGAAGAGAAAAATAAATAAATTTAACTCATTGATAGAAGTGCAGACAGATACATATTTATCTGCTTTGAAAGCATTCTGCTTTCCCATCACAAGCAGGGGTCTAATCATCGCTTTCGATAACGAGCTGATTCCATCAAGTCTTTTAGTTTTGTAATGTAATAATATGGTTCGATATCGAATGCCATAATCTCAAACTGAAAAAACGTGATCGTATCAGCTCCTGTTGCACCTGTTTTCGTCTTACGGATAGGCCCAACTGATACTTGAACTTCCTCCGGTTTTACATTGCTTCTTTAAGAACGTCGGCGTAGCTTTGACCTTCTCTCGGTTTGATTATGACTGCTTCTGTGGCTTCTGTCTGCTCTTTGCAAATGTCTGCTCTTTGCATGTTTCTTCCGCGTTTTGGGCATTTTTGCGATAACATTATCTTTATTCATAGCAAATTTTCACGGTACGATTTGTGCACTATTCTTTGTTTGTAGTCCCTTCTGTTTCTTTTTGGAGTTCAACTCCACGGTGGCTTAGAAGCACAAAATTTTGTTTTTCGATGTTGAGGGTATAGCATCATACATGTTGAATTTATATATTTTAATTATTTCCAAAAGTCTTGATAGCAACTAACTACGTACATACATAATGAGGCGACTTTTCCATAACGTTTTCCAGCCTTCTAAAGTGACCTACATGTGTATATACCCTACATCGCTATTTCGTTTCCAAATCGCTTAATTTTTAACACAGGAATTTATATAATCTGTGGCATGATCTATAGAGTTGACACTGCTTTCGGAATACATCCTGTGTTTTTCCTGGTAGCGTGAAAGCTTAACGTTTTGTACTCCCTTTTGTTTTTGTCTTCACTGTATGCATAAGTATCAGGCAGCTCAATGATTGAATAGAAATATCTGAACTAATGTCAATACAAATACATACACACACATACATACATATATAAATACATATATGTATACAATTTTTGGTTAAAGTTGTTTATAACTTTTATGGAATAGTTTGTTTTTTTTTTAATGTCACAAAGCAATATAATCGCATTAGTACTTCAAGACAAAATTGTTTGAGTGTTAGTGGGCTCAATGTTCTCAGAAAAGAACTTAATATACTGTAGTTCATTCTCTAGACTTTTGGACTTTTGTGTAATTGGGGTATCAAACTTTCCTCTCCAAACTATTATAAAGAAGAATTAAGCTTAATGGATGTATGCACTGGTATATTGGAAAAATATTTAAAATTAAATATATGTATTTTTTTTTCTTATAACAGCAAGTTGAAAATTTATACAAATGAACACATACACTGAAAATAATCCATGCGATATTTTATAAAAAAAACCTTGTAAGTTCCTTCTTTCTTAAAATAAACGAAACTTCCTAGATATTACGAAATAAACTTTGAGCCAAGAATTGTGTTATTTTTTATAATTCAAAAAGTTAAGTAGAATATTTTTAATTTTTTTTTTTTAAATACATATGTTTTGTATATCTATATATATAAATCAATGCTGGTCACCGAGAGAAATGTATTCGCGTAGGTGTATTCATTTGTATACGAAACTGATTGATGTTTGGCTACTCTGGTGCTACTTTGGCCAGCGTAGATGTACATAAACACATATCGTTACCTTACTATAGAAAGGCCCTAACTCATTATTATTTTAAAATCGGGATTCTTCCTCAAACAAATATTTGTTTGAAATAAAATTTAGTTTAAGAAAATTTTTATTACAGTTCCAGTAAATTGTTTGCCCGATTTTATTTGTCGTTTGTCGACTAATTGTCGGCATTTACATGTACATATACAACACGGACAATAAAAATAAACAACACAAGAGCACAACAGTACGTTTTGTATCTATCAACAAACAAGATAAACACCAACACACCTAAATTACAAATTCTTTCAGCCGAACTCTGTTTAATTAAAACTTTTACAAAATTTGTTATCAGAATTTACAAATTTATTTGTTGGTCCGCATTCATACAAAATATTTAATTGTTCAATGAATTCATTTACTCAAAATGAAATTTTCTTTTTTCTGTGCAAAAATTCAATATTAATTCAATGCCGAAAAATATAATTTCCACATTGTTTCCATATTAAAATTATCAAAATAGAGCTACTTTAAATTAATATTGTTTTATATTGAAATAAAATATTCCACATTGTTAGGCTTTCGTTAATGTTTCCTATTGATTCAATATGGTTTTTTATTGATTTTAAAATGTTTTTTTTCTCTCTGTACACAAATGGGAAACTTTAAACTCGCGTTCTGCAAAACAATATATGCACACTGAATGGAAAGCTAACGAAAAAATTCATTGTACTACTCGTTAATAAAGAATTTCATTCATATAATGAAAACTTTCAATAAGCTAATGAACAGTTTGATTTATACAATGAAGAATGAATGAATGATGTTACTTCATTGGCTGAATGAATTTTTTTCTCTTAGTGTACATATGCATGTATATTACAAGTAATGCTCCTTTTACCAGACTATAAAGTATAAAAAACATATTTATGTATATTGTATTCGCAAAATTATGTTCATAAGATAATGAGACACTTTACATGTTTCATGTTGGATGTTATTTAAATTGTGGTTTTAAGTCTTTGCTGGCATATTACATACATACTTGGTTTCATACATTTATTCCTTTCGATACTCTTTCTTTCACTTTGACATTGAACGATTCATTATAAATAAATATAATCCGTAGTTGTACACAGTTTTCCGACATATTTTTTTCCATCTTGTTTGTCTTTAAATAATAATTTGCTGTTGCTTGCTGCCACCAACATGGTAATTCGTGTTATTACTGGCTGTTCACACATCAGGCAATATTTTGAAAAATGTTTTAAGTTGAAGTATCCATATAATTGAATATTTTTATAAAGAATTTATACATACATACTGCAGTGACGGACGCGACAATCGTACACTTTTATTTGAGCAAAAAACAAGAAAGGAATGGATAGATCCAATATATATCTCAAGTGTCTTAAAGTAATGAAGGAGTAGTACATTTAAGAAATTTTTTTTGGCGATATCAATAATATAGTAATAAAACTTTTTAAAAAAAAATTAAACCGACTTCAAAAATAAGCACTAAAAAGCTACAAATAATATAGATCTAGTTAAATAAAAGATTTTTATATATGTTACCTACAGTGCCGTTTGAAGTTGGTGCCAGCAACATTGGTAACTAAGCAGATACATATGTACATAAAAATTACTTGCAGTTTTTTTACCGGGCATGTTCCTATGTGCTTAGTACCAGTATTACTGGCACCAACTTCAAACGGCACTGTAGGTAACATATATAAAAATCTTTTATTTAACTAGATCTATATTATTTGTAGCTTTTTAGTGCTTATTTTTGAAGTCGGTTTAATTTTTTTTTAAAAAGTTTTATTTGTAGCTTTTTAGTGCTTATTTAGAAATATGGTCCAGTTTTGTAAAAATCGATTAAGTAAAAACACGTGAAATATAGTAATAAATTTAATGGGGCGTGGCTACGCCCCTTTTTTTAAAACAAGATTGTGTATTTTTAAGAGTTCAAGGTGTGTGCCAAGTTTCGTCAATATTGGTTAAGTACAAGCACATGAAATATTATACTAAAATTTAATAGGCGTGCCCCGCCCACTTTTTTGAATGCAATTTTGTGCCTTTATTAAAGTTTAGGGTGTGTGCCAAGTTTCGTCAATATTGGTGAAATACAAGCACATGAAATATTATACTAAAATTTAATAGGCGTACCCCGCCCACTTTTTTGAACGCAATTTTGTGCCTTTATTAAAGTTTAGGGTGTGTGCCAAGTTTCGTCAATATTGGTGAAATACAAGCACATGAAATATTATACTAAAATTTAATAGGCGTACCCCGCCCACTTTTTTGAACGCAATTTTGTGCCTTGATTAAAGCTTAGGGTGTGTGCCAAGTTTCGTAAAAATCGGTGAAATAGAACCCTGTGAAATATAATATAAAATTTTAGTGGGCGTAACCCCGCCCATTTTTTTAAAAGAAAATTTTGTCTATTTTAGAGTTCAAGGTGTGTGCTAAGTTTTGTAAAAATCGGTTAAGTAGAACCACGTGTAATGTTATAATACATTTGAATGGGCGTAGCCCCGCCCATTTTTTCAACTCAAGAATTTTCTAATTACAAGAACCAAAAATATTTGCTAGGTTTCGCAGCAATCAAATAAGTAGAAGATCAATAAATCAAATTTAAAAAATTGTGGGCGTGACCCCGCCCACTTTTTTCAAATGGGACCAATGGGAAGCTATACCCTCTCAGACAACAAAAAAATTTTTACAATCGGTCTAAAATGCACCGAGTTATGGACCTACATACCTAAAAAAAAATAGTGACGAATTGTTAACCTCCTTCTTTTTTTGAAGTCGGTTAAAAAGATATAAGCAAATGTCAGCGAGAAACGGACGCGACAAAAATAGAAGTTATTTTTCTGCACTTATGGAAATATACATAATTCAGCGAAATTTTGTGAAGAATTTTTTTTTGTAAATGTGGAAATGAAGGTGAAAGATTATCGTTTATGTGTAGATGTCGCGGACGCGACATTTTTTCCAAGTTAACTAAACGCAGTAACTTTGCTAATATTGATTGAACTTTATTTGAAAAGTAATTAAACAATAAATAAATTCAGTAAAGTGCGACTCGAGCACGAAGGGTTCCGTACGTTGGGCTTTGAGCATTTTTTAATATAGTGTTTTTTTACGTTTTTTCAGCTGAAATAATTTTGGTTTGTTTATTATTCGCCTTTTTCTCGTTTTGGCGATTTTTTTAAATTTGGCGGCTTTTTTTTCATTTTGGCGATTTTTTTTTCATTTTGTCGATTTTTTTCATTTGGTGATTTTTTTTCATTTTGGCGATTTTTTTCATTTTGGCGATTTTTTTCATTTTAGTGATTTTTTCATATTGGCGATTTTTCCTTTTTTTTTTGCGATTTAGTTTCGTTCTAGAATTTTTTTTAATTTGGTGTTTTTTTTTCGTTTTGGCGATTTTTTTTTGTTTTGGCAATTTTTTTTGGTTTGGCGATTTTATAATTTTGTAATTTTTTTGTTTTACCGTTTTTGAAAATTTCAAGATGTTTGCTCTTACGGTTTCCAAGATACAGCAAGTTATCACAATTATGTATATAGTCAAAATTACAGTAACTGATGGTACACCCTTTAATTAAAATTTTTTAAATTTTAGTGTTAATTGTTGTAGTCTGTATAAAAATACACTAACTTTACAAATTTCAAGTGCATATACAAACAATTGTATGTATATTACATGGGATGTTAACATTTTTGGCTGCTCGTTTGGGCACACCCTTTAATTTCCAACTCTTATGTATTTGTTGTTGTAGCGGCCAAGGGTCTAAACAGTCTGTCCAAATTTCAGGTCTGTAGCTCTTCTCGAGAAAATACCCTGTGACGGACAGACGGACAGACGGACAGCGTAGCGAAAACAATAGGGTTTCTTTTCACCTTTGGTGTACGAAACCCTAAAAATGATTATTTACTGCTGAAGAAAATTAATAAATATGCATTTTATGCGACGTATGCGACATTAAGATATAAGTGGAAGCAAACTCAAACAACTTCCCTTATTAGAACTCCATTATCCTTCTTTCTGCTAAGCCGTAGGTTGTTAATAGTAGAAAGGTTGCAAATTACCAAAAAATAAAAAATAATACAAATTACTTTAAATTATCGCTAAAAAAAGGCTCAGCTAAGAAAATATTTCTTTTAAAAGTCACATATTTCGGTCAAAAATTTCAAAATTTCAAAATGATTTTACATTTGTAAAGTATAGACCTTTATGCTTTATTATTTAAAAAAAAACGAAAATTTTTAGCAAAAAAAAATTTTTTTTGGTTGACCTTTTTCTGGAATTACCCATATGCATAAATGCACACACAAAAAAAAAATCATAAAATCAATAATTTTTTTCCAATTTTGCGCACCGATTATCAAAATGATTATATCAATCATCAGAATTGCAAAATTTTAATAAAAAATTTTAATAAGTAATATTTTTCCCCACTTAAGGAATTTTTATTTTTGAATTAAAAAAATTATTAAAACTATATACGATTTCAATTAAAGTATATAATTGAATGGTTTAAAAAATTAATTGAAAAGAAATTCGAAACCAATTCATGTAATTACATATAAAAACAAAAAAAAAATAATCTTCAAGATCAAAATCGCAAAAAAATTTAAAAAAATTCGATATTTTTTTCCCTTTTTTCCCCTGTTTAGTTCCATAGATAGCAAACCGTTCAAAATTCAAGGAAGCAATCCACTACAAAAATGTACTTAAAATCTCAATAAACAACTTTTTAGAACATATGAACTTCCTAAAAATGATTCTTAAAACCCTTTAGGAAGCGCTACCTACCGATTTTGATCTTGAAGTCGAAGATTTTTTTTGATTTTATATGTTCACAATTTTTGTTTTTTTTTTATGGCAAGAGCTACAACTTTGCCTAAGAAAGTAAATCAAAATTCCGAACGGTTTGTAAGATATGAGCCTGAAAAAATGCAAAAATCACACCGAGGCCCCAAATCTTTGAAGGCCCATAAAAAAAATTGGTTACCAAAATCGCCAAACTGAGTATAGAATTTTACCACCCTTTTGTAGTACTATCGAATGAATCAAACAGAACTCATTTATATTTAGTTAATTTTAATTATTATTCGAACTTTATTTGTTTCTATATTTTTCAAAAACAAATATCATAATCAAATAACAAGTCAATTATTATTATGGTTAGTTACGACCCTTTGGATTTTAGGTGACGATATTTAAATACTTAATTGAGTATTGCGGAGCTTACAAGTAAATTTTTACGTTATTTATTAATAAAAAATATACATATTTTTTTTTTTATAAGTAAGTAAGTAATAACAACAATTAACATTCATATCAATATAGAACAACAAAAAGGGTTTGGACACAGATAATGAAGGATGGAATAAAAATTTCTTTAAATATTAAATGTGAATACTGGGTTCAACCGTAATGAGTAATCAACTGAAGAATGAAACATTTTTTCTTATCATAAAGCATAAAAAGTTATGGTCATCAAGCATACACATACATATCGTGCCATAATTGCCGAGAACGCTTAAGTGATATAATTTTGTGAGCTTCAGTTTTCTTTTTTTTACGAAAATCGATTACTTTCGATGGTAGATAGTCGATTTTCGTCAAAAAACAAAGTTCAAAAAATATGTCGCTTAAACTTTTTTGGCGGTTATGGCTCGATATAATGATGACTAGTTGGTTGTGCATTAAACGAAAAACGCTGAAATACATACTCGAATAAAATTTAAAATATGAAGCTTGCAGTCTTTTTCGATTTAAATAAATATGTATTACATACATACATACATGCACACATAAGTATGTATGTATGACCACTAAAGCAGCTCAGCTTATACATACATACCCTGAAGTCAGACTGGGGCCAAATATCTCTATTTCAACAGTAAAATTACAGTGACAAGTGTAGTAGTTAAGTTATCTTCTATCCGTCAGTATAAAAAAAGAAAGATAGAAAACAGATGTGGTGTATTTGTGGTAGATTTGTCTACAACTTGTCAATATACATAAATTTTTATATACGTAAAGTAAATGTCTGGTTGTTATTTCTCCATGTTCCCATAAGAATTACGTAGTCACTACCTAGTGAATTGTTTTATTGTTACTGGTAGATTTTCAATGACAAGCACATGCTAAATGTCTATAGCACAAAGTATTGTATCGGGAAGAATTAGAGAGTAGCACTGCTGACAAAGTCAAAAAATCGATTCAGTACATTTTCCCAATCATGGGAACGAATTTTTCCCATTTTGTCGTATTTTTAACGGACTTAAAAGAAGGAGGAGGTTCTCAATTTGTTTGTAGTTTTTATGTATACTACAAACAAATACTCTGCTTATCCGAGAAGGTTAAGCGTCCATTTGGTCCCATATCTAAAAATTGGGCTAGACTTTCCTTTGATGTTATATTATCTTATTTATTTGATTGCTAAGAAACTTGCCACATATCTATGGCTTGTAGTGACACAATTTCGCACTCAAAAAAGTAGGCGTGGCACTGTTCATTCAAATTTAATATTATATTTCACGTGAAATATAATATTATACTTAACCAATTCTTATGAAACTTGGCATACACAATGAGCTCTGAAAGTGACACGATCTTGCGTGTAGTAATGTGGGTGGTGCCATGCCCCTGAAAATTTAGTATTGTGTTATCTCAACTTGTATTCAACCGCTTAATACAACATATATATAATATATAATATACAAGTTTTATTGCTAAGCTGATTAATTTGTGAGAGAGAGACGAGGAGAACAGATACTTTTTTCCCTTCGTCTCTCTCTTCTAAAAAGCTAATCAGCTTAGCAATAAGACTTGCATAGTGTAAGTTAAACTTAAAAAAAGATAAACCACTAAATAGATATAGATAAATATATATAATAAATAAGCATTTAAGAGTGATAAAAAATATTTTAGCTTCAGCTAAGTAGAGGGTGGCGTTGGTCAAAACCGAAAGTCCTGGGTTTAAGCCCGGTCTCCAATACAACAGTTTTTAAATAACAACAGCACGCACTTGTCTGATGTGCATTGTTGTATCAGTTGTTGCAGGAAAGCTCAAGTGATGAAGGCATAGTAACTGGTCACTGAGCTACACCGGCTTCAGCGGATAATAATCCTAATATAACATCGCACAGGCCTCCTTCGTCGGTATGGTGTAGCCGAATCATCGGCAAAGTAAAACAATCATTAAAGTGGCAGCGAAACATAGCATCAAAAATTTAATACGCCTCATTGACACCAGAGGCACTGCAACACTCCATTATTTAAAACGTGCAAAGAAAAAGCCGAGCTGTAAAAGAATGAAGCTTTCCTCTATCTCTTCCTTCATCACCTGTCTTCTCTTCTGCTATCCCTTTCTTAACGAATGTAACACCTAGTACACAGAGAAAACAGTGCCTAGTAAATACCTCATAAAATAGAACAAAATTAATAAGAAATCTCTATGGTTTTTTTTCAATAAGGAAATCTTATTAATTTCATAGAGAAAACCTTTTTTAAAAATCAATAAGATATATTGTAGTTTTTATGAGGTTATCTTATTGATTTTTTCAATAAAAAAAATTTTGTCTTTATTCTCTGTACTTATGTATTTTCATTTAAATTCTATACCATATACATATGTATGTATCTATGTATGTATGTAGTATATTGTAGATGTTATTTATTTATACATACATACATACAAATTATGTTATTTTCTTAACTAACTTACTCACCAAGTATTGAACCAGCAAACTTCTACCTGAACCAAGAAGGCAACCTAATAAAATCAATAAGAAATCCCTATAGCTTACAATTTATAAGAAAACCTAATAGAATCAAGAAGTTTTTCTCTATGGATTGTTTTTTTGGTGCCAAAAATAGCGGAAATTGAGTAAAAAAAGTTGTAAATAATAAGATTTCTTATTGATTTTATGTGGTTTTCTTCTTGATAAAATTAGTAAGATTTACCTTATAAAAACAATAAGGAATCTCTATGAAAAAATCTTCGCTTCTTTCTGCTGGGATACCCCTTAGCCTAAAATCGTTTCATAGAGCAAATCTTCTTGATTCTATGAGGCAGTTTTTTTTTCTGTGTAGTATAAGTAGGCATTCATTGTCTTAAAAAAAAGTAGACATTATTATATATGTTAATATGTAAATGTAGAATTCGTTAAACCGACTTCAAACCGCTCTATAGGAAACACGTATAAAGACGTTTTATTTAATTGATTCTAAATTATTTTTAACTTCTAAGTGTTTATTTTTGAAGTCATTTAATTTTCTTCTCAAGATTTAGTATTATGCAAACCATTAACAAAATGCCAAAAAGTACTAAAGCAATAATTTTTAAGTGCGACTCAGCCTCCAAAATGTTGTGGGAATCATCAATCCCTCAACAAGGAGTAGCACAAATTTTTTTCCGAGCTTCTCTAATGCACGAGTACATATCAGAAAACTGTATGAGTTGATTCACTTTCGCTCCCCACTCACTATTACAATGCTTTCTCTAACAACTGACTGTCATTAACTCACTCTCTTTTTTTAAGTTTTGTTAGTAAAAATCAATAAAAATTCTTACTGTTCGTTGATTGTTTTGTATAGCAATCAAATAACTCACAAAAGCATGTTGACTAGATAAAGTCTTAAGTTAATAAAATGTGGCGTATTAATTAATAGTTTTTCTCGTATTAAAACAATTTATAAAATAAAATGGGGCTAGCTATTTTATTTTATTATATAACATAAAACTATATTTGTCAGAAGGGGTTTTAAGAAGTATTCAAAACAATCATACTGAATCATATGAATGAATAGATATTGCAATAACAACAACAGTCTAATTGATATGAATCTTGCAATAGCATCATTCATTATTTTAATGTTAAGTGCTAGCGCAATATTCATTTTAGAAAATGAAAAATTATGCCGTTTGATTCGTAATCATGCAGATCACTGGTCCATATACACATAAATGCTGTCCAGAAGAGAAAACTAGAATTATATATATACATATGTTTTTTTTTTATTACATATTTATAAATTCAGTTGCATTTATTAAGGTTATAGCACCCAATTAGCCATTTAAAACATTTATAAAAATTCGATTTGATTAATTTTTGCTTTGATTTGTATTTATTTTATTTTATTTACTATTCCAACATTAAAATTCGTTGATTTAAATTAATTTGCAGCAGACATAAAATACCAATAGAAATAAATATGTGGCCAACAAACTGAGGACGCAAAATAAGTTGTTGCAAGATCAGCATGGCTTAAAGGTGAAAGGAAAATAAATATTAATGGGCTAATTCATAAAAAATACACGAAAAATTTAAAATACGCAACAGCTATTGTACACTTTAAAGCTAACACACATTCGACAACAAATTGCATTTATAAACGAACATTAAAGGTTTTACAAGTATTGTGAGTTTCAACGGTAACGCATATGGGCATTTCTCCGAAAAATTCCAAGCAAGCAATTAAATTGTATTTCTGAACAACGTGACTCGATTTTTCTTAAAATTTTACCTAACGTAGAGTTGCTGACGGCGTACACAAATATATAAAGAAGTAAAAAAAATTCGGGTTCTTTAAAAAAACAAGCATATTTGCTGTGGAAATGCCCATATACATATTTATGTGATACTATCTGATCGCGGCAAACGTTGTGGGGGCCACTTGAATGCATACACAAAAATTTATTCAAGTCGATCTAGCTGTTTAGTTGCATTATATATAAATACCGACTGCAGCGCCATCTGCCGGGCTGATTTGTTAATCTAAAACATCCAGGGCGCCACCCAAACGCATACATAAAAGGCAAATTTGTATTCTTGGAAATTTCCTTTTGTAAGTTGACATTAACAACTCCCGTCGCCATTTACTTGTCCATACCTTGTACTTAGTCAGTTAGATATTGTTTCCCACAAATATTTTATTCAAAGGCACACATGAAAAACTTTGTAATTATTCCAATGATAGATTAAATAAAATAACGTTGAGTTTAAGTTTGAGTGTTTTTTTCGTTTGAACTTGTGTTTTTTAACTTAACCCAATCTATGTACATATATCATGTTAACGCTTAGAACTTTTTAACCGCAAACATCTGGTTTATACGTATGAACACCGAATATATCAAAAGTAAATATTTTAGTATAAATATTTAAAAAAAAATTTAAAAACTTTTAACTCAACTTTAATCCTGCAAAGTATCTAATCGTAGTATTAAATAATTATGTATGTATGTATATATTTTATTTGTTCTTTTTTTAATTAACATTGGCCAACTTGTTGAAAAAAGTAAAATTCATAATAGTAAATAAACATTGGTCGAACATAATTAAAAATATTTTTTTATTGTTTGTTTAGGAAAATAATAATTAAAAATTAAATATTTTAATAAAAATTACAAAACAGTCCACGGCGCGCCGTATAAGTAAATACGTATAAACGAGTAAATATGTATGCATGCATGTGAAATTAAATGAGTAAATATTTATATTAATAAATTTATACATTTGTCATCATGATAGTGATGATGATGTTAAAACTTCGTTGGTATTTAAGGTTTGTGCTAAATCAGCTTCATCTATGCTTGCCTGGCATACTAAAGGAAACGGCCACTCATGGTATATGGTGGGACCACTGTAGTCCCTTAACGTCTCTATAAGATCATCTAATCTTTTGACTTCCATTAAATCGGCATTGAACTCTTTAACTTCATCTAATAGCTGGTTAACATTAGATTCTATTACCTGAAAGAAAACAATATTAATTTTATGCATAAAATGTTAATATTAAAAGGAAAATAATAATTTTAAATACAATATACAACATCTGGTATAATACAAAAAAGAACTCCATATAAGAAAAGTAAATCAAAGAAATATAATTTTATTGGGTATTGTTAACAATAGAACGTAGCAAAATTGAGTGTAAAGACTCATTAAAAATTTTGCCCAAAAAGTGAAGAGTTTAAGACCAAACAAGTTTGCAATAGGTTCTTCATATCATTACTTTTTCAGTAAATTGACTTCTTAAGGAGTTATATTAATAACTTCTAAACAAAGCTGTGTCTATTATTATAATATTTAAGGTAGTTATGGTATTTTATGGGTAGACTATGGATTGCTAGCGAATTTCTTTGCTTTTGAGATTTGATTTTAATATGGCATAACTAAGCAAGCTAAATGCATAACCAGAGGCTGCAACAAAATAGGAGCTTCCTAAACGAAGTGCTTGGCGACCTATACAACGATATAGAATGTTAGGTTACGTTAGGCTAGGAAGGGTGGTGCTATAGCGCACCTCCACTCGGAGACCCAATTGGATCCATTGTGATTCCCTCCTATTGCCCATTAAAAGTAATATTTACCCTCCCATTTATAGCCAGAAGTGACCCTATTATCCACCATTAAGCCACCGAATTCCCGTGATGAAGCCCCTGATTTCCTCTAGTTTACACTTCCCGATATAAGTAATGCTTTCATGGAAACGTCTGTTCAGCCATCTAAGCCTATAACGTTGCAGCTTCGGTAAGTGACAGATAGTATGTTCAATGGTTTCTGGTTCCTCTTCATCCCCGTACATCCTACAAAAATCTGGAGGGCCAGTGCCAAATGCTGGTTCTTGCTCTGACCGAGCAGGTGACCTGGCAACGCGCCTATCAAGATTCGCATCGCCTTCTTATTCATGTCCAGTAGCAGTTTAGATCTTCCTGAGTTAAGTTTTGGCCACATACTCCTCGAGACTCTACAATCCTCCCTTCTTCGCCATGAATTGTTGGTCCTGCTTTCTACCCAACTACTAAGTTAGAATGTTCTTCCTTCTAAAGTATATGTAGTCTCTAGCCAAGTTAATCTGAGTTTGTCTATTACTTCAAAAAGTATTGCAAATTTCTTACATATTCTTTCCCAAAATAAATAAACAATAAATGAAATAAAAAACTACAATGATGAATTTGTTCTCCAAACCAGAGATACTTAACGTTTGCAACCGAACTTCACTTGAGTTGCCAGTTATGAACGTTTAAGAATATTTCAATTAATTTTTCAATAGAAACTATAAATAATTTCAATTATTGGATTAACTGAATCATAAAAAAACCATTTTAGATTAGTTTTAATTGAATCTTTAAAAAATATCATTTAAATTTTTAGTTAATTTAATATTGTTTTAATTGAAAAAGTCGAAAAAATTTACTGCAATAAAATTTTTGTGATTTAGGTATGTTATAATTGAATTGAGTCTTCGTTTTTCTTAATTTAATAATTTTTCTGTGATCAGGAGAAGAAACTTTAAAAGTGTTTCTTCACTCCTACGAACATTACACTGAATTTTTATGCCAAGAGTTTTAAGAACTTCTGGTTTCCTGACCACTCACAGTTCAATTTAAAAATTAATTACCGGATTTATGGCAATGTGTAAGTATGGACCATTTGGTCTTACGAGCTTTTACATTGAGCCTATTTGCGCGATATTATTCCTACATATTTTACATTTTTCTTTCTTACTTCATTCTCCCATGGAATTGCTGTATTGTAGTGCGAATCAAAAACTAAATATACTTATGTATAGTTTTAATTTTAGTAACTACGTATTATCATAACTATAGCGCAAATAATTTGTACGCTCACATATTTTCTCTCAAGCAACTAGGACTATAGACGATTCTAACATACAAGATAATCTCTGCTTCCGATATGCAAAAAAATAGTATAAGTATCAACTATAAATAAAAAGGCACATGCGTATCAAGCGTATTGACTCTCTTATAGTCTTATACTTATAGTCGGACTATGCTTATACTCAGAGTATGGATATTTAGTCGGACAAAAAGAAATATCCATGATACTCGGGATATTTATTCATCATTCGCCACTGTATACATACATTTGTGTATATAAAAAGGAATGGCAAATGTGTTTTGGCTGTTTGAAAAAAATGCTTTATGTGTGTGTAAATAAAATATCCTTGTATATAGGCATGCGTAGCCGATTAATACTCAGAGTATTTTTGTACATATGCGTATGATTGTAGCTCATACAGTCTATAAATTTTAGTTGTAGTCGTTTGTGCTGTGCAATTTTAGAAATGTGTATGAACATAGTTGTTTAATGTATTCGGTTTAAAATTAATGCGTTTGTTTGCATATGAGCGTGTTTTTATTTTTAGCTGTACGCACTCATATTTGTTTCACGGCCAATATTCAAAGAGTACTTAAAACGATACTTTTGTCATTCTCTCGTGTGAATATGATTGAAAAATGCTGCCGTCATCTGCGAAAGAAGAAAGGAAATTAAACGAATTAACTGCGGTACTGCTGAAACAATGTGAATTCCTTGGCCCTATAAAATAAGGCCCAAGGAAATAACGCCGAAATAAGAAATGAAATAAACCCAATGAAATAACCCAATAAAATTAAGGGATTTTTTAACTAGGCCTTATTTAATTTATTTTGAGCTTTATTTCATTTTGACTTTGGTTGGACTTTATTTAATTTATTTTGGGCTTTATTTTATCTTGAGCTTGGTTTCATTGAGCTTTTTAAATTAGCTTTATTTCATTTATATTGGCTTTTTCATAAATTTTCTCTTGTGCATTATTTCACTTTTTTTTGGGCTTACAACAAACTTTTAAAGCGATTCCTCAGAAATCTTGATATAAACTGAGAGAAGGATTAACTGGCTCAGAATAATGGGTATCTTCAATAGAGCTTAATATATAGCAGTCTGAGAGAAAACTACTGAAAATATGAAGATGTTGCAGCTTTGACTGGATACATATTTAGAAGCAGTAGAATGTCCTTATTTTTTATTGCAAGAGTTACATCATATGCCTGCACTCAGGGAAAAGCTGCAACTTAAAAATAAGAACCCGTAACATTAATTCAATAATTTTCAATATAATAGAAAATGTATGGAGAGATACCCAAAAATAAAAAAAATTAATAAATTAATTCTGTAAATTAATATTTTTCCATGTTGAAAGTAAGAAAATTCAACATGACTAGACTTTCGTTAATGTTTCTTATTAATTCAATGTGATTTTTATTTATTTTAGGCTGTTTTATCTCTGCGTGTGGGCAGAGAGATTTGCTTTTATGGTGTCTCCTTTGATATATTGATTAATGATTCAAATAATCCTTTTATTATATATTGTACAAAATATTCGTTAGTCCTTTACATTAAAATTATTGTGCACAGGATTTTATCATTGATTTCATGTTACATATTTTTACATGCAATATTTTTTTAAAATTACTTGAATAATATGTAGGTACACTGAAAGAATTTTTGGCCTAAATTCTATGAATTTTGACAGTAATCTAATGAAAAATTCACTAAATTCAACCAACGTCACGCTTCGTTGGATTAATAAAACCAGTTTCGTCAAAATTATTTTATTGAAAACTTCATCAAATTTATTTAACAGTGTAATTAATGCAGTGCTACAACTTCATCGAAACAATAAAATAATTTCATGAAAATAATGAAATAACTTAAATATAAAGGGGGTTCTTAATAAGTAGAAAATATTGTTGTCATAAATCCAATAAAATATTCTTACGAAACCAGAATACCAACGAAGCAATTCTAATAAAATTCTTTCACAATATTCATTAAATTTTCATTGGATTTGTGAAATTATCATTAGATTTGTGAAAATTTTTTAATGAAATTGTTTCATTGGACTTATGAAGAAAAATTCTTTCGGTGTACTAGTTAGCAAGAAATATATGTAAATTATTCATTAGCCATTTCCTGACTTTAAATTCTTTTTAAATACTTCAACTCGCTTGCATTGATTTAAATATCATTTTACTTCATGCATAAATATATCAATAATTTGCCGCTGTAATTTGCATTACTTTAAAAAATATTTTCTTAATTATGTCCATATTGCATTTATTTTAAATGACAACATTTTCTAAACGTCTCTATTCATCTGTATCCATGATTAATAAATAATTCAAAAGAAACCCAAAGATACAATATCTTGGCGGGCGGTGTTTGTTTAAAGCAGTGTGACTAGTAAAACTAATACAGCAAAATACTCGTATTATGCATCCCTAGATAAATTTGTTTGAAGAGCAGAATTATTTCAATATATCAATGTGTTGTCACACCTTTTGCTATTTCGAACGATTCCGCTACTCATACAGAAAAATAATCTTTATATGGATGAGAAATTTACAATTTGTTTTAGGATTTTATCTACGCTATATACATATGTACATATATGAACATACATACATATGAATATTTGGTTTCATATTTCAAACCTGCTTAGTTGGCGCTCATGTTGTTGACATTTTTTTTTTGCCATAAATCACCACATATCAACATAAATGACATTGACAAACCAAACCGTTCGCTCTAGTTAGTAAAATTATCGTCATTAGATATTAAGTAGGCATTAGAAAATGTGAGGAAATGAAGAGAAATGGCAAAAACTAATTAAGGTTACCATATAGACAAGAAGAGATTTAGGAAATTTGTAGCAAAAATCAATCAATTACACCAAGAAACAGAAAGTTTGCTGTTTCCCCTTAGCGCAAATGCAGCTTAATCTTTGGAAAATATTTTGATTAGAATTTAATTGGAATTTTAAATAAAACAACGTTTCTATACATTATTTTGGATTTTGGAGGAAAGTGAGGAAAAATAAAGATAATTTTAATACCTATAAAATATTTGAAAAATATAATAACAAAAATTAAAAATTTAAAAAACCCCCGATATATCTAGAAAAGATGTAATATCTCCTAAACGGCTGGACCGATTTTCTTCAAACATAGTTAAGAACCTTCTCGATCAAGTCACCTTTCAAACAGAAAAAACTAAATTAAAATCGGTCCATCCATTTGGGCTGTACGTGGACACGGACAGACACACAGATACACAGACACATACTACAAACTTATAACACCCCTTTTTTTGGTCGGGGGTTAAAAATACCGCACTATACATATTTATTTCACGTTAAGCCTGTAATGTATTAACATAAAGAACTTGTGTTTGTTGTTTGTTAAATACGTCGATATTCATTTCGTTTCTGCTTAAGTACCTCATCACTAGACTTCAACCAAAAAGATTCTACTGTTGAGTTTCTTAAGCAGAAGCGAAATGCTTATCGATGTGCTTAGCCAACAACAATTGATTCATCGGAATATTTGTTTTAAATGATGTTAATTTTTTATTACAAAATAAAACATCATTAGATAAGTGAAATTTATTTGCTGTTGGTTAAGCATGCATTTCATTGTTGCTTTAACAAATCATCACTAGACTTCAACCAAAAATTTTGAACAGTCACAAACGTCTTATCTTATGCACAGACTTCATTTGAGAGTTCACAAATAATAATATTTTTGAAAATCACAAAATAACTCATTTCTTGAGTTATTGGCTTTTAAAGTTATTTTTTTAGTAAGCAGCTCCGTTTTGGAAAATACCATGTTGGAGAAAATCTTTAAGCCTGGCCGAATGTCGTCAGTGCAGGGAAACGTTATTAGGCAGATGTGTTTCAGATTATCCTGAGTACCTGCCATTACGAGTGGTCTAAACACCGGGTGTAGGTAAGACGCTCACCATCGCCCCCATGCACCCTTACAATGCACCATGTGTCACTCCATGAGCACATAGGTTGCAATCTTCGATCATAGTAGTTATCCTTGTTCTACGTCAAGTACCTTGCTGGGGTAATAAGAGCTATCTAAACTCTTTGCCGTAATGACTTTGTTAAAACAGTACTATCTGTTGTATGGCAACATCGCCTAGAATAGTATTTGGCTGACCGCGTCAGGTCAATTATTAGCATTGGTCTAACACTAGAAAGCCAAGACTATTCTCCCAGTGATTTTGGTGGCAACCAACAACCACCACGTACGATTCTCCAAGTTCTCACGTCTCAAGTGTAGTTGCTTACACTCAGAGCGAGGTCTCCAAGAGAATACCTCACCATTGCCGGCACAGCTCGACCACTCATCAGAGGTGGGAGCATAACTGTGCCGCCAAATACCCAGTGCCTACTCCACACTGCTCAACATCACCCCTTTAACACCGTGGGGTAGGATGAAATCGACCTTTTAGCAAAGGATCCTGACGAACGCTACATACACCCAAACTCCTAGAACAGCTCGGCTGTCGGGCAACCGGCACCCGTGGAACCAGAAGTAGCCTCTGGTGAGACCTCGAAGTTCCACCATAAAGGCTTCACCTCTATCGTCTTTTGAACTCAGGTGACGCTGCACCTGGTTGACAACAACAGACCTGTTTTCCTTTGCTCTGTTCCCAGATATCGGGTAGTAACACATAAGTTCTATGGGTAATGCATTCGTACCAAAGGTACGTCAACGGAAAAAGCCACATCACCCCAGCTGGGGCCGCGGGATCGCCACGTTATTAGGCAAGAAAACTTTGGAAAGCAAAAAATCTTTATTATGCTGCGCCGTGTCGGGAAAAAACATGATGGAGAAAGTCCTTAAGTCCGGCTATTTAGATAATCTTTACTCAGCAGCGTCTTTTCGTTTTAAATTTTCTATAACACTTCACAATTTTCTATAAAAACTTTAGAGGCCAATGAGGGCCTCGGAAAATAAGGGTCGCAGCCAATTTTTTTTACTTAATTTTTTTTCTTATTTTTTAAAGTTTTTTCTTATATTTTAATTTTCTATTACATATATTACTTTTTATTTTGCCTGGAGCTGCTTCACTACACTGCATTTGTTCAAAATCATATTTGCATCCGTGTACATGCAGTGCATAAATAGCTATAATAGAACTCTCATTTGGTTTATCGCACTTGTTACTCTAAAGGAGATCAATTTTAGAACGCTCTCTAGTTGTGCAAGAATTTGGCACGGATCCTGCATCATAATCTGAGCTGGTTGCAATATCCGAGTTAAAATTGCGTGGAGTATTCAATGAAAATATTTCGGCCCATTGCAAAGAACTAATAACCTTTTGTGGTTTCATTTTAAATAGGCCAGATTCAGTCTGTACCAATAACTTCTTTATCTTATAATATATTTTTCAGTAACTTACAATAATATTTGCCTGCACAAAATTGTTTTGTTATAATGCTAAAATCTATTTTGTATATGAAAAAATACGGAAATACTGCAAACCGTAGGCCTAATAATCTACAGTGTCTACAGGTTGCGCAAAGCGGGGGCGTACTGTATTACACTGTATTACTAAATTTAAGAATAAAAATTATATAATAAGGATGGCTTTCGAGTAAATCTATAATTGTAAAGAAAGAAGAGAGGTGTCTTAGGACACCCAGTTATAGCTATGCTGCTTAGCTATTTAAAACAAACTTAATGTGTTAAATAACAATGCAATAAAATTATATTATATGATGATGCCAAATTTGCCGCAAATACATATTTCATAACGTTTCCATTTATTTCCCATTATTTTCTTTTCCAGCTGCGTACGATTATATTAATGTATTAAATGTAGTCGTGATCGAGGTGCGACACTCATAATTAGGCCCAATATTGTTCTCGATCAATGGACTTAATTACTTAATTAATTAATCTCTGCTTTGTGCTCATCTGCAAAAACAATTCAAAAACAAATTGAGCAATCGTTCTCAGTATTTCTGTTTTCTTTTTGTTTCTCTCACTTCAAAGAACGAAACAAAACAAAATCAAACAATTTATTTCGTTTCTTTTCGTACTCGACTTTTAAGTACAAAGAAATCAAAACAAGCATACATTTATAACTGTAATAGTGTAGATTATTTTCGTTACGAAAATCACGTCGTAACATGTGTATCGTGCAATAAATAGCATAGCTATAACAAGTACCTGCAAGAACAAGTCTTTCTTAAAGTTATGAAAAAGTATTCCTTTGAATTTGTACGACTTTTGAATCACAAGACTTTAGATAATCCTGCCTGTTCTGTAAATCGAGTCGATTTAAAAACGCTCGATTTAGAAAAATTAAGTCCACTAATAGCGAATTTTTTTCAGACTTTTTTGTAGTTTTCTATTTTTTAGAGCTTGAAATATCATATCTGAAATTAATTAAGGATATATGATTTAAAACACATCAATAGGGCCATTATTTATTTTTGGAAAACGAGAAATTTACTCGGATTCGGTTTACAGAACATGGCCGATTGTTGACTTCTTTAAAAGTACTCTTTTTTAAAGCTTTTATTAATTAAAATTTTGGAATTTTCCCGTGATTAAAACATTAATATAACATTAACAAATGTATTTGCACTAATTTTTTTTTCAACATTATTTTAATGAATTCCCAAAAATAAATACAATTGAAATGAAAGTCGGAAAAGGTTATACACATAAAATTTAAAAATAAAAGCAGTATGTTGTGAAAATTTATGCACATATTTAACAGTTAAATACATAGAGATGTATGTATTTATGTCTCCATATAGGTATATATGTATATATTTACCAATATATCAATATGCAAATTAATTACACATTTCAATATTTGATGAACTCGACGTCGCAATTTTTCGATTGTTAATCGATGTCGCTGCACAATTGATGTTGTCGATGGTGTTGATGCTGATGTTGCTGATATTGTTGCTGTTCTCGTTTTTGTTGCTGATGATGCTGTATATATTGCATTCGATAAGCTTGGCATTGTTACATTCGCTTTCATTGTTGCTTTTGTTATAATATCTGGTGTCATTTTTAGTTATTGTTCAATTTTGAATTTTCGCTTTTCTTTACTTTACGTGGTTTATTCTTTTTTCTACCGTCATGTGCTATTATTTGCTTAAGTTTTCTTCTTTTATATTTTGTTAATTTTACTTTTAAAATATCACAAATTTGCAATTAATTTGAGTTTTTAATGAAAAAGTATTTTGTTTTAAATAACAGTATTATGTTTCTTAATTAAATGAAATGATTTTTTTACTTTTTAAGCTGAGCTTAAACTAATTAAAAAAAAAATCTTCAACTAATTATTAGAAAAAATGCTAAATGCATGCCTAAAATTTCTTGTGAATATTACGTTTCCTTTTCATTTAACATGAAAAATGCGGGTATTATAATAAGCATAAATCCCTAAGTCCTCGTTTACACTATGCAAGTCTTATTGCTAAGCTGATTAGTTTGTTAGGAGAGAGAGAGAGAGAGAGACGTGGGGAAATGAAAGGTTTCTCTCGTCTTCGTCTCTCTCTCCCTCAAACTAATCAGCTTAGCAATAAGACTTTCATAGTCTAACCTAGGACTAAGTTAGCATAACATGGCAGGCAGTCATAAATCTGAGGACAAATTGTGGCGAACGAAACTTAAAAAAATATTTCAATGAAGTTTATAGAAATAATTTTATATTTCAGTTACAATTAAATTAGTATTAAAAATCAAAATAAATAAAAAATACGATTGCAGGGTTGGAAAATTGATTTGTTTTTGCTATATACAGTAACCTACTAAAACAAATTTAATCTTTTTCTCTATAAATTAAACATATTTTATATTTAGAGAGAAATATTTTGTTAAAAGAAATCACAAAACTAAAATGATTTTTCCAGGGTTGGGAATTTTTTATTTTTTATTTTTGTATATAAAAGTAAATTTAATGTTTTATCTTTCTTTAGAAATTAAAAATAATTGATGTTTTAGAAAGAAAAGTTCGGTAAACAAAATTATAGAAATAAAAAGTACAGCTTCAGAGCTGGAAACCTTAAACTTTTTTTTGGGTACATAAAAGTAACTTAATAAAACAAATTTTTTTCTTTGTTAATTAAATACATTTTTTCCATATTAAAGAAAGAAAGACATTAGTATTAAAAATTAAAAAAATAAAAAAATATATAGATATATATATATATATATATATATATATATATATATATATATATATATATATATATATATATATATATATATATATATATATATATATATACATAGTTTCAAGGTTGCTCACAGGCTTCCTCACAGTCCATTGTAGACTGAGAAAACACCTAAACAGACTTTGCATTGAGAGTAACAGCCTGTGCAGATTCTGTGATTACGAAGATGAAACTCTAGAGCATATTCTGAAGGACTGTGAAGCGTGAATCAGGCACCTATTGGGGGATTGGAAACTACCAACTCTGGATCCACTGGCAGGAGAGTTGGTCTAGATGAGGTGCTTTAGCACCTGGCAGGGGATACAATAGATCTAATTTGGTCGCAGTGTCCTGTGCTGCCCGTTTGACTTAATTCGTTCATTCATTCAAGGCTGCAAAATTGAGACTTTTCTTGGTATATAAAAGAAACTAAATAAAACAATTTTTTTCATTTCAATTAAACATACATATTTCATGTATTACACAGAGAAAAAACTGCCTCATAGAATTAAGAAGATTTTCTCTATGAAACGATTTTAGGCTAAGGGGTATCCCAGCAGAAAGAAGCGAAGTTTTTTTCATAGAGATTCCTTATTGTTTTTATGTGATAAATCTTATTAATTTTATCAAGAAGAAAACTACATAAAATCAAGAAAAAATTTTATTATTCACAACTTTTTTTACTCAATTTCCGTTATTTTTGGCACCAAAAAAAAAACAATCCATAGAAAAGAACTTCTTGATTCTATTAGGTTTTCTTATAAATTGTAAACTATAGGGGTTTCTTATTGATTTTATTAGGTTGCCTTCTTGATTTTTTTAAAAAAGGTTTTCTTCTTGATTTTATTAGGTTGCCCTATTGATTTTTTCAATAAGGTTTTCTTCTTGATTTTAGTAGGTTCCTATATGAGTATGTGTAAAGCATCTTATTGATTTTTTTAATAAGGAAATCTTCATGATTTTATGATTTGTCTTGTTATTTCATATCTATAAATAGACATAGAGACAATTTTTTCATGATCTTTTTCATTTTTGTATAATAATGTTTGCACATGTTTTTCTCTGTGCAAGTAGTATACAATAGTGTAAATAGGGTTGCTTTCCAATTCGTGCAAAAAAACAAAAAAAAAAAAGCAACAGAGAAACACATAACCTCATAATGAAAACTTTAATGTTCGTATGAAACGCTCGCACTGTGAATCATGCTTATTTTGCATCTTCCATAGGTATTGAGTTAGGCCGAGTCGAAATCAATAACTTCATAAATGTTGCTAAGTATCAGTTCGAAACACACTTCAAACTTTCGAGGAGATATGATTCATAGACAACATTGCAATAAGTATGAGTGCGCATAAGTACAAGAAAGTTATGATTCAACTCTACTCACTTTTTCACTACTCATTGCTGTTCTCTTATACACAACTTGTAACAAGTTACCTGCATGTGTTATTGCACACCCTATGCCTTCCCTAACCAGAAGGGAAGTAATTTATTAGAGGCATTATTTAACTGAGTGTTGCTTCCCTCCACAAAAAAAACTGTAATTCTGCATCAAATTTCAAACAGATATGTATGATAAAGAATACAAATTGTTAGTAATTGCTTTGATTAAAAGTCATTTTGACAATTTGATATCATCACTGCTCCTACCATGATACATTAGGGATATAACATTTTAACAATTTTTCAAAATATAAAAATTGGCATAGCATAAAAAACTATAAGGGAACGTATATTTATTTTTTCGCTAAGTTCAAAAAAGTTCACACACCAACCGCGATGGAGTTTTAAAAATTTTTAATTTTCTTTTCGGTTAAACAAAATTAATAATATGTTTATTTAAAACAAAAAATATTGCATTAAAATATTACATTAAATCAATATTGCATTAAGAAGGCCTCGCAATAATTTTAGATTATGCAAAATAATATTTTTGTTAGTTCAAGTCCGTGCTTTAAGTGTTTCAAAATGTATTTCTTTGTTTTAGAAAAACCAATTGGTGCGTGAACTTTTTTGAGAAAAATTACAAAAGATAATGATTTCGTGGTTATTAGGACATGGTTGACCTCATGGTACTATGCCAAAAAATTGGTTATACCCCTTATGATACATATGTACGTATTTGATAGAAATTTTGTATTGTCTACTGGATTTTTCATTGTAAATTAAAAAGTCTAAATTAAGCACTAATGAAACAATTTTGACATAATGAAAATTTTACAATATTTCAATTTTTGCAACAATGTACGCAAGTATGTATGTATGCAAGTGCATACATGCAAACATACAAGCTTTATGAATGAATGAAAATGAATGAATGTGAGTATCAAAGGGTTAATTTATAGTCAAAAATTATAAGCAAATATACATACATACATATGTATGTACTCGTACTTACATATGAACATGTTTATAATATGTATATATACAATATCGTTACCTTAATATGGAAAGGTTCTAACTCATTATTTTTTTTTTTAAATCGGGATTTTTGTATATTTCGCTAGAAGAGCATCTAATGTATCGGAAAATGCAAAAATCTCGATTTAAAAAAAGCAATGTTAGTGCGATCACAGGGGAGATGTGTAAACATCTAGTAATGAATTTTTTTTTTTAATATTGGCTTATGGTAACTAAAATAAGATATATAAATTTTTGACTCTACTGTATTTAAAAATCTATGGCAAACTGCATCTATAGTTGTGGAATTATTAGTTGTGGGGCTTTGTGGAGAATTGCTCATATGCAAGTGGAAAACGTCAAATAAAAATTTTGATAAAGCTTGCGACTGTGGGTTTGCAAAATTCGTATAAAAATCTCCACCCATAATAATTGGCATGAGATGGAGATTGTTACCCAATTGTCGTGCACCAGCTTCAGTGTAAGGCAACAGTACGTAATGAAGATATGTTATAATATAATATTATAAATTATTTATAAAGACTGCTATATATCTTTTAAACAAATATTTGACAATTAAAACGCTCTTTTACTTAAAAGTTTATATTTATTTTATATTTTTCAACTTTTCAACAAAATTATCTCCACTGGCAACACTATTCCACTTCACAAGCAATTTCTATTAAAATTAACATTGCTCCTGAAGGTATTCTTTAAAATTCGGCTGAGTGTATTTCTAGCTGTTAAGTTTCTCTGTACTTCTTGTTTGTGGATGAATTGTGAAAAAGATTTTTACCCTTTAGCGTATAGATGTTTACACATAAAAAAATGAGTTAGGGCCTTTCTATATTATGTATATATTCCTAAATGTTAATAATTATGCATATGCAAATGATACACTAAAACCAAAAAGTAATTAGCAATGTTTAATATATCTACATACATATACATACATACATATCGCTCATTTACTTCAATAGTGACATAAGTCAAAAAATAAGTTTTTTGATCTAATGATGCAAAATACTTCGGCATTTCGTATTTTATCTTGTGTAAAAATTTCATATAAATAGCTTGTAGTACCACCTCATGAGAGAAGAATATATTTTCATGTCTTCATTGCGTTGTATGTAAATTGAAAACTTTAAAAGCGTTTGCTGCAAAACTAGTTTTTTTGAGTTGTGACACTATTGAAGTAAATAAGCGATATGTACATTTCTATGTATATATGTACATATGTATGCCTATACATATGCATGTGTATATACATATGTACAGTAAAATCCCGATTATGCGGATCAAATAAAACCAGGGGTATTCCGTATAATCGAAAATCCGGATAATCGATTTCAAAGCAAATCAAATCAAAAAATAAATTTACATACATTTAAATTTGTCATGTTTGTTTGTCATTTATCAATTTTTATTTAAATTTTTGTCGTTTATATAATACGATATACAAAAAACGAGCTATAACGATAGATAATGAATTACATAATACCTATGTAAGGCAACTAGACAGAGCTGAGGCGAATGATGGGTCCGGATAATCGGTGTTCGGATAATCGGGATTCTACTGTATATACAAGCAAATGTGTATAAATGACATGTTTTCCTTTTTTTTTTTGTTTGTTGTCTATGTAGCACAAATTTTGCTGCAACAATATTAAATGGCAACAAACATTTAATAAACACAAAAAAGCCATAGAAACAGCAGTCACTCAAATTAAAACAAAAACTTTTGTGAAGGTACAAAAAAAAACCAACAAACGAACCAATAAAACTAAAAGAATTAAAAATCGAATTAAAATCACAGCAAATGAAACCGTTCACGTAAAATTTGCTTGCTAAACTGAAATAAAAAATCTCAGTGCAAAATGATTTTAATTTCATGTATTAAGTCAAGCCAGCCAGCCAGTCGGTATGTTTGGGTTTTGTGAAATATTCTTTGTACTCATTTGTATAGAATTTAATTTTTGTTTGTTTTTGCTTGAAAAATATCTCATTATCATTGGTTTGTAGATAGTTAGGGTTTCCCTTGACAATAAAAAAACCCAAGAAAAAAAGCTTTATTATTCAAGATTCAAGATTATTTCTTGACTTAAAGAAAAAACGAGTGTAATTAATTCAACAATTTAAAAATACAAATTTATATTTTCTGCTTTTTTCTTAATACTAAAACTAAAGATAAGGCTCTTACTGCATTGCAAAAAGCTCTTCTTCCAGATTTTTAATTACATATTTTCAGATACATATGTATATTATACGCAGAAAGCTCACATGTGGATCGAAAAATCATCTTTATTAGAGAAAATTATACTTGCATGTATGAAAACCTTGGATTAAAACTTTTTTTTGGTTTTGATTTTCAAGTAAAAAGTATTGAACAGTTTTTATATTTAAAAATACGTATGAGGATGTTAACTAGTTTTTTTTTTATCCAGAGAGAAGCAAATCTCTAGGATTCCAATACTCTCAAGTAAGCGATTGGAAAAATAATTTCAATATTCTTTTCTCAAATTTATTTTGCTTATACTCAAAGATATAATTAACTTTAGTCCATATTTTTTTTTTTTTTTTAAAGAACAAACACAACCCGCAAAGCCATTAGCTTGTCTACTGAAAACACCCAAGGTCTATGATGAGAATCGAACCCACGATCTCTGGACTGAGAGTCTAGCATCGCTGCCACTCAGCCACAGGAGTACCCTTAATATTCACTGCTGCCCTATTGACAGTACCAGCCACAATAAAATGTCGAACTCAATTAAGCTTTTCCTAAAAAGTTTTGAGATTTTTGGAATTACATGCTCTAAAAATTCTACTTAGCCCCAGACTAACATTTGCCATTTGAGTTGTGAAAATTAACATTCATACATTCCCTACCTCTAGTTCATGTATCCATTGTTAAACTGTATTTCAGATAATTCGATTTTTCATAACTCAGAAGTCGTGGTTTTATTATTTGTTTTTTGCTTTCAAAGTCATTTAGTATAAACTTCATTACAATTGATTGTCTTATAAATTGAGTGATAAAATAACTTCTATTGAATCAGTTTTTACCCATGCATCCATTAATTTTTGCCCACGTTGTAACCAGCTTTGAACAATTTCCTCATGAGTTTTGCATTTTTAAGCACCAATATTACATATGTATATATCTACCGCTCTCAAATCATTATTAATGATTGATAAAAATAATAAAATTAATGGCAAAATAATACAAAGTGAAAAATCGAAAATCGACAGGTTTCTTGTCAGTTTTCAGTTTTGAGTATTTGACCTTAGAAATAGTTTTTTCGATTCCGGTTAAAACAGAAAAGCGAACCCTAAGCATAATTATCCACAAACTCCTAGAAAGAGTATCGTGAATTTCCGAGATTCTTTGAGACTACCGTTTGGTCACTTGGTTACAAATAAAAAACCACAGCATAGCTAGTAATGCCTGATGCATGCATAGCAACAAAGTCTTTATGCAGTAATAGAGTTTCTTCTATTTGGCATTGCTAAGTTTACACACATTTAACAACACTATTTATGACAAAGTGTAATTACTCCGGAAGCATTTCCTGTGGTATAAAAAGTGGTGCCGTGTATGAGAGCCAGTCAGTTTGAATCAGATAATTTTGGAATGAACATCGTTGAAAGTGAATACAACTTTTAGTCAATAATAAAGATTAGAAATAATCAAGTAAAGACCATTGTAATTGTGCATTAGTCAGTGATATGCATTTAGGCTAGTTTTTTACAAGTTGTAGGTGATGGGGAAGGAGACACCTAAACTGTCCAACAGTCGAAATTAACAAAATTCTTTTGTTACAAAAAGTAAAAAATAAAATGGCGGCTCGGCACGTAGACTCCTGTGATGGCTGATGGATATCTTAGAAAAATCAGGTTAATGATGTAAACTTTAGATTTGAGATAATCCCATGGGAAAAAATTCATTACAGATAAAACAAGACTGCGAGGAGCCAAAGTATCAGAGAATGCCAATGACTGCTCAAAAGAATATACATAAGTAAATACTCTTATTAACTGCACAGAATCCTAATTGTAGCGCAAGCAGTTTATATGCTCACATATATTTTCTCTCAAGGTAACTATTACTAAAGCTGATTCCAACACACAAGAGTAACTCTACTATGATTATGCAAAAACCTAAAATACGTTACAACTAAAAATAAAAAGGCACATGCGTATCAAACGCATTGACTCTCTCTTTCTCATACTTTCAGCCTGAGTATAAACACGCGGATGTTTAATCGTCAAAAAAAAAAAAAATATACGCATGACACACCCGGATATTTATTAATCACTCGCCACCGTATGTATGTAACATTTGTGTTTATAAAATGGAGAACGGAAAGAAAATACGTTTTGGTTATTTAAAAACATGCTTTATGTGTGTGTAAATAAAATAGCCCTGTATATAGGCATGTGTAGCTGATTAATACTCTGAGTATTTTTATACTTATGCATATAATTGTTGCTCATACAGTCTATAAATTTTAGTTGTAGTCGTTTCTGCTGCGTAATTTAAAAAATGGATATAAGCATAGTTGTTCGATGCTTATAGTTATACGTATTAGCTTTAAAATGAATGCGTGTGTTTGTATATGAAAGTGCTTTTTTATTTTTAGCTATATGCAATCATATTTGTTTGATGGCCAATACTTAAAAAGTACTTAAAACAATACCTTTGTTATTCTCTGAAATATATGTAGTATGTCTCCTTTTCTGGGGATACGTTTTTGCAAGAAAATTAAGCCCCTGAATGTTCCCGAAGGAACTTAATTTTTCCACTCAATTTGTAGGAATGCAGTCTTAAATCTCTGTGTAGATGCACATTTAACGAATTAATTACAAATTTCTATATTTTCTGCCGTTATTGATAATTTTGGTTGTTTTTTCTTTCTATAGTGTGCGGCGTCTTCAAACTTGTTGAATAAAAATGTACTAAGGACATGTGCAATGGGAGGTCCCTCTCCAAGAATAGCTTGATGACTACAAATTGACATACCCCACAAGCCCCTCAGATTTTTTGCGTTCACGCACTAATATAAAAAAATTTAAATTTTCTTCTGAGGAACCCTATATATATGTACATATGTACAAGTATCTATTGCACTAATGGGGAAAAAGATACAAAAATATGCATAAAGCAATTGTATCTTTTTGCGATTTTGTGCGATTACAATTCATGCCCGAGTGTTTATTTGCTTTAAAAAAATACGCTTAACAATACACATATTGTTTTACATGTGTCAATGGGTGTAATGTAAACATTATTCTACAAGTGTAACCATGCACATACGTAAGGTTTACATATGTAAATGACTTTACTCACTTTTCAATGCTGGTTGAGTGCTATTCTCTTAGTAAATGTTGCAGCTATTATTCTCTTAAACTTTAAGTAGGTTTTTTTTAACGCTCATTGTCTTAATTTTTTTTTTTGTACGAGTATCTGTATTGTACTATACAATTGAGGGCTCTTATCATTGTTTAAAATTTGTATTCTTTATAACATTAAATAAATGAGTGTACGGATGGATGGGTAATTAAGTGAAATTGTAATAACAAGCTGAAAATGCATTTAATTTGCATTTACAAATGAGTTGAGTTCATTGACGGACGGCTGGCCTATGGTTAATAGTTAAAGATTGATGTAATTAAAGTAAAGTAAGAGATATTTTTGCTTAAATTTATTTATAAAAATTTTTAAAGAATAATGTGAGTTATTAGCTTATTTTGCGTTTGTAAAATATGCATATAAGTCCGCAGTGATTAGCAGTGATTAGTTGCTCCTAAATAAAAAATTCGGGTGATGTCTTCGAGAGATATCACTGATGAACACTTTCGAAAAAATTTTTTTTTCTAGTAACTTCGAAAGTGTTTGTAAAATTTATTTTAAATATTTACACTTAAGAAATGTCATGGATGCCGCAAATTTGATCAAAATCTGTAGCTTAGCGCGAAGTTTCAAGGGTGGCCTGCAGGGTCGACCAATTTCTTAAAGTAATTTGCAGGTAATCATTTTTTTTTTCTTTCGAACATTCGCCCGATAACTGTACATTTGTGTTTTCCATGTGTACTCCTGTTTAAAGCGCCATCTAGAGTAGGCATCGGCAAAAGCAATCACTATTTTTTAAACATGAATAATACGAAAAATTTTCAATTAAAAATGGAACTCCGATGTGCTGTGTTTTCAGCGTGTCTGATCTAGAGTAGGTACTGCCAAGACGCCTTAAACTCTTAGGGCACTGCTACACGTTCAACATACATTGTGATATTTAGATCGTCATCCATTTTAATGGATTGATGGATCACGAGCGTATGTTACATGTTCAATATTTATCGCGTCAGTATTTACGTTATTTTTGTGCTGTGCGGATTGTTTATTAAAAAAATGTCGCGAGAAAACAAAAAAAAAAAAAAGGCTGGAATAAGCTTTAGCCGACGAACCCCACAATTTCGGCAATGCCTCCAAATTAAAAATAAAGTCTCAAAATAATTTTTTCCACCCAAAACCCATTCGCTTTCACTATCTTCTGCCATTACCCCCCCTTTATTAGAACAAACTTTACACAAATGTAATAAACTTTTTTACTTTTTATTTGTTAAATTTTTTGCACTGCGTCTTTTATTTTATTTGTTTTATTTCACTTCTTATTAACGTATCGCGATCTAATATCATGAAAAGGCTACACGTTCAATATTTATCACGTGATCCGCGATCTGGATTAAATAATTTAGGCCTCTCTGCGATATGGATCGCGATCCATCAATACTGCATGATACACGTTCAATGAATATCGCGATACTGGATCGCGTTCAATATATATTGAACGTGTAGCAGTGCCCTTATGTAGTTTTTGAGAATGCCTGTGCTAGACCAGAGCTGGCCATCGATAGAACCACGAGAGAAATGTATTCGCGTATGTGTATGCGTTTGTATAATAAGCCGATTGATGTTCGGTACTGTGGTGCTGCCTTGGGCAGCTCTGTTCTAGACTCTAGAGCAGAGACAAACAAAAGGCCTCCCATGGGCACTTCGTTATGCTCTTATTTAAACGTACTTAAACACACGTATGGAAGAAAACAACTCAATCTCTCATAAGCATTTGACAGTGCATACATTTTACTCTCTTTCATATTATCACTAACACATAAATAATATAAAGATGATGACTTTGCTCTAGAGCAGAGATTGTCAAAACACCGCAAATGCAGGGTTGTCAGATTTTTTCTGGCCTATTTCGCCAAATTGATTTTAAAAATCGCCAAAAGTCCCCAAAATCATTTTTATGTAGTTTTTCTTAATAAATATTTGATAATAAATTTGATTTTCTATCACACTTTTTTTAATATAAATTTTTACAAAATAAACGTATAGAAATTTAGCAGAAAATCGCCAAAAATAGAAATAAAGTCGCCAAAAGCTATTTTTTACAAGCTTTTCTCATCCAAATTCAAAATGAATTAATCAACATAAGAAAAATCAAGCCGATTTTATTTCTTAGTAGGATCTATTTTTTAAACTACTCCTTCAACAAACTAATTTTGTTGAATTACAAAAATTTTGAATTTAAATTTTGTTAAAAAATAGCCACAAAAATGGCCAAAAAATTTATTTATCGCCAGAAAAATCGCCATGTCGCTAAACCAAAAATTTAGACGCCAAACAAGTTGAAATATCGCCACGTTTGGCGAGAAATCTCCGTATCTGATAGCCCTGGGCACATGTGCGAATGTCTTCAAAATAATGAAGAGAGCATTAAAATATAATTTGTATTTTTATTTAATGTCTGTTGTTACTATAATCTCAGACTATTCATATGTGCCGGTTGTGTAGTCGCATTTTGCTGACAAAATTGTATTATTTTTAAATTATTTTAATTTCAAGATTTGCTATTTTTTTAGAGCTTGAAATATCATTTATTAATAATTATTATATTTGCAATATATCAAATGTGCCATTATTCTCTTTTTGATCACGAGAAATTTACTCGAATTAGAGTTCTACAAATATATCAAAAAATATCTCTTGGCAGCCCTGGTATAATGAGAGAAAAATGTATTACGCTCAAAAACGAACCACCAAAACCAACATAAGTGTTAATGTATTTGTGTGGGGATCACTGCTCTAGAGTCAAAGGCAAGCTCGACTAAAATAAGTTATATGCTGTTTGTAGGTTAACGCACATGAAATTGCTGTTTGTAAATCTACTAAAATTCCCTTTAACACACTTTAGTTCTCAGCAAAACATTATATAAACTAACTTCCCATATAAGGAGTTACTTTTCTGATTGCCAAATTTAAATATATATTGCATAAAACTGTTATAAAAGGAAGTATAATTTGATTGATGAGAATACTGATTTTTTTTACTGCTAAGCAAACAATTTATTTCAGTCTCAAGCTTTCTTAAACTTGGTAATCCGCCATTGAGGAGATTGCATCAAAATTGCTGAATTCCAAAATCTTATTACATATTTTTTTTAAATTTTTCGCTGGGTTACCTTAATGAAAAAATATGCAATGCAAACTTTTAAATTTTCTCCGTCAACCAGTGTAATTTACATACATACATGTGTGTATGTTTATTTTTGTTTACACACAATTGTAATCATTTTCATTTGATTAAACATAATTTTATTGTTAATTCTTGCGCAATTTGTTTAAATAAATATTTTCGTTGATATCAACAAACATTGAAGGGCCATTTATTTACATGTTAATGAAATAATATCGATCAATCGTTAAGTATTAAATATTTACTGCATAAACGGAATCAAATTAACTATTTAAATATACACTTGAGACTTAGTGGACGAGGAAGCTACATTATGCATTTAAAAAATTTGTTTCAAAAACTTTAAAATATATTTTGACTGAGCTTAAGTAGGTAATTATAAATAATTAGGCGCTTTTATAAATAACTTAAAAAACTGTATATCAAGGGACTATTTGAAATAAATACTATCTGCAATGTTAAAGCAGAGCAAACATTTTTGTTTTACTATTTTACTTAGTCCTAGTTTACACTATACAAGGGGAAAATACTGAATAGCGAATTCTATAAATTTTATTTATTTTAACAATGCGATTATCGTTAAAAAAAAGTTAGTGAATCGCACTACTGGATTCAGTAACTTTTATTACGATAATCGTAACTTTCTGTAACTTTTTGCGAACCGAAAATCGTAATATTTATCGACATATTCGCTTGCGGTAACGATAATGTTATTCCGTAACTTCTTTTTTGCGATAACCTCTAGCATTATCTTAATCACCATTTAATTCAATATTATGTGGTAGCTCTGTATAGAAAATGTGAAAATAAGCGAAAAGCAAAGAATAATAAAGAAAATCTCAATGAATTTGAGATTGTGATTTTATTTTATTTTTCCTCCAACCGAGAGCGAATATCGTTAAAATATGTTACTGAATAGCAAAGTCAATAAATTTTCGTTATATTTTTTATAGCGATATGATTATCGTAAAAAAAGTTACTGAATCCAGGTACAGAAAATATCAGCTGCGTAGTATCGCTAAAAAAAGTTACAGAATCACACAACCGTTATTGCAAGCGATGCAACGTATAGACAAAAATTACGATTATTGGATCGTTAAAAGTTAGTGAATCGTACTACAGATGTATAAATGAAAATTTTTATGCAAATTTAATGGAAATTTTAAATTTTCAAAGCTGATATTCCAGCACACAATAAAAAACTTTAAAAGCGAATAGTGGAAAATGCTTAAAAATACTCTCTCCTACAAAAGATTCGAGTGAAAGTGAAAACAAAAACGTTTTTGTCTGATCTAAAAAATGAAAGGCATTAAGATATTGAAACCCGGAAACTAGTGTATAATAAGAAGGCATTTACAAAATATTTGCCATACTCTTTTTTTTCAATTCAATTCAATTCAATTCCTTATTTGTATATAACATATGTATGTGATTATGAAATTACAACAGTTTTCTTAAAGAGTTTAGGAATATTTACCCTTTTCTACTTAAATATTAAATAATAATTATCTTATATTCTGGTGGATGTAAATTATATCAAATAGAAGGAGAAAATTTTCAAAAAACTGATAAACCTCTATTAACAAATTCAAGCGCAGGTCATAAAATATTCACCCCTATCGTGAACAGTTTTTCCCCCGAAATATTTTCCCTTTTCCCCAAATTGCAATCGTGAATAATTTGTCCCTAGAAATCTCTTCTTTTTTTCACAAGGATTTTTTTTCACTTTGCCATTGGTTTTGTTCACTTTATTTTTGCAAACGAACTGAATTTATACATCGTGTTATTTCAATATTATACTTAAAATTATATCTTAAAAGTTATAAATAATTATTTTTAGGATGAGATCAGTAAATAATGTCCACAATTAATAACAATAATTTCCTGCAACTATTTTTTTCATCGAACATGAATCTCTTTGTTTCACATGTAATATAGTCGTATTTTATGGCTGTGGTATACTAAGGAATTTTTTCCACAGCTTTTAAAATATTTAAAAACACAACTTTACCCTCAAAAAAGTTTCATCTGAAACACATCATTTGTTTAATTCTTGCTATCAAACTTAAATTTGTCTGATTTTCAATTAATTTTTAAGCTTTACACATCTTCTTGCCGTTTTTTGCATTCACTGTGCGATAGGAAATTTCCCTTGATGGGGAATGAAACTTTCATGGGAACAAACATTTCACATTTTATTTACGATAGGGGTGATTCATTTTTTATTTGTTAGACTTCTCATTTCCTTAAATGAAAATTTGACATAACATCTCTAGTTGTGCTAACAAACGTGATATGAATTAGCAACAGTAAAATGGTCATATATTCCTTAATAATTTCAATGTATGTTTATTGAAAAAAAAAAATAAAAAACCTTCAAATTAATTGAAGTGATACATGTAAAATTTTATTTGAACCATTCCTGATTAAAATAAATTTTTTAGTTGATTAAACAAATAATTGGTTTAATTAAAGTGTGCACTTTATTCATTCATATGTTATATTTATTTAATTACTTTTTATTATTTTCCATACATTAGTTTTTATGTTTAGTTATTGCGTGCTCGCATCAAAGCAGGACGCCAAGTTAATGGCGAACTACTTTTTGAATTCCACAATCTTACCACGGTTATAATATTGCTGTGACTGCAGCGAAAAATAGAGAAAAACAGGAAGAAAAAAAGTAATTCGTGAATGCTTATGTGGGTTTAATAAACCTAGAACATGTTTTAACAATTAAGTTTGCAGTATTAAAACTTAAAAATAATATAATATACAAGACAAATGTGTGTGATATTAATAATTTTATATTTATACTATATAAAGAGGACAATTATATGAATGACAAGAAACAAAAATAACGAAAAAAAAGTCGCACAGAAAAAACGTAATACACAGAGGAAAAAATTGGTAGAAAAATAACGGAATAGAAAGCATTTTGGTATCAAAATGGAGTTAAGTCCGTTTGTTGGTATATCCAAAAAAAATGAGGAAGTTATCAGTTCGCTTCTCCTTTTTTGTTTTTGCTACTTCAAAACTCGGTACCTTTTAGATCGATTTTCAAAATTCTTTTTGGGCCATTTTGTCCCACTGTAAAAAAGTTTTAGGGAACACAACCACACATTTTTATCTGACTTCTATGAAATCTAGCAAACGAGTTGGACTTTTGTAACGACACAATCTCGAAGTTGAAAATATTGGCTGAGACACGCCCATTAAAGTTTAATATTATATTTTATATGCTTCTATTTTACCTAGTTTTACGAAACTTGACACACACATCCTGAGCTCTAAATAAGACACAATCTTGCGTTGAAAATGTAGGCGAGGCCAAGCCCATTAAATTTAACATTAGATATATTTCACGTACCTGCACTTAATCGATTCATGCGACACTTGGCACACACTTTGAGCTTAAAAAAAACAAAATTTTGCATTTAAAGAAGAGGGCGGTGCCACGCCCATCAAAATGTAATATTATACATCAAATTCTTTTACTTGATCGATTTTTATGAAACACACTTTTAGCTTTTAGAAAGACAAAATTTTGCATTAAAAAAAGTGGGTGGTGCCACGCCCATCAAAATTTAATATTACCTGCATATCACATGCTTCAACTTGATCGATTTTTGCGAAACATAGCACACACTTTGAGCTCTGAAAAATACTTAATTTTGCCCTTAAAAAAGTGGGTGGGGCCACGTTCATGAAAGGTTAGTATTAAATTATATGTACTTGTACATATTATATTCCCACGAAAGAGTTTTGGCTCTTGAAATGACATTATTTTGTGCTTACAGAAGTGGTTGCACGAAGGGGGGGGGGGCACGGGCATTAAATAATATTATTATATTTTTTACGAAACCTGTCACACACTATGATCTCTGAAAGTGAGGTGATGTTGAATTTAGCTAAGGGGCCAAATTGGGCGTGACCACGGCCCTACAAATATAAAATTTGCACTGAAAATTCCAAATTAAAACTTAAAAAATATTAAACAAATTTCAAACATAAGCACTAAAAAGTTCACGATTAGATTAAAAACTCTCCATGTTTCTGTGATCTAGAGCCAGTGCTGGATTTACGTATAGGCCCATGAGGGCCGGGCCTAGGGCGAGATGGTTTTAATGTCGGCAAACTTTTAAGAACCCAAAGAATTAAAATTTTAAATAGGTTGATATTGATAATTTTTATCAATCAAATAAAAATTTAGAATTTCATTCTCATCTTACCCGTTAATTTATCGGTGCTATGTAAATGTTTTAGATTTTTTATGTACATTGTTGAGATTTACCGACAGTTAGGTTGACAATATTTGACATGTTTATTTACGAAACCAGAGGGCACTCTAGTTAGGAGGTATTGACAAGCAGTGTTTAAAAACTTCTGATTTGTATAATTGATTTTGCTTCTGCTTCTGAAAATGTAAACAGTCGCAGTCAAAGCGAATGCATGAAACGAAAACTTATACACAACGGAGAATTTCGGCAGTCGACATGTTTGAATAGTTGCCGGTTTAACTGACTGCTCCTTTAAATAAATTCGAATGTTAAACTTTCGTATTTTGCTACAAGTGTGGTGCATTAATTATATTATTTTCGAAAAAAAAAAAAATTGTGATAAACGAAAATTTTTAAGCTAAAAAGTGGTCTGTATGGGCTATTAGGGTGCCTAGATACGTTCAGATTATATTGCCAAATATTGTTAGCAAAAAAATTAGGAGTCCCTGTCAGTTATTCTGAAAGAAACGCAGAAAAAGTTTTTACTTAAAGCTAAAATTAGACGTGAAATAGCCATAACGCCATAGCCATAACCAAACCAAAATTCAATTGGTTTCTATGGTGAGAGTTATGGCGAGTCTCTCTCACTCTCACTCTCACCATAGAAATGAATTGAACTTTGGTTTGGTTATGGCTATGGCGTTATGGCTATGTCACGTCTAATTTAAGCTTAACTTATGCCAAAAAAGTGCATAAGGAAATATTTTTTTCGACATAAAATGTTAATGAGATTTATTAAGTGGACTCTTAGCTACATTATTCTTATATATAATAAGGCGCTATCACTAGGTCTTAATTAGCCGTTGGCTAAAAACTGATGACATCATAGTTTGAGGGCATACTGATTTTCGAAATCCTTGGAGATCCACAGAAAAAAGTTGGCCACCAAAATCGCCAAACTGAGTATAGGGTTTTACTTCCTTTTGGTAATATTATCGAGCCTATATTATCAGAACCTTGTGGATTTGCACGTTTAATGCACAGGGTAATTTAAATATTTATAAATTTCATATTTAATTTTAAAAAGTTTTTGTTCATACATAAAAAGGGCGACATATCTCACGGGGCCTAGGGCGACATCAAACATAAATCCGCCACTGTCTAAAACTACAGATATATTTTTAAATGGGCTTTCTTGTGACGTGAACAAAATTTATGATTTTGTGGGGGGAAGTATCCTATATATCAGAAGCCAATTACCAGCGGCATTAAACATTTTTCAATCGAACTTAAAATGGCTGCGCAATATACAAGAAACAAAAAAAATATTTCTGCAACTTGTTTTCAATGGACAAACCTCCAGTTGTTGAGTACGCGACTGCGTGAGTTGTACTCCATACCTTACACTATCAGCAGCAGCAGCTGCTTCAATATATACTGCAGACTTTCTTTGAGGATGTTTGTTGTCCTGTAGAGTAAAAGTAGGAAAAGTAGGAAAATATTTCGTAGTTGCGTTAAACAATTGTTCTGACGGACCATTAAACCTACCATAAACTATAATAAGTATATCGAACTGAACCATGATTTTCGTAACAAATCTGCTAAATTTGCAGGAACAAGTCAGCTCTCAGCCTGTTCATGATAATATGTCAAATGAAATTAAATACCAAATAAGCTGAAGCTGCCAAAATGGCGAACATATCGAGTTGTTTTACTAAAATAAAGTTCTATACGTCTAAAACAAAAATATGCGGTATACAGAAAACTATGGATCAACTGTCAATTGTGTTAGCTCAACGGACATGTCCTTAAGAAATTTTCCGCAAAAGTAAATTTTTGCAAAAACTCTACAAAAATAGATTTCTTTAACATAAATGATTTTTGGTATTTCTTATATTCTATAGTCCTAGTTTATACTATGCAAGTTTTATTGCTAAGCGGATTAGTTTGAGGGAGAGAGAGACGAGGTTCCCCTCGTTTCGTTTCTTTTCCCCTCGACTCTCTCTCTCTCCTAACAAACTAATCAGCTTAGCAATAAGACTTGTATAGTGTAAATTAGGACTTAAAATATTTTAAAAATAAATGAATGCTAATATTTAGTATTGCCATCTAAATACTTTTTTTGTGCAATAGCTGTCACTTTTGTTTAAAACGAAATATTTAATATAATAATAAAATTCAAAATATATGTATCTGCATACATACTCGTATATTAAATGAAATAAAATTCAATTTACATTAGAAAAGTAAAAAAGAACCCCGAGAAAGCAACATTGTGAAAATAAAAATGTTGAAATTTTTCCAATAAACAAGTTAAAAAAATGCAACCAAAAAAAAAAGCTAAAATATTTTATTGATTTGAACAGACAAAAAATAAAAAAAAGACTCAACAAAAAGAACAACTTCAACAAACTAAATATATTGTGCAAAATTAAAACTAATAAACTTGTATGTAGAGTTAAATATGTTATCGGTGAGCAAATTGCATTAAATACAGTAAAAACTCGAATGAAAATGAAATTTGGAAATTTAATTAAAAACTTTTTAGATTTTAGCTAGAAATTTTATTCAAAACATTTTCCAAGCATTTACTGTATTTAGCATTTTTTTTTGTATACACTTATATAAAGTTGTTTATACATAGATATATTTATATATATATTCGTTTTTATCTTCACTTTACTATTCATCCTTTTGTTCGTTGGGCACCTCCCAATAGAGTTCATCCTGATGATGTTCTTCCTTTTGTAGTTTACGGAAGCTGGTGTATTTTAATGCCAGACCTTTGGATTTTTATTATAAATAAATGTTGCCCCATGTTGTATATTGCATATTTTTTTTTTAAAAGTTGTTGGTTACATATACATATACATAGGAGTTGTGGGTTTTAGTCCAGTTTTGTTAACATTAAAGTTTAGTTCCAAAACAATTATTACGAACATGATGTTTAAAGTTGTTTGAGCGCAGTGTATGTATTTATGTGTATGCAAAACCGGCATGAATAGAGTGTATATAGAATAAAAGCAATAATTTATATATATATTTTTTTTTTGTTAAAAACTCATGCAACTGATTTTGCAACCCACCTGCTAGTATGCCACCCCCAATGGCCACTAAAACCGTAACACTAATACTTAACAATTGGTAGCCAGCCTGGTTGCCTGCTGCACGGCCATAGCCCTAGAATAATACAGATAATAAAAAGAAAAATTTATAAAATGTTAAATAAAAGTCTATTTATGTTTATAAAAAGCAAAGATTTAGTTTATGAACAAACAGATTTATAAAAGAATGCATTGCAATGATTTCGTGTTACTAAAATACTTATATATACATATGTCCATATGTAGTTTCATAATTTTATTCTTAAGTTTTCCGAATTGAAAACAATAACCGAAATTCCCGAAAACCCTCATTATGCTTGAAAGGAACAAACAAAAATTTATATATATTACAAAAATACATTAAGTAAAACTAGAAACAACACACAGATTGAATAAAAAAATTAAATTTTATGTAAAGCACATTGACTACAAATGAAGTGGCTGTCTTGAGTTCAATCCATGACTCAGTCATCCCAAAATCAAAGATTGTTCTGATATGCATTAGTGCTTATGCCAATGCATATGCGTTTTTGTGGCAATGAATCGTTACCTTAATAAAACAAGTAAGAGTGCTATATTCGGCTGAGCCTAATCTTATATACCCTTTACCAACGTATATACATATGTATATCTAGCATACAGATACAATGTATCTGTATATAGGGCGGTTCGATTTAAAAATCGCACAAATTACAAGGAAAATCGTATTCGAGGGATCAAAATAAGAAATCACAAATGTTTGTATGGGGAACCCCACGGGGGTGGTTCCAGGGGATGTGCCACTAGCATAGGTAGGTCAACCCTCCAACATTAGTGGGGGTCGGTCATACATTTTGACTCGCTTGAGGAACTCTAAATGGGACAAAGTGAGCTTTTTCAAAATTTGACCCTTCTGGACATCAAAATAGATTTTAGAGGTATGGTTCCTTCGGCAAAGTTTCTTATTTTCATCCTTGAATACGATTTTCCTTCTAATTTGTGCGATTTTTTTTATACATACATAACTACATACATACATATTTGTTTTGTGATATACATAATTTATAATTTTTTGTTATAATTATGTTATGTCTAACTTTATGTTATATTTGTTATGTTTTGTTTAACTGAAAAAAAAAATTATTTTTGATTATTTTTTTACCCAATTTTTTTTTTTTAAATTTCCAACCCTGTAACCATAATTTAAATTTTTCTGGTTTTAATACGAGCACTAATCTATTTCTTTCTAAAATATAGAATATATTTAATTACAAAAGAGATAACTAGCTTTAAAAAAAGTGTACTTTTCCCAACCCGGGAATCATCCATTTAGATTTTGTTGGTTGCTTATACCAATCTTTTACTTTAAAAAATATATATAAAATATGTTAAGTGAACAAAGAAAAAAAGAAATATTGAAAATACTAGTTTTATTAAGTTACTTTAATATCAAAAAAAGTTTAAAATTTCCAGCTGTGGAGCTGTGGTTTTTATTTTTCTAATTTTTTATAATCAACTTTTCTTTCCAAAACATAAAATATAAATTAAATATAAAAAAATTATTAGACCTAGTTAATTTTATATATCACAAAAAGTGTAAGTTTCCCAACCCTGGAATCATAATTTCAAATTTTTCTGATTTCTTATACCAACCTTTTTCTTTTAAGAATGTAAGACATTTTAAATTTATAGATAAAAAGGAAAAATTAGTTTTAGTAGGTAATTTTTATATAACAAAAAGTTAATGTTCCCAACCCTGGAAACGTCTTTTTTATTTTTTTTTTATTTTTTGTTATATTTTTAATACAAATCTTATTCGTACTAAAATATAAAATAAGTTTATTTAACAAAAAAATAAAAAAAATTTGTGTTATCTAGCTACTTTTATATGGCAAAATAAAGTTTAAGATTTCCAGCTCTGCAATCGTCTGCTCGATTTTTAATACCAATCTCTTTTTGGCCATTTCTGATACACCAGTTTAAGACCGAAGTCTCTAGCTATTCTGGGAGCTTCGGACACCAGACTGACGGACGGACGGACGGACAGGCAGATGGACCTAGAATATATATATATATATATATTTTATGGGTCGCATATGACTATTATGGAAATTAAACACGGAATGACAAATCTATATATACCCTTTACCAAAAATGGTATAAAAACTTTAAGGACGTTAAGAAGCAGGCTTTCAAAGTTTGATTCCAAAAACTAATTTCAATCGGTCTTGTAGTCCTAGTTCCCTTTATTATGTTGCTATATGTTGACGCCACGCAATATAATACCAAAAAATTGGCTTCTGTCCACTTTTAGTCGACAGCAACTGAAAATGATTGATTTCTGTTGTTTCTAGAGCTTAAAGCATAATAATGGACTGTCCATAGCGTACGATTGCTCTCGAGAGGGAGTAGACAAGCATCAGATTTTTGGGATAGACAGTGTTTAAAAAACTTGTCGAACTAGGAGAAGTCGTACAACTTTTTGCTGCTTTTGCTTTTTCCAACTGTTTAAAATAAACCAATGCTTTTGCTTGTGCTTGTGACAACAATCAACAGTCGCAGTCGAAGCAGAAGCAGAAAACGAATCATATACAGTAGACTTGGGTCGAACTCGTTCACTAGTTCGACCCAAGTCTAATATACAGTTGCGCAGCACTTTCAACAGTCGACAATTTCAAAAGTTCGAATTTGATTGGCTGTTGCTTTTGGTTAGTTTCGCTAGTAAAAGCATGAGCAGTCTGTGTGCTTTTGTAGGCACCAAATAGTCAAAGTCGAAGAAGCAAAAGCTCTTGCTTTTAGAAGCTTTCAACAGTTTCAGTCAGCTGTTTGTGTGGTGTTTGTTATGTTTTGGTTGTTATTTTTGCACATCAGACAAAAAGCAAAAACAAAAACCACTTTACTGCGATTGCTTAAAACTTCTAAGGGCGACTTTTTGAGTTCAAGATTAGAGATTAAATTAACCTTAATCTTCATTCGTGATTTTTGGGTAGTCGATTATATGGTTTTACTTGATAGTTTAAGCGGCCAGTCGTGGTGGTTTAATCTTGCATTAATATTGACAACACACACTTGTGAAAAATATAATTTTTTGCAAAAATTATATGATAAAATAATTTAAAAAGACATAAATAAATATTTATGTTTTATATTATTTATCTATTTCCTTTAACACGTGCAATATTTTACTTGTAAATAATAAAATATGTCAGTTTCTTCTTCTTTCCACAAAAAATCCAAAGTGTGTTGATAACATGTATAACTTTTGCACTGAAAATTTTGCCACTATTTGGTTCCTCAGTATGGTAATACCACACATAATAAGTGGTTTAAACTACCACTCAAAAATATCAAACTCAATTAATTAAGATTAAGTTAATTTTAGGATTAGCTAATTAGAGAAATAAACTAATTTTAATCTCGAATCCAAAAAGCCGCCCTAAGAGTAAAAGTTTTTGATTCTTCGACTGTGACTGTTTGCGACTTCAAAAAGCATAGAGAAACTTCTGCTTTTACTTGCGATACGAACCAAAAGCAAAAGCAAATCAAATTCAAAATTTTCAAATTGTCGACTGCTGAAAGTACTGCGCTATTGGTCATAAATCGTTTTGTGATTTTACTTTGACGGAAACTGTTGTAGTTTTCAAAAGCAAAAGCAGAGGCAAAATGAAAATCATTTCAGTTTTTTAAACACTGATTATCGACATATAATTACGAAATATTAAACTTGTTCTTAAATGGGAAAATATTCCTTTAATAAATAAATCAACTCCTTTACAACTCTCACGTCTGTGAATTAAATTTTTATCTTATTCTTGTGTTCATATTATTGCCTAGACACTGCTTACATTTTAAACTCTATATTTTTTTTTTTGTATTAAACTGTATTTTCTAGCCAAACAGTTTGTACTACTGTATAACATTGTGTGCACTTTTCTCGGCTACTTACCCCTAGTATTATTGTTGTTTCGTTATTTGGTTGACTTAACATTGCCGGAAAGATATCACCCAAATCCGATTTGTATTGTTCTGGTTTTGCCAGAGATGCATAAATGGCAGAGGCAACGGCTGATATTAAAGCTGGCATACCGTGTAGATTGTGCACACCACAGGTGTCGTGCAGACGTAGTTTGGCTGTTAAAAATGGCTATTGGAAATAAAAAGTAAATAAAATGTTGAAATAGTTAAGTCAGTGATTTAGTAAATTATTACTTTGGCAAAATTAAAATTATTATAAGAATACTTATAGTGAAGACATTTGTTTCATAGCAGCTTAACTTTAAATGCTAGAGAAACTTGATAGAAATATTCATGCACAACAAATTCAATTAAATTTATTTTTGTATGCCAAAAATGTACACCTAAAGCTTTTACTCTACTTTGTTGAAAATTTCTCAAAACCCATTATTTTCCTGGCCGACGGTGATGGCCAAACAATAAAAGAGAAAATCTTCTTCTGTCCTACAACAAACATCCATTAATTCTAGGCTAAAATACCTGAGGAATTAGAAGAGAAAAACAATTATGCCACAATAGTTAGGAGGAGTAGTTATTTGTGAAATCTTGAATGTCTATTGAATGTTTATTGCATACAAATTGGTACCCATATGGAAACAATAAACTGCCATTAATAATACAATATGAGTATGTTTTAGTCATAAAAATGTCTGTCTAAATAACAATTTAAAACTATTCCTACTATGTACATTGTACAATGAAATGGAAAGGAAAAGGAAAAGGAAAAAAAGAAAGCCAAAACTACAACTGTGTACAGAATTAAAATCTGCATTGAATTGATGAGGGGTAATAAAATTCAGAACGATGTATGTATGTAGTTATTAGGAACAAAGGTAGTTAACAATAAATAATATTGTGCAATAAAATCAAACTTCTTGCAAAATAACAAAATTCCAATGACTGATTCTGCTAGAGCAGAATAAAAAAAATTATAAACAATTATCGGCGTTTTGATAGTTTAGTTCTGAACTTATTATAATAGGGCTGGTCAAAGCTCTACCTTTTTGCGCATTGTTATGTATGGTGAATTGGTATAGGAAAACATGAAATCCTTTCTTTTAAGATAAATGATGTGTTCAGCTGTTTTATGAAAAATTTTATGCGGACGAAGGCCACTGCAGCAGCTAGTTCCTATAATCGAATATTAATTTGTAAATTTATTTGCTATTAATAATTAAAAATAAATAAATAAATTATGCGGAAAACTTTTGTGGCATATTTTAAGATTTTAGGTATCTATATTGCCTATATACCTTGTTTATCTCTTTCGAAAAAGGGATCGAAAAGTTACCCTTAAAAAGTTACCTGCAAAAGTATTAGCCATGTAATTCTATTCTTATTCTATGAATATAGCAAAGCTCGAAATTTAATCAGAAATTATTCAAAACTTTAGATGCATTTAAGAGCTTATTTCGCACTCGTACTTGCAATTTACGTATATATATATTGTGCTCGGCAATTTTATGTAAAATCTTATGAGAAATATTTCTTTGGCAAAGTTAAGCCTTCTTTTTTGTCCAACTCATTTCAATATTTAGTAATAAACGGTGATTATTTAAGAGCTTTCGGATTGGATTTATAAAAAACGCATATAATTTAGAGAAATGTATGAAATATTTATTTGAGTTAATAGAACGATCTTTATGATTATAATTTAAAGATGAAAAAAAGTTGACCTGAAATGGTTCATATGCTGAATCATATTTTGGCATACTCTCGCAAACATATCAGCCTGTATCTCACGTATAAATTCTTTAATATTGTCTTCCACTGCGTCAACCCTTTAAACATGAGCCTTAACATAGCCCTACAATAAATAGTCTAAAAGCGTTAAATCGTACGATCTAGGCGGCCAATTGACCAGCCCCAAATATCAAATAAACTGTCCACCGAACTCGCCTCTCAATTGGGCCATTGTCGCACGATGTGTGTAATGTAGCACCGTTTTGCGGAAACCACATGTCGGCCAAGTCCAGCTCTTCCATTTTGGGGCAAAAAAAAAAAAAATAACTGGAGGCTTAATTTATATTTAGATTTAAGTTTTGAATATTTACTTATTGTTAGTTCATTTTTGAAGATACAAAAAATAAATATTAGTAAGAAGTGGACACTGAAGTGCCCATTGAAATGTGTCCGTACAAGGGGACTGTCCGGTCAAGAGAAAACTAAACATTTGAATGGAGCGCTGCTGGGACCTGTCAAAAGTGTCCGTCTAAAGGGGGTGTCCGCCTATAGGAAGTGTTCGTTAACGGAGATTCCACTGTATAGGTATATATATATATATATATATATATTCGTATTTGTATGCTTCAATAAATTTAATTTTAATTAAAAATATTTACTAAAAATGGAAGCAATATTTTGGCATAAGTCTTCATTAAATATTTAATATACTATTTAATTTTCTTAGATATTTTAAAAATACACAAAAACACACACATAAAACTCATGCATGTAGCTATAAATAAATTATATTATAAATGAAAAAGTTCAATATGTAAGAATTGATGTGAGTACTAATAATGATGCTAAATAATGCAAAAGGTCACTTTGGTGGGCTTGTAAATGCATTTGGGTCATGCAAATTGATTTGGAAATTGTTTGGAAGTACAAATATTTTTGTTTGTAAACTTATTTCTTTTTTATTATTATTTCTTAAGGTCACAGAGAGAAAGTACGAGTAGCAATAAATTAAATACATACAATGCATGTATATATTTAAGAATAAGAATATTCATAATGAATGTGAAATGTACCTTGAAAGTTTTGCTCGTTAAATATACTAAAATAAAGTTTTTCTATTGAAATTTGTTAAAAAGAATCTAAATTGTGAAAATAAAAAGCTTACGATATTTTTGGAAGTTAGAATTTTTAAATTTTATCCACATGTTTCTTATGCCCTAATTCTGTTCGACGATTGTATCGTTCTCTATGGACAAGAAAAGAAGCAGTTTTGATTCTTTAAAACAATTATTATTTATTGTCTGTGCTAGAAGGTTCTTGTATTTGCTTTATGATTTTGTTCCAAACATTATATATGAACATATATTTTATCATGTATTTTTCAAACTATTTTATAATACTTTATAGTGCATTTACACTGTCTTGAAATCTAGTACTTTCGAGATTTCTAGCTAAATCAAGCTGCTTTTTTTTCCAGATTTCCCATACAAAACGAAATCTAAATTTTCAGTAGATTTGTAGGAAATCTAATAAAAATCTAATGTTTTTTTTATTTATTCTTTACTACCCTGTACAACAAAAGGTGAGTGAATTAGCTACGGTCTGCTTAAAAAAGTGTGTGAATTGTGAATGAATAGTTTTGGAAACAAGTCAGTTGATGGATTTTGTTTTGGATAAAAAAATTTTGATAAATATCAAAAAAAGCTGGTGTAACGGTATAGATTTTCATAAAGATTTTAATCAAAATAAGCTAGATTTTGTGCTGATGTAAATTCCTTATTAATTGAATTTTTATATTTTAAAAACATGGCAATAATATTTATATTTTTCATTATCAAAGACAGCAACCATTTTAAAAGATAATGGGTCTTATTACACGTCTCAAATCTTCTTACTGCATTAGGGATTAATATTTAAAATAATGTAAATTTTTTATCCTCTTTTGAAATAAGAAAAAAAATTCAGGCTTCATAAAATTTTTTGTTAAGCTCGTCTGCTAAGAACAATACGTGCCACAAACTTATTTATATTTTTTTTTTTTGTAAGTATCAAATTTTATTTAAAGCTTGCAATAGCAGCTTTTGGCTGAATAGTCAGCAAAAGCTTTGCTATTTTGGTATTGTATATTTTTACAATATTTTTCCAGATTCTTTTAATGGAAGAAACTCTTCGTTTTAAATATTTATGTGGCCTTGAAAAGCTTTCAAAATTTAAATTTACATTTTTCTTGTAAGAGTAAGCATTGCTGTCACCGAGATCTGATTGGCTGTAGAGCTCTTGTCGGTGTGAAAGCACATAAGCTATTTTGTAAAAGATTGCACATTGCACATATGGCCTTGTTCATAGCTGTTCTACACACTATAACTATTACATTTCTGTGACAAAAAGGAATAAGTGCTTAATTCGATTTAAGCTAAACTTGAGATAATGACCTGATTATGCCAAATTTCAGTTTATTTATTTGTATGATTTCTTTTGGTACAAAAAGTTGATTTTCGATCTAATAAATTCTATATTTATATTTCGCACCCTTCAATTAATATGGTCCCGCAAGAAGGTAACATATTTTAAAGAAATAGTATAGTTAAAAAAAAAATCACTTAAAGCTTTAAAATGCTGTCTTGAAAAACTGCTAAATTAGACTTAAGCAATTTTCCTTACTGCCACAAATTTAATTTAAACATGCTAAATTGTAAATTAAATTAAGCTGTTGGTAGGATATAGGATTACAAGTTGAAAAAAAAACTTGCAAAATCGTACAAAATAATTGAGATTTTGTTCAAGGGTGCTTTTGAATTCACCCAGAGAAGAAACAGCTTAAAAAAACCATATTGAATTAATAAGAAACATTAACGAAAGTCTATAGTCATGTTGAAATTTCTTATTTCAATATAGAAAATATTAATTTGCAGTATTAATTTATTAATTTTATTTATTTTTAAGCATCTCAATAAACATTTTCTTTTATATTGAAAACTATTGAATTAATGTTACGCGTTCTTATTTTTAAGTTGCAGCTTTTTTTTGAGTGCACGTATAAAGATTGCAGTTACGCACATAACTCAAAATTAGCTTATCTCGGCTTAATCACTTTTACTTTTTTCGCCACAGATTTAATGATTGTGAAATATTTATTACACTTATGAGATCTTTTACAAGTGTACTCGTATTGTAGGTCGCAGCCAGCAAATAAGTTGCTCTACTATTTGAATCTATATATTCTTCTTTCCTTATGGTCTTAAGACCTTGTAATACACATTTAAAAAAGGAAGAGTATCTACATACATACTTATGTAAAATGTCTTACATCTTTTACAAGTATTTTTTTTTATTAATTATAATATTTATAGTTTTTCATGTTTGTGTGTGTTTTTTTTTATATTTTTCTCTTGTACTTACGGTAATATAACGATAACCCAACACCGATACTGTGCCAGCAATAATACCAATTAAAATTGCACCATGAGCACCAATCAGTAGATTGCAAACAGTACCAACAGCAACACCTCCTGCCAGTGTAGAATTTTGCACATGAACCATGTCCAATTTATTCTCGTGGCTGACAAGTGCCGATAAAACAAATGTTGTAACTGTAACACATAAAACAAAAAAAAAAAAAAATTAAAACAAACGACATGAAAAATATAAAAAAAAAATTAAAAGAAATGTGTTATATATGAGTTGCATCAAAAAAAGTGTGAGCAAGCATACAAACGAATTGAGTGGGGAAAAAATAAAAAATAAATTCCCAAAAATATTTGGGGGAACGTTACCTTTTTTTAATTTTTTCAGATAAAGGCAATACTTTTGTAAGCTTGACGAACTTAAAAGCAAATAATAGTTGTTATTTTGTATAACGATTTTTTTCTTAGTTGTATGGAGCTTCAAATTGAAGTAGATAAATGGCCTTAATTATCCTCAGTTTATTTGAAAAATAATTCTTTGCCATTTTTAAGTGAATGTGCTTTCCGGGGAAAGAACAGCGGGAAGCACAATTGTCATAACTTTTTGCAGCAATGAAGGCCGTATGTGAGTATAAATATTGTTATGGAAATGCCCGCGAACAGAGCTAACGTAAATGTTTTGATAAAAAAATGACAAACAAAACACAAAAAAAAAAAAAACTATCCAAAATTGTTTAGTCATGGAACAAGCAAACATAAAAACCATAGCCACAACAAAAGCAGTATAACTTCTGCTTGTAAAGAAGATATATGTATATACTAGAGATCGACCGAAGGCGTTTTTTTTGGCCGAAGCCGAAGCCGAACTTCGGCTAAAATCCTAAACTTCGGCCAAAACCGAAGCCGAAGCCGAATGTTTTAAATTTTAAAAATGATACTTGTTTTATATGAATTAAGAAAAAAGTTTGCTTTTTTGAGATCACTGAAATAGCTGTAATATCTATTGGATACATAACAAGAAAAATAAAACTATTTTGCGATTTCTAGATTGCTTTTTCATATGATCACTCACAAGAACGTCCAAGTAAAAGAAAATAGAAAGCAACAGGGTTGTATTTCAAAGCAACCCTTTCAATACGTTAAACACAATAGAAACTGTCGGCGAGCAACGACCAAAAATAATGTTATTTTTCAAGCTTGGAATGAAAAATATTCGGCTTCGGCCGAATGTTGGCCGATTACCAATTTTTGACCGAAGGCCGAAGCCGAAGCCGATTAATCGGTCGAACTCTAGTATATACAAACACACACATACATGGTAGTGCAGACAAAAATAAATCACCCTTATTCCAGTTGGCAACATCGACGTCATTTTAACGCAATACCAAAAAATTGGGGATTGTGTGCCCGTTGTGGAAAATAACTGACTCCTGTTGGCAGGTTTATGTTATTTTCTGGATCTTAGGAAATGGAAATTAATTATCAGTAGCACAAAATTGTTCTCAAGAGCGAGTAAACACGCCCAATTTTGTGGTATTGTGTTAAAATGAGGTCGATGTCGACAACTGGAATAAGGGTGAAAATAAATTAAAAGATACACCAGCAATCAAACACCATGAATTGACTCTATAGTGATGTGTATACGCACATACATAGTCCATACATGAACTACTGACGCGTTCGAAAGCAAGCATTGGAGATGCTTGCTGCGATTTTCTAGACATTGCTGTTACATTCTGGAAGCCTTGTGCGCAGTATAAAAAGGGCGACGAATATGTTGGCAGTTCAGTCTATCATAAAGTCAGTCTGAAGCTCAGTTGTATGTTGTGAACAGTTGTCTATTAAGAGCTCAGTTCATTATTGTGAAGAAAGAGTAAATCTCAAATGAAAGCAGATGATTGACAATAGTGCAAAAGTGTGTAAAAGTAAATTCAGTAGTCCAATTCACAGTATTTTGCAAGTGGTCTTGCATAGTAGCATGTGCAAGATCATTTTTGTGGGAAAAGCAGCAGAGAGCAGTAGTGCGATTCACTAACTTTTTTTTTAACGATAAACGCAGCGCTATAATATTTATAACGAAAATTTATCAAATCAGCTGGGTCGTTATATAAGCGACAATAATTTATGTGTTGTTAATATTATCGACAAAAATCAACAGAAAAAATCAGCTGCATACTAACGTTAAAAGAAAGTTACAGAATCACACAATCGTATTGCAATGTATTATCAGATCGTTAAAAGTTACGGAATCGCTCTACAGATGTTGCTTCAAGACCAGCGCAGCCAGTTTTGTGAGACGTGTATATAGAACAGAGGAGTAAATGTCGTAGCAACCAGTTGTGAATCATTTAAGTAATTTAAGTGGTGTGTGTGTGCTTAAAGCTTAAATAAGACATACCATGGCCATAATGCCATAGTCATCACAAAACCAAAATTCAATTGGTTTCTATGGTAATGGCTATGGCGTTGTGGCGAGTGACCTATAGTCAAATACAGTGTTGCCCCTAAGTTTGGTTCGAACAGCTGTTTTGTATGGTTATGGTTATGATTGAACCTTAAGCTCTTGATTTGATTAGTATAATTCCATTTAGTAAATAAAGTGTCATTCTTAACCCTAATTATTCATTTGCCAATCTTAAAGTCCACAGAAAACCATTTTTAAAGGGTAAGAACATAACAACATTGTGAACGTCGCCATATATGGTGTCAGTATTGCTTGGGTCACCAGCGTTAAGCAAAATCCTAACGTACGCTTCGCCAGACCAAGCGTAAATGTTTTGAAGAACGTGCTGGGGTTCTCGAACTGAACTTGGATTTCCGTAAAAGATCCGCATAATTTTTATGAAATATATCAAAGAATATTGTTCACTTAAAATTATGTATCGCTACTCGGCTTGCCAGACCCAAACAGTGAAAAATCCTGACATTCAAGGAAAAAATTCTTGATTTGCAAACAAAAGCTTGACAATAATTTTAAATATTTTTAAAGCAATAACTGCTCAATGGTTTTTAACAAAAATTATATTTACTTAAAAAAACAGTTTCAAAGACATATAAATTTTTAAAGAATGTGTGGAAATACAATATAATTTCATCAGCTGGTCACTTATAATGTCAAGTTACCAGTGTTGCCAAATTGTGATGTTAGGTAAAGGTGGAAAATACTTCACGACACTTATGAGTGTTGCAGCTTATAGTTATACAATCAGCATATCGAAATAAACCTAAGATATATTTAAATTACTTTTAGCTTTACAAATAGCTTTTAAGCTTGAATCTTGCAAGCCTTAAAAAGCTTGACAATCCAGGCAAATTAAACCCGTTTGGCAAGCCTAATCCCTATACTGAAACGAAAACTTTAATTTGATCAATGAATTTTATCATTAATAACGAGCTACCGTAAGAATTCATTGTATTAATGAAGCATTTCATGCATATATTAAGAAAACTTTCAATAATCTAATGAACAATTTCGTTCATACAATAAAGAATTATTAATGATGCTACTTCTTTAGCTGAATAAATCTTTTTCTCTTAGTGTAAGTAACATATTTAATTCAGTGATGAGGCTCATTTTAGCTCAACGTATGTACATTTACTATAGTGAGATTTTATCATAGTAAAAAATGAATAAATGAAGTTTCATTGTTATCGATTGATCATAACTACTTGAAAAAGAGTAATGAATTTGCATGGGCGTGGCATAGCCCACTTTAATGAACCATTCACTTTAGACTATTGATAAACCAATTTGTACTCAAAACTGTAAATAAGACGAGTTTAAAGGCCTGTCCCACGATGTCACTAGCAAACGTTTGATCGACACTTGTATTGCAAAACAACAATTATATTAGAAAATTTGTTGCTGTTTTCAACATTATTCAATCGAACGATTTCTGGTGACATCGAGGGACAGGCCGTAAGATTCATAATATTATATCGAGCCTTATTTTCGATTTTATCGTAAGCGACATGTAAGCGAAAATATAAATTTTTATTGCAATGAAATTTGTATGCACCTATCTATAGTTTAAAAGTAGTTAGCAAGTTGACTACAAAATCGAAGGTCTTGGGTTCGAGCCCGTTGTCCAACGGTTATTAAAAAACCATGCATTTTTCTGACGTGATTTAGTGTCCATTTGTATCAGTTGTTGTAGGAAAGTTTAAGTGATGAAGGCTATATTGGTCACTGAACTATACCGACTTCAACAGATAGTAATCCTAATGTCATATCAGAGCGCCCTCCTTGGTTGTGTAGCAGAACCATCGGCAAAGTAAAATAACCAATAAAATGGCTGCTAAGCACAGCTTTAAAAAAATTTAATGCACCTCATTTAACACCAGAGGAACTGCAACACCGCATTATTAAAAAAAAACGTAAAAAAAAATTGTAAAAGACTGAAACTTTCCTCTATATCTTCCTTCACCAGTTGCCTTCTCTATCACTATCCCTTGCCTAAAGAAGGTAACACCTAGTAATAGTAGTACACTCAGGGAAAAGCTGCAACTTAAAAATAAGAACGCGTCACATTAATTCAATAATTTTCAATATGATAGAAAATTTATATTGAGATACTTAAAAATAAATAAAATTAATAAATTAATACTGTAAATTAATATTTTTCCATGTTGAAAGTAAGAAATTTCAACATGACTCGACTTTCGTTAATGTTTCTTATTAATTCAATATGGTTTTTATTGATTTTAAGCTGTTTTTTCTCTGGGTGTATATATTCATTGGCTGAGTGCTACTTCTATAACAAAAAAATGCCAAAATTGTTGATAATTTTTAAGATGCGGGCTGTCAAGCGAAAGCGAAAATAATAATTTATACTTAAAAACCTTCTTCTGAAAACTTTAATTTTTGTCGCTTACGACTAAATCGAAAAAAGGCTCGTATTACTTTCACAAAGTTTCTTTGAGAATATATTTCAATGCTTTTTTAACGGTTACCTTCCTTAAAAACCATGTTTTCCAATTCGGTTTTTATGAATTTATCAATTAATTGGTTTGCGGTTGCAGATTTTTGTATGCAGTTGTTTTTGCAAACAGAGTCAAATGGTAGTTGTTTGAAATTAGTTTAACTTAACCACAACTAATCTGTAGATTGAATAATTTTATTAATATGTATACAAAAAAAGTTGAGTCAAAAGTTTAAAAGCACTATGATAAATTTTAACTAAAAAAATTTCTTAAATTTCCACAAATAATAAATGGAAATTTGCCCTTCTAAAACAAGATTGGGGTATTTTTTTTTTGTTGAAAATAACCAAACCTCATAAAAGCTACTGAATAAATTATAATTCAAATAATATTGAATTCACGGCTAATTTGCTCATTTTACAAATATTTATATGGGAAATGGCACAAACGGAATAATTATTTACGAGTGTGATACCTTTTCTAAACGCACGTATTTAGTCACACGCACACATACACACAAACACAAACTTTTATATGTGTTTCCTGTAGACGCAAGGAAATAAAGCTACATCATATGTATGTATTAGTAATACTAATGTAAACAATTACACATTTATGTAGAGATAACAAATAAGGACATGTCGGCTCTGCAAACATACCAATTATTCATACACTTGTTCACCAAGCGAATTTAACAAATTGGTTGTAAATTTATACAACTACAAATAAAGTAAACAATTGTGTATGTGTGTATTTGAGAGTATGTGTGCAAAAATGTGTAGTTATGTATTTCTATGCCTGCATATTTATTTATTATTTTTTGGTATAAAATTAAAACATATTTTCCTCAATTTATATTGTAAATAACAAATGGGAAATAATACACAATATTATCCATTTTGCAACTTGATGTTTTTTTTGTTGTGTGCTGCATATAATTGTGTATTTGTTGTTATTAAATACAAACAAAATCAACAAATGCAATATATGTATATGTACATACATATTAATATTGTACATACATATGAACACATGAATCTACATAAATGTATGAGGAAACCCAAAAATTGTTATGCCACAAACATGTGCGTGTTAATATTTGTATGAAAGTGGATACATTGATGCCACAGGAACCTCTAATAGTTGATACAACAGCAAGACAACAGACCAATTACATGGTGATATAGTTGGAGGAAATTATATAGCAGACACTTTTTGTTTGAATTGATATCCAGCACAAGCACACAAAAACAAAATGGTTTAATAGGATTTCTGCTCACACCACCAGGTGATATAAGATTCTATAATATTCCTGAGGTATAGAATCTTAAGTGGGCAATACTGCTTGATAGAAATCCCACTCGTTTTAAGCTTTGTCTGAATTTCATCGGCAAAAGACCTTACCCAAAACTGAAAATTTGGTGATTGGCTGTAAAAAATATTGCTGCCGATGGCGAAGTGCACCAGCTCTAAAACTCACCTTTCGTTAAACGAATGCATCAGTTAGCAAGCACACAAAAATATTTCACATTAAAATCTACATAAGCAAGGTTAATTTACATGTATTTCATGTTAATTTAACATGATTAACAGTAATCTTAAAAAAAAAAAATTTTCCTTTTGAAATAACTATTTCACATCGATACTACTGTACTCCTAAACACCACTTCAACCGGAAATTTAGTATTTCTTTGACAGAAGAGTTCTCCCCTATGGACAGAGCCATGCAGGATGTCACGGATGTCTCAAGATGGGAGGAAGAGTTGGAGGATGAGTCCTTCAGACTCCTGTAGCTAATACAGGCAGAGATATCCGCCATTAAAAGAGCAAAGCACACTGGCTAAGCTTTTATCGAATACATAATAGAAATATCCTCATAATAACGGACAGCCAATCTGCAATCAAGTCCTTCGCAGGTGTGTACTCCACATCAGTCCTAGTCCAAGAATGTCGCACAGTCCTGGAGAAAGAGGGGAACCCTTCTCAAAGTAGTCGATATTGACAGTCTCTGTGGGCTCCCTCTCTCATTCTGCTTGAGATGCTTCGATGCTGTCTTTCTTAATTCAGTTCAAGACAGATGGCGCACTGAGCCTACCTGCGTTATATCGAGAATCCTTTGGCCTCGCCTAAATATCAACAGAACCAAAAACCTCATTAGCTTTACCAGCAAGCACTTGAGAATTCTCTTGGCCACACTAACCGGCCATTGATCTTTCGGAACCCACGCTAAACTTATGGGTCTCCCGTACAATGATTACTGCTACAGTTGCATCTCCTCTACTTCTGTCCCGCTTTGGAGGATCACCGTCTGCGCTTCTTTGGCCTGTCCCAGTTATCGGAAATAGGACTCAAACACCTACGTCTATACATTAGGAGCAGCGGCTGGTATGGTTGATAGCCCTCTTCTATGACACTAGACCCTTTCCTGACCCACTTCTCTTCTCTTTTATTCTCTCTTAACCTAAGGAAATTTTCATCTATATCTTCCCCTTTATTCCCTATCCCCCCTTTCTTCTACTGCTTTAAATTTACAGGTAGCACAAAGGGATCATCTTATGGGACCCAAGTGAGGTGGACCTTTAAATTTTTTATTTCTTCACTAGCAGCCTGCTAACCTAATCTAACTTACTCGTATTCAACTTAGGTTATTGTGTGTATTGACACAGGCATCAGGAAATTGTTATGTGTTGACCTCCTCCTCCGCTAAGATTTTAACTCAAACTCATCGCGGGGCAGTAAACGCTCTTACCGCTGCAGCTATAGCAACCTTAAATATTATTCATTCTTAATTGATCATAAGACATAAAATGTATTTGTACTGAAGGTTATAGTTAAACAACATGAACTGCGAAGCTAAGAAATAATTTGAGATTGTTGTTTGTATGTCAGTATCAAATTCACGTTGATTCAACTTGAAATCACTTTGATTCAACATAATTTTTCATTTTGGTTTAACATCATCTCAATTGAATTTAACATTAAGTCAAATCAACATGAGATGAAGTTATTTCAAAGGGGTAAATATTCTTTGAAGTTTATTGTAAATCATGTTGAATTAACATGAAACACATATGAAGTAAAATCATTACCGAAAAATTTTAAATTAGCCTCGTTTTCGTAGATTTAAATATAAAATATTTTATTTGTATGCGGGTCAACTGAATTTTGTATTCATATACGAGTTTTGGTGATTATTTTCAGCGCTTCTGAAACACTGACTATGTGCTACATATGCATAAATACTAATTGAACAACCTCAGCTGTATTTTCCTCTATCAATTATATCTATGAAGCATACAGGGATATTATGGATGGAATACAAGCAACAGCTAAAATAATATTTTTATATTCCACTCACAAACTAATTAAATGTCAAATAGTTGCGTTAACACATTTCACAAAATAAAACAGAAAATAGAACAAAATTATTTTAAACACGTACTTACTTTAATTCATTTATTCGTTCGTACTCTCATACATTTGCACCTTCAACAGCTGCACTCACACTCCCACACACACATACATGCATACAAATTTTGGTTACAAAATTACAATTACAACAATAATTTAACGCAATCTGACAGACAGACAAACAAACAAATTTGGTGTCACAACAGCCAAATAAACAAACAAAGGATGCAAACAAACACGTTGCTTATATTTACATATTGTCACACCGATACCAACTAAGCTAACACATACAGACAAGGATATACATATGTATATCTATATACATACATACATATGTATTTATAAACGCACATACATACATACATTTACATAAACAAACACATTATTACATTATTGAAAAATCAAATGTTTTATATGTGCGGGAAGCAAGTGTAGTCAGGGGGCGACGAAGGTGTGTCACCAGTAAGTGATCAATATTTCTAATGGTAGATTAAATATTTAGAATAACAACAAGGTAACTAAATGACAATATGTTACAATAACCTGCAGACAATAAAGTGATTGAGACTTAAGCGATATAAGGATAATAATACTGGAATCTTTTTCCACAACTGTAAAATCTTACAAAGAAAGAACTTTGAGTTAAAGTTTAATTACGAGCGGAGTTTACAAAATTAATTACGAATAACACTATACTGTATTAAAGGTGAGCACAAGACATTAAAAAGTGTACAGTATTGTATATTTTCCAGTATCTAATATTGATTGTGGTAGTAATTGAAAGTGATTGTGAATCAAAGGTACAAAACACTCACCCTTATTCCAGTTGTCAACATAGACGTTAGGTCATCGAAATATTAAAAAAATTGGTGCTTGTCTACTTGCTCTTGAGTAGAATAGTCAGAATAGTATATTTCTGTTCAATCAATTACAGTCAGATGTTTCCTACAAAGGGTAGACAGGCCCCAAGTTTTTGGTATTGCATTGACGTGACGTCGATGTTGATAATTGGAATAAATGTGAATGCAACAAAAACCCACAAACTCATTGTATAACAGTTAAATAGATAGTTGTAGCAAGTGTGCAATATATTTTTATTGTACCATACTGCATTTCACAAACTCAAAATTTCATAAAATATTAAAAGATAATAAAACTTCTAACAAATATATACATGATGTAAAATATTATTTTTATTTTTATTCACACTATAAATACTATTTCATTTCATTTGACACTATTGTCAATCGGTGTACAATAGTGCAATTTTCCTTGATACTACTATAAATAATGCCCTTGCTTGACGGATAAAAAAAATTATGTTGCATGGTTTTGAAAAAAGGGAACAACAGTTTTAGTGTTCTCATAAAATCAAGAGCCATAAAACAGAATACAACGCAATAATGCACATCATGTAGACTAAGCAAGTGAATGGTTTGTGCTCACCTCTAGTACACATATGTGACCTTTTTCGAGAAAATTAAGTTTTGATAAAAACTCATTTCATCTTTCACCGTTTTAGGTACCAGAATCCACTCTTAAGTCCAAACCCGTTTTTTGACACCTAGGTTCCTTTTCTCGGAGAAGGTCACATACATATATGTATATATACATATATATATATAAGCAAATACTATATATGCATATATTAACTTTTTGCTGTTCACATTCTAAAGGATGTTTTTTTTATCTTATTATATATAATACAAAAACACGTTTATTTGTTATGGGTAAACTCTTCAATGCCCCAACAGATTTTCGACTTCCACCCCGCAAGATATTCGTAAAAGACCTGTGCGTGTTTATATATATATTCTATCCCGGTAAATGCTACGCCCCTTTCAGAAATAGTGATTCGTCCGACAGATGGCGCAATTTTTAGTTTTTTTTGTTTTTGGACCGTAACTCAAGAACAACTGAACCGATTTTTACCAAACTTCATATACATGCTCTATAGGGCGTGAGTAGTGTTTCTGTGTAGTTTGAAGTTCGTCCGACAGATGGCGCCATATTTAGTTTTTTTGTGATTTTGCACCGTAACTCAAGAACTACTGCACCGATTTAGACCAAACTTTATATACATGCTCTATGGGGCGTGAGGAGCGTTTCTGTGTAGTTTGAAGTTCGTCCGGCAGATGGCGCCATATTTCGTTTTTTTTGTGATTTTGCACCGTAACTCAAGAACTACTGCATCGATTTTGACCAAACTTTATATACACGCTCTATGAGGCGTGAGGAGTGTTTCTGTGTAGTTTGAAGTTGGTCCGACAGATGGCGCCATATTTAGTTTTTTTTGTGATTTTGTACCGTAACTCAAGAACTACTGCACCGATTTAGACCAAACTTTATATACATGCCCTATGGGGCGTGAGGAGCGTTTCTGTGTAGTTTGAAGTTCGTCCGGCAGATGGCGCAATATTTAGTTTATTCGTGGGCAAAATCCAATTTTCATATTGTACCACCAATGCCATATACAACACTAATGTTTGCTTAGGGCCAGCAACGCGGACCTGGGTCAGCTAGTAGAGGTATAAAAACTTTAAGTCGGCAAGGACTTTTTTAACTGGCAGCCATTTTGTCAGCTGTCAAATGATTTATATCAAGTTTGGTTTGGCATTTCAACATGAATATACTGATACCAGAACAAAAGCTTTAAAACTGTGCAAATTTATTTTGAATATCATGGTTATGTTCGAAATACGTATCGCGCACTACGTCTACTTTACGGTCAACATAATCGTCCATTATACGAATTAATTCGATTAACTATGGAACGCATAACTAATACGCATCCACAGAGATGTCGTACAGTGCCTACATAAGAAGTCATTGCTGCTGTAGAGCGTAGCGTAGAAGAAGACCCCAATCAGTGTATCCGCCATTGTACACATGATTACTGACTTCTTCGTTCATCAATTCAACAACCATGATGTGCAATAAAGTCCGGAACAGGACCATTTATAAGACCTTTCAAGACATGAGCGATTTTTCAAACTGCTTTACTACAGAGAAATATTCTAAAACAAACGCTAAGCAACACTGTTAGCAAGGCATTTGTTTCAATTGTTTGTCTTGGCAACAGTGTTGTTTAGTGTTTGTTTTAAAATATTGCGCTGTAGTAAATCAGTTGAAAAATCTCTCATGTCTTGAAAGGTCTTATAAATGGTCTTGTGCAAGACTTTAATGTTCAATAGCTGTGGTTTCAACAAGATGGCCCTACATGTCACACTCACTCACAGCTTACGCCATAATTGATTTATTGAGGGAAACGTTTGGTAAACTCATAGTTTCACGTTTCGGACCCGTGAATTGGCCTCCAAGATGATGCGATTTAACGCCGCTAGACTATTTTCTGTAGGGCTATGTAAAGTCGCTAGTCTATGCCGATAAGTCCGAAACGATTGACTACTTGGAGGACAACATTAGCCCCGTTATTGCCAATATAAGGCCCTCAAAAGTTAGAAAAAGTCATCGATAATTGGACCTCCAGATTAGTCTACGTCCTAGCTAGCTTTGGCGCTCATACGCCAGAAGTCATGTTTAAATAATAATGCCGGAAGATTATATTTCAAATAAGGAAAATTGCATGTCAATTTAAAAACTTCATCTTTGTTTGATTCCACTTTGACTTCAGCGTTGTAGCTGAGTTGTCAAACATATTCAGCTAATAAAGAGGAGTGTTAAAGAAGAACATCTGGTATTGAACATGATGGATCGAATCCATGTCCATTATGTTGCATCCATCCATTCATTCTGTATTGAAGGTTTTTTTTTGGCTTAATATTAAGCTCAATAATGGCTGAAATAAAAAAAAAGCAATTTGAGTCCGATCACAGGGGAGATGTGTAAACATCTAGTAATGAATTTTTTTTTTAATATTGGCTTATGGTAACTAAAATAAGATACATATATAAATTTTTTACTCTACTGTATTTGAAAATCTATGGAAAACTGCATCTATAGTAGTGGAATTATTAGTTGTGGGGGTTTGTGGAGAATTGCTCATATGCAAGTGGAAAATATCAAATAAAAATTTTGATAAAGCTTGCAACTGTGGGTTTGCAAAATTCGTATAAAAATATCCACCCATAATAATTGGCATGAAATGGAGATTGTTACACCGAATTGTCGTGCACCAGCTTCAGTGTAAGGCAACAGTACGTAATGAAGATATGTCATAATATAATATTATAAATTCTTTATAAAGACTGCTATATATCTTTTAAATAAATATTTGACATTTAAAACGCTCTTTTATTTAAAAGTTTATATTTATTTTATATATTTCAACTTTTTAACAAAATTATCCACACTGGCAACACTATTACACTTCACAAGCAATTTCGATTAAAATTAACATTGCTCCTGAAGTTATGCCTTAAAATTCGGTTGAGTGTATTTCTAAGCAGCTGTTAAGTTTCTCTGTACTTCTTGTCCGTATGATTACACTAATACACTCATACATAGCTCACACCGATTTGATAACGCATCGCACATCTTACTCAAAAATCGTGATTGTATTGTGAAACAAAATTTTACCCCCTGATGTTTACATATCAAAACATCTAGCTTTTTAAAAATTTTATTTTCTGTTTTTCATAAATGCTTTCTTTCTGGTACATAATTGCTAACTTTCTGCCTAATGACACGAGAAATGGTGTAAATTTCATATATTCGAGAAAGCAGGTATGCACGGCCTGTTGATCGCTTTTCGGTGATCATGAGGCCATGTAACTTAACACCTTTTCTAAGCACTTATGTCAAACAACCGAATTGCTACATACACATGTATACGATATATACGAGTAGAAGTATTCATACATCCATCCACGTGTACATTTAAAGGGAAAACTTAGAATTATAGCAATTAAATTCATTGCTAGAATGTAAATTCTCACAATGTCTTCGTGCCATAGCAAAGTCCACTCAAATAATTTGTCTTGCTTCTGCACAATCCTTGGTGATTATTTATTTGTATATTTTGGTTAAGACCACAAAATCCTGCTTGGGCGTTCTCAAAGCAAAAAGGTCTGCTGAAATGAGTCCTTTATATTGTCCAAAAATTATTCTTTTCTTCATTTAATTTCATTATGTATTTAAATATTCATTAGACAAAATTACTTAATTAATTATTCATTAGCATATAATGAAAATTGTTCGACAGAATATAATGGTAGTTCAAGTTGTCCATAAACGTTTTGCTTAAGAGACTTTAAAGGATTTACATATAAAATAATAAGAAAATTCATAATACAGTCGGTAATATACTGGATAAAATATTTTAGCAAAACCACATTTCATTTGCAAGTGCACAGTGATACAAGGCGACTACGAGCTTTATAAGGAGGGATTACTAAAACAGCTGATTATTGTCTGCGCCCTGCTTTGTTTTGTATGAAGATAATATGAAAATTATAGAGCAAATTGTTATGTTATCGGCGAAATGACAAATCAAGGGGCCTAAATAAAATAAAGCAATTTTTAAGAAATTTATTATTCGTCATATTGTCAAAAGTTTATTTTAATTTGAAATTTATTTGCTGGTGGTTCAGCGTTGTCTATATGCATTTCATTGTTGTGTTACAAATCACAAGATAAGAGGTTTGTGACTATTCAAAGTGTGTGGTTCAAGTCTACTAATGTTTTGTTACAGCAACAATGAAATTCATATAGAAAACGCTGAACCACCAGCAAATAAGCAATTTTAATTTAGAATTTTACAATATTATTCAAATATTACCAGCGAAAAATTAATTAATCATTTAATTAAGCGTTGTGGAAGTTTAAATGGAAAAGCTTAACACAACAGAAAATATTTCAAACTGTGACACCATCTTTTGAAATAATTTCAATGCCAGATCTTTATTAGTTCTCTGAGGGCCAATTTCACCAACCTTATTTAAATATCAATTCATATTTAAATGTTGATTTTCATTAATTTTTTTATGGAAAAATGACATTTAAATATGAATTGATATATAAATAAGTTGGTGAAATTGGCCGTAATATATTAAATTAAAGTGTTTTGCTAATTCAAACGATACAAAATTTAAAGCGCCACGTGGGTGGGTCCTTAACACCTGCACTTCAGTTAGGTTAGGCTAGCAAGGGTGGTGCTATACCGCACCTCCACTCGGAGACGCAATTGGGTCCATTGTGATTCCCTTCTGTTGCCAAAAAAAGTAATATTTACCCTTTCCCTCTCAATTTTAACCAAATGTGACCCTATTATCCGTTATTGAGCCACTGAATTCCCACAATGAAGCCGCTGATGTCCTCTAGAACTTCAGTTAGAAAATATTGAAACTCAAATCATTGGCTTTAGAAATCTTATACCCTGTTTCCACAAGTCAGGCAGGCTACTTGTGTAGAAAATTTATAAGAAAATCTCTCAAAAACATGAGCGCTTTTCATATAAATTTTTTACTCAATTCGATCATCCGTGTTGTAGAAATAGGGCGTTAATAATATTTTAGTTTCTTAAGAACAGAATTTACCCTCAGGTAAATAAATCAAAAACTTTTTTTTTTAAAGAGAAGTAACACTCAGGCAATGAATGCCTACTACTATTACAACGTGTTACCTTCTTTAGGAAAGGGATAGTAATAGAGAAGATAGGTGAAGGTGAAGGAAGAGATAGAGGAAAGGATTCATTATTTTACAAATCTGCCCCGTTGTTGCAGCGCCTCTGGTGTCAATGAGGCGTATTAAATTTTCAAAACTGTGTTTATCAGCCATTTTATTGGTTATTTTACTTCGCCGATGATATTTGCTACACAATACCGACGAAGGAAAGTGCTCTAATGCTGCATTATGATTAGATGCTTTAGAAATAGAACAGAAGGTGAAGTGAGCAAACTTAATTCTGAAATATTTTTCAATAACAAAGACATCCAAAAGAAACTGTTCGCTTTAAAATTTTCCAAGGAAAGCAACAAAAAAATAAGAAAGTTTGTGATTGTTTGCAAACTCTTTTTTGAGTTTTCTACTGTCAAGTATTGTTGAAAATTTTCTTTATTAATTGTTTTCTTTTTCATTATAATTATTCTAATTCTTTTCACAAATATTGGCATCTGGTCACTGGTAATTGTTTGTAATTTATTATTGTCGATGTCGTTTGTTTCTATAAAGCATTTGAATTTAAGGCATGATTATAGATTTAAGCCCTAACATTAAATTTAGTAACACAATCATTGTTAATATGAATAACAAACTACAAATTAAATGTACACATGACAACCTTAAATAAAATTATTAGGGGGGTGCGAATTTGGTAAGGGGATTTTTATGATAAAAAAGTTAAAATAATCCAAATTGTATCTCAGTAAATATTACAGCTTTGAAAATTTAATACGCTTCATTGAAATCAGAGGCGCTGCAACGCTGCTTTCAAAATAAAAAAACTTGAAAAAAAGCACAGTTGTAAAAAATACATAATGAAGCTTTCCTCTATCTTCTATACTACTATACCTTTCCTTTCCTAAATAAGGTAGCACCTAGTTATAAAGGGTCCGCCAGATAACTTTTTTTTTGTGAAAATGCTATAAAAAAAAACTACTGAATATTTTCTCAAATTTCTTTTTTAATTTGAAAGTACAATCCTTCCGGTTAATAATAAAAAATAATTTCATTCAAATGGCTGCCTCGGCTGGCCATGCAGTAGCCTACACGATCGGTCCAATTTTTAAGCACATTATCGATTGTGTGCAGCTGTATTTCACCAATGGCTTCACGAATATACGGCACCCCACAAATAATAGTCCAACGGTGTCAAATCGCAGCTCCGAGGTGGCCAAACGACATCAGTTCTACGGCTGATAATGCTATCTTCAAAAACAGGGCGCAAAACATCGAGTGTAGCTTCGGCTGTGTGGAACGTAGCGCCGTCCTGTTGAAACCAAATGTTGCCAATATCCTCCTCTTCAATTTTTGTGTACAAAAATTCGTTCAACATGGGCCGATAACGATCGCCATTGATTGTAACGGCCACCCCTTGCTCATTTTCAAAACAAAAAATGGCCCGATTCTGCCTCTGGGCCAAAATCCGCACCAAACAGTGACTCGTTTTGGGTGCATCGGCTTTTCAATGTATGCGTGCGAGTTTTCTGTGCCCAAAATGCGATAATTTTGCTTGTTTACATAACCGCCAAGATCAAAATGAGCTTCATCTGAAAAGATGACTTTTTTTTGGCAAAATCGGCATCTTCTGTAAGCTGATCGCAGGCCCAGTTTGTTCAAGCGTATACACAACCATATTCGTTCAGCGGAAGGATAAAACTAATTATCTGTCAAATCAGACATGAGCTAAGTGTTACCATTCACGAAATAAGCACTAGTTGCAAAAGAAAACGTTAGATGGCGGACCCTTTAGTAGTAAGCATTCAAAGCCTGAGTGTTACTACTCTTAGATAAAAAAAATTTAAATTTGCCAGCAAGTTTAATTTTAGAATTCCTTTACTTTCAGTTTAGTTCAGAGAGTTTTACTTTATACTTTCTGTTGTTGTTGAGATATGACATAAATACATTCCATTCAGTTCCATATTAATAATGCCATTCCTGAAATGTTACTTACATCAAAAAAGATAGTTCAAAGTAGCATTTTTTTCTTTAAGGAATAATACATTTTTAGCTTGTATATTTATTTTAATAATCACAATTTCGTACCACCCTAATATAAGTACTACATATGTATGTATGTGTGTATATCTGTTGTAACTACCATGTAGTCCAATGTCATAAAAAAGAAACTTTAACTAGAAACCTTAAATCCCAAACTAGTGTAGTTAGTGTTGCCGTAGTTGCAGTTTATTTTTGGTTTGTGTTGTTGCTTGTGTATCAGCGCTGGCCTTTGTACACATGTCGAGTCGTAAACAGTATCTATTTACACTTGCATTTGTTCAAGTTATTTTAAAATGATACATTCTTGTTGTTGCTAACATAATATTTGTTGTTGTTTTTGTTGTTATTGTTTTATTGCTAATGCCAACTAACTAGTGGTCGTTCTAAAGTAAACCATTTCCAAGGCTAAAAGAGGCAAGTGCAAAGAGCCCATAGCGAAGGCCTTTGCTTCTATTAATACTCCCCCTTATTGCGAATGGCATCGTTGACGTCACATCAAGACGTCACTAAAATTTGGCACTCGTCTACTCTTCGTCGACAAAAATTGACTACTATTAACATTCTCCATTAATTTACAAAGAATTAGAGATTATTTAGAGATTGTCAATAAAAGCCAATTGTTGCCGATAAAAAGTAGCCAAGTGACAATATTTACTGTCTTCTTGATGTGACGTCGACGACGCCATTCACAATAAGGGGGATTGTGAGATATTGTTGCAAATCTACATATTTTTGAATGATTTTTTTATATGTCACTGTAACTATTTTAATGAAAGCATAAACTTAAGTTATGTGTATATCTCAGATTGCAATATAATCTATAGGTACTACATTTTTAAAATACTAAATTTGAGAATCCTCTGTTAGGATACAACGGGAGAGCTTTAAGGATGATAAGCTCGGGCTTGAAAAGCTTTATTGTTTTCGTGCTCACTGATGTGATATACATGATTAATTTGAAAGAAAACGTAAAAAACTTACAAGTTATATAACAATGCTTTAATTGTATTATTCCCCTCTTATCGGAAAAAAATTCTTCAGTGGAATTTCAGGTAAACAAACTGTTTGCCTTTTATTCCCAATAAGGGCCATTATTTCATAAAGTCGAAATCAACTCCATAATTGCAACTTCGAAACTAATTAATTGCAACTAAAGCGGCTGACAATAAGTAAAATACTTACTTATATTAACATTTATATCAACCAAATGAGAAGGGGTACATACTACAAACACACTTTGTTCGCAACACACATGAATAAACACTATTTTTAGTTCAACTTCTTGAACAATCAAAAAGATGCACTTATTGAACTAAATTTTATCTTCTGATCCAAAAATGATCTAAGCTGAATTACTTTCTACCTTGGAAAAAGTTCAACGAATGTGCTGCTTTGATAAAAGTGGCACTATGAGAGCTGCATACACCAGGACATTGAAGACTATTATTGTTATATATAGAGCCTATAGACATTCGTTTTAGATACGAAGCAGCTTTTGCTGCAAAACGTCTACAAGTTATGGGGGAATGGAAAATATGGACGTATATAACCAGTCATTGGTCGTATCGGATCGGGTACACCAGACTAGGGTTATAACAGAATGCAGAACTTTGATACCGGAAAGATACTCCTGGGTTAGCCGACCCGTAGAAGCTAGCAGAAAGAATGGGCCTAGGTTTATTCATAGAAGAGCTGGATAACGAAATTTCTTCCGCTTACCTGACCACAATACAAACTTCCAGGCGGAAGTTCGTGCGATCACGTAGGTCTTAAAATGGATCAGTGTGAATATCAAGGACACAGGAGTCAACAAATTTCGGGCAATCACAAATAAAAGCGTAAACTCTAGGATTATTTTAGGTTGCAAAAATATGATTAACGACTACGCAGTACATAGCAAAATTTTTCTTGTAAGGGTGCGGCCCACTACCGCGTGACCGGAAATGAACATGCAAATGAACTGGCGAAAAAGGCCAGAACGCTAACTACCTTTCTTGTCACGATGTCGACAAGAAATTTTCGTTCGCTTATTTCTTGTCGACATCATGAGCCAGGCAGTAAGTTACAGTAGCTCTTAGCAAAGCCTTTCAAGTCAGCAAAGATTGAGTTATAAAATTGGTCGAAGATGACCCACAGAATACAATGCAGTAATATGAATGCTGTTAGTAATATAACCAAGGTTTGTG